>CM038040.1:117399491-118599491 GCA_021397845.1 Areca catechu | reverse complement strand
AGTTTTCTTATATTTATTTAACCATTCACCTGCATCATGTAGAGGTTTGCATGTTGCAATCATTTATTGCCCATGTTAGGTTTGCATATTACTTTTGGTATACTTTGTGGTATTTGCAAGGAGTACATAATAAATTTTCATGTGCATGCCATGATAGGATTAACCTAAAGAGTCTATAATATATTAGATTTTGTCCCTTAGTATCCAATAAAATGTCCTTTGATAGGGATGTCTAGTCGAGTCTATTAAGTATTAGTTTTGAGTCCAATAAATTCATAGCCCAAATTACATGTCTGTACCTGCACAACCCTCTACACAGCATATGCATATGGAAATTAGTCAAAAGCTGAACGTAACTAATGAACCAACTAACAACTTGGCTAATTCCCAAAAGAGAGAGAAAGGATTTTGCAGGGAATTTTGTAGTTGTAAAGATTTTCTGCTCGTGAAGCTGGCCCATCCAAGATAATGAATATCTATGGACCCAATGCCTATGTGCATGAGATACTACCTGATTTAGGTATTAGCTCCACCTTCATCATCTCAAATCTTATAGAGTCTAGGGAGCCAGCAGCGATACCTAGCGAGCACCTTGAGCCTATCCCTCCCTTTCCCAGCCTAGAGTGTTCACATACAATTGGCCAAATAATGAGAAAAAGATTGAAGAATCCTAGATGATAAGCCATACGTACCTGGAATAAGGCTATCAGAGGTATTTGGTCTGGTGGCAAGGTCGGCCAAAATCTGAGGACTCTGGATCCCCCGTGAGGATCTGCAACACCTCAATTGAGACCTACTCGAGCACTATGAGAGCCAAGTTATCCCACACTCGACGGGGTCGAGTTCCTCCCACCCCGGAGAATTGTGGGGGCACCAGGATTAGACACAGATTACTAGGCCCTATTTGGTTTACCTAGCCATGTGTCAAATTTTGTAATCAACTAGAATTGAGTCCTGTAATAAGTTGATGTTAGTTGATTTATCTTAACCCTCAACCTAGTCATTATTTTGAGTCATGTATATCAGTTATGAGTCCAATATGAGCTCAATTTTTGTACAAGAGAAGAGGTTACCATATTTTGGAGTTCTACCAGGCCACATCCAAGAGTCAGAGGCTGCTACATCAGACCATTGGATTTTGTGTACAACCCAGGATCCAAAATGCTTCTAGAAACCCTGATTCTTTCCAGATATCCTCCAGATGCCCAGATTCCTCCCCAGATGCCAGAGCTTATTCTTAAACTAAGGCATCCATGATTCCAGAGGTCCACCTACATCCCATCCCAAAGAAATCAAGCCCAGGTGCCAAACCCAAGCCCTTAAGAAGCACGATTCCATGGAATATTCCTGCTACCTGGCTACCAGGCCACCCCAGCTTCCAGAGGCCCAAACCCATGCACCCAAGCCCCTTTAGGCCGGCCCCTTGCTGCTCCTAGAGGCCCAACATGCCCTCCTAGGCATCCTTGAAGTGTTGACCAAGTCCAAGAGGTGTCCTTGAGTGGAATAGTCAAAGCATGAAGGAAAAAAGAGAAGACTAGGTCAATTCCTAACCTAATGTGGATTTGTTTTTCTAACCTAGCTAGGAAAGGACTTGTATTCCAATTGGGAAGAGGACTTGTAATCCAAGTGTAACCAAGGTTAGTGATGGCATGGTAACTCTATAAATATCCCACCCCTCCCCTCTTGTAAGCATCTCTTTCTTATGAATACAATTTGCTGAAATTTGAGTTACTACCTTGTGTTGGTGTTTTGTTTTGGTTCTTTAGTTTGTGTTCTTGTGTTTGGACGAATTCCTTGCTGCCCTAGCTTCTTTCCACACCCTAACTCACTACCATCCAAGCTTTCACACGTACAAGGAGGAGTGCGCTAGGCTGCCAACCGAGGAGATCTTCAACAAGCTTCAAACAGCCATCTTTTAACCCTAATCTTGATTCTTTCAATCCATAATTCCTTTTCTTATTTTTAATTGCTATTTTGATTAACCCTGATGCTTGTAGGATCCTGAGGTGCTTTCCCTCCCCCGAGGAGGCCTTCTTTGCTGCCTAGACCACCCAGATCTGCCATCAGATTCAAGGAAAATAAGGCTTCTTCTTCCAGGTTCTGATCAGAGTTGTGAGTGATCTCTTCTGCAATTGAATTTCAATCTCTGACCGGTAAAAAACCTTCCCAACTCTTATTTTCTGATTTAATGAAGAAAAGCTATCCTAAACTAGGAGTTTCTCAACTCTCAGGTCCTGGATATTTCATTGGTTTGCATGAGTATGCCTGCAACCTGTTGATTCTTTGCATTGCTAGTATTTCCTCTAGTTCTTACTTCATTTTGGGAATATAGCCTGCAAATAAAATTAAAAAAAATTATTAAAAAAATTATTTTACTATTTTACATGCATGTTTAGCAGTCTTAGAATTATCCCGCATCAGTTAGCGATTGAAATTACCTGTCTTGGTGGAGAAGGTGACTCATTCCTTGCTTCTTCTTGTTCTTGAATAGGGGTTGACTCTTCTTCTCTGCATTTTGACCTTCTTTCCCACTGTGCACTGGATTCCACATGCCTTGCTCTCTTCCGTATACCATCCTTGGAGCCACAATTGGAAATCAAAGGTAGGAGAGGTTGAAATTCAAGGAAGGTAGGGTAGAGAGAGTAGTCCCTTAGGCTTTGGAAGGGTCTTTTGGAAAATCGACTAAGGTTCAACAGGAAAGAAAAGCCCTAGGTTTAGTCCTACGGTTATATAAAAATGCCTAGCCCGACATCCATGTCGGCTCGACCAGAAGCATGACTGCTCGAGTTGGCTCGAGCATAAATTCATAAAAAAGTTCTAAAACACTCTAAAAAGGTTTCTAATGATAGAAGGACACTATTTAAGGTGGTCATTGTCCTTAAATTGATATAGGAGATCTTCTAGATAATTTTTCCTTAATTTAGAAGAAAATATATCAAATATTCTAAAACAGGTCACATAACCCTAATTCACCTCTAATCATATCAAATCTTTCTTCATTAAGTGGCTTAGTAAAGATGTCAGCAAGTTGGTTTTTAGTTGGAATTAATTCAAGTTCAATTTCTCCATTTTGAACAGATCCCTAATGAAGTGATGTCTAATTTCTATATATTTTATTTTAGAATGTTGAATTAGAATTTTTGTCAAATTAATAGCACTTGTGTTATCACATTTGATAAGAATTTTTGCTTGAATAATACCATAGTCTTCTAGTTGTTGCTTAATCCATAACACTTGTGCACAACAACTCCTAGCAGTTATATATTCTGCCTCTGCAATGGATAGTGCTACAAAGTTTTGTTTCTTACAGTGCCATGAAATTAAGTTCAACCCTCAAAACTGGCAAGTACCACTACTGCTTTTTCTATTTATTTTACATCTACCATAATCACAATAGAAAAACCAATTAAATATAATGAAGATTGCTTATAATACCATAAATCAAGATTACTTGTTCCTTTAAGATATTTTATGATTCTTTTGATAGCAATTATATGTGATTCTTTAAGATTTGATTAAAATCTAGCACATATACATACACTGTCAAGATATCAGGCCTACTTGCAGTTAAATACAACAATGATCCAATCATACCTCGATAAAGCTTTTGATCAATGTTGCTGCCATCTTCATCTTTGTCTAATCTACAGGAGGGGCGTATGGGTGTGCTCATTTCATTGGATGACTCCATACCAAACTTCTTGATGTACTTTGCTTGGTTCATAAAAGTTTCTCCCATTGTTTGTTTAATTTGGAGTCCAAGAAAGTAGGTTAGTTCACCCATCAAGCTCATTTAAATTCATCCTACATCAACTTAGCAAATTCTCTACAAAGATCCTCATTAGTTGTACCAAAAATAATGTCATCTATATAAATCTGTACGACTAACATATCATTCTCTTTCTTTTAATAAATAAAGTTGTATCTACATTGCCTCTAACAAAGTTATTTTCAAGCAAGAACTTGCTCAATCTATCATACCATACTCTAGGTGCTTGTTTTAAACCATACAATGTTTTATAAGTTTACAAACATGATTTGGAAGAGCATGATTTTCAAAACCTGGTGGTTGTTCTACAAAAACTTTTTTAGAAATAAAACTATTCAAAAATATATTTTTTATATCCATTTGAAATAATTTGAAATTCATATAGCAAGCAAATGCAAGTAATAATCTAATGGCTTCTAATCTTGCTACAAGTGCATAGATTTTATCAAAATCTATTCCTTCTTCTTGATTATAACCTTTAGCCACTAATCTTGCTTTATTTCTAATTACTTTTTCTTGTTCATCTAACTTATTCCTATAAACCCATTTAGTTCCGATTACGGGATGGCCTGAGGGTTTGTTCACTAAGGTCCATGCATTATTTCTTTCAAATTGGTTAAGTTCTTCATGCATGACCATCATCCATTTAGGGTCATTTTCAACTTCTTCTATGCTATGAGGCTCTACTTGTGAAACAAATACTAAATAATCATGTCTTCTCTAAGTGATGACCTACTCCGAACACCTTGTGAGGGATCACCTATAATTAAATCTCTAGGGTGTGAAGTTACATACCTCCATTCTCTTGGTAGATCACCATGATCTCTACTTACTATTTCTTCACCTTCTTGAGTTGGTTTGTCCTTTAAGATCATGTCTTTCATTGCTTGATCGTACCTGCATCATTGTCTATACACTCTTCTTTTCTAGAAGGTAATGGATTAGATTCATCAAAAATAATATGGACTGATTCTTCTATTGTTAATATTCTTTCATTAAACACTCTATAAGCTTTACTATTGATTGAATAACCCAGAATTATAGCTTCATCAAATTTAGCATCAAACTTTCCTAGGCTATCATTTTTATTGTTTAACACAAAGCATTTACAACCAAAAATATGAAAATAATGAATGCTTGATTTTCTATCATTTCGAAGTTCATAGGGGGTTTTCTTTAAAATCGATCTTATCAAAATATGATTCAAAATATAACAGACAATGTTCATCACTTCTGCACAAAAGTTCTTGGAAGATTGCCTTCACATAACATTGTTCGGGCCATCTCTTCCAAAGTCCTATTCTTCCTCTCTACAACACCATTTTGCTATGGTGTTCTAAGAGTGGAGAAGTTATGATCAATACCGTACTCAGTGCAATAATCATCAAAATACTGATTTTTAAATGTTGTGCCATGATCACTCCTAATTGAAATAACTGAAAGATTTTTTTGGTTTGAAACTTTCTTGTAAAATTTTTGAAAAACTTTAGAAGCTTCATCCTTGTATGCAATGAATAAAATCCAAGTAAATATCAAAAAATCATATGCTATCACAAGTCTGTATTTAATACCTCCTAGGCTTGTAGTCCTAATTGATCCAAATAGGTCCTTGTGTAGTAGCTCAAGTGGTCTAGAAGTAAAAACCATGTTTTTTGATTTAAAACTCCCCCTAGTTTGTCTACCCAATTGACATGCATCACAAACATGTTCAAAATCAACTTTAAATTTCGGTAAACCTCTAACTAGATATTTAGAAATCAATTTAGTAATTGTATGCATGCTAGCATGAACTATATCTCCTATACCAAAGTAAGCTAGACTCCTTGGTTTTAGCATTTATTGCTACAAGACCTGTATTACTTGACATGGCTAGATTATCCAAACCTACCACATATATATTACCAAGTCTATGTCCAATGAGCTTAGTGCTAGAATCAAGTGAGTTAGTTACAATGCACATTGAAGATTCAAAGACAACCTTGAAGCCTCTATCACATAATTGATTAATACTTAATAAATTATGCTTCAATTTATCAACTAGTAATACATTTTCAATGAATGTAGAAGGGGTTATTCTGATCTTAACGATGCCAATTATCTTTTCCTTACCAATGTTATCAAAAGTGACCAATCCTCCATCCTTCATCTCTAGGGTGATGAATTTTCCTTGTCACCTGTCATATATCTTGAATAGTCGCTGTCCAGATACCATCTTTTCCTTATATTCTAGGCTGCAAGACATTCTTGCAAAACAATCATGGAGTTCTTTTAGGTACCTGATGCCGCCTGGACCATCGTGGCCTATAGCTCTGGCATGGTGTCAGCATCGCTCCCCTCGCTTGGGGTCCCGCGTGCATTCTAGACCCCTATAAAAGAAAAGAGACCCTAGCCGGGGATTATAGCTGGGGCACTCCGACGATCAAGTTAGTGGGCGATCCAAGAGAATAGATCTTCCTTGATGGATTTCGGTGAGGTCTCCATGTTCGGGGGTCATGTTTTTAGAAAAGAAAGTGAGTGTAGGGAGTTAGAAGAGAAGGAGGATTGGAGCAGGGTTGGCTGTGTCCGTGGGATTCTTCCGACAAATTCTCCGGGGTAGCCCCCAGAGCATTGCATCTGGTTTGCTCTCCCCTTCTATGTGCCAACCTTTACCTCTCTTACCTCTTGCTAGTTTTACCTCTTGTTCTCTCCTTTCGTTTGGAGGCCTCTCTTTTATTTTTGTATGGAGAGGCCATGTGCAACCTCTTGCTAGCTTTCCAGGTGTTCCCCTTTTTGGGAGAGTCCCAAGGGGTGATACCTGGTAGCATGCAGGAACAGCGCGTGAGCTCTTGTTAGCCCCTTTGAGGTGGAGAATCATGTTGCTAGCTTTGATGCTCTGGTTGGTCAATATGTTTTAGAAAACCTGGCGAAGCATTAGCATGCGGGTAGCCACCCTAGGGTTTGAATCATCTAGCATGGCCTCCTACTTGTGGATGGTGCAGATGGTGGACTGGGGAGTGCATACCTTGAGGGGGATGTTCTTTCCTGATCGATGTAAACTGGGATATGAGAGGGCCCTGGTGCTTCGACGAGGCACCTTCCTCCATAGGCCCCAAGCGACGAGCTGCCGCCTATCAGTTGTACTATCTTAAAGGCGGGATCTGGGTGAAGGCGGCCCTCTTTCTTACCATAATTTGAATCTCCATTGCCTCCCATTCTTTGCTCAGTGGCAGCTTAAGTTCGACCTCGGTCAGGGCTGACCTCGGCAGGGGATTCACTTTGGCTCCTTGCTTGGGCAACAGGTTTAGGTGGTGCCTCCATCTGCTGGCTGACAACTGGTGCCTAGATGGATTCCTCGTTAGCGGATATAGCCATATCAGTTGCCCCACACTCTCAAGCCCAGAAGATGATGTGGTGCTCGGGGCATGGAGAGTAATGATCATGCTGACATGGACTGGGGCATCCCTTTACATTGTTGACATCTTTGTGCATCTGCGCTTCGAGGACCATGCCTTCACATTGATGGAGGTTTCGTGGCACTTCGGCTTTCTAATGGTGGCCATAAATGCTTCTCCTCGATTGATGCAGATTCCTTTGAGGACGAGGTGCGCGGGTCATCCGACACCGACATGTGGCATCTTCTAGCTAGCCTGGCAATTAATGAGATGCATACCATCAATCGGTATGAGGGGTCGGCAGGACCCATTGCAGAGAGGTCATCTCTCATTTTTTTAAGCACAGGGGGATGGGCCTTGGCAGGACAACCTCTTCTCTTTGACTCTTCTCTTCCTGGCTTATGCCAAGGGAGGTATTCTGGTAAGCTTCAGGTCTGGGAGGCTGCATGATGCTTCTCCGGGAACGTCCGGTCGGTGTCCGAGCAGGGGCATCTTGGTCAGAGATGATGTTCGCTGAGCTCGATATTCTCGGAGAGGCCTCGAGGGGCAGAAAAGGTAGTTGCTTGCATGATAGGAGTAGCCTACCTGCGAACCTCCTGGGTACACCTGGTCATGCGACTGAATGAGGGGACAGTCGCAAACGTAGGCACCATGGTGAGGGCCGTGGTCATCATGGTGCTACTAGGAGTGGCCTGATGAGGAGTAGCTGCAGCTAGTCTTGGAATCACCAGATTGGTGAAATCCAAGAAGGATAGTGCGGTCAAGGAGGATGCGTCGTTGTACCCCTTTCTCAGATGTTCATTTATGGAAGGGTACCCGCATCCTCCAAGTGGAGCCGATGCTGGGCTCTGAAGACCCGGTGGCTTCCTGGGGAGAACGGGGTGCTAGAGGTGGAGGCACCGCCGCCCTCCTTCCCGGAAAGCCCATCTAAAAAAATGACTGGCACACCCCCAGTGCTTCCGAGGGCATCGCCAACGAGGATCTTTTCTTACTTGTAACTTAGACCTCCGGGAGGCTTCCTGGCATGTCGGGAACCTCCGTAGGATGTAAGAGACTTTGATTAATGAAGGCTTTTGCTTTGACTACTGCATGCTTGTTCTTCTTGTCTCCTTCTTCTTCTTATCTCCTTCTTCTTCTCCACCTAAGTTGCTTTGAGGGAGGCTCGTCGGGGGCTGCAATTGCGAACTTCACGAGTGTGCACTTTGGAGTAACAAGCTCGACGGGAAGACTTGGAGTGAGATTCGGCTTCTATTGGAGTCTCAACCTGGGGGGAGCCAGCCTAGCAGAAGGGCTTCGGGGTGGAACTGGGGTTCTCCTGGAGTCTCAACTGTTGGGAATTGTGTCCCAAAGCCAATCGCCTAGGTTGTAGGCGGTTGAGCTAAGTATTGTACTCTCTCTTTGAATTAATAAAATATATTTTTTGGCAGCTCATCACATTTTATATTTCCCTGAAATGAACTCTTTCCATGGATGAAGTCCTTAGGACTACACTGACTTCGATACAGAGAGGATGTATCGAGTGGTCCTTAAACCCTGTTCACAACCAAAGGATATATTGTACTGGACGGTAATATATAAAGTATAGGTTGTTGTAGTTCACATCGTTTGGTTGTCCTCTTGACCAAATGAGTGTGGTGACACTGATGTGATATGCAAGTGGGATATGTGATATCTTATTGAACGTGACTCCGTGCAGCCCCTTTCTGCCAAAGGGATACTCACGATTGGATATGGGTATATGTGTCCCTCTGACCTGAGGTCATCATGGTAGCTTGCAAGCAACTCCCTGTGCTTTGGTGCCGGACTACCTAGATTCTTAATCCGGTGACGGAAGGTTTCTGGGTACAGGCAAGTACTTATGGAGCAGTGATGAACCAAGATGGAATTGACATGTCCAAACAGTTTGGATTGAATGTCTCGCAGTATCTCAATTTAGCAAATCCTCGACCGGGGTAGTCCTAGTGAAGAGTCACTGGGCATGCGAGGTTGAGACACGTAGTCGACTGACTCAGTCTGAGTTGGTAGCCCAATCTCAGTCGTCTTGAGCATTAGAGGTCAAAGGGATGAATTATATGGTAACCATATGCTAGAGGTTCGATAGTTTGCTCCTGCATCTTCGACCTATCCGGATGCCGGGACCCATTGCTAGATGGTTTCCTGTGCTCGTACTATAATTGTTCTAGTGCTACCATTTAGGTTCGAACCTATATGGTCACAGTATTTTTTAGCACTCTTTTACCCGTCTTGCCCTTGTCTGTGTCAACCAAAATTGTTCCGGGTTGACCATGACTGTGCCAGGTTTTTTCTGAATCAGTTTTGAACTGATTCAGAGCTCGTTTCGGCCTCCAATTGGTTGTGAACCAATTTTAATCCATTAAACCAATTTAATTGGGCTTGAACCGGTTCAATTAGATTGAACCAAGAGGTTTAAATGGATTAGACCATTTTTTTTTTGCTTGGACCGATTTTGAACCGGTGTTCTTATTTCACCGTGTAAATGTTTTACACGTTGCTGGAAGAAACCCAAGCGCTAGAAACCAAAATGACCGAACGAACGCTGTTGCTGGGCATCTCTTCTCCTCCCTCCACCCATCCTTTTAACTCTTGTTAATGGCTGTTTAATGGGAGAATTGCAGCCGGTGTCTTTTGGTTTTCCCAGCCTCTCCATCTCCCTCTTCCCTGCTGCCTATTTAAACCTCATCAGCGCCCCTTTTCAGCCTAAAAGATATACACCGTGTGAAGAAGAAAACAGCAAGTGTGTGTTCTTCCCTTTAAGAGATTGAGAGCTTGGTCCTTTTCCACCCATTGGGTACTAGTTAGGCTGGGATTTGGAATGTGTGAGGGAGAGAAACAAAGCCTTGTTTCTTGTGCTCAAATTCCCATTTCAGCAAAGCCCTGTTGCTGAAACTTACCGTGACTGAGTGTCTTTTTCCAACGGCTAGCACCGCATGTAGAGAGGGATCCGAGAGCCCCGGGCACGTCTCCCCTCTAGAGGGAGTATCGTTCTACTCCTAGGAGCAAACCACTTGAGCCAGACTTGCTGCTATTGCTCAAAAACGAAGATTGAAGTCTGCTATCCTGTTCTGCAACAACTTCTAGCAGCAGACTTTGGGCATTTTTGTACACCGTTTTTGCTGTGTTTTGGTTGCAGATCTTGGTGCCAAATCGAAGACCACTCGAACCCCTAGCTGCTGCTACCATTTGGGAGCAAACGGAGGTCCGGAAGGTGGTTTTTGGACGATGTTTTGAAAGCTCAAAACAGGGTATCCCACGGTCCAAGGAGGAAGAAGGCTGGAATAGATTTATTCCAGCTATTCCAGCCTATTCCAGGTTTATCCCAGAGTTATTCCAGCCAGAATAAAGGTATGAAAAATTATTTTTTTTATCATGCATAAATAGATTTATTTGTTTAATTTTTTTTGCAAATATTTTTATATCATGATACATGCCTACATGCAACATGAATAGATTAGTTTCTGGGCAGAGCAGATTTCTGCTGCACGAATTTTAAAAAAAAGTTTTAAAATCCATTCTGCTCCTGCAGCTGTTTGCATACCTAGTGTAGGATCATGTCAAACCACCTGCACCGTTTTCTTTCAGTGGTATCAGAGCCAGGTTGCATGTGTAACCTATTCCTGTATGCATGTTTTTAGATTAAAATTGGTTTAATCTAATAATGTATCCAGATTTCTTTTAGGAACCTAGTTGAGACCTTCACCATGACCGTGTGTCTTTGACACGATGTGGATCGTCTGTGTTGGCCTCTTCAGAAGGATCCTTAAAGAATTTTTAAAATTAAAAATGTTTTAATTTGATGATACATGTAATAGGGCATGTTTTATATGGATATGAAATATTTGTAAAATTTGAATCTTGATGCATGATTAGTTATGTAAAAATGTTTTACATTGTGACTTAATTAAAAAATGTTTTAATTAAGTGTTTGGCTTATTAAGAATTTTAGATTTATGAAATCTAAAACATTGCATAAGCCATTTTGGGTTAAATTGGGTTAGCTGACTAGTTGGGTTCATCACTGGGTTAGACCTAAGTTTAGTTGAACCGGATTACAAGAAGATTAAACAAAAGTTATTTAAGGCCCTTCTTTAGAACTATCTAATAGTTAGATTAGTTGATCCGTTCATCTAAAATGGATCCAATTAGTGGCTCAGTGGATGCCCGAGTCTTTAGGCTAGTCTGATCGAGTATGGTAAACCGACTGGTGTCGAGGTAGGTTTGGCATTGTGATCATGGTTGTATGAGGCTACCTCTTTCCTGGCCAACTTGGTTGGTGTCTAGGAAAGATGGTTAACGGCGGATACTCACTCATGATCTCACCTACCTAGCTAGTCGAGTCGACAAGGACTGATTGGAAAAGCTCAATGACTCGAGTTAACCCATGTCACCCTGGTTGATCGGTCTGACTGATCTATAGGTGCCCGTGGATCATTTGTTGATTTATTTCAACCCTCCTGGAATCTGATTGATTCACTGGGAGGATGATCCTTATCTTTTTCTTCTGTCACAACTAAAAAAAATCCTCTAAAATTTTTAGGTCCTTAGAAAGACTAAGTCAAAGAGTTGACAGTGTCTTAGCCTCCCATTAAGTTGCATAGAAATGTGTCCACTAGCTTGGTGTGCATCGGCAGTTCCAAAGAACGGGTGTACATCCGGCGACTGGAATTTCTATCTGATCGATGATGGTTCAGTGCAACCTTCTTAACGGGACCAGGTGGACCGGCCAAAGTCGGGCTTGGTCTTTAGTTAGCTGGAAGCATTGGATTTGTCATTTTAATGGTTGGACCTAACCAGAGACCCGCAATAGGAGGCCCCAAGGCCGATTGGGATGTTCTCTGGGGCAAAATGAAATACTGAAAATTGTTTAGGGAAGCAATTGGTTTATGAACCTACCTTTAGGCTCGTATGGGTGAGCTGGCCAAAGTCGAGCTCATGCGTGGCCTATTGGATTTCAGTACCCACTTGAAAAAGTGTTTTCACGGATTGGAGTTAGAGGCTACCAATATGAAAAATTAGTGGGAGAAACCTTTAGACTAAAGTCCAAGTCTTTTGGTTAAATTATTAATTCATACACTAATTTGGTCTTATTTTCTTTTTAGATGTCTTCCAATTTATCGCTCCGGTCACTTCTCGACAACGAGAAGTTAAAGGGTCACAACTTCGATAATTGGTATCGAAGATTGAGAATCGTTCTGGAGCATGAACGGATCCTCTATGTGATAACGGATCCGGCACCTGAAATCCCTCCCGCTAATGCACGGAGTGCGGTGAGAGACGCTTATCTGAAGGGGGTCTCTGATCGGACTACTGTCAGATGCATTATGTTAGCGGCGATGAACGACGAGTTCAGTCGCAAATTCGAGGAGGCCCAACCTGATGAAATCCTTCAAAAGATGAAGGAATCCTTCGGCACCCCGGATGATGTAGAACGATACAAAGTGTCTTGTGCCATCTACAATTCCAAGATGCCGAATGGCAGTTCAATCACTGATCATGTATTGTACATGATCGAGCTAATTGAAAAGTTGGGCAAACTCAGATGCCCTTGCATGAGCAGCTTGGCAAGGATGAGATCCTGAATTCTCTTCCCTCCTCCTATCTTGATTTTCTCGATCATTATAGAATGAACAAGCCTGCAGTCAACTACCATGGTCTTTTGGGGTTGCTACAAACTTTCGAGAAAGACCACCAACTGAATAAGGGGTGGTGAATTTAGTGGGAGGTAGTAGAGGTCGTCGTCCCTTTAAGAAAGGAAAGAAGAAAATAAATAAAAAAGGAAAGAAGGTGCAGAATGCTCCTGGCCCTAGTCAGACCAGGAGGGTCAGACCAGGAAGTATAAGGCTGATCAGTCTTCTGCAGAGTGTTTCTACTGCAAGAAGAAGGGACACTGGAAGAGGAACTGTCCTCTTTATATTGCATCCCTTGATCCGAACAGGCCGAGAAAGCAGAAGTCTGCTGAACAAGGTATTTATATGATAAAACCTTGTAATTACTCTATTGTTGATAATGCTAACTGGGTATTGGATACTGGTAGTCCAATTCATGTTTGTAATTTGTTACAGGGACTTCTAGTTAGCAGAAGATTTGAAGATGGAGAACAGTTTCTGAGCGTCGGGAATGGAAATCGTGTTCCAGTACTGGCGGTCGGAGTCCTGTATCTTGTCTTTGAGTCTTGTACTGTCGAACTAGTCGACTGTCACTATTGTCCTAGTTTCATTATGAGCATAATCTCTGTAGGCCTTTTGGCCAATTGTGGTTTTGAACTATCAATAAAAGGAGACTTTTTGCAATGTTATTTTGAATAACTCTATGACAATGAAAGCTAGATTAAATAATGGCATATATGTACTATCAAGGCCTGTTAGTGTAATGTACACTTTTAGCAAACGCCCAAGATTAGATAATATCAACAATTTGTATCTTTGGCTTTGTAGGGTGGGTCATATTAACCAAAATAGGATAAACAAGATGCGAGGAGATGGACTCATCGAGGTCAGTGATTCTGAATCACTGCCCACTTGTGAATCCTGTTTACTTGGTAAAATGACCAAGTCACCTTTTACTGGAAAAGGTGAACGAGCTATAGAACTTCTAAGTCTAATACATACTGATGTATGTGGACCGATGACAGTTAGTGCCAGAGGAGGATACAAATATTTCATTACTTTTATAGACGACTTTTCAAGGTTCGGTTATTTCTTTTTAATGAGACATAAGTCCGAGTCGTTTGAAATGTTCAAACGATACCGTAATGAAGTAGAAAAGCAAACTGGAAAAAGTATTAAAACCCTTTGATCTGATCGAGGTGGTGAATACTTATCTGGTGCATTTTTGACATATCTTGAGGAGAATGGAATTCTCTCTCAGTGGACTCCTCCAGGAACACCACAGTTGAATGGTGTGTCCGAAAGGAGGAATCGAACCTTGTTGGACATGGTTTGATCCATGATGGGCTTTGCAACTCTGCTGCTATCCTTTTGGGAATATGCGCTTCAGACAGCCTGTTACTTATTAAATGATATTCCAAGTAAGTCTGTTGTCTCCACTCCGTATGAGATGTGGACTGGACATAAACCCTCAATCTCACACCTTCGAGTCTGGGGTTGTCCAGCTTACGTAAAGCGTTTAGACTCAGACAAACTTGGTCCTAGGTCTGATCGGTGTTTATTCATTGGTTATCCTAAGGAAACCAAATGATATTTCTTCTATTTGGAGAATGAACAAAAGGTGTTCGTTGCTCTTAGAGCTATCTTTTTGGAAAAGGAGTTCCTTGGAGAAGGAACTATAGCTTCTAAGATTGAACTTAATGAAGTTCAGCCAATAGAAGAACCTGCACACTCTAAGGACATCGTAGAACCGGATGTGATTGAATCACACCCAGAACCCATTAGGAGATCCGGTAGAATACCGTGTCAGCTGGACAGATACTACGGTTTCATGGTCCGGGACGGCAATCCCATTGAGCTCGATGAGAACAATGAGGATCCGATCACCTATATGGATGCTCTTCAGAGATCTAACTCTGAGGCATGGCTTGGAGCCATGCGATCCAAAATGGAGTTCATGGAAATCAACAATGTTTGGACATTGGTTGATCTGCCTGAAGGAATAAAACCCATCGGGTGTAAATGGATCTTCAAGAGTAAAAGGGGCGCAGATGGGAAGGTAGAGACCTATAAAGCCCATCTGGTTGCCAAGGGGTATCGTCAGCGATATGGTATCGATTATGACGAGACTTTCTCCCCTGTGGCAATGCTCAAGTCCATTCGGATCATGCTTGATTTGGCAGCATATTTTGATTACGAGATCTGGCAGATGGATGTCCGAATCGCTTTCCTTAATGGGGAGCTGGAAGAGGAGGTGTATATGATACAGCCTGAAGGGTTTACATCCATAGATGAATCAAAAGTATGCAAGTTGCAGAGGTCCATTTATGGACTCAAGCAAGTGTCTCGAAGTTGGAACTTACGGTTTGATAGGTGTATCAAATCGTATGGCTTCATTAGGAACGGAGAAGAACCGTGCATCTCTAAATGGGTTAATGGTTCTGTGATTGTATTCCTAGTACTGTATGTTGACGGCATTCTCTTAATCGGGAATGATGTCACAGCATTACAAGGAATAAAGGTCTGGTTATCATTTCAGTTCTCCATAAAAGACTTGGGTGAAGCTTCTTACATACTAGGTATGAAAATCTATAGAGATAGATCTAAGAAGCTTTTGGGATTGTCCTGGTCTACGTACATTGACACCGTGCTGAAATGGTTCAGCATGGAAAATTCCAAGAAAGGCTATCTCCCGATAGGTTCTGAAATTACTCTTTCCAAGAAGGATTGTGCGACAAATCCTGAGGAAAGAGAGCGCATGAGTAGAGTACCTTATGCTTCTGCAGTAGGCTCTATCATGTATGCTATGACTTGTACTAGACCGGACGTGGCGTACTCACTAGGAGTAGTGAGCAGATACCAGTCTGACCCAGGTGAGGCACATTGGAAGGTGGTTAAGTCCATCCTTAAGTATTTGAGAAATACTAAAGATCAATGGCTGATTTATGGAGAACCTGACTTGAAACTTGTGGGGTACTCTGACTCCAGTTTTCAGTCTGACAGAGATGATAGCAAGAGTGTGTCAGGATTTGTATTTACCCTGAATGGAGGAGCGATCTGCTGGAAAAGTTCCTAGCAGGCAACTATTGCAGACTCGGTATGCGAAGTAGAATACATTGTAGCATCAGATGCAACAAAGGAAGCTGTGTGGTTGCGGAAGTTCCTTGGAGAGCTAGGGGTGGCACCTTCCCTAGATGGTCCTGTTCTGGTGTATTGTGACAGCACTGGAGCCATTGCTCAAGCTAAGGAGCCTAAAGCTCATCACCGCACCAAGCACATACTGCGGCGATACCACCTCGTACGAGAGATCGTGGAACGAGGCGACATCAATCTTCTGAAGATCGATGGAAAGGAAAATCTGGCCGACCCCTTCACTAAAGCCCTTAGAATAAAAGAGTTCGACTATTGTAAATGGGAAATGGGTATTAGATACTCTTCTGATTGGCTTTAGTACAAGTGGGAGTTGTTGGGAATTGTGTCCCAAAGCCAATAGCCTGGGTTGTAGACGGTTGAGCTAAGTATTGTACTCTCTCTTTGAATTAATAAAATATATTTTTTGGCAGCTCATCACATTTTATATTTCCCTGAAATGAACTCTTTCCAGGTGATGAAGTCATTAGGACTACACTGATTTCGATACAAAGAGGATGTATCGAGTGGTCCTTAAACCCTGTTCACAACCAAAGGATATATTGTACTGGACAGCAATATATCAAGTATAGGTTGTTGTAGTTCACATCGTTTGGTTGTCCTCTTGACCAAATGAGTGTGGTGACACTGATGTGATCTGCAAGTGGGATATGTGATATCTTATTGAACGTGACTCCGTGCAGCCCCTTTCTGCTAAAGGGATACTCACGATTGGATATGGGTATATGTGTCCCTCTGACCTGAGGTCATCACGGTAGCTTGCAAGCAAATCCCTGTGCTTTGGTGCCGGACTACCCGGATTTTTAATCCAGTGATGGAAGGTTTCGGGGTACAGGCAAGTACTTGTGGAGCAGTGATGGACCAAGATGGAATTGACTTGTCCAAACTATTTAGATTGAATGTCTCGCAGTATCTCAATTTAGCAAATCCTCGACCGGGGTAGTCCTAGTGAAGAGTCACTGGGCTTGCGAGGTTAAGACACGTAGTCGACTGACTTAGTCTGGGTTAGCAGCCCAATCTCAGTCGTCTGGAGCATTAGAGGTCAAAGGGATGAATTATACGGTAACCATATGCCAGAGGTTCGATAGTTTGCTCCCGCATCTTCGACCTATCCGGACGCCAGGACCCATTGCTAGATGGTTTCCTGTGCTGGTACTAGAATTGTTCTAGTGCTACCGTTTAGGTTCGAACCTATATGGTCACAGTATTTTTAAGCACTCTTTTTTCATCTTGTCCTTGTCTATGTCAACTGAAATTGTTCCGGGTTGACCATGGCTGCACCAGGTTTTTTTTGAATCAATTTTGAACTGATTCGGAGCTCGTTTCGGCCTCCAATTGGTTGTGAACCAATTTTAATCCATTGAACCAATTTAATTGGGCTTGAACTGGTTCAATTAGATTGAACCAAGAGGTTTAAATGGATTGGACCATTTTTTTTTTTGCTTGGACCGGTTTTGAACCGGTGTTCTTATTTCATCGTGTAAATGTTTTACACATTGCTGGAAGAAGCCCAAGCACTGGAAACCAAAATGACCGAACGAATGCTGTTGCTTGGCGTCTCTTCTCCTCCCTCCACCCATCCTTTTAACTCTTGTTAATGGCTGTTTAATGGGAGAATGGCAGCCGGTGTCTTTTGGTTTTTCTAGCCTCTCCATCTCCCTCTTCCCTGCTGCCTATTTAAACCTCATCAGCGCCCCTGTTTCAGCCTGAAAGATATACACCGTGTGAAGAAGAAAACAGCAAGTGTGTGTTCTTCCCTTTGAAAGGCTGAGAGCTTGGTCCTTTTCCACCCATTGGGTACTAGTTAGGCTGGGATTTGGAGTGTGTGAGGGAGAGAAACAAAGCCTTGTTTCTTGTGCTCAAATTCCCATTTCAGCAAAGCCCTGATGCTGAAACTTACCGTGACCGAGTGTCTTCTTCCAGCGGCTAGCACCGCGTGTGGAGAGGGATCCGAGAGCCCCGGGCACATCTCCCCTCTAGAGGGAGTACCATTCTACTCCTAGGAGCAAACCACGCGAGCCGGACTTGCTGCTGTTGCTCAAAAATGAAGATTGAAGTCTGCTATCCTGTTCTGCAACAGCTTCGAGTAGCAGACTTTGGGTGTTTTTGTACACCATTTTTGCTGTGTTTTGGTTGCAGATCTCAATACCAAATTGAAGACCACTCGAACCCCTAGCCGCTGCTATAATTTGAGAGCAAACAGAGGTCCGGAAGGTGGTGTTTGGACGACGTTTTGAAAGCTCAAAACAGGGTATCCCACGGTCCACGGAGGAAGAAGGCTGGAATAGATTTATTCCAGCTATTCCAGCCTATTCCATGTTTATCCCAGAGTTATTCCAGCTAGAATAAAGGTATGAAAAATTATTTTTTTTATCATGCATAAATAGATTTATTTGTTTAATTTTTTTTGCAAATATTTTTATATCATGATACATGCCTACATGCAACATGAATAGATTAGTTTCTGGGCGGAGCAGATTTCCGCTGCGTGAATTTTAAAAAAAAGTTTTAAAATCCATTCTGCTCCTGTAGCTGTTTGCATGCCTTGTGTAGGATCATGTCAAACCACCTGTACCGTTTTCTTTCATCGACCTAGGGGGCCAACCCAGTAAAAGGTCTTCAAGGTGGAGTCTGACTTCGGCTAGAACTGAGCTTTTGCTGGAGTCTCGACCTGGGGGAAGCCAACCAAGAGAGGGGATTAACGGGATGGAGCTTATGGTTGCAATCTTCGTCAAATGGATCCGTGTGGGACCCACGGATGTTGCTTCTTTATTGGTCTCATGTTCCCAATCCTGACAAAACATCATGCTCGGGGCTAAGGAGGTAATTATGGAATTGATGCAGAAAGGTTGAGATCTAGAGCCATTCAATGCCACGATTGCCACCACTTCGTGCACCATGACCTAAAGCCAGTATTGGGATGCCACATTAGCGGGTTTAAGGAAGCATAATGGTGGATGTACGGCTCAAGGTTATTGCCGCTGCATCATGGTGTCACCTTCGATCGATGTTGCCACGTCTTGCCCATCCGATGGCGGGAGTGCTGAAAGG
The DNA here is from genome assembly GCA_021397845.1 of Areca catechu. Classification (NCBI taxonomy): domain Eukaryota; kingdom Viridiplantae; phylum Streptophyta; class Magnoliopsida; order Arecales; family Arecaceae; genus Areca; species Areca catechu. Next base: position 118,580,526 of record CM038040.1, on the reverse strand, counting down.
ATGTATAGCTACAGTCTAACAGCCTTGAAAAGAGGGTAAGCTTTTTCCCTCGATCACCTCTTTTAGAACTTTCTCACTCACCACCGGGCCAAAGCTTCTTCCTTCTCCTGACTATCTTTTTCCTTAACAACCAGGTTAGTCTCCTTTGGCCTTCTCTGAAAGGGATATGCCCTACAAGCCAATCTATGTTGTATCTCCCAAACCATCGTAATTGAAAATATTCTAATAAAGGCATTATTTTTCATCATACGCTGTGTTTATTATTATATGATGAATCCCATATATTAGGGCTATGATTTTAGGGTTATGATGAGATCATACCAGTGAGACCTAAAGTCTTAAAACCTTAATCTAAAATATTCCTAGTCAAAGAAACCCTGAGTAGGGGATCAGGGTTTTTCTGGTAAGACTAGCATATCCCATGTATACTGGAGAGGGTGACTGCTCTCACAGTCACTTGTGTATGACACTAATACTACGATGTGGGTGCTCATTAGAGAATGAGTTCACAGATATGATCCAACTTGAGAACATCTAATGGAGTCTTAGCTACACGTTAATAGAAGGTTCTCATAGTGGGAGTGGTACAAGTAATCCTTTGACTTGAGACTGCCATAAGTACCTTATGTACATGAACCCATGCTTTGGTTCAATCCTAATCATGACACTGAGTCATGCACAGGATTGATACTGGGAATGGTGAAATGGATATGAAGGTAATGAGTAGGTCAACAAGGAATCGATCAATCTTAGTAAGAGGAGATTGCATCTAGGTAGTTATCAATCGGATGATGATTCAGGGAATCTTTGATCAAAGTAAAGATATTAGAGATGGTTTCTAATATCAAGATAATTGAATCATCAATATAAGATTGAGCTAGAAATAGATATAATATTGTATTTGACATATATCCATATCCATAATTATATTTGGGTGCAGGCTGATCGAAGGATTTAATTGTACGGTAACTTTCTACTGAAGGGTAGTTTTGGTATTTCACCAGAATTTCCATATCTTCCGGGTAAACATGACTTTTTGCTAGACATCAATCTTGTCTTGTGGGTTGATCAAATTTAATGATCATTTATTAGGAAGAGTCCTAATTGATCCAAATCGGGTAAGCCCGATTTGACCTAAATCGATTAGAAAGAGTTCTAATCAAATTAGGTCAACTTGTATTCGAACCCACTGCTGGCTAGATGTGGAACCCAATGGGTCACACACTTAAGAGAATTGATCAAGGGTTTAAATTTGTAATTAAATCATCTTTGCATGATGACACTCTAGCAGGTGTTGAAAATCCTAGCTTCTATTCGAATTAGATTCGAATTAGGGTTCCGGATTGGTTCAATTTGGGTTCTAATTGGATCTAATTAGATCCTAATTGAGGTTATATGGATTATGGATAACCCTATTGGCTAACCAGGTATCTAGGCTAGCCCCCCACCCGCCCCTTAGCATTTTCATGCCAAAAATGCCAAGAGTCCATGCGCTAATGGACTCTTGGCACGCCATTTGGAAGAGTCCATGGCACATGGACTCTTGGTGCTCTCCCTAAAAAAATTCTGGTGTTTTATATGGGGTGGCTTTTCCTTCTCTCATTTAGCACCTCAATTTTCCCCCCTTGGATTGGAATCCAAGGGTTGATGTTTTTTTTGAGAAATGCAGAAAGCATTCGTTGCTTCCCGGTTGCACGAAATAACATCTCTTCAGAGATTAAAAGTCGCAACTCCTTTCTTTTAAAAAACATCATGATTTTTCATTTAAGAAAAGCCGTGGGATTTATCCGGAAGGCCGTGAGAAGGAAGGATGGGGCGTGAAAAAATAAGAAAGGGCGTAAGAAGTTTTTCACGAAGAGTTGTGTGGGCGCCTCTCTGAGATTTATTTAAGGGGTCAGAAAAATCAGAACTCGGTAATTTTTATTCTTCTTCCTCTCCTAAAGACTCTTTCTCTCTTTTCTTGTTCTTGCACTATTTCCTTTAACAGAGTACACCTCTGTCGAAACTCTGCTACTGAACAAGAACAAGAGCGAAAATCTCCGACGGTAAAGGAAAGAAGGAGTTCTGTTTTTTGTTCTTTCTTTCTTACATTAAGACATTCTTGTCTTAATTTCTCCTCCAATTTAAGACAAGCCTAAATCCCCTTATGAAAAAGTCTTATCTTCAAGACAAGAGTGTCTTAGAGGGTCAAGGTCTTAGTGGAAGGAGGAGAAGAGATAAAAGAAAGGAAGGCAACCTCTTGTGTGGAAGAATTCCAGCCATAATCCAAAGAATTGAGTTCTAGGAAGAAGAACTCAATAGGAGGAACCATTGGACAAGAAGATAGTGTTCTTGATCATTGCTCTGTGTGGATCACCATTGGAGGGCGGACACTTGGATGGCTGGTGAATTCAAATAGCCCGTTGATCTTCAAGTTTTAAGTCTTCATAAATTGGAATTAGCAATTACAGGTTGGTATTCTAATTCAATTTGCATAGAAATGTTTGTCTTCATACATTATAGTCTTATTAAGGAGTTCCTATTTTAGGGTTTTTATGCATATTAATTTCAATTTTTGAAATTACCCTTCCGCTGCGTTGCACCGGAACCCTACAGTGGTATCAGAGCCACCTTAATTAGGACTATAATTTATGATAGTTTGTATGTCACATCTTAGGATTTTTAAATCCTAATATGTTACTACACTTAGCATATCTTTGATTGCATATATGTTTTGATGTATGCCACTAGTTAGGGTTTTTCACTCAAACCCTAATTATTATAGAGATATGTTTAGTTTTGAAGTCATCATACTGAAATAAGGTTGCCCTAGCATAATGGTGGATCCATTATGTGGTAATTGGTTGTCCTAGTATGATGACACACTTAGCACATATTTATTTATTTATAAGAGTGATATGTTGATTATGATACATTCTATAAGGATGTGCTGGAAATTTATAAATCCCTCCTCTTGAAAAAAAATTATATTCAGTCTTAGTATATTTAACTAATAAGCATCACTAGTCATGATGTACAATTGATCATTTGGTGTCTAGAAAGGTGGTTCTGGGAAGGTAAAGAGAATTATGATTTTTAATTGGTTCCGTTGACTGACCTGGCCAATTTTTTATTGGTGTCTAGGAAAGCAACGGGGGGACTCTCACATCTCTTCCACTTGCCTGGCCGATTTGATTAAATTTAAATCTTGACTAAAATGCATAGTGTTAAAAATACTATATATTGGCCTTCCTTCATGCTGGATCATTATTGTGTTATGAACCACATTAGGTTTGTTGTGTTATCTGCAAGACCTAATATGGTCATTAACATAATACTAGTCTAGTGCATAGATATGCTTACAGTATATTCAGTATAATGCTTTGTTGTGTTATCTGCAAGGGCATTATATTTGAGTATTGACTGTATAGAAATGAAAGGGTCTTGACTTAACTAGAACATTATGGTTTGTTGTGTTTTCTGCAAGACTAATAATGTTCTATAGGCCAAGTTACTTCTTGAGAATTATATGAGATATAATTGGAAGAGTATCCTACCTTTGAGCTTATAAAAGATTTGTTGTGTTTTCTGCAAGATCTTTTATAAGTTATTAGGATCTCAATCTCACTGAGAAAAACCGATCGGGGTTCTTCTCAATTATCATAGTGAGGGCTATGATTTTTGATAAAATAGTGGGAGACATAATTAAATTGAAGACCTAATTTAGTTATGTAAGTCATTCATGGTTGTTTGCTTATGTATTGTTCTTTATTAAATGTAGATAAATGGCATCTTCATTATCACTGCGAAGTATCTTATATACCAACAAACTGACTGGTCCAAACTATATGGACTGGTTGAGAAATTTAAAGATTGTGCTGAGTTCAGAAAAACTTTCTTATATTCTTGATACCCCTAGTCTTAATCCACTAGGGGATGATGCCACAGAGGAAGATATGGCCACATACAAAATGTGGCAGAATGACTCCCTTACTGTCAAGTGTATCATACTAGCCTCTATGACCAATGAGTTACAGAGACAGCATGAAAGCATGGATACTCAATCCATAATGCTCAATTTAAAAGAGCTTTATGGAGAACATAGTAGAACTGCTAGATATGAAATATCTAAGCAGTTATTCCGTGCTAGGATGACAGAGGGAACATCCGTTCAGGATCATGTTCTGAAGATAATTGACTTAATCACCAGATTGGGTCAATTAGGTTTTATCATGGATGGGGAGTTGAATCAGGATTTAATCCTGCAATCACTCCCGGAGTCATTTTCTCAGTTTGTCTTGAATTATCACATGAACAAACTGAACACTTCCTTGCCTGAGCTGTTAAATATGTTAAAAATAGCGGAGAGCCATGTTAAGAAAGAAAAGGCTCCACTTGTTCTTGTTGATAAGACCAATAAGAAGAAATCAGGCAAAAAGGGTTTTAATAGGAGGCTAAACCCTAAGAGTGGCATCAATAAGAATAAGAAAGGAAAGGAGGCCTCCAAACAGTCGACTTATTTCTTTTACGGCAAAGCGGGACATTGGAAAAGGAATTGCAAGGCTTACCTTGCAACTGTGAAGCCTGGTGCATAGATGCGCCAAAAGGTATGTATAAGATACATGCTATATTGACATTAAATTCATCTATATCAAATACTTGGGTATTGGATACCACTTGTGGTTACCATATATGCAAATCTTTGAAGGACCTCCACAAGCTTAAAGTATTGAAGGAAGGTGACTTCAATCTCTATGGTGCTAGTGGTGATATCATCCAAGCAGAAGCTGTAGGGACCTATATTCTGAAGTTGCCTTCAGTGAAGATCTTGGAGTTAGAAAATTGTTATTATATGCCTAAGATTATTAGGAACATTATATCTATTCCCTTGTTATTAAAATAAGGATATGTAATGGATGTAACGAGCACTGGTTGCTCGATAATGTTATCTAATGAATTTGTTTGTCCTGGCATATTTAGCAATGGGCTCTTAACTATTTTTCCAATGATAGTGTTTTTCATGTCAATAATAAAAGAAAAAGAGAAGACTTTAATGATACTTTACTTTGGCATCATCGACTTGGTCATGTTAATGAGTCTAGGATAAGCAAGTTATACAAGGAAAAATTCCTTGATCCTTATGAGTATGAATCATTAGGAACTTGCGAATCATGTCTCATGGGTAAGATGACCAAGACTCTATTTACTGGACATGGAGAAAGGTCAACTGAGTTATTAGGACTTATACATACTGATGTATGTGGTCCAATGACAACTCAGGCCAGAGGTGGATACTCATATTTTATCACTTTTACAGATGATTTATCCAGGTTCGGATATGTGTATCTTATGAAACATAAATCTGAAGCCTTTGATAAATTTAAGGAGTATCAAAGTATGGTCGAAAAACAAACCGGGAAAAGTATTAAAGTTCTTCAGTTTGATCGAGGAGGAGAATACTTATCCACGAAGTTTTTAGACTATCTTAAAGTTAATGGAATTCTTTTTGAATGGACCTCTCCATATACACCACAGCTAAATGGTATAGCTGAAAGGAGGAATCGTACCTTATTAGATATGGTACGATCCATGATGTGCTTCACAAATTTACCCATTTCTTTCTGGGGTCATGCCCTAGAAACTGCTGTTTACATTCTGAACAAAGTACCTTCTAAATCCGTTGTTAGTACTCCATATGAAATTTGGAGTGGAAAGAAACCGTATCTTAAATATTTTAAGGTATGGGGATGTCCAGCTTATGTTAAAAGAAATTTTGGACATAAGTTGGAACCTAGAGCGGACAAATGTCTATTTGTAGGATATCCTAGAAAGGGTAGAGGATATCTGTTTTACCATCCAACTGAACAAAAGATTTTTGTCAGCAGACATGCCACTTTTCTAGAAAAAGAGTTTATTTTAGAAAAGAGCAATGGTAGAACTATTGAACTTAGAGAAGTACAAGAAACACAGATAGACAATTCTCAATCAATAGAACATATAGTTAGATCAAAACCAGAATACAAAACTCCTCCCCGTAGGTCTGATAGAGTGTCACGGGCACCTGAGAGGTATGGTTTATTATTGAAAATAATGAAGCCCAAGTCATTCAAAATGATGAACCTCTGACCTATACGGAAGCTATCTTGAGTACTGATTCAAATAGATGGCAAGAAGCCATGGAATCCGAGATAGACTTTATGTATGTCAACCAAGTATGGTCTTTGGTCGATGCACCAGAGGGTGTTAATCCTATTAGGTGCAAATGGGTCTATAAGAAAAAGATTGGGGTTGATGGCCAAGTTGAAACCTATAAAGCTAGATTAGTGGCAAAAGGTTTTAGACAAAAACAGGGAATTGATTATGATGAAACATTCTCACCTGTTGCCATGCTCAAATCAATTCGGATTTTACTTGCCATAGCAGCATACCACGATTATGAGATCTGGAAGATGGATGTGAAGACTGCATTCCTCAATAGTTTCCTTGAGGAAGAAGTCTACATGTCACAGCCAGAAGGTTTTATTTCAAAGAATAAACCTAATCAAGTATGCAAGCTAAAGAAATCCATTTATGGATTAAAGCAAGCTTCAAGGAGTTGGAACATCCATTTTGATAAAACTATTAAAAGGTTTGGTTTTATCAAAAATGTGGATGAACCCTGTGTTTATAAGAAGACTAGTGGGAGTGCCATAGTCTTCTTGGTTATGTATATAGATGACATACTCCTCATTGGGAATGATATCCCAATGTTACAATCAGTCAAGGTTTGGCTATCAAACCAGTTTTCCATGAAAGATTTGGGAGAAGCATCCTATATAGGATGCTAGGTTTATCCCAGTCTAGGTACATTAACCTAGTGCTGAAAAGATTCAGCATGGATGGAAGTAAAAGAGGTTATCTTCCTATGAGTCAAGGCATACATCTTTCTAAAAGGATGTCTCCTAAGAAACCTGAAAAAAGAAATAGAATGAATTCTATACCTTATGCTTCAGCAATAGGGTCCATAATGTATGCCATGTTATGTACCCGGCCTGATGTGGCATATGCTTTAGGCATTGTCAGTAGGTTTCAGGCTGATCCAGGAGAGGATCATTGGAAAGCAGTTAAAAATATTCTTAAGTACCTGAGAAGGACTAAGGATATTTTCTTGGTTTATGGTGGTTCTGATCTTAAACTAGAAGCTTATTCTGATTCTAGTTTTCAATCAGACCCTGATGATAGCAAATCCATTTCGGGATATATTTTTACCCTAGATGGTGGAGCAGTGAGTTGGAAGAGTACCAAGCAGCAGACTGTAGCTGACTCAACCACAGAGGCAGAAACATAGCTGTCAGTGAAGCCACCAAGGAAGCAGTCTGGATGAAGAAGTTCATCACAAAGTTGGGTGTTGTTCCTGAGATTGAAAACCCAGTGCCACTTTACTGTGACAACACTGGAGCTGTTGCTCAAGCTAAGGAACCAAGAGCTCATCATAAGTCCAAGCACATTCTGAGATGCTTCCATCTCGTCCGAGAAATAGTAGAAAGACAAGATGTCTGCATAAATAGAGTTGATACAAAGAACAACGTAGCAGACCCGTTCACTAAGGCTCTACCACAGCGAGAGTTTGATCGCCACCTCGAGAGTATGGGATTAATATTTAAAGGCGATTGGCTTTAGTGCAAGTGGGAGATTGAAAGGGATATGCCCTACAAGCCAATCTATGTTGTATCTCCCAAACCATTGTAATTGACAATATTCTAATAAAGGCATTATTTTTCATCATATGCTGTGTTTATTATTATATGATGAATCCCATAGATTAAGGCTATGATTTTAGGGTTATGATGAGATCATACCAGTGAAACCTAAAGTCTTAAAACCTTAATCTAAAATATTCCTAGTCAAAGGAACCCTGAGTAGGGGATCAGGGTTTTTCCGGTAAGACTAGCACATCCCATGTATAATGGAGAGGGTGACTGCTCTCACAGTCACTTGTGTATGACACTAATACTAGGATGTGGGTGCTCATTAGAGAATGAGTTCACTGATATGATCCAACTTGAGAACATCTAATGGAGTCTTAGCTACATGTCAATAGAAGGTTCTCATAGTGGGAGTGGTACAAGTAATCCTTTGACCTGAGACTGCCATAAGTACCTTATGTACATGAACCCATGCTTTGGTTCAATCCTAATCATGACACTGAGTCATGCATAGGATTGATACTGGGAATGGTGAATTGGATATGAAGGTAATGAGTAGGTCAACAAGGAATCGATCACTCTTAGTAAGAGGAGATTGCATCTAGCTAGTTATCAATCGGATGATGATTCAGGAATCTTTGATCAAAGTAAAGATATTAGAGATGGTTTCTAATATCAAGATAATTGAATCATCAATATAAGATTGAGCTAGAAACAGATATAATATTGGATTTGACATATATCCATATCCATAATTATATTTTGGGTGCACGCTGATCGAAGGATTTAATTATACGGTAACTTTCTACTGAAGGGTAGTTTTGGTATTTCACCAGAATTTCCATATCTTCCGGGTAGACATGACACGTTGCTAGAAGTCAATCTTGTCTTGTGGGTTGATCAAATTTAATGATCATTTATTAGGAAGAGTCCTAATTGATCAAAATCGGGTAAGCCCGATTTGACCTAAATCGATTAGAAAGAGTTCTAATCAAATTAGGTCAACTTGTATTCTAACCCACTGCTGGCTAGATGTGGAACCCAATGGGTCACACACTTAAGAGAATTGATCAAGGATTTAAATTTGTAATTAAATCATCTTTGCATGATGACACTCTAGCAGGTGTTACAAATCCTAGATTCTATTCGAATTAGATCCGAATTAGGGTTCCGGATTGGTTCAATTTGGATTCTAATTGGATCTAATTAGACCCTAATTGAGGTTGTAGAGATTATGGCTAACCCTATTGGCTAACCATGTATCTAGTCTAGCCCCCCACCCTCCCCTTAGCATTTTCATGCCAAAAATGCCAAGAGTCCAAGTGCTAATGGACTCTTGGCACACCATTTGGAAGAGTCCATGGCGCATGGACTCTTGGTGCGCTCCCTAAAAAAATTCTGGTGTTTTATATGGGGCGGCTTTTCCTTCTCTCATTTAGCACCTCAATTATCCCCCCTTGGATTGGAATCCAAGGGTTGATGTTTTTTTTGAAAAAGGCAGAAAGCATTCGTTGCTTCCCGGTTGCACGAAATAACATCTCTTCGGAGATTAAAAGTCGCGACTCCTTTCTTTTAAAAAACATCATGATTTTTCATTTAAGAAAAGCCGTGGGATTTATCCAGAAGGCCGTGAGAAGGAAGGATGGGGCGTGAGAAAATAAGAAAGGGCGTGAGAAGTTTTTCATGAAGAGTTGTGTGGGCGCCTCTCTGAGATTTATTTAAGGGGTCAGGAAAATCAGAACTCGGTAATTTTTATTCTTCTTCCTCTCCTAAAGACTCTTTCTCTCTTTTCTTATTCTTGCACTATTTCCTTTAACAGAGTACACCTCTATCGAAACTCTGCTACTGAACAAGAACAAGGGCGAAAGTCTCCGACGGTAAAGGAAAGAAGGAGTTCTTATTTTTGTTCTTTCTTTCTTACATTAAGACATTCTTGTCTTAATTTCTCCTCCAATTTAAGACAAGCCTAAATCCCCTTAGGACAAAGTCTTATCTTCAAGACAAGAGTGTCTTAGAGGGTCAAGGTCTTAGTGGAAGGAGGAGAAGAGATAAAAGAAAAGAAGGCAACCTCTTGTATGGAAGAATTCCAGCCATAATCCGAAGAATTGAGTTCTAGGAAGAAGAACTCAATAGGAGGAACTATTGGACAAGAAGATAGTGTTTTTGATCATTGCTCTGTGTGGATCACCATCGGAGGGCGGACACTTGGATGCCTGGTGAATTCAAATAGCCCGTTGATCTTCAAGTTTTAAGTCTTCATAAATTGGAATTAGCGATTACAGGTTGGTATTCTAATTCAATTTGCATAGAAATGTTTGTCTTCATACATTCTAGTCTTATTAAGGAGTTCCTATTTTAGGGTTTTTATGCATATTAATTTCAATTTTTGAAATTACCCTTCCGCTGCGTTGCACTGGAACCCTACATTCTCCTTCCTCTTCCTCTAAGCTGAGTCTTCCTGTAGGGCTCCCGGGTCTCCTTTCCCTGCGCACCTCTTTCTTTTTCCGATCTCGGATGGCTTCATCTGGTCGGCACCATCACTCTTCTGGCGACCCCTATAGGGTGGGGCCTTCTCGACTAAGGACTCCATTTTCAAGCGAGGAGGAGGAGGCCTCTCCCACCATATGTAGAAGCCTTCGCTCGACCAGAGTAGTCATCGGTGGGGATAGGGCCTGTCCTACCCCTTCCAACTCTTCTGCTCCCATTGCTTCTTCTAGGTCTTCCCATCCGATCGGGCCTTCGGGTGTAGCTTCGACGATAATCCGAGAGGATCTCTCTATTATCTGGGCCACCAACAGGTTTACAAACTCTATCCGACTCTCGATTCTGTGACTGGGGGAGCGGGTCACCTCTGGTGCCCTAAGGCATATAGCCCTCTATGAGGAGTTCTTTCTCTGAGGCCTTCGCTTGCCTTTTCACCCCTTCTTTCTCTCCTTCCTGAGCAACTACCATCTTGTTCCGGTCTAGTTGGCTCCCAACACCATTAGGGTCATCAATTTCTTTATTATTTTCTGTCACTTCTATGAGATTGTCGCCTGCTTCTCCTTGTTCAAGGCCTTTTTTATCCTGAAATGCCACCCAACTGAGGACAGGTGGTGGTGCGTTTATCCTCGCCTGAGGGGGATAAAGTTTGAGCACCCCTCTTCCATCAAGGGATGGAAGTGGAAATTCTTCTTTGCTTTTGTTGAAGGGGTGGATTGGGTCTGAAGTGATTTGGACCGGACCCCAAACCAGAACTCCTAGGTTGAGGCCTCTGATCGGGAGGTATACGACCAGCTTATTTCCAATCAAATCCCCCCTCTGAAAGTTCTGTTATCAGAGTAGAACTAATTCGATGCCGGGATCAGCCCAATCTTTGGGCTAGGTGAGTCTAGAGGGATATATCTTCTTCGATGAGTCCTTTTCGAACTATTGCTGAACTTTATCTTCTTCTTATTGCATAGGCATGAGACTCTTAGTGCATGAGCTTCTGGAGTCCACCCACAAGAGAAGCTTGTCATCCGGGCCTGGGGAGGCTCTACCCAAAAGGGCCTGGATTGAGCCCAGTCAGGAGGCGGGGCCTGCTTCAGTCTCTGGCCCTACAGGGCAGGCGATCGAACTGGACCTTGGGCCTATGGGGCAATGGGCCCAGCTTCCAACCCGAGAGTCTGGCACGAGCATACCGACCAGGCCGGCTACGGTAGCTGCGGGCCACCCTCCGATAGTCATCAAGGTGGATGCAGAGAGAGAAAGGGTGGTGGAGCAACTATCACCGGTGCCATCGCCAACGATGACGAGCTCCCCAATGCCAGATGGAATGCCTTTGAAGGCGGCTCCCCCAGACGCGGTGGTACCCTCAGCATCGAGGAGGGCTGCTGTCCAAATGGCAGCACTTGGGGCGAGGCCGAATTCAGTGGTCACCCAGGATCTTGCACTTGCAGAGCGCATGATGGAATTCATAATCCAGTTGCGTGACCACCACGAGAGGAAAGGCAGGATGCTGGTGGAGGCCCTTCTTGAAAGGATTATACCCTAAAGGCCAATTGAAATATTATATTTCGATGGAATTTTTGTTTGTATCGCAAACCAATGTATTGACATTATCAATTAATAAAGGCATTTTATTTTCATCATACGCTGTGTCTTAATTATTTTATTATTATATGATGAATCCCATAGATTAGGGCTATGGTTCTAGGGTTATGATGAGATCATACCAGTGAGGCCTAAAGCCTTAAAACCCTAATCTAAAATATTCCTGGTCGATGGGACGTTGAGTAAGGGATCAATGTTTCCGGCATGACCAGCACATCCTATGTATACTTGGTGAAGAAGGTGACTGATCTCATAGTCACTTATTTTTGACACTAATACTAGGATGTGGGTGCTCATTAGAGAATGAGTTCACTGAATGGATCCAACTTGAGAACATCTAATGGAACCTTATTTGTTTGTCAATAGATAGTTCTCATAGTGGGAGTAGTGCATGTGGTCCTTTGACCTGAGACTGCCATGGTACCTTGTATGCATGAATCCATACTTTGGTTCACACTCAATCATGACACTAAGTCAAGCATGGGGTGATACTAGGTATGGTGGATTGCATATGGAGGTTGTGAGTAGGTCAAAAAGGAATCGATCAACCCAAGTAAGAGGGAATTGCATCCAGCTGATTTCGATCAAATGAAGATTCGGGAAATCTTTGATCAAAGTATGAAAATTAGAAATAGTTTTTAATGGTTCATTAATGAATCATCATTATCAGATTGAGCAAGGAATGAATATGAAATTGGATTTGACAAGTATCCATATCCATAGTAATATTCAGGGTGCAAGCTGATCGAAGGATTGAATTGCCCAGTAACTCACCACTGAAGGGTATTTTGGTAATGCCACCAAAATTCCAAATCTTCCGGGTATGCATGATATGTTGCTAGACGTCAATATTGTCTTGTGGGGATTTGATTGTATTATTGTAATTCAATCAATTAATTAGAATTGGATTCTAATTGACCTAGTCGGGCTAGCTTGACTTGACCTAAATCAGTTTGGATGTGATCCAATCGAATCAGGTCAAGTTACACTCGGACTCACTGCTGGCTAGATGTGGAACCCAATGGGTTACACACAAAGGGTTCTGATCAAGGGTTTAATTGGATTAAACCTTGTTTGTAGGTGAACATGCTAGCACGTGTTGCAAACTCTAGCACCTAGATTATAATCGATTTTGAATCAGGTTTTGATTTGGGCTAATTTGGATTAATTAAAGTCAAATTAAATTTGGCTCAAGTGTTGGGTCAGTCCTTGGCTAGAAGACCAAGGTTTAAGTCAGCCAATTTGGATTAATTAACCTGAGATTATTCATTTAGCAATTGGGCTAAATTGGGCATGTGAAATGTTTGGACTAAGTGGGACTCTTGGGCGCCAACATGTTTTCTACATAGAAATTACGTGAGAAAATAATCCAGAGGTTCCCCCTGGCCAAGAGTCCTTCTGCATTAAGCAGAGGACCAAGTCAAACACACTTTCATGCCTCTTGGAGTCTTCCATGTCCCTTTGGATACATCTTCATGCCAAAAGAAGAAGAGTCCACGCCCCTTGGGACTCTTGGCGCTAAAAATGAAGCAACATGATACTTGAGTTTATTCTATGCACTTTTGAGTCTAGATGGTGTGTGACTCTTCTGGATGGCATCCCATTTGATGTGACTCTTCTCAGATTTATTTCAAATCAAAGAGTCGCATGTTTTAAACCAAGTAACGTATCTTTTTGGCATGAATGGATATCTCAGAAGCCCCTTGGTGCGCTATAAATAGCGTAGCCTCTCGGAGTGTTAAAAAATTTTTTGATCCCGAAGACTTCTTTCTTTCTTATTTTTATTACATCATATCCTCTTGTCCTAAACTCTTTAGCCCTTTTAGGACAAGGTCTTTGGAAGGCCTAGGAGTGTTCAAATCAGGATAGGAATTAGAAAAGAGTAAAGAAGAGAAGAAGAGGAAGAAGAAGGGAAGGAGTAGAAAGGCTGATTCGAAGAAGAGTTAGTCCAATTGGATTGGAATTTGTCCAAATCCTATTAGGCTTAAGTTTGAAAGTCTAGTTGTTGGAACCAAGTTCTTTGAAGGTGCTGGTGTCTTGGTCAAGCCCCGTGTAGATCACCGTTGGAGGGCGAATGTTTGGGCGCCTGGTGGAGAAGATGGCTGAATCAGGATTTTCTTCATCGGATTGGATACTAGCGGTTCAGGTTGGTGCCTAAACTCTAGTTTATATCATATATACATGTTTATATGTTTTAATTCCTAGTAAGGTGGTCTTGGGTTAAGGGTTTGGTAGTGGTTTCATAATAAATTTTTGAAATCCATGCTTCCGCCCTGGTCACCAAACCCATCAGTGGTATCAGAGCCACCTTATTAGGGCTAAATCATACAAAATTTGAGGTTGCCCATTTTGGTAGGACTCTACAAGATTGAAGTTGCCCAATTTTGTAGAACTCTTGAGGTTGTCCATTTTGGTAGGACTCTATAAAATTGAAGTTGCCCAATTTTGTAGAACTCTTGAGGTTGCCCATTTTGGTAGGACTCTACAAAATTGAAGTTACCCAATTTTGTAGAACTCTTGAGGTTGCCCATTTTGGTAGGACTCTACAAAATTGAAGTTGCCCAATTTTGTAGAACTCTTGAGGTTGCCCATTTTGGTAGGACTCTACAAAATTGAAGTTGACCAATTTTGTAGGACTCTTGAGGTTGCCCATTTTGGTAGGACTCTACAAAATAGAAGTTGCCCAATTTTATAGGACTCTTGAGGTTGCCCATTTTTGTAGGACTCTACAAAATTTGAAGTTGCCCAATTTTGTAGGACTCTACAAAAGTTTAAAGTTACATATGATTGATATGTTTATGCATATATGTATGTCACTGGTTAGGATTTTACTTAAACCTTAATCGATATAGAGATATGTTTAGCTTTCTAGTCATCATACTAAAATAAGGTTGCCCTGGCATAATGGTGGATCCATTATGTGGTAGATGGTTGTCCTAGTATGATGACACACTTGGCACATTATAAAATGATATATGATGCATGGTTGATTGAATGGTAATATTAGAATGTGCTTCTATTTGAATTACCCTCTATTAAAATTATATTAAGTTGTAGTGTCATATACCAAAAGCAAAATAATCAAGATGATTAGTTGATCATTCGGTGTCTAGGAAAAGTGGTTCATAATCGGTAAAGAGGACGTGATTTTTAATTGGTTCCATTGACTGACCTGGCCAATTTTTATTGGTGTCTAGGAAAGCAACGGGAGGACTCCCACTACTCTACCACATACGTGGCCGATAAGATTAACTTAATTCTTGATTGATATGCTTAGTGTAATATTCACTACATTAGGCCTTCCTTCATGCTAGGTCATTATTATGTTATGATCCGTATTAGGTTTGTTGTGTACACACAAGGCCTATTATGGTGACTAACATAATTTTGGCATGGTGCATTTGATGCTTATGGCATGATTTAATATAATACTTTATTGTGTAGACACAAGGATATTATTATTACAATCATGACTATAAAGGAATGAAGGGTCTTACTTAACTAAAATATTATAGTTTGTTGTGCGTACACAAGGCTATTAATATTTTAGAGGCCAGGATATGTTGAGAATTATATGAGTTACAATTGGAAAGAGTTTTCCTACCTTTGAACTTATATAAGATTTGTTGTGAACACACAAGGTCTTTATAAGGAATTAGGATCTCAACCCCACTAAGAAAACCAATTAGGGTTTCTCGATCATCATATAGAGGGTTATGATGCTTGATAAAATAGTGGAAGACATAATTAAGTTAAAGTCCTAATTTAATTATGTTTTGTCAACATTGGTTATTTGCTTATGTTATGTTCTTTGTTAATGTAGATTAAATGGCCTCTTCACTCTCACTTCGTAGTATACTTAATGCCAATAAATTGACTGGACCGAACTATGTTGACTGGTTGAGAAACCTAAAGATAGTACTCAGCCAGGAAAAACTATCTTACATTCTTGATACCCTTATCTTGGAACCTTCAGGGGAAGATGCCTCGCAAGAGGAAAAGACCACATACAAGATGTGGCAAAATGACTCACTCACTGTCAAATGTATCATGCTTGCCTCTATGACCAATGAGTTGTAGAGGCAACATGATAGCATGGACACTAACTCCATACTGCTCAATCTAAAAGAGCTATATGGAGAACAAAGTCGAACTGCTAGATATGAGATATCTAAGCAGTTGTTCCATGCGAGAATGACAGAAGGTACATCCATACAAGACCACGTACTGATGGTTATTGACCTGATCACTCGATTAGTTTAATTGAGTTTTGTTATGGATGGGGAGTTGAATCAGAATTTGATCCTGCAGTCACTCCCAGAGTCATTTTCACAGTTTGTTCTTAATTATCATATTAACAAACTTAACACTTCCTTGCCTGAGTTGTTAAACATGTTAACAATAGCAGAGAGCCATTTAAAGAAAAATAAGGCTCCACTTCTTCTTGTGGATGGGATCAACAAGAAGAAGTCAGGTAGAAAGGGTTCCAAGAGAATATTGAACCCAAAAAGGGGCATCAAGAAGAAGAAAGGAAAGAAGGCCTCTGGACAGATGACCTGCTTTCACTGTGGCAAGCCGGGTCATTGGAAGAGGAACTGCAAGGCTTACCTTGTAGGTGTGAAGCCTGGTGCATCGGATGCACCAAAAGGTATGAAAGAAGTTCATACTATTTTGTCATTAGATTCTTCCATTTCAAATACTTGGGTATTGGATACCGCCTGTGGTCATAATATCTGCAAATCATTGCAGGGGCTGCAGAGGCTTAGAGCATTGAAGGAAGGAGACTTCGAGCTCTATGGTGCTGGAGTAGAGTCCATCCAAGCAGAGGTCGTAGGGACTTATATCTTGAAGTTACCTTCGGGGAAGATCTTAGAGCTGAGAGATTGTTACTATATGCCTAAGGTCATTAGAAATATCATATCTGTACCCTTGTTACTTAGACAAGGCTATACTATGAATGTAATAAGCAATGGTTGCTCAATCAGCTTTTTAAATGAAATTATATGTTGTGGCATATTTTACAATGGTCTTTTAACTCTATCTACTAATGACAATAAACTTCATGTAAGTAACAAACGAAAGAGAGATGATGTAAACAATAGTTTACTCTAGCACTGTCGGCTTGGACATATTGTGAGACTAGGATTAGCAAGTTATACAAGAAAAACTTCCTTATTCCTTATGATTATGAATCATTAGGAACTTATGAATCATGTCTCATGGATAAAATGACCAAGACTCCATTTAGTGGACATGGAGAAAGGACAACTCAGTTATTAGAACTCATACATACAAATGTATGTGGGCCTATGACAACTCAGGCCAAGGGTGGATACTCTTATTTCATCACGTTTACTGATGATCTTTCAAGGTATGGATTTGTGTATCTTATGAAACATAAGTTCGAAGCCTTTGATAAATTTGTAGAGTATCAAAGTATGGTAGAGAAACAAACGGGAAAAAGTATTAAAATCCTTCGATCAGATCGAGGAGGTGAATACTTATCCACCGAGTTTCTCGATCACCTTAAAGAAAAGGGGATTATCTCTGAATGGACCCCTCCTTACATACCATAATTAAGTGGTGTTGCTGAAAGGAGGAATCATACCTTATTAGATATGGTACGGTCCATGATGTGCTTCACAGAGTTACCTGTTTCCTTCTAGGGATATGCCTTGGAAACCATGGCTAATATCTTAAATAGAGTACCATCTAAATTTGTCTCTAGCACTCCGTATGAGATATGGAGGGGTAAGAAACCCAATCTTAAGTATCTTAAGATATGGAGATGTCTAGCCTATGTCAAAAGAAATTTTGGACATAAGCTGGATGCTAGAGCAGATAAGTGTCTATTTGTAGATATCCTAAAGATAGTATAGGATAGCTATCCTACCACTCTACTGAACAAAAAGATTTTGTCAGGAGGCATGCCACTTTTCTGGAGAAAGAGTTCATCCTACAAAAGGGCAGTGGGAGAAATATTGAACTTAAAGAAGTTCAACAAATAGATACACCTCAACCAAATGATAACATAGTTAGTATAGAACCAGAACACACTACTCCTATCCATAGGTCTGATAGGGTGCATCATGCACCTGAGAGGTATGGGTTCATTATTGAGAATAATGAAGCCCGGATCATTGAAAATGATGAGCCTCTGACCTATACGGATGCTGTCATGAGTAGGGACTTAGACAGATGGCTGGAAGCCATGAGATCCGATATGGACTCCATGTATGTCAACCAAGTGTGGACTTTGGTTGATGCACCAGAGGGTGTTAACCCTATTGGATGCAAGTGGGTCTATAAGAAAAAGATTGGGATAGATGGCCAAGTCAAAACTTATAAAGCCATATTAGTGGCTAAGGGTTTCAGACAAAAACAGGGAACAGATTATGATGAAACATTTTCTCCTGTTGCTATGCTCAAATCTATTCGGATCATGCTTGCTATAGCAGCATATCATGATTATGAAATCTGGTAGATGGATGGGAATGTGAAAACCGCATTCCTTAATGGTTTTTCTTGAGGAAGAGGTCTACATATTCATAGCCAGAAGGTTTGTCTGGAGATAAACCTATTAAGGTATATAGGCTGAAGAAAATCCATTTATGGATATTAAGTAAAGCATCCAGGGAGGAGTTGGAACATCGATTGATAAGACAGTCAAAGAGTTTGACTTATAAAAATTGAGGATGAACTTTGTGTGTACAAGAAGACTAGTGAAAGGTAGAGTTTTTTTATTTTTGTGGGCCATAGTTTTCTTGGTTCTGTATGTGGATGACATACTCCTCATTGGGAATGATATCCCAATGTTACAATCAGTCAAGGTATGGTTATCTAAACAGTTTTCCATGAAAGACTTGGGAGAAGCATCCTATATACTGAGTATCAAGATCTATAGAGATAGATCTAGGAGGATGCTAGCTTATCCCAGTCTAGGTACATTGACAAGTGAAAGAGATTTTGCATGGAGGAAAGTAAAAGAGGTTACTTACCCATAGGTCATGGCATACATCTTTCTAAGAAGATGTCTCTAAGATACTTGAAGAGAGAAATAGAATGAGTTCTATACCTTATGCTTTGGCAGTAGGGTCTATAATGTATGCTATGTTATGTACCAGGCCTGATGTGGCATATGCCTTAGGTATAGCCAGTAGGTTTCAGGCTGATCTAGGAGAGGATCACTGGAAGGCTGGAAAAATATTCTTAAGAACTTAAGAAAGACTATGGATATTTTTCTAATATACGGAGGATCTGATCTTAAACTGGAAGCTTATTCAGATTCTAGTTTTCAATCAGATCCAGATGATAGCAAATCTATTTCAGGGTATGTTTTTACCCTAAATGGAGGAGCTGTAAGCTGGAAGAGTTCTAAACAGCATATTGTAGCTGACTCCATAACTGAGGTAGAATACATTGCTGTTAGTGAAGCTGCCAAGGAAGCTGACTGGATGAAGAAGTTCATCTCAGAGTTGGGCGTTGTTCCAAAGATTGAAGGTCCAGTACCACTTTACTGTGATAAAACTGGAGCTGTCGCTCAAGCTAAGTGATGCGGGACAAGGATTGGACTGGATCGCTGGCGAGCATGAAAGTCACCAGAGATTAGGATTTGCAAAGAAGGAGGAAAGAAGAGGGTGCAGGGTTAAGAAAAAACATATGGGGTTCACATAGATTCCCAAGAAGAACAAGCACATAGCAAAGGGGCTCACACAGAATGCCTAGAAGAACAAGCACATAGCAAAGGGGCTCATATAGATGCCCTGGCTCACACAGATGCCCAAATCAGGGATCACACAGAAACCCTGGGAAGATGGAGAAGGGATCATACAGATACCCTAGGATCACACAGATCCTTCACACAGAATAATAGAAATTTTATTCATCTATCCTCCTATTACAAAAGGCTGAGGGTGGTATTTATAGATTTTCCAACCCTCATTTGAATTTGAATACAAGATAAAAAGATAAGAACGAATCAAATTCAAATATAAGATAGGATAAGATAAGCCTATCCATATATCAATCCTAACCAACCAAATCCTAAATCAAATTCAAATATAAGATAGGATAAGATAAGCCTATCCATATATCAATCATAACCAACCAAATCCTAATTCAAATTTTAAACAAAAGATAAATCCTAAATAAATTTATTCAAAAATGCTTCTAGATCTGTGCCACTCCAAGAATTATGCTTGCTCCAAGATTCGTGCTTGAGATGTCCCATCACTAAGGAACAAGAGCTCATCACAAATCAAAGCACATGCTGAGATGCTTCCATCTCGTTCAAGAGATTGTCGAAAGACAAGAAGTCTACACAAAAGAGTTGAAACGTAGAGAACAGCATAGCAGACCCGTCATTAAGGCTCTACCACAGCAGGAGTTTGATCGCCACCTCGATTGTGTGGGGTTAAAATTTAAAGGAGATTGGCTTTAGTGCAAGTGGGAGATTGAAAGGATTATGCCCTAAAGGCCAATCAAAATGTTGTATTTCGATGAGATTTTCCTTTATATCCCAAACCAATGTATTGACATTATCAATTAATAAAGGCATTTTATTTTCATCATACGCTGTGTCTTAATTATTTTATTATCATATGATGACCCCATAGATTAGGACTATGGTTCTAGGGTTATGATGAGATCATACCAGTGAGGCCTAAAGCCTTAAAACCCTAATCTAAAATATTCCTGGTCGATGGGATGTTGAGTAAGGATCAATGTTTCTGGCAAGACCAGCACATCCTATGTATACTTGGTGAAGAGAGTGACTGATCTCACAGTCACTTGTGTTTGACACTAGTACTAGGATGTGGGTGCTCATTAAAGAATGAGTTCACTGAATGGATCCAGCTTGAGAATATCTAATGGAACCTTATTTATTTGTCAATAGATAGTTCTCATAGTGGGAGTAGTGCATGTGGTCCTTGACCTGAGACTGTCATGGTACCTTGTATGCATGAATCCATACTTTGGTTCACACTCAATCATGACATTGAGTCATGCATGGGGTGATACTGGGTATGGTGGATTGCATATGGAGGTTGTGAGTAGGTCAAAAAGGAATCGATCAACCTAGTAAGAGGGAATTGCATCCAGCTGATTTCGATCAAATGAAGATTCGGGAAATCTTTGATCAAAGTATGAAAATTAGAAATAGTTTCTAATGGTCATTAATGAATCATCATTATCAGATTGAGCAAGGAATGAATATGAAATGAATTTGACAAGTATCCATATCCATAGTAATATTCAGGGTGCATGCTGATCAAAGACTGAATTGCCCGGTAACTCACCACTGAAGGATATTTGGTAATGCCACCAAATTTCACATCTTCCGGATAGGCATGATACGTTACTAGACGTCAATCTTGTCTTGTAGGGATTTGATTGAATTATGGTAATTCAATCAGTTAATTAGAATTGGATTCTAATTGACCTAGTCGGGTTAGCTTGACTTGACCTAAATCGGTTTGGATGTGATCCAATCGAATCAGGTCAAGTTACACCCGGACTCACTACTGGCTAGATGTGGAACCCAATGGGTCACACACAAAGGGTTCTGATCAAGGGTTTAATTGGATTAAACCATGTTGCAGGGAACATGCTAGCACGTTTTGCAAACCCTAGCACCTAGATTCGAATCGATTTCGGATCAGGTTCTGATTTGGGCTAATTTGGATTAATTAAAGTCAAGTTAATTTGGCTCAAGTGTTGGGTCAGTCCTTGGCTAGAATACTAAGGTTTAAGTCAGCCAATTTGGATTAATTAACTGAGATTATTCATTTAGCAATTGGGCTAAGTTGGGCGTGTGAAATGTTTGGACTAAGTGGGACTCTTGGGCGCCAACATGTTTTCTACATAGAAATTGCATGAGAAAATAATCCAGAGGCACCCCTGGCCAAGTGTCCTTTGCATTAAGTAGAGGACCAAGTCAAACATACTTTCACACATCTTGGAGTCTTCCACGCCCCTTTGGATACATCTTCACACCAAAAGAAGAAGAATCCACGCCCCTGGGACTCTGGTGCTAAAAAGAAGCAACATGATACTTGAGTTATTCTGTGCACTTTTGAGTCCAGATGGCGTGTGACTCTTCTGGATTGCATCCCATTTGATGTAGCATTTCAATTAAATACCAGAGAGGCCGGCCATTTGATTTGATGCTTGGAAAAATAAAGGAAGCGACACTTGATTAAAACATCATAATGTTTCATTCAAGTGTCCTTCTGTTTTACTCTTCTCAGATTTATTTCAAATCAAAGTGTCACATGTTTTAAACAAGTAACGTATCTTTTTGGCATGAATGGATATCTCAAAGCCCCTTGGTGCGTTATATATAGTGTAGCCTCTCGGGGTGTTAAAAAAATTTTTGATCTCGAAGACTTCTTTCTTTCTTATTTTTATTACATCCTATCCTCTTGTCCTAAACACTCTAGCCCTTTAGGACAAGGTCTTTGGAAGGCCTAGGAGTGCTCAAATTAGGAGAGGAATTAGGGAAAAGTAAAGAAGAGAAGAAGAGGAAGAAGAAGGGAAGGTAGTAGAAAGGCTGATTCAAAGAAGAGTTAGTCCAATTGGATTGGAATTTGCCCAAATCCTATTAGGCTAAGTTTGAAAGTCTAGTTGGTGGAACCAAGTTCTTTGAAGGTGCTGGTGTCTTGGTCAAGCCTGGTGTGGATCACCATTGGAGGGTGAACGTTTGGGCACCTGGTGGAGAAGATGCTGATAAAAGATTTTCTCATCGGATGGAGTGGATTCTAGCGGTTTAGGTTGGTGCCTAAACTCTAGTTATATCATATATACATGTTTATATGTTTAATTCCTAGTAAGGAGGTCTTGGGTTAAGGGTTTGGTAGTGGTTTCATAATAAGTTTTTGAAATCCATGCTTCCGCTCTGGTTACCAAACCATCACTTCTTGGCACCCTTCCCCTCCTCTTCATGGTAGTCTTCTACCTTTCTGTTTATTTCAGTTTGACTACCATAGTTGACATCTTTGATGCTGTAGATCGAAACTGATATCCTTCTTATCCATGACTACTGCACCCAGCAGGAGCGAGAGAGGACGTCACTGGTGGCTGAGGCCCAGGAGCATTCCGACAGGGCCGGGCCTTGGAGGAGGAGAATAAGATCCTCCAGGCTATAATGGTCGATGTTGAGAATCGGGTCAGGGACCTCGAATTGTTCTTGGCTCGAGAAGGGATCGGGTCGCCCGTGAGAGGAGGAGCTCAAGGCCAATGATGCCCGAGTGGAAAAGCTGATGAGCAGGCATGGCTAGAGGTGGAGTAAGCTCGGTTGTGGCAGCGAGGAGAGAGCTGCTGGAGTGGGGCTCTGATGGTGGCTACCAAGAAGGAGGTCGCCAAGGCTGTGCCTAGGTTCAGGGCCTCGACGAAGTTTGCTAATGAGTTCAGGAGGCAGCCACAGATTCCTTCATCAAAGGAATCAGGGTCGTAAGTCCTTGGTGTCCTATCATTTCCCGAACTGAGGCTGGACAAGATCATGGTCCCGAGTGGCCTTGATGAAGCTCAAGTGGAGCTACTACTCCATAGCATGGCTAAGGTGGGGCCTGCTCCTATATTGAGGAAGTCCCACCGGCGGGGACTGTGGAGGCCTAAGAGGATGCCGGCATGCCTATGCACCATCCCGAGAAGGAGCCTACTGAGGGATAGGCTCCGATCTCCTCAGAACCTACCCTCTTCTCTTTCTTTTTTTTTTTTTTAGGAACCACCCAGCCTTGGGGTCCTCTGATGATGTATCTTTTCGTGCAACATCAATGAAGTCCTCTTCCCTTCACTGAGTTTTTATTTTTATGGTTGCCTTGAACCTCTTTAGTTGAGCTAGGGGTTGGCCAATGACTTGAGGGATGGGGCCTGCGCGGCCCTGAGAGACTGTCAAGTTAGGAAACTTGGCATGAGGAGCCTTAAGATGGTCCTCACTGGATCTGAATCTAGCCGACAGAGTGTGGGACTTCGGGAGTGCCCACTTTCCATCTCTGGACTGGGAGTCCAGCGGGCCGAATGCGGGACTTCTGGAGTTTCCCAGCTTGAGGTATCGGGCTATGAGTCAGGCGGTAGATGGTGAAACTTCTAAGGAGTCCCGCTGACATCTCCGGACTGTGAGCACGGTGACAAGTGCAGGGTTTCAGAAGTTTCTTGGCTTGAGGTGCCGGGTTGTGAGTCAGGCGGTAAATGGCAAAACTTTTGGGAGGTCCCACTCACATCTCTGGACTGTGAGCATGATGATAGATGCGAGGCTTCAGGAGTTTCCCAGCTTGAAGTGCCGGGCTATGAGAGGTGGTGGTAGACGGTGGAACTCTGGGGTGTCCCGCTGGCATCTTTAGACTGTGAGCATGGTGATAGGTATGGGGCTTCAGGAGTTTCTCGGCTTGAGATACCGGACTGTGAGTCAAGCGATAGACGGTGGAACTTCTGGAGGGGTCTGCTTGCATCTCCAGACTATGAGCATGGAAATAGGTGCAGGGCTTCAAGAGTTTCCTGGCTTGAGGTGCTGGGCTGTGAGTGAGGCGATAGATGATGGAACTTCTGGGGAGGCCCATGGCATCTCCAGACTGTGAGCACAATGATAGGTACGAGGCTTCAAGAGTTTCCTGGCTTGAGGTACTGGGCTTTGAGTCAGGTGGTAGACGGTGGAACTTCTGGGGGGTCCCGCTAGCATCTCTGGACTGTGAGCACGGTGACATATGCGGAGCTTCAGAGTTTCCCTCTTGAGGTGCCGAGCTTTGGAAATTTTGGGCTTAGAGTGCCAGGCTTTGAAAGTTTCTGGGCTTAAATGCGGAGCACTGGTGGCTCCCGATGGGGTGTTACATCTGACTTAGAGTGTCAGGCTTTGAAAGTTTCCGAGCTTAGAGTGTCGGGCTTCAGGAGTTTTGAGCTTAGAGTGCTGGGCTTCGAAAGTTTCTAGGCTTAAATGCAAGGTGCTAGTGGCTCCTGGTGGGGTGCTACATCTCGACTTAGAGTGCCATGCTTTGAAAGTTTCCGGGCTTAGAGTGCCGGGCTTTGGGAGTTTCTGGACTTAGAGTGCCAAGCTTCAAAAGTTTTTGGACTTAAATGTGGGGTACTAGTGGCTACCGGCTTTGGTGTGGGGTGCTGTGGCTCCCGGCTTTGGATTTCTAGGCCTGGCGTCAGGCGACAATTTTCCTACAAGTCAAAGACAACATTGCACTGGAAGGAAACTTTATTAAAAAAGTGGGGAGCCTTACATTTTTGGAGGTAAGCCCTTGGGCTGTCGTTGCCGTCGAGGTTGATGAGGCTGTAGGCTCCAAGTGGAAGGACCTCGACTACTCCGTAAGGGCCTTCCCAGTTGGGGGGAGCTTGCCCCCCCAGCACGTCATGCCTACAGGCTTCCCGTTGGGCTAGTTATTAACCACGAGGGCAAGAGGAAAAGCCATGAGTGCCTTGGACTTTGCAGGGGTTGTACCCTCCACGAACTTCTCGAGGTGGCCCCTCCTCATTAGATCTTTGATCTCTCTTTTGGGATGGAGGTAGCCCTCGGTATTGTAGCCATGGTCATGGTGGAGCCGGTAATAATTCATCTTGTCATGGCCACCAGGCGACCTAGTGGGGTGAGGGCGGCATAGGCAGGGTTGCCTCACTTTCCATGAGGGTCTTCAACCTTGGAGCGAGGAGAGAGGTACATACTTCTTCCGAAATAGGACTGCTCTTTGGCTTGGGCCCTACTTGAAAACTGGGGTTTGGCCGGGCTTGCATGCCTCTAGAGTCTCCCCCAGAGATCAGTGATGGTTTGCGGTTGTGAAGGCCTTTCTTGGAAGGTACGTGCATTTCCATGGAGGGTGGCAACTCGGCCGTAGAGGTCCTTGGCTACTACTGCATCGCTAGAGGTCGTTATTGGTGTTGTAACTGTCGCACAACTGCGGATAGCACTTGCACTTGCTGGGCAAATGTGGTGGTTAGACATCCATCAGAGGTGATTATGGTGGAGCGGGGAGCTCCTCTTTTGGGCTGCATGGGTCTCTGTGGGAAGGAGGGCCATCCACATGGCTAGTAGAGGCCTCCCGTGTGCATGTTACCATCATGCCTCAAGTGGAGTCGCTTTTGCGGGGGGGACTAGTTTGACTGACATTTTCGCATCCTGTATCTCCCCCTACCTAGTGTGCTAATCTGTTGCCACATGGACCGTTGTGGCCTATAGCTCCGACGTGGCATTGGCATCGCTCCCCTCACCTGGGTCCTGTGCATGTTCTCGGACCCCTACAAAAGAAAAAAGACCCTAGCCAGGGATTCTGGCGAGGGCACTTCGACGATCATGTCAGTGGGCGATCTAGGGGAACAGATCCCCCTCGGTGGATTCGATGAGGTCACCACATTTAGGGGTCGTGTTTTTGAAAAAGAAAGTGAGTGTAGGAAGTTAGCAGAGAAGGAGGACCGGAGCAAGGTCGGCTGTGTCCGTGGGATTCTTCCGACAAATTTCCCGATAGCCCCTAGAGCATTGTATTTGGTTTGCTCTCCCCTTCTGTGTGCCAACCTTTACCTCCCTTATCTCTTGCTAGTTTTGTCTCTTGTTCTCTCCTTTCGTTCGATGGCCCCTCTTTTGTTTTTGTATAAAGAGGCCATGTGCGACCTCTTGCTTGCTTTCCAGGTATTCCCCTTTTCGGGGGAGTCCTAGGGGGTGACACTGTGGCAGCATGCGGGAACTGCGCATAAGCTCCCACTAGCCCTTTGAGGTGGGGAATCATGTTGCTGGCTCTGACGCTCTAGTTGTTCACCATATTTCGGGAAACCTGGTGAAGCATTAGCATGCGGACGGCCACCCCAGGGTCTAAATCCTCTAGCATGGCCTCCTACTTGTGGATGGTGCAGATGGCAGACATGGGAGCGCCGTACCTTGAGGGAGACATTCCTTCCTGATCGGTGTAAACTGGGGTTTAAGAGGGCCCTGGTGCTCTGATGAGGAGCCTTCCTCCACAGGCCTTAGGTGACTGGCACTGCCTGTCAGTTGTACTGTCTCAGAGGCGGGGTCTAGGTGAAGGCGACCCTCTTTCCTCCTATAATTTGAGTCTCTATCACCTCCCATTCTTTGCTTGGTGGCAACTTGAGTTCGACCTCGGTCGGGAGCTGACCTCGGTAGGGGATTCACTTCGACTCCTTGCTTGGGTGCCAAGCTTAGATGGCGCCTCCATCTGCTGGCTGACAACTGGCACCTAGATGGATTCCATATCAGTAGATATAACCGTATCAGTACCCAAGCTTTCTTGGATCCTTGCAGGTCAGTAGGATTGGTTCCTTTAGGAACCCAAATCTTTCTAATTTTACTTCTATTCTTCTTTTTTATATTACATTGAAATGACTTATGACCAACCCATTGCAAGAGTAATAAATAATTCTAGATTTTTAAAAAGGTACAAATGTAGAATCTTTATATGCAGAAGTAGAACCATTTGATGCATATGACTTTTGATTTGAAAACTTAGGTACATAAGTTTTTGAAGGTATAAATATAGTAGCTGAAATTTCATTTGTTTGCAAAAGATTATAACCAATTCCAGCTTTGCTATTTGAATCTCTTTGATCTTTAAAATCAATTCAAGTTTATTTGAACTCAATGTTAGCTTTTCAACCAAAGGTTTTAGTTTTTCAACTTATTTTTAGAAGTCAGTTTTTTCTTCTTTTAAAGCTTTGTTTTTCTTAAGAAAATCATTCTTTTCAATTTCCAAAGCATTATATTTTTTAGAAAAGCCACTCAATTCTTTTGCAAATGTTATTCTTTTCTGAAATCTCTTCTTTTTCTTTCATCAAAATATCATTGCTATTTTTCAAAGACTTTATTTTCAAGCTGACCTTTTGTACTCAGTTTAATAATCATGGAATGCAGTAATTAATTCCTCGAATGTAAATTCATCATGAGGTTTAGGGGACATTACCTCATCTTTAAGACTCATTAGACATATGTTCATTGTTTTTGTGGTCTCTTCTTCTTCATTTGAAGTTGTCTTCTCACAGTCACTCCAAGTTGCAACCATTGCTTTTTCTTCTTCTTCTTATAAGTTTTATCAAGTTTAGACAATCTGATCTAAAGCTATTGCTCTTTATCGTTATCTTTTTTATTTTCCTCGTCATTGCTATATCACCTTTTCTATGAAACTTTCTCCAATGTCTTTCCTTTTTCTTGCCCATAAATTTCCTGAATCTCCTCACTACAAGTGCAGTATCATCGTCTTCTAGTTCATCTTCGGGAAGGGGCTTTCGTCATCAATTCCTCTTCTTGTTTCTTCAACTCTGTAGTAGCTTTGAAGGCAATTAACTTCTTTTCTTAATGTCATCTTCATTTCTATGTTGCATAGTGAGCTCATGTATAATCAGGGAATCCAATAGTTCGTCCAGTGGTAATATGTTGAAGTCCTTGGCCTCTTAAATTGCAGTTACTTTCGGGTTCCACTTGTCTGGAAGTGATCTTAAAATCTTTTGAACGAGATTTGTATTAGAATAAGTCCTGCCAAGACTCTTCAAATTGTTAATAATATCTGTAAAACATGAGAACATGGCAGATATAGTCTTATTTGGTTCTATCTTAAAAAATTCATAGTTATGCACAAGAAGATTAATCTTAGATGTTTTCACTTGGGAAGTTCCTTCATGAGTTACCTCAAGTTTATCCCAAATTTTTTTTGCTGATATGCAAGTAGAAATTTGATTAAACTCATTGGCATCCAAAGCATAATATAACAGGTTCATGGCTTTGGCATTCAGCTCACCCATTTTCATGTCATGTTCATCCCATTCCTCTTCAGGTTTTGGGACATCCACGCCATCAACTTTTTTCATGGGTGTGTGAGGTCCCTTAAGAATGACCTTCCATAATTGAAAGTCTATAGCTTGTATATATATTTCATTCGGCTTTCCAGTAGGTGTAGTTAGTGCTTGTGAACAGTGAAGGTCTATTTGTGGATTCGCCTTCAGCCAAAAAAGTACTCATAGGGTTTGCCATATGATCTTTACTCTAAGTAAATTCAGAGACACTAGTCTGATACCAGTTGTTGCCCAGGTAGCTTACCCAAGAGGGGGGTGAATTGGGTAATTAAAATTTTGCAAGTATGTGTTCCTTTTCAAAGTTCTTAGTATGGAATGTGCTGTGAGTTAAGTAACTAATGCGGAAGCAAATAAGAACACAAGAAAAACAATCACAAACACAGCAAAATTTATAGTGGTTCGGAGCAACCTAGCTCCTATGTCCTCTATCCAAGATACCACTTGAGATTTTCACTATATTCACCATTGGAATATAGCCGGATCGTTTTCATAAGCTCACAATCCAAAATCCAAACTTGGTTTTATCTCGGGCTCACCAAAAATCCAATACAATGTTAGTTTTGTCCAGGCTAACTAACAACCCACTCTTGGTTTTCGAAGGCTCACCAAAAACCTTTACAAACCCAAGTCACAGCTCCTGCTATACTTGGAACAATTTAAACAAAGAGTAGAAAATTCAAAGCAACTCTATGACAAACTGAACTGAGTGGCGGTGGTTGCAGTTATAGCACTTGAGAAGCCTTCTTGATTGCTCTTTGAATGCACTTCAAGGCTTCAAGCTTCTTCAATAAATGCCTCAAGATTTCAGATGGAAGTTAGGTGTGGTCTTGATTACTCTTTTGAGTGTTCTTTCAAAAGCTCATTGATTTCTCATTCACTGCTCATCTATTTCTTATGTATATCTTTAAAAGTGATTCGAATCCCCTAAATATATTTCCCTCAACTGATTTTAGAAGGTTATAGCCATTGTAGACCATTGGAATTTGAAATATGACCATTGGAAACCATTTTGGATTCAAAAACAAAGTTCTAGAACTAGTCGTTACTCACCTGGAATAGTCCTTCAAGTTGGCTTGGATGGGTCAAGTCGGCTCGGTTCCTCAGGTAGGTCAAAACTTCACTCTGGTCGAGTCGGCTCTTTTTCTTCGAGTAGTTCGTCTGGCTGGTTCTTCAGAACTGGGATTTTCTGAACTCTGGAGGAGTAGACTTCTGACTAGAGTCAACTTGCCTATCTATCTAAGAAACTTTCACTCTAGTCGAGTCGACTCTTCTGCATCGAGTTGGCTCGAATTCTCAGGACTTCAGAAATCAGACTCTGCTAGAGTCGGCTCTTCAGTCTCGAGTTAGCTCGAAGGTCTACGTGCTAGAATACTACTTGCCATGCCAAACCTCGAGTCGACTCTTCTGCAATGAGTCGGCTCTAGTAACTTGTCTCCAAAAACTTTCCAAACTTCTCAGAATTCTTCCAAATGCATTCAATCAAGTCCAGAAGCTCTCCAACTCCATCAAACTTAATTTTAAGAGATTTAAACTTGTAAAATACATGAAAATAACCCATTTTCATAAATATGTAGTTGAATTTTCTTTAGGCTATAAATTACACAATATAATTTTACAAAATAACTTGTCATACACCAAGGTTGTAGGAAGAGTGGTCTTTCAATTAAAATATCCTACAAAAACTTAGAAAATACTTGAAAAGAGTTAGTAATTAAATGCATGCTTCAATATTTGGTATCATCAAAATCATTCCAGGGGTCAACATATGTGGATCTAAACTAGTCAGATATGAGATGTGCTAACATGAACTAGATTAGTCAAACATAAGATATACTAATGTAAACCTAGGTAGTCAGACATGAAATGTGCAGTTCCAAATAAGATTAGATAGATATGAGATATGTTGATCTAAACCTTATTACATATATGATATGAGCCTTTAACTTATACTTGGATTAAGTGTATTATCATGGCCGTTCGGTTCTAAGAGCAAGCAGGGTTTAAAGGCCCTCTTCCTATTTGATGGGGTTCTCTATAACGTGCAGAGGTGCCACTATGATTTGATTCATGAAGAAGAATTACAAAAGGATTTTAAATTGAGCTGACCTAAATTAGTTTAGTCAAAAGGTTAGTTCAACATAAGATTGTGCTAACTAATTAAGTAGAGACCTAAACACAAATCTCATCATAAAAATTAAGTCATAGGTCTTCCACCATTGTAGAACTACGTGCATCTCTAAAGTGTTGATTATTTTCGATTGGATAAAGTGGTTCAGTTGCATTGGAGGGGCATAACTACTCTATTAACATGAGATGTTGCAGGGTGGAGATGGGGTTAGACCTAATAACTATTAGGTGAGAGATCCAATGATGGCTTCATTTCATATTGAATGGTGGGTCTGACTTATTTAGAGAGTGTAGGCAAAACTATCAGGTAAGCCCACATGACTTAGAGACCGAGTCGCTGCAACATGCTTGAGAAATATTAGATAAGAGTTGTCCACTCATTAGTTACATGTTACCAATAATTATTAAGTGAGGTACACGAAATCAATGAGATCGTAGTATCCACTAGGAATCCTAATCACGTAGGGGTTTCTGCATCTCCACTGAGGAGTGTTAGAGATCCATGAAAATGCTAGGAGCCTAATTTGTTTCTTAAGATTTCTAAAGTAAATTTAGAATTAAATACAATCATTTAACTAGAATCTTTACTCTTTACGGATTAATGTTAACTTCCAACTCTCTTAATTCTTAGACAAATTGATTAACCTAATCCTATTATAAAGACTAGCTTAAATTAAAAATTAATTAGATAGATTGAGTGTAGTATAGACAAAGACTACCTTTTGTTACCAAGCCATTTAGGCTAACCTAATTGCAATCGATCCATAATCATTACTGGACAATGATTAAGGATTAGGAGCTTAAGAAGCTCAAACATGTTGATGTATAAGGATTGCAAAATGGATTTGATTCAAATATCTTATCTAACTCATACAGATAGTATTATTAAACTACCATTTGAAAAAGATTAAGATAATTAGATAACAAATTAGTGATTAATAAAGGGGCATTGAAAGGTTCAATGAACATGCTTCTTGTAGAATAGACCTTCTCTTCCAAAAGATATTCTAATTAAAATAGAGGCCTATGAAGAAGCAAGAGATTGGAATCTTCCAAGGAGATGGCCATTGACAATAAAGATTTTTCTAATTCAAGCTCAATGACTATAGAAATTATTCTTGTACCTAGAATCCTTGAAGAATAAATTGGACATACCTTTAGTAGGTATGTTAATTGCTTAAAGAGGCTATTAATTCTTGATATAGATATTTAATTTCTATTTAGTCTAAAATCATTGATCCTTTGAATTCAGATGATTTTATAAATGTTAATCTCTATATGCATATGATGCATCTGCAGTAAGTGAGTGCCATAGGATCTGAGAGATCCTGTGAGATGATATACTAGCCCAAGTACACATTAATGTGTGTAGCACATTCAATGTACAGACTGAGAAAAGCTCCTTAGGTTCTTCGATTAGATCAAGAAAATAAATACCTTAAAGAAAGTTTTTAGTATCATCTAAAGCTATTTGGCATAGTCTCACAATAGACTACTTTTATATCTCAAGTTCAATGAGATATCTATGTAGAAAAATTAAACTTTATTAGATATGGTTCAATCCATTACGAGAATCATTAATTATCTTTAAGGATTTGATAATATAACTCGGCCAATCTATTTAATTGGGTTCACTCTAAATCCATTTTTATCACACAAATATGAGATATAGGTAGATGAGTTAAAGATTGGATCACTGATGGCCTTTATCCTAAAGAGCTATTAGGATACTTTTTCCTAAAGGATAACAAATAGATGTGACCTAATGTCTATATTAATATTTAAATAGTTTAACCTAAATATAGTAGTGGGAGGATGATTAAGCTTAAAGAGATAGTCTCAGAAGAGCAAAGGCCCACAAACCTATAAAACCCATTCTAGCAAAGCCAGTACATTAATTCTTCTTTCACTCATAAGTTTAATGAGATCTCCTATCCTCTAAAAGGTATAGAGATATACTTACAAAGGACTCAAAGAAAGTGTTCCATGTAAAGAAAGGAAACATAGAGATGATCCCAAAAACCTACAACAAGATGATGTAAGACATCAATTTTAAGAAATGGTTGAATTCCATGAAGTTAGACTCAATGTGCTTCAACCTAGTATGGACCTTGATAGATCCACTAAAAGATATAGTACCTAATGGATGCAATGGATCTATAAAAGGAAATTAGTTAAAAATCTATAAGGTAAGGCTTAGATGAAAAGGTTATCGTCAGTATTGACTATAAAAGCTTTTCACTTGTGACCATATTAAAATCCATACTAATTATTATTGTAATTAACCATGATGAGATCAGGTAGGTAGATAGTGATGAGATCATAGGTCTAACCTATAAAGGGTCTATGTAAATAGACAAAAGCAATTAACTCGAAATTGGAATTCTCATTTTTATGATCAAATTATTTGATTTTGCCAAGAATGAGAAGAGGAACCACATGTTTATAGATGGTCAATGGAAGTATGTAATTCAGTGCATTATACATGAATAATATTTTCCTATAGAGAATGTGATTCTTGTGCTGACTAGGTTAGGTTATGATTACCTAGATAATTCTCCAATAAAGACCTTTGGAAAGCATCCTATATTTGAAATGTAAGTCTATAAAATAGATCAAAGAGGATGCTAAGCCTATCACAAAATTTGTATATTAAACAAGTTGAAGATGTTTAGCCTATCATAAAAATCTAATTGGGGATTTAACTCCTTAAGCATGGAATTGATTCCTTTATGAGCTTGACATATTTGAAGAGATTTTGATATAAGCTAGATCCTTTGGATTTTGGCCATAGGGAGCCTTATATAAACCATGTCATGTACATGACCTAATTTTGCTGTGAATGTCATGAACAAATGTCCAGTGAAATCCAGGCTATGAGTGCTTGAGAATTGTGAAAACATTTCTTAAGACTTAAGAAGTATTAAAGATATGTTTTATATATTTAGAGTGGAGAATTGAGGAAACAAAGATACATGTGATGATAGTTTGGAACCAATCATTGTAGGTTTGACCAGCAAGGCTGACTATATCATTACTTCTAAAGGTGCTAGGATGTATTATGGTTAAAAATTTATTGTAGATGAGTGTGATGTCATCAAATATCATAAAAGTTTATCAAAGCAATAATGGTACCATAGTCTAGCTAAGAAACCAAGATTACCAAAAATCTGAACACATAGAATGATGAATCAATTCGTGACCACCTTATATAGGTGCGACCACCTTATATAGGTGCAGAGAGTAAACTCCACATGAGATGTGGTAGACCCACTAGTTTATAAGCTTTTGCCAGCTAAAATTGAACCACATGAGATGGGCTGAAGTGTATAGCTAATTGGCTTAGGAATAAGTGAGAGATTATTAGAATATATCCTAGAAGCTAATATAGCTGATATTATTTTTATTCTAGAATATAAAATTATATTTAATATTTTAATTTAGATAATTTTATTCATATATGTTCAATATGTATCCATGTATCATCCAAGAAATTAATGAACAATGATATATATTCTCAAGAGTTGAGAATTTGAGACATATGTCATCATACATTAATTCATAAATGCTCTCGATCATAGAATATCACGGGGATGGTGATTGATCTAGTTTGACTGGTGCATAGAATGCTTTCCTTTTAGGATAGATGAGTCTCGAATCTATAGTGTGGGGATATTAAAGTGAGAATGCAGGTGGTCGTTAGAGAATAATAGTATCGAGTGTAACCATCATAAGAAGTCACATAGATGTCTACTTACTCATTAGTGACTTTCTCGATGTTGTTGTATTAGTGGTTCTTTGACTATGGTGCCTCAGCCATTCCTAGTGGGATTGCTATAGTTTAATAATACAAAATATTGGCTTTAGCCATTCGAGCTGTTGTAGTGTTCATTGATTATAGTAGGTTTACTGTAGGAGTTGAGAGTGCACTTATAGGAGATCTATCGATCTTAGTAGTTAAAGTATAGTCCTATGCAATTTAAGAAACTAAGTCCTTAAGACCATAGCCATGGCAATGTGAATGATGGAAAAGAATTTTTATAAGCTTTTATAATTTGGACTTGAGTTGATTACATCATGAATATGACAAATGCTTAGAGTTTGGCGAGTTTTTATAACTTGCATCTTGTTGGAACTCTTAATAAAAAAACTCAATCATATGATAATTATACCTAGGGGCTCTTTCTTCTATTATGCTGGGTTGCTACTACATGCTACTAGGCATCACTAGTAAATTGTGAGAACCTACTAGAATCATTTTGGATCAATAATCCTTGATGAGATGAGCTAGAATTATTCTTATCCATCGAAAGAGTTTGATGACACTATGATAAAGATCATGGTATGTCTCACTACTAGATAGAATGGAGTATGAGGGGACACACTTAATAGAAGCTTGACCTGATCACATAGTTGGATTAAAATATCTAAGAGTTACATATTTAAAAATTCTAAATTTGTAAGGGTTTAAAATTTGGAACCTATTAACTTTAGCACCTTCTATTTTAGCAAGGAGAATTTTATTACAAGAGTTGTGATTTAATTAGATGATTTGATCATTTATTTATGATTAGGCTTGATACAAATTGAATAAGATTCAATTGACTAAATTTGGGTGATGCCTTAATCCAATTAGGATTTTGATTAACCTAATTACAATTATTGTGAGCAAATTCGATTGACCTAATTAGTTGCCTAATCTTAAATGAATTAAATCTGATTTAATTCAAATAAGTTTAATCTATTTTAATTAGATTTAGTGATCCTAATTAAATTAGAATCTAATTCTTATTAGTTATAGATTTAAACTTACATCTAAATTGGTTAGGAATTAGGTTAGTTAGTTTTCTAGTTAGTTAAAATTACTTAGTTTATTGAACTAATTTTTAACTAATTTTAACTTCTTTCTCTCTCCCTCTCCACATTTTTTCTTTGGTTGGCATGTAAGAAAGAGGGATACTCTCTTCTTCACATGAAAATTCCAAGAGATTTGGCATGGGGAAATTTGTGGGGTGCACAAGATAGTTGGCCGCTCCAAGACTCCCTCCTTCCTATATTTATCTATTTAGATATAGGTCTTTAAATTTGATTTAAAGGCTTTCTCCTAATTTTAGATGGGAAAGAAATTTGAGGAGAGAAAAACTCTAATATCGAGTGAGAAAGGAAGAAAGAAGTGGGGGCACAAAAACAAAAATTATCATGTGGGTTCTCCTTTTAAGTTTAACATGAGATATTCCATAATATGATACACCCCATCCTTTCTTCTTTTTGATGTTCCATCACAGAAAAAAAAAGGAGAGAGATTTTCATCAACCTTCAAAAGGAGAGAGGATTTTCATCACCTTCAATCATAATCCTATCCTTGATCTTGCACCATCCTTTCTTCTTTGATATTCCACCACATAAAAAACAAAGGAGCGAGATTTTTCATCATCTTTTAATCCTGCTCTTCCTATCCTTGATCTTGAATAAATGGTTCAATTCAAGAAAAAGAAAATATTCTCCCTTGATTTTTTTAGAAGAGATTTATCTTTATTCTTGGATTTCTAATGTAGAGAAAAAGAAAAGAAGAAAAGAAAATATGATCAAACGGTCAAAGCGAGGCCTGCAAGATACAACTACTCCGGTTGCTTCGAGGCTTCGATCAGACCATTTACGTGTGGATACTAATAGAGACCGAGCACGTGCGTAGCTCCAACAGAACCTAAGATTTTTTTCATATTTGATTCGATGAACCTCTAGCCAACCTTCCTTAAATTCAATAGTGGTGTTTAAATCGATCCTTGATCTGTAAATCTAATGGTGGACAAGTTCTTAGGTGATATGCCCAGTCAGATCAACTGAAGGCCAATATAATCGATGTTTATTTCCGTGCCCTTGATTATATGACTGAAAGGTCACATCATGTATCATAATCTATAATCATCGCCATATCTTTGTAATTAAGGGGAGCATACCTAGATCTAAGTAGTAGTCCATATTGCTATTAATAAAACGTGGCAAATTTTATATAAAGGATAAGGTTTTAACTAAAACCGAATGAATGTCCCCCATAAATAAAAAATCCTCTGATAGTCTACTAATAAGTCCTTCACTTCTCATCGAATCTACCAACATTTTTATTATTTAAAAAATATCTTTGCCTTCCACCTATAAAATGAGATCCCTATGGACTACCAAGATATGCAAAAATTTCTTCACCACATTTTTCATACTATTATCATGTGTTAGAAAACTAACTTGAATGTTGGAGGATCTATGCTAGAACACTTTTCGGTTAGGATTTTTTTTTTTTACATGTTTCACCATCTGAAGACTTGCCTGCATCTTCAAATCTAGCATCTTCGGTATCTTGATAATTTCAGCTCTAACAAATATAATATTAATATAATATTATATTTATTAATATTTTAAATAAAATATTAAATAAATTAAAAATAAATAAACTATTGAAATAAGTTAGAATAAAATTGAAAAAAAATGGGGAGGGAGAGAGATTGGAAAGATTAAGGGACAATAACTTTAATAATTAAAAAAGAGAATGAGGACACGTGTCGGGGTGGGGGGCGGGCAGCAGTGTTTAAGCAAAAAAAAGCAGAGAGAGAGAGAGGACGCGTGCCCGGGGGGGCGTTCTGGGTATGACAGATGTCTGTGTCACCTAAGGAAAAAAAAAAAAATTGAGTCCTCTCTTCATGACACATTTTTTAGAAAAGACAGGATTATAATTCAATTTATAGTTTAATAAAATGGTGATGTTGTTGGAATTGTGGACTCACTGTGCCAACCCAGGAATGATATTTAAAAAATAAATTAAAAATATAGTAATTTCAAAATTATTTTTTAAAAACTATTATTAAAAAACCCAGAATCTCCCTTGATGAAAACCCACGCCCCGCTCCTATCTATAATCGGGCAAGCAGGGTAACGAGGTGGAGCTTTGTAAGGCCATAAGTTTGGAAGCCGACCTTATCGAGTCCCCTATTGTGAGGCCCGGTGTCATTGGGCCATTTTTGGGATGAAGTCAAACAACCCTTGCTGACTTTAGTTCGATGTTGAGAAAAAAAAGAATGGGAACAGGGGATGGATCCCATGTTTATCCAACTGCTGGGATTGCCAGAGATCACAGAGGAAGGGTGTCGGGGAGTTGGAACGATTGAGGAGGAGTCAGAGAGGGGAGTTCGACGGTATTGGAACAGGGACTTTTTTATAAATGACGATTCCCTTGCATGCCTCGACCGATTCCCAACTCCTCCTTCGGTGGCCACCGAAATCCGACGTCGACTTCGTCGATAAGTTCTCCTTCCTCTCTTTCCTTCGAGCATGGGCATGAGCGAAGATGACGATGGGAGTTGTCTTGTATGTTTTTTTTTGAGATTTTAGGTAGGTGGCTGGATGGTCGTTAAGATTGCCACTGGTCCCTTCCTTTCGCTCCAACCCCTTCTTGATGGATGGTCATGGAGATTGCCACCATCGGTCGGATCCGTTAAGTGGATGGGCTGGCTCCATTGAGCAGAGGGGAGCAACAAGAGTGGGTTCGGGAGAAGAAACAAAAAAAATGAAATGAGGGCCTTTGTATCCATGGGGAAGAAGAGTGAAAGAGGGAAGAAGAGAGGGAAGGAAGGAGAGGAAGAAGGAAGGAGAGGAGAGAGGAGAAGAGGAAAGGAAGAGAAGGGAAAAAAATGGTAAGACGAAGCTGTTCGATGGAGAGGATGGAGAGAAGAAGGAAAAGAGAGGAGGAGAGAGAAAGATGAAGGGAGAGGAGAGAGAGGAGAGAAAAGGAAGAGAGAGAGGGAGAGAGGAGAGGAGAGGAGAGAGGAGAGAGAGAGGAGGAAAGGAGGGAGAGAGAGGAAGAGGAGGAGGGAGGAGAGAGGAGAGAGAGAGAGAGAGGAGGAGAGAGGAAGAGAGAGGAGAGAGAGAAAGAAAGAGAGGAAGGCTAAATTCTGATCCAGGGTTAGAATTGGATAGACGAGAGTGTATGATAATTTAGTTTTTTTTAGTTTTGAAATAAAAATTAATTATGTTTAAATTGTTGGTCAGGATCATTGTTGTCCTTGGAAGATCAGGTATAGTGTTTGAATTGTGCATAGTGGTGGATCTTCGGTAAGTTATCTTGACTTCTGATATTACCAAACATGTTATGTATTTATAAATATGTGTAATATATTTTAATTTGTATTGGATTGCATTTGAATTGCATGCATTGTGTTGGTATTGTCTCTCTCGTCTAACTATGATCACACGACCTAGTCTTCTTTTGGGCCTCTAGCGGGGCTATCGCTGGTTTGATCGTTGAGTGGTATGTGACGAGCTAGTTGCCCTTAGCATGTGGGATGCATATTTCTCGTGTGATACTCAGAGCTAGTTCCTTTTGGGCCTCTAGTGGGGCTATCACTGGCACATGACCGATGAGCGGTGTGGACTCATAAGATTCTCTTTTGGGGTGAGCCACGGGCCGATCGGCCATAATCAGAGGGACTATGAGGATAAAGTACATGGTTGGTCCATAGTTGTGTCGGTGTCGGTTGAAACTAAGTGTACATATTTGCATTATGTTGCTTGTTTATTATATATTGCTGGATCTTGTCATATGATGTGTTTATGCTTGCTGTGTATTTTGGCATATTTGTATATATATATTAGAGTGATATAACTACTGAGCCTGTATAGCTCACCCTTGTTATATATTTTTGTTATAGATATCGATCAATTAAACTTTGGAACCAGTCAATGAGGAGCTAGGGTGTAGGGTTTAATCTTTGAGTTTATGTAAAATTTTAGTTGAATTTTATCTATCTTGTTAACTTTATGAGAAATTCTATAAATAATTTTTTAAAAAAATAGTAAAATTTATTCCTTGCCATTATTTGGATGTCGAATTGAAGATTAGGCCTGGCATGATCTCTAGGGTGATACTAGGGTGTGCGGCCGATTGCATAGCCAATCCTAGTTCTGGATTTGGGATGTGACAGAGTGGTACTAGAGCCAGGTTTAAGATCAAGATGACCTAATTAGTGAGTGGGGTAGAAATAGGGTTTTGATTGAATATTTTGGAAAAATTATCGATATTGAGAATTTATTTAATTCCCTTTGATAGGTGTATATTATAGTTCCAAGAATTTTGTTAAGTATAGAAGGCTTATACAAATAAAATGATTAAATTCTTCTAGCTTAATTTTTGGAAGGATATCATCGAGGCTAGATAATGGATATATGGAGGTATATTTTGAGTATATATGGATTGATTTTGATATAATTGCAGATTGTGATACAAGTGATTAGAAATTAATAGATGGTTATTAAGGCATGACTGAATGATGTCCAAACTTGGGTCATGATCATTTGAGATTGACATAAGTGATTAGGATATGATTTTATAATATTGAAATTTAGGTTGTGATTGCTATGGACTGTTCTTTAAGAGTATTTAGATTTAATATTATAATCAGTCGGAATATGATAAAAGTTGTAAGACTGAATTCAAAGTTTGATTTCTAATCCCTAGGTATTGTGCATAATATCTGGAATATGTGGTGGGGACACCTGAGGCACCAGAATAAGACAGAGGCTTTTTCAACCCTCTGTAAATGGATCAATAATTTATGAGTCCATCTTAATAAGGGCTTAGCTCATCTGAGTCCATTTAGTTGTTATTTGAGTATTTTTAGTTGTTATTTCAGTTCTGTACTAGTCAGCTCATGTTGAGCTAGTTCAGTCCAATGCTAGTCAGCTCATGTTGAGCTAATTTTATTTTTTCGAGTCCTGTCCAAGCATACTGAAGACTCAAGACTATATCATACAAGTGAAGACCAAGTCCAACTAGATTGAAGACATGGAAGTATAGCCCAAGTCCAACCTAGCTTGAAGATTTGAACACCCCAGGAGGAAAATTCAGAAAACCCTGATTTCTTGCAGATGCCCTCCAGATGCCCAGATTCCCTTCCAGATGCCAAAGTATACTCATAGATAAGGGCATCCATGATTCCAAAGGTCCATCTGCATCTAGCCCAAAGAAATCAAGCCCAGGTGCCAAGCCCAAGCCCCTAAGAAGCAAGATACCAGGGAATATTCCTGCTACCTGGCTACCAGGCCACCCCAGCTTCCAGAGGCCCAAACCCATGACCCGAGCCCTTTGGGCTGGCCTTTAGCTGCTCCTAGAAGCCCAACACGCCCCCCTAGGCGTCCTTGGAGTCTTGACCAAGTCAAGAAAATTTTTAGGGATTTTTCTACCTAATATTTCCTTATTTTCTAGCTAGGGTTTAAAGGGAAAAGGATTCTTATGTAAAGACTTATGTACCCTACTTGGAGCCCAAGGTTAAGGGTCTATTTAAGGGACCCTAGCCTCTTGTATGAGAGGAATTTTTGATGAATGAAAACCTTGAGTTCTTGTGTGAGTTGTGATACCCTGCTGTGTGCATAAAGGGGTTTGCGAGAGTTCTTCTTCCCAGTGCTGCAATCATCTTCCTGCTACCAACAAGCATCTCAGATCCTGGACGCCCACTCCAAAAGAAGCCTTCCCTTGCTGTTTTTCTTTTGTTTTCTTGTTCCTTTGTGAGTTTTCTAACCCCTGACAGGTCGTTTGCAGGTCCCCGAGTTCCTACGAATCCAACGACTCCAGCCAAGCCTCAATCGGATCACCGAGCAGAAAGCCGGGTATCCGCGGATCTTGGCTCGATTTTCAGGCGCATCCGTTGAGGAATGAGAGACCCTTTTGCTGCGATCTTCACAGACGTTGTCAGGTAACCCCTCTACCTCCAGTAGTTTTATTGTAGGAGAACTTGCCCTAACCGAGGCTTCTCAGCCCCGGCGATCCTTCTTTTCTACTTTTCTAGGTCCTAATCTGCATGCTGATCTTCTAAAATTCATATAAAATTCTCTACAACTTATTTTAATCTAAAATTCGGGAATTATACCACCCAACCCCACATATAAAATATATAAAAAAAATTGCATGCATATTAGTTCCCCATCAATATGATTTTGTAGAGATTGATCTTGGATGAGGCTGAATGGTTAATACTATTTGATCATGATAAGTAAGCATACTATATTGAAGGGCTAGATAAAATATGTTTTATCTCTGATAAATGAATTTGACCACGTTTCAGAAGTGTTAACTGGAAGTACAGTGTGTTATGTTATGCTAAATGTGTATATTCAGTTCTTCATTGAATGATGTTGGAATCCTAAACTTGATATGGATAAAGATCATGATAGCTTGTAGGTTTTGTTGTTAATTAATGGATTATAAATTCTAGGATTATTGCAAGAAGATATTTAGGATGAAGGTTATGAAAATGTTAATGATATTAGAAGGAGAATTTGTTGGGAATTGGGTCTCAAAGCCAATCGCCTGGGTTGTAGGCGATTGAGCTCAGTATTGTACTCTTTCTTTGAATTAATAAAATATTTTTGGCAGCTCATCACATATTGTATTTCCCTGAAATGAACTCTTCCTATGTGATGAAGTCCTTAAGACTACACTGACTTCGATACAGAGAGGATGTATCGAGTGGTCCTTAAACCCTATTCACAACCAAAGGATATATTATACTAGACGGCAATATATCAAGTATAGGTTGTTGTAGTTCACATCGTTTGGTTGTCCTCTTGACCAAATTAGTGTGGTGACACTGATGTGATCTGTAAGTGGGATATGTGTATCTTATTGAACGTGACCGTGCAGCCCCTTTCTGCCAAAGGGATACTCACGATTGGATATGGGTATATGTGTCCCTCTGACCTGAGGTCATCATGGTAGCTTGCAAGCAACTCCCTGTGCTTTGGTGCCGGACTACCAGGATTTTTAATCCGGCAACGGAAGGTTTCTGGGTACAGGCAAGTACTTGTGGAGCAGTGATGGACCAAGATGGAATGACCTGTCCAAACAGTTTGGATTGAAGTCTCGTAGTATCTCAATTTAGCAAATCCTCGGCCGAAGTAGTCCTAGTGAAAAGTCACTGGGCTTGCGAGGTTGAGACACGTAGTCGACTGACTTAGTCTGGGTTGGCAGCCCAATCTCAGTCGTCCTTAGCATTAGAGGTCAAAGGAATGAATTATACGATAATCATATGCCAGAGGTTCGATAGTTTGCTCCCGCATCTTCGACCTATCCGGATGCCGGGACCCATTGCTAGATGGTTTCCTGTGCTGGTACTAGAATTGTTCTAGTGCTACCGTTTAGGTTCGAACCTATGAGGTCACTCGCCATAGAGGATTACTCTCTAATCCAGATACCGATTATGATTAGGAATCATCTCGATTTTTTTATCACAGTATTTTTGAGCACTCTTTTCCCCGTCTTGCCTTTGTCTGTGTCAACCAAAAGTTGTTCCCGGCTAACTAGCACTGCGCCAGGTTTTTTCTGAATCAGTTTTGAACTGATTCGGAGCTCGTTTCGCCTCCAATTGGTTGTGAAACCAATTGAACCAAATTAAATTGGGTTGGACCAATTGGTTTAAATGGGTTTGAACCAAATGGCTTGGACCGGTTTTTGAACCGGTGTTTTCTCCCTTGGACCGGTTTCCACGTTGGAATACTTCTTTATGCTGGAAAGAAGTATTAGCATTTTGAGAAAACCAAGCATCCGAAGGCCAAACAACACCGTGCACTGGCATCCCTTCCTCTCCTCCATTGGCTGCCTTAAATCCCCGATTATTGTGGGTGTAACGCAGCCTTTTGCCCTTCCCTCTCCCAGCCTCCTGTCTCCCTCTCCCAGCTGCCTTTATATACCAATGCCCAAGCCCTGTTTCAGGTGGCTTCTTTCACCGTGCAACAGCAATCCAAAAATTTTCTGGGGCAAGGTTTCTCCCATTTTTGAGAGCTTAGTGTTTGTACGAGTTAGGCTGGGATTTGGAGAGTGTGAGAGAGTGTTTTGAAGGGCCATTTCTTTGCTCTTTTGTTGTGCTCAACTCAAAGACTGCAGCAAAACAGAGTTGCTGCAATCCACCGTGATCAACTCACTTCCAGCGGCTAGCACCGCATGTGGAGAGGGATCGGAGAGCCCCCGGGCGTGTCTCCCTCTAGAGGGAGTATACTTCTACTCCTGGGAGCAAGCCACGCGATCCGGATCACCTGCAGCTGCTCCTAACAAGAAGCTGAAGTCTGCTATCCTGTTCTGCTGTTAAAAAATCTGGTATCAGACTTGGCGGATTTTTACATTTTTTGACTAACATTTTCTTGCAGTTCTTTATTGGAGATCGAAGTAGACTCGATCACCTTGCCACTGCTAAAAATTGGGAGCAAACGGAGGTCCAAAAGGTGGTGTTCCGATGCCATTTTTCAAGCTAAAAACAGAGTTTGTTTTCAGCCCAAGGTAGAAGAAGGCTGGAATAGTTTTATTCCAGCTATTCCAGCCTATTCTAGCTTTATCCAAAGTTATTCTAGTCAGAATAAGGTACGAAAAAATTGTTTTTTAATCATGCATGAATAGAGTTTTTTAATTCAAATATTTTGCAAATATTTTATAT
The DNA here is from genome assembly GCA_021397845.1 of Areca catechu. Taxonomy (NCBI): domain Eukaryota; kingdom Viridiplantae; phylum Streptophyta; class Magnoliopsida; order Arecales; family Arecaceae; genus Areca; species Areca catechu. The sequence goes on along the minus strand of CM038040.1, from coordinate 118,536,410 downwards.
CATCATACATGCCTATTTGCAACTATAATTAGATTAGTTTCTGGGCGGAGCAGATTTCCGCTGTGTGGATTTTTTAAAATGTTTTAAAATCCATTCTGCTCCCACAGCTGTTTGCATGCCAAGTGTAGGATCATGTCAAATCACCTGCACCTTTCTTTCAAATTTTCGAAAATCTATATGGGGATTGTTAAAAAATATGTAATGGAAAATGTGTTTGGGATAATGATAGATTTGTAGTTTGCTATTGGTGGATTTAATGATATTACGTGGACATGCATGCATGTCTTGGTAAAATTTTGATGACTTAAGTTAGTAGTCTTGGATTGGATTATTTGATCCTTATATATATTGAAGATTATTGGATATGTCAAACTCCAAGTTAAATTTAAGATTTATGATAATATTTAGATTATCTTGCTACTGATATTTATTTAGCAAAGAAATGATATTGAAAGATTTATATGGGTTTAGTTTGTGAGGGATATCCTTGTCAGAAACTCATCTAATGGAGTTAGAGAATTTGAAAATTTATATCTGAGTGTGCAGCGGAAGTGTGGTGACTAAAGATATTAGGATTAAATTAAAGTGTATTATGATAAAAGAATAGGAGCTCTTATTGGATTATTGAATTTTAGATAAATGAATCATGTAAGTATTGGATCATGTATATTTGAGTTTTGGAAGCCTTAGGTATTTTTTTTAAATTTTGAGGACAAAATTTTTTTTTTAGGTGGGGAAAATGTGAGGCCGGTGTTATTGGGCCATTTTTGGGTTGAAGTCGGTAGCCTTGCACGCTTCAGTTCGATGTTGAGAAAAAAATGAATGAGAACAGGGGACGGAGCCCTATTTATCTAACCGCTGGGATTGCCAGAGATCATGGAGGAAGGGCATCGGGGAGTTGGAACGATTGACGGAGGAGTCGGAGAGAAAGTTTGACAGTGTGGGGAATAGAGATTTTTCCCTATAAATGATGATTCCCTTGCATGCCTTGATCGATTCCGAACTCATACCTCCGGTGGCCGTCGAAATTTGATGCCGACTTTGTCGGTAAGTTCTCCTTCATCTGTCTTTCCTTCGAGCATAGGCATGAGCGGAGACGATGGTGGGAGTTATCGTGTTTTTGTTTTGATATTTAGGTAGGTGGCCGGATGGTCGTTAAGATCGTCATCGGTCCCTTCCTTTCCCTCCGGCCATCCTTCTTGACGGACAATCATGGAGATCACTACCGTCGGTCGGATCCGTTAAGTGGATGGGCTAGCTCGATTGAGCAGAGGAGAGCAACAGGAGATGGGTTCGGGAGAAGAAAAAAAAAATGAGCGCTTTATTTCCGTGGGGAAGAAGAGAGAAAGAGGGAAGAAGAGAGGGGAGGAAGGAGAGAAAGAAGGAAAGGAGAGGGAGAGGAGAAGAGGAAAGGAAGAGAGGAAAAAAATGATGAGAGGGGGGCTGTTCGGTGGAGAGGATGGAGAGAAGAAGGAAACGGAAGAAAAAAAAAAAAAAAGAAGAAAGAAGAAAAGGGAAAGAGGAAAAAAAAAAAAAGAGAAGAAAAAAAGAGAGAGAAAATAAGAGGAGGGATAAAGAAGGAAGAGAAAGGAGGAGAGAGAAAGAGGAAGGAGAGAGAAGGAAGAGAGAGGAGGAGAGAGAAAGAGAGGAGAGAGGAGAGAGAGGAGAGAGGAGAGAGAAGGAAGAGAGAGGAGGAGAGAGAAAGAAGAAGGAAAGAGAGGAGATATAAAGGAGAGAGAGTTGAGAGAAGGAAAAGAGAGGAGGAGAGAGAAAGAGGAGAGGAAGGAGAGAGAAGGAAGAGAGATGAGGGGGAAAGATGAAGGAGAGAGTGTTGACTTCATTATTGATTTGATGATAAGCAAAATGCTTAAGTATAAGTTGAGTACTAATTGATGTGGCGGGATCATTGACGTGGTGGAGCTGATAGGTGACATGTCAAGGGATGACGCCACGTCGGACGCCACGTCAATTCTTTTGCTCGGACTCCACTGCCAAGCTGAGCTGGGCTCCCTCGAGATAGCGAGCCAAGCTCCATCCTCCGTCATGTCGGGCCCGCGAGCTTGGGATGCCTAGGCCGGAGCCGCACTCTGCCCTCCAGAGCAAGACCCTCAAAGGTTGAGCCCTATGGTCAAAGTTGAGCTCAGCACTCCTCCACCACGTGGAGCCTCTCCGAGCGCAAGCGCTCTGGACCGGGCCCGTACTCTGCCCTCCAGAGCGAGACCCTCGGAGGTTGAGCCCAGTGGTCGGAGTCGAGCTCAACACTCCTCCGCCATGTGGAGCCTCTCCGAGCGCAAGCCCTCTGGACCGGTCCACAATCCACCCTCTAGAGTGAGACCCTCGGAGGTTGAGCCTGTGGTCAGAGTCGAGCTCAGCACTCCTCCGCCACATGGAGCTCTCCGAGCACGAGCCCTCTGGATCGGGCCCGCACTTTGCCCTCCACAGCGAGACCCTCGAAGGTTGAGCCCTGTGGTCGGAGTCGAGCTCAGCACTCCTCTGCCATGTGGAGCCTCTCCGAGCGCAAGCCCTCTGGACCGAGCCCGCACTCTGCCCTCCAGAGCGAGACCCTCGGAGGTTGAGCCCTGTGGTCGGAGTCGAGCTCAGCACTCCTCCGCCACGTGGAGCCTCTCCGAGCGTGAGCCCTCTGGACCAGGCCCCACTCTACCCTCCTCCACCAAGACGATCCCGCAAGCTCGAGGCATCTAGGTCAGAGCGACCCTAACCATTCCAGCTCAGCTCCAGCTCGGACATGGACCCCACCAGCCTAGAACACTGGCGACCACCCGAGGACTACACTGGAGTGCTTCCCAGACCCTACTGACCGCCTGCAGCTACCAGTTATGCTAGAAAGGGGGAAGCACACTGATCGAGATGCCATGCTCCTCACCAACCACCTATATCACCTAAGAGAGGAAACCAACCAGGAGATTCGAATCCCGGAGGCGGTGGCCCACCGTTCGAGGTACTGCCAGGCTTCTCAGAATAAGGCGACCAAAAGGAGTGTCGGAGCGCATGACAGCTCCCCTTATCATGAATTGAAAAAGGCTCCTCGAGACACCACCGCACGTGCCTGACAGCCCGACAGAGATCCCGAGGCGAACGCCAACGGTAACCTAGTTTGCAACAAACTTGGAGGTAACACAACAAACACCAACACACAGGAAAAAACAAAGGGAGAACATAAAAAAAAAAGAGGGTGAAAGCCCCACCAAGAAGAGGGGCACGGCACCACCAGCATTCTCGAGCAAGGTCGGGCGGAAGGGCCACACAGAGACTCCCTCTAACCAGGCCACACTTCCCTGACATACTTGCGACCCATTTTTACACAACACACTCCTCCTTGTGTGGAGTCCATCAAGAGAGGCTCGACCAGGAGAATTTATTCCCCTGGATCGTCACTGACTTGACCATCAGAGTGCCCTCGTCGGAAACCCTGGCCCGGGTCACTAATCCCTATTTTGCAGGTCTAGGTTCGCCAGACGGTGAGGCACCTAAGGAGGCGCGCTCCGACCCCGACAGTAGCTACGGGCCACGACGATCTTGGCGGCAACACTAATATTCCTTGAAGTGTTTTGTATAGAAAAAGGTGCTCATTAACTTAACAAAAGATTGATTGATTGAAAAGTCCCAAATATGGATGAAAGATCTGCTCAAAAAGGACTTTGGTAGTTGAAAAATGCTTGAAAGGATACAAGAAGTTAACCAAATTTGCTTCAGCAAAAGTTTAGTTGTTATGAAAAATCTTAGTGAAGTGTCGACTCAAAGTGTCGACACATGACTTAAGTGTTGACACATGACTGAAGAAGTGTCGACTCAAGCCGGTACGCAAGCAGAGTTTCAGTGGCACGGCCGAAGTGTCAACACATGAATGTCCGTATGACTCAAAGTGTCGATATATGGATCAGCTCATCGCCTGAGGTTTTTTGGGTTACAGAACTTATGAAGTTGAAGATCTGCCTACAGTGTTGACACATGGATGCTAAGTATCAACTCAAAGTGTGTTGACTCACCTGAGAAAGTGTCGACAATCTAAGAATTCCAGAAAGATTCATTGAAGATATTTGATCTAGGTGTAGACTCATGGAGTGCAAGTGTCAACCCTATATGTCGACTTTAGCTTGAAGTGTCGACATTTGGAGTTCTGGGAACAATAATGGCTAGTTTTTCAAACATAGAACTCGCTCCTCTTGGCTCCCAACTACTAGTTTTTCGTGTCTAACAGCTAGAAACCTAGTTTGAGGCCTTAGGAAGGTATTTATATGATTCAAATCAAATCAAAATACAAGAAACTGAAAAAGGAAGAAGAACAAAAGAAAAAGAAAAGAGAGCATTCACTCCTATCCATTGAGTTCAACCACCCTTAAGCAAAAAACAAGTCTCTAAGCATTCAGAGCCTTCAAGAGCATTCAAGATCAACCTTCTTGAGCAATAAAAGGGGCTTCATCAAGTTGGAGGCAGCACTACAATAAAGCTTCAAAGAGATATCCACTTTATTAGAAAGCTTGCCTTGTTACTTTACTTCAAATTATATATATAAGATTTTTGGTTAGCCTAGTGGAAAACCAAGGGGTTTTGGTGAAGCCTTTGAAAACTATTTAGGTTCTTGGGTTAGCCCACAAAACCAAGGAAGGTTGGTGATGAGCTTTAAAATCATTTAGGTTCTTGGTTAGCTCACAAAACCAAGTGGTTTTGACTTGTGAGCCTTGTGAAACAAGTTGGATTTTGATTAGTGAGCCCGGAAAACTAATGGTTGTAATCGGTTGAGATTATAATGAATTCTCAAGTGGGTCTTGGGGAGTGGATATAGGTGCATTGGATAGCACTGAACCACTATATTTTCTTTGTATTTGTGATTGCTTGTCTCTTCTATTTGCTTCTCTTTAATTGCTTTTACATTTCCGATGCTTACTTATTAAAAGTACATTACACTTGCATTCATAGTACTAAGTTTAATTATTGGATTGATGCTTATACTTGCATTAAAATTTTTAGAGACCTAATTCACCCCCCTCTTGGGTTGCTTATTGGGCAATAGAGAGGAGAGAGGAAAAGAGAGGAGGAGAGAGAAAAGAAAGAGAGGAAGGGTTAAATTTCATACCAGGGTTAGAATTGGATAGACAAGAGTGCCCAATGATAATTTAATTTTTTTATTTTGAAATAGAAATTAATTACATATTTAAATTGTTGGTCAGGATCGTCGTTATTCTTGGAAGATCAGGTCTAGTGTTTGAATTGTGCATAGTTGGTGGATACTCTTCGGTATGTTATCTTGACATCTGATATTATATGCCAAATATGCTATGTATTTGAAATATTAAATGTATATAATATATTTTAATTTGCATTAGATTGCATTTGAATTGCATTGGATTGCATTTGAATTGCATGCATTGTGTTGGTGTTCTCGCTCTTTAGTCCGACTATGATCACACGAGGACCTAGTCTTCTTTTGGGACTCCAGCGAGGCTATCACTGGCATATGACCGTTGAGCGATATGTAACACAAAAGCTAGTTACCTTATTTTAGCACATGCTGGGATGCATGTTTCTCTTGTGATACTCAGAACTAGTTTTCTTTTGGGCCTCCAGTGGGGCTATCACTGGTGCATGACCGATAAGCAGTATGTGTACATAGGATCTAGTCACTTTTGAGGCAAGACATGGGCCGATCGTGGCCATAGTCAGAGGGACTATGAGGGTAAAGTACATGGTTAGCTATCCATAGTCGTGTCAGTGTCGGTTACATATTTGCATTATGTTGCTGGTTATATTAATATATGCTGGATATCTTGTCATATGATGTGTTTATGTTTGCTGTGTATTTTTGACATATTTGTATATGTATATTGGAGGTGATGATAATTTACTGAGCCTTTATAGCTCACCCTTGTTATTCTATATTTTTATTACAGATACCGAAGATCAATTGGACTTTGGGACAAAACAATGAGGAGCTAGGATTTAGATGTTAATCTTTATGTTAAGTTTTAGTTGAATTTTATTTATCTATTAATCTTTATAAAAAATTTATAAATAATTTTTAAAAAAATTAATAAATTTATTATTTATCATTATTTGAATGTCAAATTGAAAGTTAGATTGGTATGATTTCTACGACGATGCCTAGAGTTGTGCTGTAATTCTGGGTTGGACGTGACACCCACCCATTTCATCCTCTCCATCCCTCCTATATTTCTTCTTTCCCATCCAGCTCCTCCACAAGAGCTTCCCATCCAACTCCATTTGGTACTCGAGGAGCGACGGTTACCTAGATCTCTTCTCTCTTGCTCTCTCTCTCCCCCTGCTTGGTCCAGAGCTGCCATAGAAGCCCTAGAAGAGGCGGTCATGGCCTCCATCATAGGGGTCTCGTCCCTATACAGGAGCCCCTGTCTAGAGCTCCCCAAGAGGGCCTCAGAGAAGCCCCACTTCTGCGGCCTCAGGGCTTCCGCCACATCCAAGGGCTCCTGGTGTTCCCTGTGGAGCTCGAGGCCGAGGGCAGCCCCTCCCCATCTTCTTGTCCCCTTAGCTGTGGCCTTGCCTAACTCGGTCCTAAGCGAGGAGGCGTTCAAGGGGCTTGGTGACTTCTCCAAGTCATCGCTGGATGGGGAGGAGGGCGAGGATGGGTACTACGGCTCGGAGGAGGAGGCGGCGGGAGGCTCCACCATCGTGAGCGAAGAAGAACTCGCCATTGCCAATCTCGGGTTGCTCGAGAAGCTCATGAATACCCTTGAGAATCATGGGATTACTCACCTCTTTCCCATTCAGGTAACGCGAAGGATGTAAATTGTGTATCGAAAAAAAAATATTGTTATGCTTTTTTAATGGGTAATTCTTGGAAGCCGATAGTGGAGATTAAATAGCCCATCATTCTTGTTGACCGAACAGCCCCACTAGTGCATGATGCTCTAAACTTCATTTAATGCCATCCATATGTTTATCGGCATCGATGATGCATCATGGCAAGCATTCACAACACATCTTCTCTTATATTGGATTTTTAATGTGTTGGCATGGAGTCCCTAGATGGTCGGTCGGAGTCGCTGTGTCACAGTACCGCTCCCTGGTTCACCTGCAAAACAGGTCCCTTGCTAGAGTTGTTCCAGCAGGGGACACTCCGATGTCTAAGTCAGTGGCTGATCCCAGCCACAGAATGGGGAAGGTGTCGAGAGTGGAAGAGAAAAAGGCTCTTGGAGCTTGTAAGTGTATGTGGGCGTGAGTCTTCATGTACCTCTCGAGCGATCCTTCTTACCTTTATTTAAAAGAAAGCCTCCAGTCTGCGGCCCGCTCTTTTTCCGGTGATCATGGAGAGCCAATCTCTCCCATGATTGGTGATCGTGGGTTGTCATTGAGCTATTCCGGCCAGATCGGAGGCGTGGTAGCAGGAGTTGCGTGCCATGATCATGGCATGATGAGTGTCGATTGTAATCGTTGGTTATAGTTGCCTTTCTGGACCAGATTATGGTCCAAGCTTCGGATTTCCCCTTGCGTGGGCCGAAGACTTGGTATTTCCCCGGGGCCAGAGATCTTGTCTTCGGCGAGGACCAAAGTACGTGCCTTCGAAAGTCAATGAGTAGTTCGGTCTTTGGCCGAGGCCGAACACTTTACCCGAAGGACTGGCCTTCGGATGTTGTAGTCCAGCATGTAGCCTTGGTTTCCTGTAGTTGGCTTGTCCCTTGTTTGGTCCAAAGTCCGGAGAGAGGGACTTCAACCAGTCGAACCAGAGTTCGGTCTGTAGCTGAACCGGGATATCCTAACAGTTGCCCCCCTACTCTCAGTTTTTGAAGTGGAGATTTGAAAAGTGAGAGTATTATGGCCTTGTCATTTTTCTCCTGGGAGGCGGTGCAGTGGATGATTACGGGATCCTTGATAGGACTGTCCATCACGATCCGGGAATCAGATGGTGGATAGCTGTCACTCCTGGATTGGGAGGAAGGAAAAAGTGGGTGGCCCTGGAGCCACCTTTCCTTTTCTCGTTGCATAATTGTTGAGGCAATCTTTTGGTTGGGATTTGGATGGTTGTGGTGGCTCTCCCCGGTCCGTTGGATGATGGGTATACCTTCCCTGGCGGTTAGTTGCAGGTGGGCAACCTCCCAGGTTGACCTTGAGTCAATTTAACTCCGGCAGAGCTCTAGAGACTCTTACTTTTCTTCTGGGGAAGGGCGAAGGTCCGCCTAGGGCGAAGGTCCGGCCTAGGGCGAAGGTCCGGCCTAGGAAGCTTCTTCAACCTCGTCTCATCCTCCGCCCAAACTATTCTGGACTACCATTCTACTCTACAGGTAGAATCATTTTCTGCTCCTTTGCTTCATTCCTTTGTCATGGAAGGGACCGTAGAGAGTCAGTGGAAAAAGGTTGGGCCCCTCGAGGGCTGGAGACATAGTAGGTCCGAAGTCGGTCCCCAGCTCGGTTTCTCAGGGCAAAGCAACCCTTCTTTGGGAACGCTATCGTATCCCTGAAGAGTTTTCCTTTATCCTCCTTGCATCCGAGGAGCGGGTGAACGAACCTCCCCCGGGGTACCTAGCCATATACGAATCACCTGAAAGCTGGTCTTCAATTTTCCCTACACCCCTTCTTCGTCAAGATCTTCCGCTTGTACCAAGTGGTACCAGCGCAGTTGACCCCAAACAGCATCAGGAACATCTACGGGTTCCTGGTTATGTGCAGCATCGCCAACATAGAGCCCGAGACCAATTTATTCATGGCCCTCTTTGTCCTCAAGAGAGATTTTCACAGCAACAAATGGTAGGAGATTAGCCCTAGATCAAGCCGTAGGGTTATCAAGGATATGCCCAGCGCCATCCACGGGTGGAAACCCGTCTTTGTATTTGTGTTATCTCTTAATTCATGGGGCTTCGATACAGTATGGAAGAAGCCTCGCCTGACCGCCAATGATGGAAAGAAGGTCTTGGTGGCCGATCAGTCAGACTACGACCTCCTGGTTAACTCCGAAATTGCCCCCATTCGGAACTGTTAGAGGAGAGAAATCTCTATCGAACGGGAATTAGCAGATTCCCCTCATTAGGTATAGCGATAAATTTCTGCTCCTCTTTCCTGAATTTATTGTAGACCAATCAATTGACGTGAAATCCTTTGCTTGCAGGTGGCGAGATGAAGCCCGGCTTGAGCTGGCTCTGTCAACTTCGGAGAAGAGGTAGCGCAGGCTCCTCTCACCAGGTCTACGGTTCGGAAGAGGGCTCGGAGGAATGACCTCGAAGGGGACCAGAGCACTTCGTCTTCTCGGGGGACCTCAGGGGAAGACGTAGAAGCCACGGAAGGGGCTCTGTCAAGGCCCTATCTAGTCGAAACTCCACCGGTGGCCGTCTCCCTAGTTTGCATAATGGGGAGCCCACCCCAGGGAGTGGATGTGCCACCGTTTTGCCCCTGCTGCTGACAGGGGCAAAGCACGGCAAGTTGAAGGAGAGTTCGCCCACTGGGCTTCCTCAGCCGGAGTCCGTTCGATGGACTCCTTGGAGCTTTTGTCTATGGGAGGACTGTTAGTCCCGGCCGTAGCCAAACAGGATTGAAGGGTACGCTTCTGCCTCACAACTTAGCTATTTTTCGAAACCGAAACCTTTCCAGGGTGTTCATTCTGCCTTCTCCGCCCTGCAATAGGTTTGATCCTTGCCATTCCCTTTGTCTTGAGAGTTGCTCGATTCATGACCCCTTTCTTTCGATGCAGTTGGTCTAGGACCGCACCTTCATGGAGGAGGGCCTGGGGAATGTAGACAGCCTCATCAATGGCCTTAAGGAGGAGCTTCAAATTGCCAAGGCTGCCAAGGAAGTAGCTGAGGAGCTGAAGTAACCATGGAGGACCGTCTTGCCTGGATGAATAATGAGGTTCGCGAATTGAAGGGCAAAGTGAAAAGTGCTCATCTAACCATGACGGGGCAAGAGGCAAGGTGGAGGAGGAGCAGGAAACAAGTCGAATCCCTGGAGCAGGCTGCCAGGGAGGATCAGGAAAAGATAGAAAGATTGACCATGATGGCGGAGGAGGCTTCTAGGAGGGCCGAAGAGGCGGTCTTGGAGTTCGAAGCTGCCAAGAGGGAGTCCACGTCTTTGAAGAAGCAGGTAGACGATGTCGTGGCGAACTTCAAGACGTCTCCACAATTCCAGGCGGAGATCAATGAAGTAACTTTGTACGGCTACCAGCACGGCTTCAATGACGGACTCTCCAGGGTGAAGGAGGCCTTACCCCATCTCGACCTCTCTGGCATTCCTCCCTTCAATATAGCTAGAGAGAAGAAGAGGAAGTGGAGGGGCCGAAGCCATTATAGATGCCGTGGAGGTGCCATGTCCAGAGGAGGAAGCTGCTACCCTGGTGGGGACACCGGAGGCACCAGAATAAGACAGAGGCTTTTCAACCCTCTAAGAATTGATCAATAATTTATGAGTCCATCTATAATATGGGCTTAGCCCATCTGAGTCCATTTTAGTTATTATTTGAGTCTTTTGAGTTTCAATTCTGTACTAGTCAGCTCATGTTGAGCTAGTTCAGTTCAGTATTAGTCAGCTCATGTTGAGCTATTTTATTTTTTGAGTCCTGTCCAAGCATACTGAAGACTCAAGACTATATCATACAAGTGAAGACCAAGTCCAACTAGATTGAAGACATGGAAGTATAGCTCAAGTCCAACCCAGCTTGAAGATTTGAAGACCCCAGGAGGAAAAATTCAGAAAACCCTGATTCCTTGCAAATGCTCTCCAGATACCCAGATTCCCTTCCAGATGCCAAATATATTCATATACCAAGGCATCCATGATTTTAGAGGTCCATCTGCATCCTAGCCCAAAGAAATCAAGCCCAGTGCCCAGCCCAAGCCCCTAAGAAGCAAGATACCAGAGAATATTCCTGCTACCTTGCTACCAGGCCACCCCAGCTTCCAAAGGCCCAAACCCATGCGCCCGAGCCCCTTTGGGCCAGCCTCTTGCTACTCCTAGAAGCCCAACACGCCCCCCTAGGCATCCTTAGAGTGTTGTCCAAGTCAAGATAATTTTTAGGGATTTTCTCTACCTAATGTTTCCTTATTTTCTAGCTAGGGTTTGAGAGGGAAAAGGATTCTTATGTAAAGACTTATGTGCCCTTACTTGGAGCCCAAGGTTAAGGGTCTATTTAAAGGACCCTAGCTTCTTGTATGAAGGGAGATTTTGATATATGAAATAAACCTTGAGTTCTTCAATTGCTTTGTGTGATTACCCTGCTGGTGCATAAAGGGGTTTGAGAGTTCATCTTCCTGGTGTTTGCAACCATCTTCCTGCCGCCAACCATCCTTCCAACCCCCTCCAAACTTTCTTCCCTTTACTGTTTTCCTTTATTTTCTTGATTTCCTCTGATTTTTCTAACCCCTTATAGGTCATTTTCAGGTCCTCGAGTTCCTACAAATCCAACGACTCCAGCCAAGCCTCAATCGGACCACCGAGTAGAAAGCCGAGTATCGACGGATCTTTGGCTCGGTTTTCTAGGCCGCATCCATCGAGGAATGAGAGATCCCTTCACTGTGATCTTTACCGGGTGCTTCAGACATTGTCAGGTACACCCCCTCTACCTCCAGTCTTTATATTGTAGGAGAACTTGCCCTAACCGAGGCTTCTCAGCCCGGCGATCCTTCTTTAGTACTTTTCTAGGTTCTAATCTGCATGCTTGGCTTCAAAAATTCATATAAATTCCCTAAAATTAATTTTGATCTGAGATTTTGGAATTAATCACCTAACACCACATATAAAATATATAAAAATTGCATGCATATTAGTCCCGCATCATTTGGTATCAGAGCTTAGATTAGGGCTTGTTTTCTGCAATTTTTCAGTCTATATATGCTCTATTATTTAAATTATTTCTCTCTGACTAAAACTCTAAAAATTATTTAATTTATTTTTTTGATTTATCATAACTCACAATAATTTTAAGAATTTTTGTAGATTTTATTATGTCCTGTGAATGTTTTGCAAGCCAAATATAGCCGCAAATTTTCAGCTCTATTTTTTCAGCAAGACAAGTTTGGAAGTTTTAGGGTTTTGTTTAGCATCTTTTGCATATCTTTTAATTTTAATATATTTCCAGCATATTAGGCCATAATTTACAAGTTTTCTTCTATTTAGGAAAATACCAAAAAAATAAAAAAAAATTACATATTCTCCAAAATATCCAAAAACATCTAAACCCTAATTTGCATCCTCATCTGCCTGCCATCATTGCATAATCTACCTTTAAGGGCACTCTTGCTATGTCAGATAGGGGAGGATTTGATCACCTCTCCTTAGCCCAAAACCACATCCCTTGCATTCGGTCCCAATCCTTAACCTAAAATTAACTAGACTTAATTTGCCCTAGTGGACTAGAGACACCAACTGGTCGGGTCCGGGCTAGTGTTAGATCACCGTGTCAAGTTAGCCTATGTGTGCCTTGTGCTCAGTGTCTAGAACGATGGTTTATGGATTCAATCCTGAAGGGCTTGTGTGCTGGTCCACCTACCTGGCCAATCTCTGATTGGTGTCTAGGATCGGCAATCAGGGACCTAACACTCCCCTTACACCTGTCTGGCTGAGTACAGGGTTACTATAGGCTAGTTTGCCACCCTGATTGAGCATCTAGTTTAGACTCTAGGTCTAGTAAGCTATAGTCAGTCTGATCGAGTCTTGCATGAGCACTAGATCAGGGGTTCATATCACCCACCTCCTTCACAAATGTCTGAACCCATGGAAAATTTGCAAGCCCAAATAAAAGCACTCACTGAGCAACTAACCCAATCCATTGCCCATTTAACTCAGTCTAGTACCCAAACCAACAATTAATTGACCATCTTGCCAATAGGTTTGACCAGTTAGAAGGCCATGTAGGGACCCTAGGAAGAACCCATGGATCACAGTCTGAGCCAGATCTTCAGTCCCCTCAACCTAGGAGGATCCCAAACCCTGATCTATACCATGAAGTCGAACCTAGGAGAGCCCCTTATCCTGACCCATACTACAATCCTCAACCTAGGAGGACCCCAAACCCTGATCCATACCGAGAGGTTGAACCTAGGAGAGCCCCTCAGCCTGACCCATACTATAATACTGAACCTAGAAGAACCCCTTACAATGACCCTTATTATGATACAGAACCTAGAAGAACCCATTACCATGACCCTTATTATGATACTGAACCCAGGAGAACCCAATACTCTGACCCATATAGGGAGCCCAACCCTAGGAGAACCCAATATTCTGACCCATATAGGGAGTCCAACCCTAGGAGAACTCAATATCCTGACCCATATAGGGAGCCCAACCTTAGGAGGACCCCATACCATGATCCATCCTCAGAACCTGACCATAGAGCTGACCCAAATCCTATGACCCCAGATCCTATAATCCCATGACCCATAGATCTGCACCGTTGTCCTATGAGCCCAGAGAACCCATAACCCCTAAGTATCAATCTAGTACTAGTCAGGTTTTCCTTAGTCAACTTGAACCCCATAGGATTAGCACCCCTAAATATGGCCCAGTAGTGAGCCACTACCCTTAGGCAACCTAAACCTACTAGGATTAGTGTCCAAAATCAGAAACCAGGACCTAGCCAATTTTTCCCTAGCCGACCTTCTCTAACCATTCCTGAGATTGACAAGGCTTACATTAACGCGGAAGTATATGAAGCTGATGCGAGCCTAGTGGATGAGTATGAGGGAGAAGAGGAGATACCTTTAGATGACCTAGAATTAACTGACCCAATAGATACCCAGGTAGAAGCCAACCTAGAGATAGTTGACCTTGACCACATCCAACCTAAAGCTATAGTGGAAGAACAAATAGAGGAAGAGAACCTAGGTACTGCTACTAGAGCCTTACCTGAGGAAACCGAAGAGGAGAGCCAAATTATAGAGTCTAGTCCTAAAATACAAGAACCAGAAGAATTTATTAAAGACCTGATCTCTTTGAATCAGTACCCTCAGGATGAGCCTCCTCCTATAGTTTCCATTAGGGACCTCTTCCCTGAGATTAGTAACCCATCATTCCATTATGCAAACCCTGTAGATATAGCTCAACCTCGTAAGGTTAACCTTATTAGTATAGGATTAGTTCCTGACACCTCGTCTTTTATCCTACTTTATCCAACTAACCTTGAATATTTTTCCCTACCCTACCAGACTAATTTTGAATCCACTTCCTATTTTCTGTTTTTTTTTTTCCAGACACCTCCAGCATTTCTAGGATTATTAGATTGCATTTAACTGAGATTAGCATACTGCATGCATTCATCATGCATGTTAGGTTTGCATCTTACTTCTGGCATACTCTTTGGAATTTGTTAGGAGTTCACAGTAATTTTCATGTGCATGTCAAGCTAGGATCAAACCTAGAGAACCTATAATCTATTAGGTTTAGATCCAAAGAGTTTAATAAAATTTCCTTCTATAGGAATGCATAGTCAAGTCTGTTAGGTGTTAGTATGAGTCATTTGAATCATTTGTTAGGAGTCTGCATGTGCCCAGCATGTTCACCACCTACACTAATTTTAAACAAACTGGCTAATTCCCGAAGATGGATCAAAGAATTTGATATAGTGGATTCTATCTTGGTTAGGCTTAGGCCTAAAAGAAGCTTCATGCTCGCAAAGCTGGACCTTTTTAAAGTGATAGAGAAGGTTGGATCAAATGCCTAGGTGTTAGACTTGCCATCAGATTTGGGCATTAGTTCTACCTTCAATATTATAGACCTGGTTGAGTATAGGGAACCGGCAGCGATACCTAGTGAGGCCTTTGGACCTGTTCCTTTCATTGTGAGTGATCCTAACCTAGAGTGTCCACTAACAAATTGGCCTGAGAGAGGAGAACGGATTGAGCGTATCCTGGACGATCAAGCCATCACGACCCGGGGCCGTGACTATCAACGCTTCCTGGTCCGATGGCAAGGCCGGCCAGAGTCGGACGATTCATGGATTTCTCGCGAGGACTTGCAGCACCTCAACCCAGACCTCCTCGAGAGATATGTGAGCCAGCTTGATCTTCACTCGACAGGGTCGAGTTCCTCCCACCCCGGGAGAATTGGTAGGGACACCCGGGCACCAGAATAAGACAGAGAATTTTCAACCCTCTATGAATTGATCAATAATTTATGAGTCCATCTGTAATAAGGGCTTAGCCCATCTGAGTCCATTTTAGTTGTTATTTGAGTCTTTTGAGTTTCAATTATGTACTAGTCCTCTCATGTTGAGCTAGTTCAGTTCAGTATTAGTCAGCTCATGTTGAGCTAATTTTATTTTTTTGAGTCCTGTTCCAAGCATACTGAAGACTCAAGACTATATCATACAAGTGAAGACCAAGTCCAACTAGATTGAAGACATGGAAGTATAGCTCAAGTCCAACCTAGCTTGAAGATTTGAAGACCCCAGGAGAAAAAATTCAGAAACCCTGATTCCTTTCAGATGCCCTCCAGATGCCAGATTCCCTTCCAGATGCCAAATATATTCATATACCAAGGCATCCATGATTTTAGAGGTCCATCTGCATCCTAGCCCAAAGGAATCAAGCCCAGGCGCCAAGCCCAAGCCCCTAAGAAGCAAGATACTAGAGAATATTCCTGCTACCTAGCTACTAGGCCACCCCAGCTTCCAGAAGCCCAAACCCATGCACCCGAGCCCCTTTGGTTCTGCCTCTTGCGGCTCCTAGAAGCCCAACACGCCCCCTAGGCATCCTTGGAGTGTTGGCCAAGTCAAGAGAATTTTTAGAGATTTTTTCTACCTAATGTTTCCTTATTTTCTAGCTAGAGTTTGAGAGGGAAAAGGATTCTTATATAAAGACTTATGTGCCTCCCTTACTTGGAGCCCAAGGTTAAGGGTCTATTTAAAGGACCCTAGCCTCTTGTATGAAGGGAGATTTTGATATATGAAATAAACCTTGAGTTCTTCAATTGCTTTGTGTGATTACCCTGCTGTGTGCATAAAGGGTTTGAGAGTTCATCTTCCCGGTGTTTGCAACCATCTTCCTCGCCACCAACCATCCTTCCAACCCCCTCCAAACTTTCTTCCCTTTACTATTTTCTTTGTTTTCTTGATTTTTTCTGAGTTTTCTAACCCCTGATAGGTCATTTGCAGGTCCCCGAGTTCCTACGAATCCAATGACTCCAGCCAAGCCTCAATCGGACCACCGAGCAGAAAGCCGAGTATCCGCGGGTCTTTGGCTCGACTTTCCAGGCCGCATCCATCGAGGAACAAGAGATCCCTTCGTTGTGATCTTCACCGGGCACTTCAGATGTTGTCAGGTATACCCCCTCTACCTCCAGTCTTTATATTGTAGGAGAACTTGCCCTAATTGAGGCTTCTCAGCCCGGCGATCCTTTTTTAGTACTTTTCTAGGTTCTGATCTGCATGCTTGGCTTCAAAAATTCATATAAAATTCTCTACAATTAATTTTGATATGAAATTTTGGAATTAATCACCTAACCCACATATAAAATATACAAAAATAATTGCATGCATATTAGTCCCGCATCATACCCTAGTCAAAATCCGGAGGTGACCCCAACTCTGATACCGGTTCAGGAGGAACTCAGAATGGAGGAGTCCAAGCTGAAGGTTCTCCGATCCCAGCCCAGATTGATGAGGTCCTCTCAGAGCAAATTGATAAATTGCTCCAATCCTGTGGTGTGGGTCTTCTCCTGCTGATGTTGAGTGACTTGGGTTGCTTTGAATGTATTTTCTTTCTCTTTCCATTGTACTTATCAATGAATGATAATTTTTCCAGACTCTGAAATGAATTCTTCTTTCTTCATGTGTAACTCGAAACGGTTTTATGGTTCTTTCTTCTGCTTAGTCGAACAGTCGCGTTCGAAGGCCGTTCAGTCGATAAGAACTGGTTTTACTACTCTCTTTCCTATTTGGTTGAGAAGTCATGGCTGAAGGCCGTTCAGTCGGTGGAGACGAACTCTGGAACAGACCAGAACTTCATTACCGAAGACTGTCACCTTCCTTCGGATGTTATGTTTGTCCATTGGGATGGACAAGAGTCATTTCCCCACCAATCGGTGATTAGGGAGTTTGATTGTGATCATCGTTGTCCACGTGGCACGTCGATATTTGTACAATCATGATTTCTTGCACCTTGCGAGCTGCCGGGTCTCCCCTTTCCAAAAGGAGCCATTAATGATGCCGTCGCATGATGAGGATTTCTCCAGATTCGAAGCGATGGCAGTTGTTGTCCTGGGGATGGCTCCCGAGCGACTTTCCGGTTCTCGAAGCATCACCCGGACACGTGGCACTTTCTGGTGTGGCTGGGAAGGTCGTGGAGAATGCCTCCCCGTAGTCGGTCGTGGGTGCAAGGTCACTATAAATAGGACCCTACCTTCTGCTATCAAGGGCCATCGTTCCCGTAGACTCCTTCCCTCCATTAACAATGAGGTTCAGCACTTCTGAGCTCCGCCGTGCGACAAAGAGAAGGGTGATCGATCTAAAAAAGAAGCGAAGTCCGGAGTCTCTTGGGCAGGGAGACGATGAAGAGGAGCCTCTCATGGACCGCCTCGAGAAGAAGGTCCACCTGTTGGAGGCTCGGTTGAGGGAAGCTTGGGCCTAGGTCACGGTGGCGACCACGACGGCGGAGGAAGCAAGGAGGGAGGTGGCGGATGCCGTCTCGAACTTCAAGGCTTCTGCCATCTTTAAGGACGAACTCACCAGGGGACTCTGGACTCCTTCCACCAGGGTTCTGGGAATGTCGGAGGAAGGCCTCCAAGTTTTATAACTTAAAGGGCCTGGACAACATTAAGCCCTCCGTTCCCTTTCCCGGCCATAAATTTGATTCCAACTATGATAATGGATCGGATTCGGGTTCGATGGGAACCCCGGGGGCCCTTCGTCATCTCGCCAGATCTCTCCCCGTCGGTACGGAAAAAACCCGGCAGGGAGTTATTGAAAATTTCCCACATCCTTCTGATGCTACTTTTTTTTTTGTATCTCTCCTTGTGAGAGTTTCTTTTTTTTTTCTGATCCTCTCTTTAGGAGAGTTTTTTCCTTTCTTCTTTTTTTTTTTTTTGTAAAAAACTTGAAAGGAATGAAATATCTTTTCGTTACCTCTTTCTATTTATTCTTTGCGATGTGTTGCATCATGCTTTGTCTGTAATGTAGACTCTGTAGACCATCTTCGGTCTATAGGGAGAAGTGAGGTCAATTGGATCGTTCTGAGAATGTCTGTTATCGACAGAAAGGATGACAGTGGTCCTTTTAGGCACGTGTTCGGATTTACCATAAGGTAGGGTATTTACACCGTCCCTGTGAACTTCTGTCGTGATTAATGTAGGCTGTTCAGGCCCGCCTCGATGCATCTTTAGATTCACTGTAGGGTAGGTTACGGAAACCATCCCTGTGCCTTTGATCTTTTTGGTGGCCTGGTTAGACCATCCATTGCGCTCGTCGGCATACTGATAAGGTGAGTGGATCAGACTCTCCTTTGCGTAGTTGACCGATTTTTTAGATCAGGTCACTCAGCTATTGTCGTTCAGTCGATGCAACTAGCCATTCTGAGTTGAGTAGGGTTGAGAAGCTTTGCACAGAAATTTCAGGAACTCTTTTATTGATAGTATTTGTGAAGGTTTTGTACATTCCATGGCCGGGATAGGGCCTTCCCCTCTAGGTCTTGAGCCGATATGTCCCTGGTCGAATGACTTCTTCGATTTGATATGGACCTTCCCAGTTAGGGGAGAGTTTACCCAGTTTCGTTGGCCTGGACACTTTGCTCTTCGCAATACCATGTCCCCAGTGCAGAAAGTTTGCTCCTTCACCCTTAAGTTGTAATACTTGGCGACCTTTTGCTAGTATGCTGCCATCCTTATCTGGGCCTGTAGCCTGGTCCTTGATAGCAAGTCCAGATCAATCCTTCTGTGATCTGAATTCTCAGGCTCTTCATAGTTATCAATTCTCAGGGACTGTAGGGAAACATTGATAGGTAGCACGGCTTCGGTACCGTAGGCCAGGTTGAACGGAGATTCGTCAGTGGCCGTTCTCGGGGTAGTTCGGTATGCCTAGAGAACGGAGGTCAGCTTTTCGGTCCAAAGTCCTTTGGCAGCGTTTAACCTTGTCTTCAGACCATGAAAGATGGTCTGGTTGATGGCTTCGGCTTCTCCGTTGAACTATGGATGAGCAACGGATGTCAGCCGGTGCTGGATATGATACCGAGCACAGAAGTCCTTGAACTTCGGATTATCGAACTGTCTTCCATTGTCCGTGATGATGACATGTGGGATGTCGAACCTGAATATGATAAATTTTTTATAAAATTTTCCACCTTGCCTTCTGTGATTTGGGCCAATGGTTCGGCTTCTACCCACTTCGTGAAATAGTCGATGGCCACTAGGAGAAACTTTCTTTGCCCTGATGCTGGTAGGAATGGGCCAAGAATGTCCATCCCCCACTGGACAAAAGGCCATGGGGCTGCCAGTTGAGTCAGGTAACTCGCAGGTTTTTCTGTACATTGGCATACCTCCGGCATTGGTCGCACTTCCGCACGAAATCAACTGAGTCCTTCTGGATGGAGGGCCAGTAATACCCCTGTCGGATGATCATGTATGCCAGAGATCTGCCTCCCAAGTGATCACCGTATATGCCCTCGTGGACCTCTCTTAAAGCATAATTTGCATCGGTGGGTCCTAAGCATTTTAGTAGTGGCTGGGAGAACGATCTCTTATAGAGGGTTTCGTCTAAGATGACGTACTGAGATGCCATCCAGCGAATCTTCTTGGCCTCAGCCTTATCTTCCGGTAGTTCTCCCTTATTCAGGAATCTGATGATGGAATCCATCTAGCTTGACTCAGTGTTAATCTAGCGCACCTCCACAACCTCTTTGGCTATGCTCGAGTTTCAAGATGTTCAACAAAGGTATGCGCGAGGGACTCTGGTGCTGTAGTTGCTAGTCGAGATGGGCATCCACCCAGGAGTTCTCTGATCGTGGAACATGGATGATCTCAAAATATTCCAGTTGAGAAGATAAAGCCTGTACCTTCTCCAGGTATTGTACCATGGTTGGATCTTTAGCTGTATATTCTTCGCTGACTTGATTCACAACCAGTTGGGAATCTGAGAAGGCTCGAAGTTGCTGGACTCCTAGATCTTTGGCGATCTGTAGTCCGGCGAGCAGGGCTTCGTATTCGACCTGATTATTAGAGGCATGAAAGGAGAAGCGGAGTGCGTACTCTATGGTATGGACATCAGGTTCGGCCAACATGAGTCCAGCCCCGCATCCGGTAGCATTAGAAGATCCGTCCACATGAAGCACCCAAACACATACATCTCCCTTCGGGGCTTCTTCTTCTATTGAAGATGCTTCGTCTTCGGACTTCCAAGTGCACTCAGATAAAAAATCAGAGAGGACCTAGGCCTTCATAGCCGCTTGGGGTTGGAAGCTGATGTCAAATTCACTTAGCTTCACAGCCCACTTGGCTATCCTTCTAGAGGTGTCCGGAAATCGGAGGACGGCCTTGAGAGGTTGATCTGTTAGTACCACAATAGCGTGGGCCCGAAAATATGGCCGTAGTCACTTTGATGCAATCACCAAGGAGTAGATCAGCTTCTGCATCCTTGCATACCACGTTTTGGCATCATGCAGGACCTAGCTAATATAGTAGATCAGCCTGTGAGACCCGTCTTCCTCCTTCCAGACAAGAACCAAACTTACTGCTTCATCTGAAGTAGAGAGGTATAGGTAGAGGACCTCGCCTTCTTTTGGCTTGGAGAGCAATGGCGGGATCTCCAGATACTTCTTCAGTTCCTCAAAGGTAGCACGACAGTCTTCGGGCCATTCAAAGCCCTTTGATTGCCGGAATATCTTGAAGAACGGAAGACATTTCTCGGCTGACCGAGAGATAAATCTGCTTAGGGAGGCAATCCTCCCTGTCAACTGCTGGACTTCCTTTTTACAGGAGCAATGTCTCATATCTTTCAAGGCTTGAATCTTCTTAGGGTTCACCTCAATCCCTCGTTTGGTGACAAGGAAGCCCAGGAATTTGCCCGAAGTGACCCCAAAGGCACACTTTGCCGGGTTTAGCTTCATATGGTAGTGTCGGAGAGCGCTGAATGATTCCTCCAAGTCGCGGATGTGATCTCTCCGGAGGAGGCTCTTGACGATCATGTCATCAACATAGGCCTCCATATTTCTTCCCAATTGCTTTTCGAACACCTTGTTAATGAGTCTTTGAAATGTCGCTCCGGCGTTCTTGAGGCCGAACGACATCATCTTATAGCAGTAAAGACCTTTATCAGTGATGAAAGTCATCTTTTCCTCATCTTATGGATCCATTCTAATTTGATTGTAGCCGGAGAAGGCATCCATAAAGCTCAGCAACTGGTGGCCGATGGTAGCGTCGACCTGTTGATCAATCTTCGGGAGAGAGAAGCTATCTTTCAAGTAAGCCTTGTTGAGGTCTATATAGTCGATGCAGATCCTCCACTTGCCACTAGCTTTCTTCACCATCACCACATTGGCCAACCACTCGGGGTAGCAGGCCTCTCTGTTGAACCCTGCCTTGAGGAGCTTGCCAACCTCTTCGTCTATAGCTTGCTATCTTTATGGGGCGAAGCTCCTCTTCTTCTACCGCACCGGCTTGTACCTAGGGGTTACTTCTAGCCGATGAGTAATTACTTCGGCAGGAATCCCCGGCATATTCGTAGCCGACCAGGCGAAAGACATCGGCATTGTCCCTAAGGAAATGGATCAACTCCGTTCTGGTTTCCTCATCTAGTGTGCTCCCGATCTGCACACTCTGGAGGGATCTTCCTCTGTCAAAGTTATTGGGACGGTCCTCTCCATGGGCTCACCAAGGCTTGTGGCTTTATCCCTCGGATCTAGTTGATCTGGAGTTGTCGAATCCTTGAAATGTCTATCTTCAATCATCAGACACTGCCATGCCGTCCTCTGGTTTCCTCTAACTTCTCCAACACCGTTCCTAGTGGGGAAGTGTACCAAGATAAATGAGAGGAAATCACGGTCCGGAACTTGTTCAAGGCAGGCTGCCCCAGAATAATGTTATATGCTGAGGAGATCCGGACTACCGTGAAGTTGATTGGCAGTGTCTTTTATCGAGGTTCAGTGCCAAGGGTTACAGGCAACACTATTTTCCCCTCGGCATAAACTGGGTTGCCCCCAAAACCAGAGAGCGGTATGGGAGACCTTTGCAGTTGATTCTAGGCAAACATATTTTAGAGAATGCATCGTACATCAAGACATCTGTCGAACTTCCATTATCAATAAGGATCCACTGTATCATAATTGGCCACTACGGCCGAAATTACAAGAGGATCATCATGTGGAAGCCGAACTACCGCAAGGTCATCGTCAGAGAAGAGGATAGAGTTGTTGTTTTTAAGTCGCTTCGAGGCTTCATCCTCATCCCTTCTCTAGTTGGTGGGTCGATGTATCATCCTACACCTCCGTTGGTGGGCCTTTGATTTTGGCAATTCGACCTCTTCGGGAGGTGATTAGGGAACAATTGCTTCCGACCGAGATCCTTAGCGACCGATGTACCGCCCCAGGTACCCTCTCTTGACGAGATCCTCAATTGCATCCTTCAGCTGGATGCACTCTTCTGTGTTGTGGCCGTGGTCCCGGTGGAATCGACAGTATTTGTTCTTGTTCCTGACAGAAGATGAGGCCTTCATGGGATGGGGCCGTTGGAGATAGTTTTCTTTCTCTATCTCCATGAGGATCTTCTCTCGAGGGAGGTTGAGAGGGGTGTAGGAGTCGAGTCTTCCTCTCAATGCTCTGGGCCTAGGAGGACTTCTTCGACGGTCTGTATATTTGCCACCGTTGTTATTGAAGTTTGGGAACATTGTCCCCTGTTATTCTTCTTTTTTGAAGGGGGTTTCCTTCAACCAGTCATCGATTCGCCGCTTGTTCTTCAGCATCGGCGTATTTCTGAGCCCTTGACAGGAGCTCAGCATAGCTTTTAGGAACTTCTTATCCAGGAAGAAAGTAAGCCTGGAGGTACGAAGATCCTTCTTTAGTGTTGACATGGCCACGTGCTCGTTGAGATCCGGGATCTCAAGTATGGCCGCATTAAACCTAGAGATGTAATCTCTCAGGCTTTCTCCTTCATGCTGGTGAAGGAGGAACAATGTGTCCGTATTCCGAGGAGTCTTGTGGCAGGTCCTGAAATGCAAGATAAACAATTTCTCTAACTCAGAAAAGGAATTGATGGTACCACATCCGAGCGGACTTCTTCAAGGTAGCTGGGAACGCCAAGCAGTACATCGCGTCCGAAGCTCCTTGGATCATCATATGGGCCTTGAAGCTGTCCAAATGATCGAGGGGGTCGGAGGTGCTGTCGTAGGGTTCCATCTGGGGAATCCTAAAGTGCCGAGGAATGACCTCGGCCACGATGCGGTCAGTGTAGGGTGGGCGTAGATCACCCACAATCAAGTTATCGGGATCCTTCAGATCCAGCATCCTCTGTTCTCGTACCTTCACCATCTCTGATTC
Source organism: Areca catechu (assembly GCA_021397845.1). Lineage (NCBI taxonomy): Eukaryota > Viridiplantae > Streptophyta > Magnoliopsida > Arecales > Arecaceae > Areca > Areca catechu. The sequence goes on along the minus strand of CM038040.1, from coordinate 118,512,981 downwards.
GATGGCTCTGAACCTCCCGTCATAATCGGGAGTCTGCTTCGGCGCGCTCTCCACCACATAAGTGGAGTCTCCATAGGAGGATGAGGGAGTTTGCCAAGGCCTTTTCCCTTTGTGTGGGGAATCGGCGGACCTGGGCAACCTCGAAGTTCGGCCTTCAGGAGAGGGTTGAGAATGGGAGGAGGGATGCTTGGAATCCTCCCGTGGAGCTCTCCTTCTTCGGGATCGAGAGCTATGTCTAGAGGCGACCGGTGGGTTTCCCACCGGAAAGGCTCTAATTTGGAATTCCTGAACCATGGCCGTAAGGTTGGTGACCTGGTTCACAAGAGCTTCAAACTACTGCAATCCCACAACAACTGTGGGAGGTGGAGCATCGTTCTCCTCCGGGGGTGCACCCCCTTGAGACGGAGCATGACTCCGGCTTGTAGAAGCGATTGGAGCTTTTCCTCTTGCCATCAAAAACTTTTTTCTTCTTCTCCTTGTCTATGAGGGAGCTTAAAGAATGCAAAGATCGCCCCCCTACCTGGTGTGCCAATCTGTTGGCATGGAGTCCCTGGATCGGCTGGTCGGAGTCACTGCATCACAAGACCGCTCCCTGGTTCACCTGCAAAACAGGTCCCTTGCCGGAGTTGTTCCGGCAGGGGACACTCCGATGCCTAAGTCAGTGACGGATCCCAGCCACAGAATGGAAAAGGTGTCGAGAGTGGATGAGAAAAAGGCTCTTGGAGCCAATCTCTCCCATGATTGGCGATCGTGGGTTGTCATTGAGCGGTTCCGGCTAGATCGGAGGCGTGGCAGCAGGAGTTGCATGCCATGATCATCGCATGATGAGTGTCAATTGTAACCGTTGGTTACAGTTGCCTTTCTGGACCAGATTATGGTCCAAGCTTCGGATTTTTCCTTGCGTGGGCCGAAGACTTGGTATTTTCCCGGGACCGGAGATCGTGTCTACGGCGGGGACCGAAGTACGTGCCTTTGGAAGTTGATGAGTAGTTCAGTCTTCGGCCGAGGCCAAAGACTTTACCCGAGGATTGGCCTTCGGATGTTGTAGTCCCGCATGTAGCCTTAGGTTGCCTGTAGTTGGCTTGTCCCTTGTTTAGTCCGAAGTCCAGAAAGAAAGAACTTCAACCAGTCAAATCGGAGTTCGGTCTGTAGCTGAACCGGGATATCTCAACATAATGTAATATAACATTATGAAATATGGTCATTCCATTGGTCTGAATGCCTGCTGAGATGGACGATTGTGGCGTTCTAGTAGAATATATTCATTTAGATTGAGGGATACTGCGTTATCTACCTTTCCCTGTTGATGATTGTCATAATTTTATTACTTTTGACTTATCTATGTTAGGATTGACTGATACACTGTTGCACCTAGATAGGTGGACGTGATATTTGCATCTGCTACCGTTTTTCCTCACGTGTTCTTGCTGTTCCTCTTGGAGGGCCGTGCTGCTTCCTGCTGTTGAAGGCCGAGATCTCATTGCATGGGCAAAGACGGGGACAGGGAAGACACTAGCTTTTGGAATTCCCATCATTAAACGACTCACAGAGGATAATGAAGGCCGTATAATCTCTAGGTTTTGATCTTATTCTCCCTTTGCGTTGCAACTGTACGTTATCTTGCATCACGGACTCCCTTTTGTTCATATTTACTTGTTTGCTTATTTTCTTTGCCTGCTTTCTGTAGGCGAGGTCGTCTTCCCCGATTCTGATTCTAGCACCAACTAGAGAGTTTGGCCAAGCAAATGGAGAAGGAAATTAAAGAGTCAGCACCATATCTTGGCACTGTCTGTGTCTATGGAGGAGTTTCTTATAACGTCAAGCAAAATGCACTGGCTCGTGGCATTGACGTGGTAGTGGGGACTCCTGGTCGAATTATCGACCTGATCAATAGCAACAGCCTTCAATTGGGAGAAGTTGAGTATTTGTTCTTGATGAGGCTGATCGGATGCTTGCTGTTGGATTTGAGGGGGATGTGGAAGTGATATTGGAAAAACTGCCATCAGATCGTCAAAGCATGCTGTTTTCTGCAACAATGCCTGGTTGGGTGAAAAAGTTGACCAGGAGATATCTGAACGATCCCCTGACAATCAATTTGGTAACTCTTCTGGTGCTGTTTGATTTGTTTGGTAATGATTTTGTACGCTCTGCTTGTTTTTATTCCTGCTGATTTTCTTACATCCTCAATGTCAGATGTGTGAATCAGTTCAGACAGATTTTTTTTTTTTTTTTTGTAATTTAAGATTTGCATGAACCCTAACAGTAATGGTTTAAGGTAATAATACTTAATTTGTTATTTAAAAGCTCGCTTATACATGACAAGAAGAGTGGTAAAAAAACTTATTGCATTTTTGTTGGATAATTTCAATTGTAAGAAAAGGAAAGGTGATTACAATGCTTCGTAACCATGGATGTTGGCATGCCTTTGTGCCAAATGCATTGCATGTTGTTTAAGAGATAAAGCTCTTAGACATATAAATATTTGCAATGCATCGTAAACCATTCTTATACGGATAAAAGAATTTTGTGATGGTTGCATGAAATGCATTATTTGTATTGATCAAGTATGTGTTCCTGTTGCTGCAACTTCTCCCGGACCGAGCTCAGACGGCTGGGCTGGAGCGCTCCTCTCTTGGTTCCTGCAACAAAGTCCCCAAGGGCAAGTGGTGTTCCGGTGGGGGACACTCCGATGTCCAAGTTAGCGGGAGCTTGAGGGCAACAGAATGGAGGAATCCAGTAGAGACAACGTATGGAGAAGAAGAGTCTGTGCTAGCTTGCTTATCGTCCTGAGTGCCCCGGTTTATCTTATATATGTGCGGAACAGTGCCAAAATCCATTAGGGATGAAGCGAGGAAAGATCGATCTGCCCCTAGGAGAATCTGGAGAGTGGCCATGTGGCACCTAGGTTGGGCAACATCATGGAAGTAGTGGAGTAGTGGTGCTGATGTGTCGGGTTCTGTTGTAACAGAATTCTGGTACCAGTTGGAAGAGGCTTCCGAAATCACCGAACTACCCTTGGAGTGGGTCGGTCGGACCTCGACTGGGGAGGGCCGGTCGGACCTCCAAAGGAGAGCGTCCGTTGGAGCTTCAGCAGGAGCAGGTCAGCCGGACCTCAGCAAAAGCGGGTCATTCGGACCTCTGGTTCAGTGGGTCGGTCGGACCTCCGAAGGAGAGCGTCCGTCGGAGCTTTAGCAGGAGAGGGTCACCCGGACCTCAGCGAAAGTGGGTCGTTCGGACCTCTACTTCAATGGGTCGGTTGGACCATCGAAGGATAGCATCCGTCGAAGCTTCAGCAGGAGCAAGTCAGTTGGACCTCAATGGAAGCCGATCGTTCGGACCTTTGCTTCAGTGGGTCGATCGGACCTCCGAAGGTGAGCGTCCGTCGGAGCTTCAATAAGAGAGGGTCACCCGGACCTCAGCGGAAGTGGGTTGTTCGGACCTCTACTTCAGTGGGTCGGTTGGACCTCTGAAAGAGAATGTCCGTCGAGCTTCAACAGGAGAGGATCGCCCGGACCTCAGAGGAGTGGGTCATTCGGACCTTTACTTCAGTGGGTTGATCGGATCTCTGAAGGAGAGCATCCGTCGGAGCTTCAGCAGGAGCAGGTCAGCTAGACCTCAGTGAAAGTGGATCGTTCAGACCTCTACTTTAGTGGATCGGTCGGACCTCCGAAGGAGAGCGTCTGTCGGAGCTTCAGCAGGAGAGGGTCGCATGGATGTCTGTAAAAGCGGCCCGGTCGAACCTCAGCAAGAGTGGTGGTCTGGTTCGACGGTGAGCTGGCTGGGTACAATAGTTGCCCCTTGCTCTTGGCCTTCGAGCGGTTCTGCAGCTTCGAAGGATGAGAGCATTACCTAGCATTTAATGCATCGATCCTTGTGATGATTACAAATCTATCTGGCATACTACGATCGGCCGTCTTCTACTTCGAAACTCTGCCCCTAGGACAAGTGTCAACACCGCATTGGAGGTGGCGGGAGGAGTAGTTAATGATGGTGAGGCGCAATGATGGGCCGCTAGCCTGACACGCCTGTCTGTCAGGCTCTTGATGCGACATGGGCAATGTGGCGTAATCTAAACAGTTAGCGCAGCATCCGGAGTGGCTCATCCGCCGCTGGTTTGGCGATCACGCGGATCACGGTTGGATGTGATCCGTTGCATCCCATTGGCTTTCCCGTTGGATTGGCAAGTCGCGTCGTCTGATGGTGGATGGCGGTGCTCAAGGGTGCTGGAAGCGGCCCCTTCGCAGCTATAAAAGGACGGGGGAAGGCCCAGAGGGGGTCTTCCGCTGCAACTACACCTGGGGAGAAAGCTTTTCTTCTTTGCAGCTCTCGCCTCCCTTTAGGAATCCCATCACAAGGTCTGTTCCTCCGACTTGCCCTTCCATCCTCCATTAAAATGGCTTCTAGTAGCCGGAGCCTTGACTTAGGGAACCAGGTCCTAGCAACATCCCCTCAGAAATGACCCGAGAGAGGGTGGAGAATCTTAGGGCCACCTACAACATTCCCTCCACCCTTTATCTGACCATTCCAAATCGAGAGGGTAGAGTGAATGGTCCTTTGAATCTGGGAGCTCTTCCGGTATATGAGGACCATCTTAAGACCGGCCTCAGCTTCCCTCTTCATGATCTCTTTGTACAAATCTTCAATAGCTATAGGGTGTCCCCAACGTAGCTGACCCCGAACAGCATTCGGGTGATCTGCGATTTCGTGGTCCTCTGTCAGAGAGCCGAAGTCGAGCCGAGGCTGTCTTTCTTCTCTAACTTCTTTCTTCTAAAAAAGGACATCCGAAGCAGGAGTGATGGATGTTCAGTCCCCGCCATGGTCGGAAGATATTAGGGGGCTTCTGTCGGCTATCCACGGGTAGAAGTCTCGGTACTTCTTTGTAGATAGCTTAGAACCCTGGGGCTTTGAGCCGATGTGGAGAGAGCCCAAGCCGAAACAGTAGATGGAGGAGAGTGTTGAGGGCCGACGAGGCTGATTTCAACAAATTGGATGAAGACGACCTAATGTTTGTACATGACTTGCTCCGAGAGGAGAACCTCTACTTGGCTGGGATCAGCCAGCAGCAAATCTTAGGTAGGGTAGTAGCCGCTTGTAGTAAGTCTTCTGTCCTTCATCGTTGGCTTTGTTTGCTTGCTACTGACTCTGACTTCTTTTTGTGACGGGTTACAAGATGAAGCCCGACCGTGCGACAATTGCAGCATGGGCGGCAAAGAGAAGGGGCGTTAGGATCACTGAGCCGACATCCAAGAGGCCAAAGAAACACCGGACGGAGGCACCGACATCGAAAGGCCGAAGAAGCAATGGACGGAGGAGCCGTCCACCACCATCGTCTCATCGTCTCCGTAGAGTCCGATGATCATGTACCGCTGTCGGCTCGCCAGGTGGCGAGGGCATCGGAGCGTTCATCTTCGATCGGGCAGTCGGCCGCCCGATGGAGAAGATCGATCAGGACCAACCGACACAGAGACAGCCCCGACCTCATCGCTTATCGAGCTGATTGAGGAGATCCCCCATGATCGGAGGGAAGGTAGCCGAAGGAGGGGCAGCTGACAGGGAAGAAGCCGGTTGAAGTAGCAGCGAGGTGCCCCAGCACTGGCGCGCTCTCCATAACTCCGAGCAGGCCAATGACCTGCTTAAGAGGATCATCATAGACTCCGACTGGAATGAGTCGAGCCGGCGGACCGTGAATGATGCTACCAGGAGCTCATACCGAAACCTTACGGGGGTGAGTACATTACCCTTGAGTCCATTTTCCTGTTTGTCTTCTTTTACTTGACTGACACTATTCCCTTGCATGCAGCTCCTTCATGACATATCGTTGACGGATGATGGCCTAGGCAAGTTACTCTACTTGAGAGAGGATGCGACCAAGAGGGCTGAAGGAGCCGAGATGGCCAAAGCCACGGCAGAGGCGGACAAGGCCATGGCGGAGGCGGCTGGAATGCCGACGAAGAAGGGTTGTCTGCCTGTCGGGCAAAGGCGGAGGCCCTTAAGAAGCAGGCAGAAGACCTGCGGAGTCAGCTGGCTGAGCAGGAGGCTAGCCTTAAGAAAAGGAAATGAAGTTGAAAACCTTGGCCCGTCGGCTAGCCGAGGAGCAGCGCCTGGTTGAGTCCGAGAGGAACTCGAGAGGCCACCGAGCCACGTCGGAGAAGTACTTGGGCCAGTTGAGGGCGGCCCAAGAGCAAATAATAGAGACGGCTGATGACACCGTAAGAAAATATAAAGCCTCCGATGACTTCAAGGAGGAGATGAACAAGGTCGGAGCGATCAGCTTTGACTTCGGTTACGAAGAGTGCCTCTTCAAGGTCAGCGATGCCTTTCTGGAGCTTGACCTTGCCTTTCTGCAGCTGTCGAAATGGGTGGAAGAGGAAGGTGTGGAAGAAGAGGTGGACCTGATTGACGGAGGGGTCAAACCCCAAGCTGAAGCCATCGTAGAGGAGGCTAGAGTTGATGCCTGGGTCGAAGCCAACATGGGGACGGCGGACATCCCATGGGAACTTTGGTTGCGTCAGGTGGGGCCGAAGCCGAAGTTCCAACTGTGCCTTCAGTGGGTCAGACCTAGGTTGTTTGTAAAGGTCTGACCTTCCTTTTTGTAAGAAACTCTTTTTATAATATAATAGAACTCCTTTCTGTCACATTTTCTGTGTATATGTCTTTATGTGTGTGGGTCAGTCAGATCGACCGAACTCTTTCCTTCAAAATATCTTTCTAAGTGTTACGGTCGGCTTGAGGGGACCGTAAGTCTTCAGGAGTTGACACTGAATAGCAGCCCGGTCCAAAACCAATGCCTTAGAAATCTTTCTAAGTGTGGATCCGTCGGCTCGTCTAAATGCGCGGTCAGACCTTTTGAAGTGGCTGCCAGTCAGTGGCTTGGTCCGAACCCAGATACTTAGAGATTTTTCTAAGTGTTGGTCTGTTGGCCCGTTCGAACTAAAAACCTCCGAAGTAGTCGCCAGATAGTGGCTCAGTCCGAACCCAGACACTTAGATATTTTTCTAAGTGTTGGTTTTAGTCGTCTGAACTAAAAACCTCCGAAGTAGTCGCCGGACAGTGGCTCAGTCTGAACCCAGACACTTAGAGATTTTTCTAAGTGTTGGTTTGTTGGCCCGTCCGAACGTGAAGCTAGATCTCCATGTGGATCATTTTGAAGCTGTTGTCAATCGGAGTTGGATTTTCAGGAGTAGGCTGCACTAGAGACTCTACTGACTGGAGTTGGACTTTCGTAAATAGGCTATCCTAGAGTCTTTGCTGACCGGAGTCGAACTTTCGGGAGTGGGCTACATTAGAGCCTTTGCCGACCGAGTCGGACTTTCAGAAATGGGATGCCCTAGAGCCTTTGCCGACCAGAGTCAGACTTTCAAAAATGGGCTGCCCTAGAGCCTCTGCCGACTGGAGTCAGACTTTCGAAAATGGGCTGCCCTAGAGCCTCTGTCGACCGGAGTCGGACTTTCAGAAATGCGTTGTCCTAGAGCCTTTGCCGACCGGAGTCGGACTTTCGAGAGTGGGCTGCCCTAGAGTTTTTGTCGACCGGAGTCGGACTTTCGGAAATGGGCTGCCCCAGAGCCTCTACTGATCGGAGTCGGACTTTCAAAAATGGACTGCCCTAGAGCCTCTACCGACCGGAGTCGGACTTTCAGAATTGGGCTGGCTGTCATAGAGCCTTTGCCAACCGAAGTCGGACATTCAAAATGGGCTGCCCTAGAGCCTCTGCGCCCGACGGAGTCGGACTTTCAGAAATGGGCTACCCTAGAGCCTCTGCGGACCTGAGTCGGACTTTCGAAAGTGGGCTACCCTAGAGCCTTTGTCGACCGGAATCGAACTTTTGGGAGTGGGCTACCCTAGAGCCTTTGCCGACCGGAGTCGGACTTTCGGGAATGGGTTGCCCTAGAGCCTTTGCCAACCGGAGTCGGACTTTCGGGAGTGGGCTGTCCTAGAGCCTTTGCCGACCGGAGTCGGACTTTCAGAAATGGGCTAAGAAAAAGTTGTGACCTTTATTGATAATACTTGCGAAGGTTGTCTACATTCCACGGACGTGCCACTTGCCATTCATCTAAATGCTCGAATCGGTATGTTCAGTGCTCGCATTACTTCAACAACTCGATAAGGGCCTTCCCATTTGGAGAGAGCTTTCCTTGCTCGATTGGTCTTGAGATTTCTGTCCTTCACTGAACCAAATCTCCGACATGGAAAGTTTGAGCCTTGACTCGAGAATTGTAATACTTGGCCATCTTCTGATGATAAGTCACCATCTTCAAGCTTGCTTGGAGCCTGGTTTCTTCAAGCAGGTCTAGGTCAGCCCTCCTTCGCTCTGAGTTGGTCGATTCGATGAAATAATCAATCCGCAAGGATTGCAAGGAAACTTCCACAGGAATGACTGCTTCACTCTCGTAGGTCAGATTGAATGGGGTCTCCCCAATCACCGTTCGGACGGTTGTCCGATAGGCCAAGAGCACTGAGTGAAGCTTTTCTGTCCAAAGTTCTTTGGCGTCATTCAGTCGGGTCTTTAATCAATGGAGGATTGCCCGATTAGTAATTTCGGCTTCTCTATTGGACTGAGGGTGACCGACTGATGTTAGCTGATGGAAAATGTGATACTGCTGGCAGAAGTCCCGAAACATGGGATTATCAAACTGCCTTCCGTTGTCGATGATGACCGTCTGCGATATGCTGAACCAGAAGATTATACAGTTTCGAACGAAATGCTTCACTTTGGTTTCCATTATCTATGATAGCGGTTCAGCCTCCATCCATTTGGTGAAGTAATCAATGGCCACAAAAAGGAATTTCATTGGCTGGATGCCGGGGGGACGGGTTCTAGGATATCCATCCCTCACTGTGCGAACGCCAAGGTGCAGTGAGTGGAACTAGCTGACTGGCCGGCCTTCTTTGGATGCTGGAGTACTTTTGACACATGTCATACTTTCTGATGAAGTCCGATGCATCCTTCTGAATTATAGGCCAATAGTATCCCTATCAGATAATCTTGTAAGCCAGGGATCTTTTCCCAAGGTGGTCGCCGCAGATGCCCTCATGCACCTCTTTGAGTGCGTAGTCAGCGTCAGTCAGCCCAAAACACTTCAATAATGGCTGCGAGAATGACCGTTTGTAGAGTCTCATCGAGGATGACATACTTTGAAGCTGTCCAGCGCACACTCTTGGCCTCGGTCGAATCTTTCGGCAGGGTCCCTTTGACCAGGAATGCAAGAATTGGGTCCATCCAAGAAGCTTCTTGTTTAACTTGGTGGACTTCCGTCGGCTCTTCAACAATGCTCAGATGCTGTAGATACTCCACAAAGGTTCGGTCGGAGGTATTGGTGATGGCCATAGCCAACCGTGACAAAGCATCCGCCGGGAGTTCTGCAATCAAAGTATATAGAGATTTTCAAAGAATTTAAGCCAAGATACGAGCCTTTGTACCTTGCTCAAGTACTTGGCCAGGGTTGGGTCTCTCGTCTCGAATTCGCCCTTCACCTGGTTCACCACCAGCTGAGAGTCGGAGAAGGCACTAATTTGGCCAATGCCCAACTCACTGGCTATTCTTAGTCTTGCAAGAAGGGCTTCATATTTTGCTTGGTTGTTTGACACCTGAAATGAAAGTGCAAAGCATACTCCAAGCTTTGTCCGTCGGGGTTGGCGAGGATCAGTCCTGCTCCATAGCCTGCAAGGTTGGACCCCCATCCACGTAGAGAGTCCAAGCAGGTTCTGCTTCTTCAACGGCGTCATCTTTAGGCGCGTCGACCGCCTATGATATCTCATGTTTCCATGCATATTCTGCAATGAAGTCAGCAATTACCTGAGCCTTCATCGCCGATCGGGGTTGGAAAGAGATGTCGAATTTGCCAAGCTTGATGGCCCACTTGGCAAGCCGACCGGATATGTCGGGGCTCATGAGGATCGCCTTAAGGGTTGGTCGGACAAGACCACAATCGGATGTGCCTGGAAGTAGGGTCGGAGTCGCTTGGCTGCTATGACCAAGAATAGACCAGCTTCTATATTTTGGGTATCTCGTTTCGGCATCATGGAGAAATTTACTGATGTAATAAACAGGTCTCTGTTGACCACCTTCTCCCACTCGACAAGGATGGAGCTCACTGCTTCCTCCGACACCGACAGGTACAAGTATAATGATTCTCCCTTTATCAGCTTGGCCAATAATGGAGGGTTCTTTAGATAGTCTTTCAAAGCTTCAAAAGTTGACCAACATTCGTCGGTCCAATGGAAGTGGTCCAATCGTCGCAGGGTCTTGAAGAAAGGAAGGGACTTCTCAACTGACCGGTAGATAAAATGACTGAGAGGCTATTCGGCCTGTAAGTTCATGCACTTGCTTCTTGTTGGTCGGATATTCCATGTCAATGATAGCTTTGATCTTGTTGGGGTTGACTTCAATTCCTCTTTGTGTGACCAAGAAGTTGAAGAATTTTTTGGAAGTCACTCCAAAAGTATATTTGGCAGGATTCAGCTTCATCCGATGGTGTCTCAATGCGTCAAAGGATTCCTGCAAGTCTTTGATGTGGTCGGCTTTGTGGAGGCTTTTGACTATCATATCATCAACATACGCCTCCATATTTCTTCCGAGCTGTCCTTCGAAGATCCGGTTGATCAGCCTTTGGAAAGTAGCACCGGCATTCTTTAACCCGAAGGGCATCATTTTGTAACAGTACAGCCCTTTGTCAGTGATAAAGGCTGTCTTTTCCTCATCCTCCAGGTGCATCCTGGTCTGGTTGTAGCCAGAGAAGGCATCCATAAAGCTCAAGAGCTGATGGCCGGTCGTGGTATCCACCAATTAGTCAATCTTTGGCAGAGGAAAGCTGTCCTTCGGACAAGCCTTGTTGAGGTCGGTGTAGTCTATGCATATCCTCCATTTCCAGTTAGCCTTTTTCACCATGACAACATTTGCTAACCAGTCGGGATAATGAGCCTCTCTGATGAAACCCGCATCAGAGAGCTTCTTGACCTCTTTGTCAATTGCCCTTTGTCCCTCGGGAGCAAAGCTCCTTTTCTTCTGTCGGACAGGCCTATAGGTCAGATCTACTTTAAGCTAATGAGTGATGACCTTCGACGGAATGCCTGGCATGTCCGACGCTGACCAAACAAAGATGTCGGCGTTATTCCTTAGGAAGTTGATCAGCTCCAACTTGACCTCCTCATTGAGAGTGCTTCCAATTTGGAGGACCCTGGTAGGGTCATCCTCCCAAAAGGGAACAAACAAAATCTTCTCGATCGGTTGGCCATGGCCGTCGGCTTCGGTCCTGGGGTCAAGTTGTTCAAGAGTGGAATGACCTTCCGACTGCCTTTCTTGAATAGTTAAGCACTGCCTGATCATCCTGTTGTCTTCCCTCATAACTTCGATCCCGTTTCGAGTCAGAAATTTTGCTAGCAAAGTAGGTAGAGACGATGGCCCAGAACTTATTGAGGACCGGTTGGCCCAGATTGGCATTATAAGCCGAGGTCGTACATGTGACCACAAAATTAATGAGAAGAGTTTTTTGGTAAGGCTCCGTCCCGATGGTCACGGGCAAAGTTATTTCTCCCTCAACTCCGACGGAGTTTTTTTCGAAGCCCGTCAGTGGCTTGGGGGATTCTTGCAGTCTTGTCCTGGACAGATTCATTCTAATAAAGGCGTCATACAGTAATACTTCCGTGGAGCTTTCATTATCGATAAGAATCCACTTTACATCATAGTTGGCAATCACTGTCGATACAACTACAGGATCATTTCCAGAAATGTGGGATTCCAGGTCTTCGTCGGAGAAACTAATTACATCAGAGCCCCTAGACCTTTTTACAATGTCCTGGTCTTCATCATATCTCCAGTCTGACTAGCGATGCAACATGCCAACATTCCCGTCGGTCGGACGCTGATTGGGAAGCTCCATCTCCTCTGGGGGTCTCTGGCAGTTGAAGCTTCGGCCCAATCCCTCTGGGGTCGGATGTATTTATGCAGGTACCCCCTTCTGTTGAGGTCTTCAATTACATCTTTCAGTTGGAGACAGTCTTCGATGTTGCGTCCATGGTCCCGATGGAACTGGTAGTATTTGTCTTTATTTCTGGATGCAAAGGGGCCCCTCATCGGACGAGGCCTTTGCAGGAAGGTCTCGTTCTCAATTTCCAGGAGGATCTTCTCCCTTGGAAGGGAGGGGCGCATAGGTTTCGAATCTCCGGGGAAGTCCTTGGCTTCGGACTGCGATGTTAGGCCGAATTGTTGCCGTTGCTGGGAGGTCGGACTTCGGGAGCCTTGTTGCTCCGCTTCTTGGGGACCGACCTTCCTTTAGCTTGGCGTCGGCTCGCTGCTTGCTCTGCTGCCAGGGTGTACTACTATGCTCGGGCCAACAGCTCGGAGTAGCTTGTCAAAAATTTCTTGTCCAGGGAGAATGTGAGTCTGGACGAGCAAAACCCTCTCTTGAAGGCCGACATAGCTACATCTTCATTCAGATCCGGGATCTCCATGGCTGCTGAGTTGAAACGGGCCATGTAGTCCCGGAGGGTCTTCCCCTCCTTTTGTAGCATGACGAAGAGGCAGTCGGTGTTCCTCGATATCCGACTGCAAGTTCTGAAATGGGAAAGAAAAAGTTTCTCGAGCTGAGGGAAGGAGTGGATTGTACCTAGTCGGATGGCGGAGAATCACATCCGAGCGGCCTTCTTGAGGGTTGCAGGGAAGGCAATGTAGTGGAAGGTGTCGGAGGCGTCCTGTACCATCATGTGGGTCTTGTAGGTGCCCAGATGGTCCATCGGGCTGGTGGTGCCGTCATAGGGGTCCACCTGTGGAATCTTAAAGTGGCGAGGGATGGGTTCTCCCATGATCTCATCTGAAAAAGGTGGACGGGAGTCATACGCCTGCCCCCTTTGGCTTTTGCCGATCAGCAAGTTCGGCAATCCGCTCCTCCATGCATAGAATTTTGCTGGTGTAGTCTCTTGGGGCTTCGGCAGGGCGCCGATCGCCATCGAGGATGGAGTCAGTGGAGGAGGGTAAGGCAGACCTCACCCTCTTCCCGACAGCACGAGCCCCTTGAAACCTTCAGGCTCTGGAACAACATGAAAATGAGGTTGAGGGACTTCTTGCCATAGGCTTCCCTCAGCAGAGGGTTGGTAGTTGGTGCGAGATGCAGCAGGCAGCTGCTATCGGTTGTTAGCCGCCTCCTGGAGATGCTGACTGCAGTGGATAAATATGTCGATGCAATTCAGAAGTGTCTGGAACTGCTACAGTTCCAGAGTGACAGTAGGTTCAGCAGCGATGTCGTTCTCCCTGGGAGGTCCTTCGGACCTGGACGGGGAGTGGCCTCTCCTGGCGGAGGTATTTGGGTTCTTCCCTTCGCCATTGCCTTAGTCGACAAGTGGACTCCTCTTTTTAGAGCGGGGGACACTCCGATGCCTAAGTTAGCGAGAGCTTGAGGGCAACAGAATGGAGGAATCCAATAGATATAGCGTATGGAGAAGGAAGAGAGTCTGTGCTAGCTTGCTTATCGCCTTGTGTCCCCCGTTTACCTTATATAGACGTGTAACAGTGCCAAAATCCATTCGGGACGAGGCCAGGAAAGACCGATCTATCCCTAGGAGAATCTGGAGAGTGGCTACGTGGCACCTAGGTTGGGAAACATCGTGGAGTAGTGGAGTAGTGGTGCTGATGTGTTGGGGTTCTATTGTAACAGAATTATGGTACCAGCTGGAAGAGGCTTCTGGAATCACCGAACCACCCTTGGAGTGGGTCGGTCGGACCTCCGAAGGAGAGCGTCTGTCAGAGCTTCAGCAAGAGCAGATCAGCTGGACCTCAGCGGAAGTGGATCGTTCGAACCTCTACTTTAGTGGATTGGTCGGACCTCCAAAGGAGAGCGTCCGTCGGAGCTTGGCAGGAGAGGGTCGCCCGGATGTTTGTAAAAGCGGCCCGGTCGGACCTCAGCAAGAGTGGCGGTCTGGTTCGTCGGTGAGCAGGTTGGGTATAATAGTTCCTGTTATAAATTTAAGACTTCTTTATATCTCAAGTAACATATTAGGATCTTTAATTACTTGAATGATCATGGACATGCTACCTTTCTGCAAAATGTATCTTTTGACAGTCAGATTCTGTTTGGAAGTCATGGTGTGAAATGCTTTGGCAACTAAGCATGTTAGATTTTCTTTTGTGAATGTTGGCTGACAATTCTAGGCTGGTAATTATAAAATGTAAAGCATGCACTCATGGACTTGGATACAGGGAAGAGAACGGAGGAATCTGCTAAAAGGAACTCAGTTGACAGATGGGTTGATTTAGCCTGGAGCTGTTATAGCTTGTTGTAATCAGTGATGGCACATTCTAAACAACTTGTTGTGATTGTCTCGTTCAGCCAATAAAGGTCTTTGTAGTTGCACATCACAATTTATGTTTCTTTTCTTTCTTTTTCCCTATCATTTTGGGTTCTTTTAGTTACAAAATATTGTTCAAATATGCTGCAACCTGGTCATCATAAAATAATGATATGTAATTTGAACCTGGTAGTTTGTGATTTTGTATTGTATGTTGTCTTAGGTTATACACCATCTCATTCACTGAATGCAGTTAAAATTTATTAGAACTGAAATACATGAAATGCTAGAACCTGAAAGTGTTCCTTCTCTTAGTTTACAAAGTTGATCAAATGGTTCAATCATGAGTTCAGGTTTCTCTATTCCTTGACATCTTATACCTCCGAAACTCTGGTTTGAACAACATGTTATCTAATTACTTCTGAAGTTGGTTAGCCATTGCTTTGTATTTCCATACTTGGCAATAGCTGAAACCATAATATTATGTAGTTTTAACACATTTGGATGTCTAATTTATTAGATTCTAGCAAGCATTGGATTGCATGAGGATTTTGAAGATTCTTGGCTTCTTCCATACAGGATTAAAGTTCAAAGAACAATACTTAATTTGAATGTAAAATTTCAGTTGTTTTTCTTGTCCATGTATCTTTTCTAGGACATGTGTGTGCTAATATTGTGATTGTACCATAAATGCCCTGTTCATGTGATGCAATAGTTATGGCTTAGTGTTATTTATATGCATTCATGCATACAGAAGTACACACTTAATACATATGTGCCTGTGTTTCATTTGCTTATAGAATCTTTGTCTATCTTTGTTTAGTTGCGCACCATAAAATATTTTTATTTCTTTTCATGTTTCTATATTTTTCATTTAGGTTGGTGATCAAGATGAAAAGCTAGCAGAAGGAATTAAGCTTTATGCCATTCCTACAACTGCGACTTCAAAGTGGACAATTCTTAGTGACCTTGTCACAGTATGTCTAAACCTGCTAAGATTGACAGTTTGTGCTCATATCATTCATGTTACTTGTATGGGTTCAGCATTGTCATATGCTAGATGAGATGGTCACCTTAGTTATGTTTTTACTCATTAGGAATAATCAACATTTTTTTTTTTTATTCGAATGAATAATTAACTTATTGTGATCTTACTTGGAGATCTACAGGTTCTCTATTTTCATGTTTAATATTGAGAGATGCACTTGGCACTTATTTCTTGATAACCCCTCATTTTGAAGAGTGTTTGGAATGATTCAGGGATTTAGTTTATCACACTATTTATAAAACATATTACATTATTAGACTGTAGTTGGTGCTGTCCTCTTAGTCTTTCTTATTCATCGGTTAACCATATGATATATCTTCTTTGCTAATTCACTTGCTCCACAAACCTCTGCCACTTACTGCTTATGGATCTATCATATTTTGTTTTAATTTTTACTGCCCAATCTATTATGTGGTTGTTAGGCTTCTTAAAAAGTGCCCATTGTTTGAGGGAGTCCATCATGGAGGCCAGTAAGAGTTCTTGGAGGATACATTGGCAAAGCAGTCCTCCCCCCCTCCCCCCCCCCTCTCTCTCTCTCTCACCACACGTGCATACACACACAGAGATGCATGCTCACACTTGTACACTCATGGATTTGTGCACATACACATGTTCTGATAGTTTGTAGAGATACTGATTTGCTTCTTGGAACCATTTTGCACAGTTTTCTATGTGATATTCAGTCACCATGAGAAAAGAGGATCTTTCTTTTCTCACGAAAGGAATCTCTTTTCTTTTTCTTATTTCTTTTTTAACTAACAGCATGACATACTACTTCTTACTTTCTCAGGTATATGCAAAGGGTGGGAAGGCCATTGTTTTCATGCAAACAAAACATGATGCTGATGATTGAGTGGTTTTCGCCAAGGAAAATTGAGTGGTTTTTGCCAAGGAAAATTTACTGTGCTTATTGCAACTGATGTTGCTACTCGGAGTCTTGACATGATAGAAAGTGCTTTAAGAGCCAATCATTATGAGGGCCTTTTTGTAAACTTTCAGCTTATGTATGACATACTTTCATATTAATAAAGGTATTTGATTTATCATATACTTCCGTGTCATGTTTTTATTGATTATGATGAACTCCATAGTATAGGACAATGGAATTAGGATTATGATGGAGTTCATAACAGTGAGACCTAATTTTCTATAAACCCTAATCTAGAATGTTCCTAGTCGTTAGACCATCGATTCGAGGATCTATGAATCCGGAAAGACTAGCTTATCCTATGTATGCTCAGTTGATGAGAGTGGTTGATATCACAACTACTTGTGTAGAGACACTATACTAGGATAAGGGTGCTCATCAGGGTATGAGTACACTGGACTGATCCACACCAGGATTTTCTTTTGGAAGTCTTACTACTTGTCAAAAGATAGATCCCATAGTAGAAGTTGTGCATGTGATCTTTAGACCTAAGGTCACCATGGTTCCTTATGCAACTAAGCCATACTTTGGTTCATACTCATTCATTCCATTGCGATATGTACGGGATGTTCTGGGTATGGTGGAAGGTGTATGAAGGATGTGAGTGGACTAACAAGAAATCGTTCATTCCTAGTAAGAGGAATTGTTATCCAATGCAATCTCTTCGATGAGTGACTCAAGGAGCCTTTGATCAAAGCAGGATGAGATTAGTGGAATCTAATCAATCATCAGCTGAGTCTTCATGATCGAACTGAGATTCGATATGATGAAGTGTTAGGTTTTGACATCTATCCATACCTATCACTTAGTCAGGATAATGGAAGATCAAAGATGAATTGCACGGTAACTTACTACTGAAGGGTATTTTGGTATTTTTCACCAAATTCCTCATTTTCTGGGTAGGCATGACACGTTACTACATGTCAATCTTGTCTTGTAGGTTTTCATGAACCAATTGGTTTGGTTTCATGACAATCAATGTGTGATTCGAATAGTTGGACAATTAGGTGAGCCAATTTGACCTAATTAGGTCAATGGGTTCGATCGGAACGAATCAGCTCAAACCTAAACCTACTACTGGCTAGATGTGGAACCCAATGGGTCACACACAATAGAGACTTGGCCAAGGAAGTCATTCATGATTTAATTAGGGTTATAGGATCCTAATTGGTCAGCCAGATTGCATACTAGCATATGTAGGCTAACCTAATTTCTAACCCAATTGGATTGGGTCAGGTTGCTTGCTAATTGGGCTAACCTAATTATGAAAAACCTAAATTAGGTTAAGTCCTAAGTGGGGTTAGCCAAATCAGAGCTTAATCTGATTTTAATTTGGACTTAAGGGCATTTTAGGCACCATATATGAAGAGTCCTAATGGCATGGGACTCTTGGTACCTAAATGATACCTTAACTTCAAAAGGTCACAGAAGGGCCTACAGACTTCTGATATGAAAATAAAAGATATGGTTAGAAGCTTATTTGATGCCCTTTCCAATGACACCCATATTGCATATGTTTGACCAAGTCAATTGATGCTTTGGGTGGACTAAATGGAAAGGGAAAGACTATTGGGCCCTTTGGCGCACCCGGGAGAATAAGTGGTGCGTGAAGGACTAAGAGTCCTTCTGCAGATGAGACTCTAAGAGTTTCATCAGGAAGGCGCCTCTTCATTTTATCCTACGATCTTAAAAAGTCTAATAGCCAGTTTAAGTTTAAAGGGATGGCTTGAAGAGGTGTGAAAGGTGGCGCGCACATGAAGAGTCACGCCTCTTCATATATGCGCGCACAACAGAGAGCAGAGTCCTGCCTCTGAAACTCTTCAAGCCTCGTGTTACTTCGGATTAGAAGAGGCGTCTCCCTATCTCAGAAATCGGTATTTGACACATGGCGCGATGGGATTGATCTGGTAAGTGAAAGAGCACAGATATGACTCTCCATTCCTGAAGAGTCTTATCAGATATGATGTTTCATATCTGATAAGTATTGTCGGGATGCATTTCACATCCCCTTGAGATTTAAATAGGGGGTTACGGTGAAATGAGAAAGGACTTCAACTTCGATTTTCTGAGAGTCTGAGTGTTTTATTTTTCGAGAGTCGGAGGTTCTTCCACTTTCTCCTCCCTCCTTGTTTTAGGACAAGACTTGTCTTGTTAAGACAAGTTCTTCTACACTAGGATAAGACTTGGTTTTAGGATATAAGACATGCCCGCAATAAGACTCATGCAGAATAATAAAAATAAGATCCCGAGAATAGAGAAATCCCCGGCTTAGGATAGCGTGCTGTCACCAGATCAGAATCGGGGAGGGGGAGGCTTTACCAGGTAGTGATTGCAGTTCCTTTGAAGAAGAGATCCCTCAACACTCTGGATGGCACCTAGAAGAACAAGCCTTTGGTTCATGAATCTGAAGGCGATCTGGACCCGGTCTGAAGGCAAGGAAAGCCTCCTCTGGGGAGGGGAAATATCTCGGGGACTTAGAAGCGTCAAGGTTAGGCACGAAATAAAGAAACAAAGAGAAAGTAATAAGATGAAACAAGAAGGAAAGGGATTATTAGGGCAAGAAGGGCTGGCGGCCTGGAGAAGGGAGGCTCTACTTTCAGGGATAGCTTTAGGGCTCCTTCCCAACGCCAAGGCTGAAGTCAAGAGGCAAGGTTGGAGGCTTGGGCGTGGAGGAATTGCAAGGATAGTGGTTGGCCAACACAAGAACACAAACCAAAGAAACCAAACAGAACACAAGACACCAGTCTTAAAACAATTCAGCAGAATAATATTTCATAAGAGTTGATTGAATACAAGAGGAGGGGTGGGGTATTTATAGAGTTTCCATGCCCTCTCCTTATTAGGACTTTAGCCCTCTCCTAGTTAGGATACGTTTACACAATTTAAGTGGGAGAACAATTACAAAATAAACCTAGAACTAGGATTACAAGGTTGAATGAAATAAAAACTAGTTGTCCTTCTTTCATTTGAACTCCACATGCTTGGACTTGGTCAACTCATGGAGGACGCCTCCTAGGCATGTTGGGCAGCAAGGGCCGGCCAAGAGTGGAGGGCGCATGGGCTTGGGCCTCCTGGAAGCTGGGTGCTTGGGTGGTATATTCCGGGTATCAGACTGGAATCTTGGTTCTTAAAGGCTTGGGCGTTGCTCCTGGGCTTGAATTTCTGGACTAAGATGTTGGTATCTCCCTGGAATCAAGAGGGCCCTGGGTTGAGGATATTCCATGACATCTGGAAAGAATATGGCATCTGAGGGGGAATCAGGGCATCTGGAGAGCTGAAGAGCATCTAGGATTCTAGGGTGTCAAATAAGGCCCAACAAGCTGATGTGAGCTGATGTGAAGGCCTTAGACTCCTGGATGAAGCCTGGTGGAACTCCAAAATAGGGTAACCTCCTCTCTTGCAAAAACTGGACTGATACAAGACTCAGGCACAAGTACAGGACTCAATGACTGACTAGGGTTGAGACAAATCAACTAGTCTCAATTTATTACAGGACTCATTTACTTGCTTACAAATTTGTGACAATGACTAAGGTTCTAAAAATCCTAATCAGTAGACCAATGAGATCTAGTGATCTTGATCCTGGTATCCCCCCCCATGCTCCCTCATCACTATATCAAATTGAGTCTTTCATTATTAACATGGTGCATTAATCCTTCACCATGCATGCATGGTGAAATGGCTGCTGACTTGTTTACCTCTGTCTTCTGAGATCACAACATGAACATATTAGTATGTTTTAAAATCTCATTAATATATTATTTTCTTTTAATTTTTCGTCATCCTATGGTGATGAACTTCATTTGTTAAGCAATCTCTGTGCCTGTTTACTTATCAGGTTCAAGGAGCAGTTTTTTATTTACATGAGGAAATTGCAAAAGAATTATTGAATAAGCAGCTGCCTCCCGGAAATACCATATCCAAGATCACAAAGGTAGGCTTTTAGTTTTATCCTCTGTAAGCAGATTTGCAAATATCTGTGTTCAATTTTTACACAAACGGAGTCAATGCCAAGGATTGTTAATGCCGTATCCCCCAGCATCCAAAACTGTTTTTGTGCAATAAAGTCTTTTATTAAATTTATTTGGAATAGATTAATAGTATAATGGAATAAATAATTGTTCGATAGCTATTACAAGGGAAGACGATGGCTTTATTTAATTGTCACTTTTCACAGGTTAAGAAGTTGTTTTATGAACTGACATAAAGCTCTCAATCAAAAAGATATTTTAATCAGATGAAGAGTGAAAACTATCAACCATGACTGTAATTCCTGTTACATAACGTCTGCTATAACAGGATGTTGCCTTGATAATAAGTCCTGTTTGTTTTGTTGTTTGTTTTCTATTTCCGAAACCATATAATTTCTGTTATAAAGTTATCATGGCTGTTGTTCAAAGCATAATTAGTTCTTTGTAAATCAGATAGTGTGAGATCTGGTTGGATTTTCTTGATAATTGGATATAAACCATTGGGAATGAAATCTTATAGATGATGAAAAAGCTCCTAAGTGCCTGGATTTGAGAATACCTTTGGATAAGTTTTTAATCTTCTTTGGTATAATATTTCATTTTAGAGCCTCTGAAATCAAGTCAAAAGTTTTTATTCTAATATCGTTAGTCTGAAGAAAAGTTTAAATCTTCATGCTTGCCTTGCTATTTGCTCTTTCTTTGCTTACTGTGTGGGTCTTGCGAGACCGGTGAACCCATGATATATACTGGGGATGGATTTGACATTCTAATTACTTTAGCGTGAATGAAGGAGCCTAATTCTTGTTATACGTCTCATTCTTCTTGTTTTGTTTCTTTGTTGACACCATAGTCATGATACACTAGGTGTCTGTCAGTAGGGTTCCGAGGTAACTGAAATGCTTTTATCTTTTATGTGTACCCTCTTCCAGTTGCCTGTCTTGCAAGATGATGGTCCTCCAACTGATAATTATGGCCGGTTTTCTAATTGGGACCGGGGTTCCAGAGGTGGCTCTAGGGAACGAGGTCACAGAGGTTCCAGAAACTGGGGTGGCCGGGACTATGATAGTGATGATGGATTTCGGCGTGGTGGCAGGAGCAACAGAACTGATAATAGCTGGTCTATGTCATCCAGAAGGAGTGATGATGATTGGCTGATCAGTGGTAGAAGATCTGGCCGGTCATCATCCTTTGGAAGCGGGACAGGTTAACTGCTCCAAATCTCTAATAGATATTGATAATTTTCTAAAATTTATGGTTAGTTCATTTAAAATTTTCTTTGAACATTGGAGCAAAATTCTTTAATTTAGGAACTGCAGACCACCAACTTATACAAATCTTTCTTTAAGAATCAGGTGGCTGTGTATCTATGGTGGCTCTTTGAGTTATTCAGCTGTTCAATCTTTTTGAGCCGTACTTGGCCAATTAAATATTGCAAAACTAATTGACTAGCACTACTGTACGGGTGTATAGTGAAATATAGGTAAATTTCTTTTTTCATGATTCTTTATGTGTTCTCTCTAATAATATATTCAAGGTGAGACATTTCCAACCTTTTGTGATACCCACTCTTTTAACCTGTCAGCGGATTTCCAGCAATTTCCTGGTTCTTTGTTTTGCTGGCCACTGTTTGTTAGATATCCTCCATTCTCATGCATGTGATTACTTGCATTCACGGGCATGAAGCAGTGAGTTATCATGCAAGCAAATGGTGATATTGCCTCTGAATAATTAACCATTATTTTCTGGTTTCCTTTTGTGAATCTTTCTAAACTGTCCTGGTTGTTATATGTAAACTTTCATAAATTTGAACCATGGAAACCACAAAATCTAGGCCAATTAGAAGAGGTTATGAAACTCATTAAAATATAAATGGAAATGTTACTTCTGGCACATGTTGCCTGGTTAGCAGGTTCAGTTTACAAACCTGTATCAGGTGGACATGGTCTTTTGGGTCCTGGACTTCTGCTTGTAGAAATGCATTTTAATTTTCTAGCTTTTGGACATTATAGAGTTGAACAATGCAATAACTATTGCTTAGATGTTGCTTCTGTAGCCTGAATGTAGGCTTAGCACCTTCTCTATGTGTATACCTTAACTTCATTACCTTACCGTAGACAGACATGATTATTGATTTACTTACAATTCTGTCATGGTTACTTGTCAATGTCTATGCAAATTTTTGAAATTGCATCTTTATAATGTAACAGAGGCTTTGAGGGTGCGTGCTTCAATTGCGGCAGAACTGGGCACCGAGAATCAGAATGTCCAAACAACTAGTTAGTTGACATCTTAGCTATTGAATTTTGATGGCTCTTGATCTATCCTGGTCTGCAAGAGTTGCATAAGACTACATGGTGGGCAAATCAGTATATCCTTCCTGTTGCTTCATATAAAATTGCGATTTATGCTGTGCAAGATCTGACTGGTGGCCAATGAGTTGGGAGGAGGTTTTTACCATGTTTTAGTGAGTACCTTGTAAAAGGATTGGGCATTAAGGGCGTTAATACATTAACGTGGTTCCTTCTGCCAGCACCCCCTTTTTTTTCCTTTTTCTTTTTTTATTTTAAATTTCGTTTCTTTTTATCTTTGGGTGGTGGTTTGTTGGAGAGGGGTTTGTGCACGCAGGGGGTGGTGGGTTTTTAAAGGTTTTATCAGTGGAAATGCTAAAACAAAGAGCAAGTGCATCATGATTCGTAGATCACAATATAGCAGGTTATATTTGTTAATGTCATATTATTATCCTGTTATTGATATTGTTGGGCATGCTAGATTCAGCCGGTGCTTTAATTCTCGTTGGTCAGGGCTATGCCTGATGATCCAAGTAATATATATTCTGTGCATAATCCTGGAATTAAACTGCAAATCAAGAATTTCAGAAATCAAACAGGTATTTATGCGCCAAGGCTGTCAGGTGAATTTAAAATACAGTGCCTATTCATGGATTACAGCAAACCGAGAGGATCCAGACGAAAGCATAAGATTTTGCTACCGTGTGTTCTTACTTATAGAGTCTTCATCTGCATTGATGTAAGTGCAGCTTTAATCAATACTTAAAAGGGATGCATGGGTAATGCTAGGCTAACATTTTCATAAGTGAACTATGATCGGAGTTGCACGGAGGGGTGAAAGCAAATGGCAGGTTACGTCTGAAAATAATAAAGAAAAAGTAGAAATGTTACATAACTTAAAAACAAAGGAAAAGATATAAAAAGTGGGGAGACAATTTATTAGATCTTATGTTAACATCATACACAGTACTGCAAAGGAATTTCGTCAACGACATGGCCAGGAGATGATGTGATGAACTGGTGATCAATGGCATTGATATGGTAGTTTCCTTCAGGCTGTGTTCTGTGTTGGGATAACTAGTACTGGTCCATACCGATAGAAAAGGGCAGTTCTAAAAAATGGTCTTTGTCATTTCATTTTTTACAGAACAGATATAGGTTCTTTTTGTATTTTGCGCGAACAGCCATTTTTTTCATTTTCTGGATCGAAATGCTACTTTGCATGTCATTCCACTTAACTCGGTGTGAAGAGGGAATATGGGGACAATCATGGCAGTCTTATTCCTGGCCCCATATCTCTTCGTCAGAAGGCCAATCATGGCAGCCTTTTCGTTATCACATCCTTATAGCCAATTGGGTAGTGCTTGAATCGAGATCCTACGATCATGGCTCTAATCCAGTGATCAGTAGACCTTTCATACTTGCTGAATTACTCATTTAAGATGCATTGCTTATGCCCATTTCCGATCCCCAAAGTCGAATATAGAAGCGCCAGCATCCCATGCTAATAAGTAACCGCATAGACTGGACCGCCCTTGCCCTGCCCAAGAGATCCTGATATTACCTGGGTTCTTACCTTTTACCTCTTGGTAAAGTAAATACAGCCTCTATAAATAAGTCGTGCCTATAATTTTTTTTTTCTTTTTCTTTTCCATCCTTTACAAGGATAAAAATGATATGGGACAGGCACTATAGAATATCGTATATGATAGATTTCATAGTTATCATATTTTTCTTAATATTAATTTTAAACAATAAATAAAAGTCATACCTTTTCTACTAATAAAGTTATTAATTTTATAATTATGGCATTCTTTATTTTTCTAATTTTTAGTATATACTTTTAACCGATATATATTATGTATCAATAAGTTATCTATTATACATTATTAGATTATATACCGTGTATTGATGAGCATCATATTATACAACTGATATGGCAACATCCGCTGACGTGAAGCCTACACAACCGCCAGCTAGTAGCCGCATGGGTGGGGACTGCCACCTAGACGCAACCCCCGGTGGAATGCCGAGGTTAGCTCCCTGACGTGGTCGAGCTTTGAAGCGAGTCCCTATGCCGAGGTCAGCTCCTGGCTGAGGCAGAGCTCATAAAGCTAGCCCTCCCTGCCGAGGTCAGCTCCCAATCGGGGTTAGGCTCACGGGGTGAGCCCTCCATCTGAGGTCAGCTCCGACTGAGGCAGAGCTTATAAAGCCAGCCCTCCCGTCGAGGTCAGCTCCTAGCCGGGGTTGAGCTCACGAGGTGAGCCCTCCATTTGAGGTCAGCTCTCGACCGGGGTCGAGCTCATGCTGCTGAAGCTGGACCTCTTTGGAAAGTCCTTCCTTGCCACATGAAGGCCAGAATTTTTGCCAGCGGTGAAGGAGGGAAAGATCAACAAGGATTCAAACCATGGCATGGAGGTCCTGTCCACCTGCAACCTCTGGAAGGTGGCACAAGTCTTGCCACCAATGCCAGTTCTGCGACATGATGCCCGCATGCTCTATGTGAGATAAGCCCCGTTAGAGTCAGGGCCCTGTAATGTGCCGCCACGTCCACTACCTATGGTCGAAGGACGCTGACCCACGCGACGCGACACTCAGAATCTCCCCAGAAGTAGAATCTATTAAAGCCAGAGGCCCTGTAATGCTCGGGCAGTCCTTCGGGAATGGAAGCTGTTGCCCAAAGATGGAGCCCAAGAGGGGGGTAAATTGGGTATTAAGAAATTTAAGCAAGTATGTGCACTTCTTAATGAGTTGTATAATAAAGTGATAGTGCTCAATGATTATGCAGTAGAAGCAATAAATAAAATACAAGATAATAAAGAGTAAGTAGAGAAGGAATCAAGCAATCACAAACACCAAGATGTATAGTGGTTCGGTGCACCCTAGCACCTACATCCACTTCCCAAGCTTTTTCTTGGAATTTTACTATAATCTATCCAAGATTACAGCTGATTTGTTTCCAAGCTCATAAGTCAAAACCTATAATGGTTTTATCATCTAGGCTAATCAACAACCTTTACAAGTTATTTTATCCAGGCTTACAAGTCAAACCCAAGTTGGTTTATCTTTTAGACTCACCAACAACCTTTAACACTAGTTTCAATACCTTGAAACTAGCAATAACAAAAGAAATCAAGTATACAATAAATGAGCACAAGAAATAGCTCCTAAATTAAGCGAAAATTAAAGTCGATGTAGCTCTTCTTGAATGCTTGAGTTGTCTTCTTCTTGGAATCTTTGGATGCACACTTATGGCCAAATACTCGAATGCTCAACACTCAAAAATGGAAGCTTTTAATCAAAGGAATCTCTCAAAAGCTCTCTTCTTGTTTTTTCAAATGATTGGAGTTTGTCTCATATGATTTTTGTCTTTCTTGTTGACTTGAAGAGTTTGGTGAGTGTTAAATACCTTAAAACCACTCAAAAGACTGTTGAAGACCGTTGGAATTGAAAAAGTTACCATTTGGAGATAATTCTAAAATTCTGAAAAACTAGCCGT
The DNA here is from genome assembly GCA_021397845.1 of Areca catechu. Lineage (NCBI taxonomy): Eukaryota > Viridiplantae > Streptophyta > Magnoliopsida > Arecales > Arecaceae > Areca > Areca catechu. The sequence continues at coordinate 118,486,970 of CM038040.1, read as the reverse complement.
TACAGCATGAGTCAACCTCTTGAGTCGACACTTGGAGCGTGAGTCAACCTCTGAGTCGACAGTTCAGCTGAAAAAAAACTTGATGTTCTGCCCCAAAACTTGTCTCAGGCGATGAGTCGATCTCTTAAGTCGACACTTGAAGTGTGAGTCGACCTTGAGTCGACACTTGAGCATGCCAGTTGAAAATTTGCGTGCCGGTCTTCTGGAAATTCTGAATTTTCTTCATGAGTCGACCTTGTGAGTCGATAATTGGCTTATGAGTCGACCTCTTGAGTCGACACTTGATCTGTGCCATCCAAAATGCATGCCAAACTCTAAATTTCTTAAAGATTTGTCCATTAATCCTTTAGATACTTCTTCACAAGAGCCAAAATGATTGTTTTGACAATATTCCAAGATTAGAAGATCAATTTATCATGAGAAACTTCTTGCTTTCAAATTAGTACACTTGATACTCTTTTGATGTATCTAAGGCCTGAAATTCATATATCAATCGAAACATTAGTTCAAACATATATTCAATATTTTGTTATTCATCAAAATCAAGAAGCTAAAGCCAACATTCTCTCCCTTTTTGATGATGACAAAATTTTGAGTATATAAGCAATTGAGTTCAAAAAGAAATTGATCATATAAGTAAGACCATTATAATTTAATAAATCAAACATTCTTCATACTTGATGTGGCAGGATCGCTGACATGGAATACCAATCAGATGCCACGATGGGAAAGGTTGCCACGTTGGATACTTCACCTCAGACTCCTTCGCTAGGCCGAACTCCTTCGAATGATGAGGCAGCCCATCGAAGCCGAGTTCCATCCTCCACCAGGTCGACTCCGCAAGATCGGAACACCTAGGCTGGAGTCTTGTCCTCCTTCGCCAGATCGAGCCCCTCCGAGGTCAACCCCTGGGCCGGAGTCGAGCCTAGCACTCCTCCACCAAGGTCGAGCCCCTTCGAGGTCGAGCCCTGTCCTCCTTCGCCAGATTGAGCCCCTCCGAGGTCGAGCCCCTGGGCGGAGTCGAGCCCAGCACTCCTCCTCTAGGTTAAGCCCCTCTGAGGTCGAGCCCTCTGAGCCGGAGTCGAGCCCTGTCCTCCTTCTCCAGATCGAGCCCCTCCGAGGTCGATCCCTGGGCCAGGGTCGAGCCCAGCAAGCCCAATCCTTCCAGGTTGAGCCCCTTTGAGGTTGAGCCCTTTGAGCGGAGTCGAGCCCTGTCCTCCTTCGCCAGATCGAGCCCCTCCGAGGTTGAGTCCCTGGGCCAGAGTAGAGCCCAGCACTCCTCGCTAGGTCGAGCCCCTTCGAGGTCGAGCCCTCTGAGCTAGAGTCGAGCCCTGTCCTCCTTTGCTAGATCGAGCCCCGCCGAGGTCGAGACCCTGGGCCAGAGTTGAGCCCAGCACTTCTTTGCCAGGTTGAGCCCCTCCGAGGTGAGCCCTCTGAGCCGGAGTCGAGCCATGTCCTCCTTCCAGATCGAGCCCCTGGGCGGAGTCGAGCTCAGCACTCCTGCACCAGATCGAGCCCCTCCGAGGTCAAGCCCCTGGGCGAAGTCGAGCCCAGCACTCCTTTCCTAGGTTGAGCCCCTCCAAGATCGAGCCCTCTGGGCCAAAGCTGAGCCCTGTCCTCCTTCGCCAGATCGAGCCCCTCCGAGGTCAAGCCCCTGGGCCGGAGTCGAGCCCAGTACTCCTTTGCTAGGTCGAGCCCCTCCAAGGTCGAGCCCTCTAGGCCAAAGTTGAGCCCTGTCCTCCTTCGCCAGATCGAGCCCCTGGGCTGGAGTCGAGCCCAGCACTCCTCCGCCAGGTTGAGCCCCTCCGAGGTCGAGCCCTGGGCCGAGGTCGGCCCATGCCCTCCAGCTCGGCTCCACCTCGGACGAAGGTACTGGCAATCGAAGAGTGACACCACCCTCCCTGGGCACCGGCAAGATGCCCGAGGATGCTAGGAGGTGCCCATCAGGCCGTAATAACTGCCTACAATAGCCACTTACACCAGAAAAAGAAGAAGCCCAATGACCGAGGTGCCACACTCTCCACCAACACCTGCATCATCCAAAATAAGAAGTCAACTAGGAGATTCGAATCCTGGAGGTGGCAACCCCCCGATCGAGGCCCTGCCAAGTTTCCGTAATGGAGTGACCAGAAAAAATGTCAGAGTGCATAGCAGGTTTCCTTATCATGAACTGGGAAAGACGTCCCATCCACGGCACGAAACACCACCATACATGTTTGCTGACACCGGGGTGATGCGGCAAGCATATGATTAATGTTTTGAATATGGTTTGTAGAGCAATGAAACCTAATTACTCTAGCATTGTACTCATCATAATAAGACTTAAGGATTATAAGAAATGGGACTTTTACTTGATTAGACACAATCCTAAACTAAGAAGGAAGAAGATCTAGACAATAGGGGCTAATGCTTGTGGACTTACCTGATGAGCTTTCCAACCTTTTTTTGATTCATACCTTGAAACTACCAACGCTCAAAACTGAAGAACCTGGATAACAGAGATCAGAACCCTGGACTTGGGGCTTCAGCTTGTTGGTTCTTTGTCAAGGTGAACCGGTCCACAACTCAAAGACTTCAAAGGACCCTGCAATGAAGATCAAAGTTAAGGAAGAAGGATAAGAACATATAGAAGGGATGGGAGAATTTATGAACTAAGAACAAAAATTTGAGAAGATCTGGCTGACTCCAATGCCTTCACATGAGCTTGGAAGATGCTTTGCTAGGAAAAAAGAATGGCTTTGGCGTGGAGGAAGAGGATGGGAAACTTTCACATAAGGAAAAAAAAACACAAGACAACTTCTACTTCCAAAATTCAACTTCAATTTTCATTCATTCCAAAATCCCCCTTTTACAATGGGCGTCCAAGGCCTTAATAGCCTCACAAAGCTAGCTTTTGAAATTAAAAACTCCCCAAATTGAGGAGGATTACAAGGTGGGTTGGAGGATTGGTGGAGAGTTTGGAGGGATTGGGGGGGTTGAGGATTGGTGGAGTTTGAGGGATGGGGGGGTTGGAGGATTTGGTGGAGGACTTGGAGGGGTGTGGCCAACCTCCTTGAATTTGAATCTTCCTTGTTGGCGCCAAAGAGTGATGAGGTGGCTAGTGTGGTGGCGCCTGATGACGTGGCATGATGAGATGGTCTTCTACTTGGATAAGGAATGACATGTGGTGCCAAGTGGTCCTAGTTGATGGTCCTTTTCTCTTGCTTGGTTGATGTGTCTTCTCTTCTTCATGGGATCAAATTCTGAGGTCCAGAATTTGAGTCTTGTTGCTGGCTTTCATTGCTTTAAGACTTGATTAACTTGTTGGAGTGAAGTTTCTTTCGGTTTCTGGTGTCCACACCAATTCTCCTGGGTGGGCATAACTCGACCAGTCGAGTATGGTTCAGTTTTGCCCTGGTAATGCTCGAACAAGTCTGGGTTAAGTCTTTGCAAGTCCTCTCGGGTAATCCAAGAGTTGTCAGACTCAGGTCGACCTTGCCATTGAACCAGGTATCGCTAATACTCTTATTCCTGGTAGTAATGGTCTTGTCATCCAGGATTCTCTCAATCCTCTCTCTCCGCTCAGGTAGGGTTGATGGTGGACACTCGAAAATATGTTCACTCTCAATGAAAGTTTCTGGCCCAAAAGGCTTACTAGGTATTAGTATAGTTCTTTGTATTCTACTAGGTCTGAACATTAAAGGTTGTACTGATACCATATCAGGTGGAAGTTCCAAAACATATGCATTAGGCCTATTTTCTTAAGATCTTGAAAGGTCCCGCTCCGGGGCATGCAGCTTCTTTATGGTTCCAGAGGGGAACCGTTCAGGGTTGAGCCTAATCATCGCATAATCCCCTTCACAGAATTCTTTAGCCCTCTTATGTGAGTCAGCTAAGTGTTTGTAAGTTTCATTGCTGAGGTTGATCTTATTACTGATTTCTTTATGCAGATTTGTGACATGCTGTGCAAAAGACTCAGCAGACTCAGAGACTCGTGTGTGAATAGGTAGTGGGATTAGATCTAAAGGCTTCCTAGGCTTGTAACCATGGGACTATCTCAAAGGGACTTTTGCCCGAGATTATTGACCGAACTGTTGTAAGCGAACTCAGCACGTGGCAATAACAAATCCCAGTTCCCTAGACTTTCTACTAGGCATCTCAGCAAGTTCCCTAGACTTCTATTTACAACCTCGGTTTGTCCATCAGTCTGGGGATGGTAGGCTGTGGAGAATTTCAGTCTGGTTCCTAATAGGTGCCAAGGGTTTTCCAGAATAACTAATGAAGCGGACATCCCTATCAGAAACTATGGTTTTGGTAACCGTGGAGTCTGACTACTTGATCAAGAAAGAGTTTGGCTATCCTAGAGGCATCGGAAGTTTGAGAGCAAGGTATGAAATGGGCCATTTTTGAAAACGGTCGACCACCACAAAGATTGAATCATGTTTTCGAATGGTCTTGGGTAATCCTAGAACAAAGTCCATGCTTAGATCCTGCCATGGACACTCAGGTACAGGTAATGGAGTGTATAGCCCGGTATTCTTCTTTTGCTGCTTTGCAACAGCACATATCCTACATCGGGCTACAAGGTTTGCTACTTGTTTCTTAAGGCCTGGCCAGTAAAATTGTTCCTCAATAGCCAAGATAGTCTTGTTTCGTCCGACGTGGCCAGCCAAACCTCTCGCATGTATCTCCCAAACTAAAAAATCTCTTAAGGAGGTTCTTGGGATGCAAAGCCTATTCTCTCTAAAAAGATAACCATCTAGAAGGGTATAGTCACTATGATCACTAGATGGTCCTTGATGCAAAACCTGATAAATTTCACCAAAATCTGGACAGTTTCGTACTGCTCCTTAAGTCTTTCAAAACCTATGACTTCAGTACTGACTGAAGATAAAAGTAACGTTTACGACTTAGGGCATCAGCTACCTTATTGTTAGTTCCTGATTGATGTTTTAGGACAAAAGTATAGGATTGGATGTATTCTACCCATTTGGCATGCCTAGGGTTTAGTTTCTTTGGGAACTCAAAAACCTAAGGGCTTCATGGTCTGAAAATAAAACAAATTCTTGCGGTAGGAGATAATGCCTCCAATACCTTAATGCTTGCACTACCGCATAAAGCTCCCGACATATGTGGGTATTTCTTCTGGCTTCATTCAATTTCTCACTAAAGAATGCTACGGGATGGTTTCTTGACTCAGAACTCCACCAATCCCTACTCCTGAAGCATCGCATGCTACTTCAAAGACCTTAAAAAAATCGGGTAGCCTTAAGACTGGTGCTTGGGTCATCTTATCTTTGATGTGAAGGAAGGCCTTATTAGCTGACTTCGTCATTCAAATGGCCCTTCGAATACAATCCATGAAAGGAGAACTATAGTGCTAAACCCTCTAATAAATCTTCGATAAAACGTAGCGAGGCCATGAAAACTTCTTACTTCGTGAATATTATTGGGTGTTGGCCACTCTACAATGGCCTAAACCTTCTCAGGGTCAGCGGATACTCCTTCAGGGGTCACAAAAAATCCTAGGAAGATAACTCTAGTAGTCATGAAAGCACATTTTTTAGGTTGGCATAGAGGTTATCTTTCCTAAGTGCTAAACAGACCTGCCTCAGATGTTGTTGTGATCTTCTCTAGTCCTACTATAGATAAGTATGTCGTCAAAGTAAACGACAACAAATTCCCAATAAAGGCCCGTAGGACTTGATTCATGATTCGCATAAAAGTGCTAGGGGCGTTTGATAACCCAAAAGGCATGACTACCCATTCAAATAACCCGTCCTTAGTTTTAAAGGCAGTCTTCCATTCATCCCCTAGTCTGATCCTAAATTGGTGATAGCCGCTCTTAGGTCAATCTTAGAAAATATAGTTGCACCGGCCATCATATCTAACATATCATCCAAGCGGGGGATGGGAAACCTATACTTCACCGTGATTAATTTATGGCACGACTATCAACACACATTCTCCATGTGCCATCTTTCTTAGGGGTAAGTAAGGTTGGGACTGTGCATGGACTCAAACTTTCCCTAATGAATCCTTTCTTTAGGAGTTCTCCTACTTGTCGTTGTAATTCTTGGTGCTCGGTAGGGTTCATTCTAATGGGGAAGGTTTGGTAGGGTTGCTCGGGGGACTAAATCTATCGCATGTTGTATATCCCTAAGAGGTGGGAGTTGGTCGGGTAAGTCGTCGGGGAACACGTCTTTGAACTCCTCTAGCACTTCACTGACTTCTGGAGGTTATTCTTTTGAAAAGGTTCTTGATGATCCTAATGGTCAAAATCCAAACAGGTGATCCATTGCTAATTTCTTGCTCCATTTCTTAGCAGTGATCATGTTTATCCCTTTTTTCTTATCACTCAATTGGCTTGATCCTCTCTTAATGCGGTTCTTAGGTAGAGAAGAATGGATTATGATCTTCTTTCATTATGAGTAAACGAGCACGAATTAGAATGACCATAGAGTGTTACATCAAGATCGTACAACCATGGTCGGCCTAGGATTATGCTACTTACTCCCATTGGAAGTACATCACACCATATTTTCTTAGGTAAGATTGGAACTGAATGGTTACTAGGCACCTAGACTTAATGGAAATCATGGTTGAGTCTATCCAGATACCTTATAGGGATTGGGGTGGGGTACGGTGGGCAATCCTAGGGTTTTACTGTTGGTAGATATGGCATTGACAAGCTACTGCTATCTAAAATGACTTGCATACTTTCTCACCTATCTTAATGAATGTCTGTAGGATGCTAGTCCTACGCCAATCTTCTTGGGTTTAGCCTGGGTGAGAATACACCTAACCACTCCTATCAGATCTTGATCTACCAAGACTTCCTCTTCCTCATACTCTTCAGCCAAGTTCTCATTTGCCTGGTATACTTCCTCCTCAAATTCACCTTGGGATTCTACGGCTTCCTCTTCTACTTCCCCTATGTGTAGGGCTCTATTGGGACAAGCTGCTAGAATAGTGACCCACTTTGTTATACTTGAAACAGGCGTTTGGAGTTCTTTGGGTCTCAGGTGTTTTCCCCTTGTCATCTCTTGGGTCACAGGCACATTAGGATTGGGTCAGTTGAATCTAGGCTGATTGGATCCTGTATGCTGGTAAGGTGCACTAGTCCTAGGGGCTTCAGGCCTATGATAGACTGGACCTCTATGGAATCTCTCAGCATCCCTAGCTATCTGATAGGCCAATTCTAGGTCATGTACCTCTCGCATGAACAATTCTCTTTGAATTTCTTCCCTCAGTCCGGCTCTAAATCTAGACAAGGTCACCGACTCAGATTCATCAACATTGCACCTCATAACGAATTCGTCAAACTTCGCTATGTACTCTGCGACACTCCTATTTCCTTGAGTAAGTCTTTGCCATTGATCTAGGAGTCTTTGGTGGTAGGACATAGGAAGGTATTTCTCCCTAAGCCTAAGTTTCATAGCTCGCCAGGTCACTATGGGCACATCACCTCTCTGTCTAGTGAGTCTCTCAACGTTTCCCCAATATAACCTAGCTTGGCGCACAAGTTTAAGCTTTGCAAACTTACACTTGCGCTCTTCACTCATCTCAAACCAGTCAAAATACTGGTCCATCTCACCTTCCCAATCAATGTAGATCTTAGGATCTAAAATTCCATCAAAGGTGGGAGCTTCCAGCCTAATGTTCTTCATGGTTCGGTCATTGATCAAAGTGATTGGGGTGGGTCTCCTGACATTGGGTTCATAGTTAGGCTCATGAAGGAATCTCCTTGGGTTGGGATCGATGGTTTGATCAGGGTGGGGTCCTCTAGGAATTGGATCATAAAACTGATCTTGGGGAGCTCTCCTAGGGTTTGTTTCGTAGAGAGGGTTTGATATGGAATCCTTCTAGGGTTCAATGGGGTCTCGAGTTCAGGTGCAAGACTAGGCTCAGGCTCAGTCTGGGCTTCATGATTGCTTTCAGGGGTTCTAGCCTCTAACTGATCCAACCTAGTAGTGATGTGGGCTAACTGCTCATTCATGTCTTGGTGGTTTGTGCCACATTCTGATTTGTTTGGGCCAATTGCTCAGTTAAACTCTTAGTCAGTTGGGCCACTGATCATTTAGGCCTTTGATCAAATTTCCTAAATTTTGTCCATGGCTACACTTGATTGGGCTTGGATTGGTGAATATGGTGTCCCTGCTTAGTTGTCATGCATGCAAATGGACTCAAGTTCGAGCTAAGGTTTCCTAGACCTAGAGCACAAATTAGAAGTCTAATTAAGTGAACCAACTAGCTAGTAGTACTTATGGGACTTAGCCAGGTAGGTGGAGGGGAGTGAAGGTGCCTGATCGCCAACCTTAGACACCAATCTGAGATGGCCAGGTAGGCGAACCAAATCACAAGCCCTGATGCACCAATCCTAGACACTAAGCCAGTAAGCACACACCAATTAGCTGACACAGTTAACTTGACCCTAACCTGAACCCAACTTGTTGGTGTCCCTAACCCACTAGGGCAATTAACGTTCTACTCAATTTTTATTAACGGGCTGGGATCGATATGCTGGTTGGTGATTTTTGGGCTAGGGACAGGTGATGAAACCCTGACCCTATGTCAAATTGATGCCCTTAATTTGATTTCTCATGAGATGAAAGAAATGCAAAGGTGCTGCAGAAGTGTATTGCAGTTTGAAAGTGGTGTGGAAAATGTGAGGAAAAATCCCAAAATTCTGAAAAATTCACAGAGGATTTTAACTTATATGTTTCAATGCATATGAAAGGAATTTTAAAACTAAAATCTGTACTACTCTAAGCAATCCTACAAATGAAGATAAATAAAAAGGACATAACAGAACCCTAATGATAGTGTCGAATTGCAGAAATTTTCATTTTTTTTATAATTTTTTTATGATGATGAATTTAATATGGTAATAACTAACTTAAAAAGGAACAAGAAAAAAAAATTTAATAAAAAATTAGTGACTTGCCATGGAGCTGCAGACGGATTACAGTAAACAGATGCAAATTTTCAGAAGACAGAACCTAGTCAAACAAGTGCAATGGCTTACCAAACTTCAATCTAAAAAATTCACGTCCGGCCAGGGCTCATTATTCTCATGGGTCGTGACAGTGTACTGGAGTACACCCGCTCAGGAGGCATGATTTTGGATCTTGCTTGGATTTTAAAAAAATTAACTAGATAACAAGTATGCATGCAACATATCTAAATGCAGGAAATTATCTGACCATGCTCTGATCCCAGATGATGCGGCAAGCATATGATTAATGTTTTGAATATGGTTTGCAGAGCAATGAAACCTAATTACTCTAGCATTGTACTCATCATAATAAGACTTAAGGATTATAAGAAATGAGACTTTTACTTGATTAGACACAATCCTAAACTAAGAAGGAAGAAGATCTAGACAATAGGGGCTAATGATTGTAGACTTACCTTGATGAGCTTTCCAGCCTTCTTTTGATTCATACCTTGAAACTACCAACGCTCAGAACTGAAGAACCAGGATAACAGAGATCAGAACCCTGGACTTGGGCTTCAGCTTGTTGGTCTTTGTCAAGGTGAACCCGGTCCACAACTTAAAGACTTCGAAGGACCCTGCAATGAAGATCAAAGTTAAGGAAGAAGGATAAGAACATATAGAAGGGATGGGAGAATTTATGAACTAAGAATAGAAATTTGAGAAAATCTGGCTGACTCCAATGCCTTCACGTGAGCTTGGAAGAGCTTTGCTAGGGGAAAAGAATAGCTTTGGCGTAGAGGAAGAGGATGTGAAACTTTCACATAAGGAAAAAAAAAAAACACAAGACAACTTCTACTTCCAAAATTCAACTTCAATTTCATTCATTCCCAAAATCCCCCTTTACAATGGACGTCCAAGGCTTTAATAGCCTCACAAAGCTAGCTTTGAAATTTAAAACTCCCCAAATTGAGGAGGATTACAAGGGGGGTTGGAGGATTTGGTGAGAGTTTGGAGGGATGGGGGGGTTGGAGGATTTGGTGGAGGACTTGGAGGGTGTGCCAACCCCTTGAATTTGAATCTTCCTTGTTGACGCCAAAGAGTGATGAGGTGGCTAGTGAGGTGGCACCTGATGACGTGGCATGATGAGATGGTCTTCTACTTGGATAAGGAATGACATGTGGCGCCAAGTGGTCCTAGTTGATGGTCCTTTTCTCTTGCTTGGTTGATGTGTCTTCTCTTCTTCATGTGTCAATTCTGGGATCCAGAATTTGAGTCTTGTTGCTGGCTTTCATTGCTTGAAGACTTGATTAACTTGTTGGAGTGAAGTTTCTTTCGGTTTCTGGGTATCCACACCACGGGGAGATCTCGAGACAGGCGTTCAACCACCACTAGACTTAAAGGAGCCGTTGACAACTCCAACGGGGAGGTACAAAACAAACAACAATAACATATACAACACACTGAAACACATTGAAGCAAGCAAGGGAAGAGGCCACACAGGAGGACCAGTCCACCTCGGCCATCACCTCTCCCAGCACACTTGCAACCCACTCACGAATCATTCACTCCTCCTAGCATGGAGTCCATCTAAGGGGCTCGACAGGAGGATCTGTTACCCTGGATCATCACTGACTTGACGTCGAAGCACCCTGTTGGAATTCCTGGCCCGGGTCTCTAACCCTATTTTGCAGGTCCAAAGAGTAGACCAGCCCCGAAGTGATGAGGGGCGATCTGACATCGACAGAGCTTAGGGCCATGACAATCTGGCAGCAACAGATTTGTGTGCCAGGTAGGGGGCCGAGGCAGGATGCACTTTGATCTGACCCAGCCCCCTTTGCAAGTGGTCCCACTAGGAGGATGGTGAAAACGCGAGTGCGAGAGTCTCCACCAGCCTTGCGGGGGCCCCCCTTCTCATGGGGACTGGCATCGTCCGAAGGGGAGTCCCCACTCCACCTCTAGCACCTCTGACAGAAAACCAGCTGGCCATGCTACCAGCAGGTGCAGATCCTCATCGCAGCAGTGCACCAGCTCCAGCAGACAGCAGCACCGGTCCTTAGCCACCCACCAGCATCTAGGGACTCCCGCGGCTCACACCACGGCACCCCTATGATAGCTTGCGTTCCTTCCACGGAAGGCCTTTACAGGTGCGGGCCCCACCAATCATCGGGGGAGCCACCAGACACTGACAAAAAGGCAACGAGCCAGATCTGCTGACTGAGAGAGCCGGTCCCCGACCCTCGAGCGGGTGACAGCTAGAGCCCGCCGAGGTTGAAAAGAAAAGATCCCCCCTCATGGACATCGTGCACCCATGTCACCTTCTACATCTCCTTCAGCGGAAGGTTCTACTGATGAGGCCATAAGCACATGGCAGAAAAGTGCCTGAAAGAGTATGACCGCAAGCTGGCAGAATTATCCCACCATTTTGCAAATCTACAGGGCTTCACTAGCGCCAGCGGGCTTTGATGCCCATCCCCATTTTTCCAGAAGTCCAAGAGGAACCGATCCCAGCTCGGTTCCGCATGCCATAGGTGGATCCCTACGACGGGACCATCGACCCCCTGGATCACCTTGAGAGCTACAAGGCCCTCATGAGGGTCCATGGAGCAACCAATGCTCTCCTCTGCATCGCCTTCCCTGCTACTCTCCAGAACTAGCCCGGTGTGGTTCACTTGCTTGGAGCTGGAGAGCATTAGCTCTGTCACCCAGAATAGAGCCCAAGAGGGAGGGTGAATTGGGTCTTTTAGAAAATTTAAAACAATAATAAGAGGAACTAGTGGTGCTAGTGAAAAATGATGAATTCAATGCAAGAAATTTAAAGCAGTAGCAATAATCAAAGAGCAAGAGGGGAAGAGAGCAATCACATACAAACACAAGGTTTATAGTGGTTCGGTGCAAACCTAGCACCTACATCTACTCCCCAAGCCACCCTTGAGAATTTCACTATAATCCAAATAAGATTACAGTTGACTTGTTTTTCACAAGGCTCACAAGTCAAAACCTAAGTTGGTTTTATCACTTAGGCTTACCAACAAACCTTAACACTTGTTTTGCCTTCGGGCTCACAAGTTAACCCTAGTTGGTTTTATCCCTTTGGCTCACCAAAACAACAATAACCTTCTTTCAAGACACCCTTGAAAGCAAGGTCAAATCATAATGTAAAAACAGATATACAATTTTAAACTAAGACAAACTCTCTTCAAGAGTAGAATGGAATCTTTGAAGCTCAAGTTGATGCTTTGTCTTGACTCTTCCTTGGAATCCCTTCAAAGTGCCTATTTTAGAATGAGTAAGGATGAGCTTGTAGGCTTTTCAAGGAATCAAACTATAAAAGGCTTTTGATGTGAAGTATTTGAGAGAATATAGCTTTTTGGCTTTTGAGTAGACTTGAATACACTTCAATACACTTCCTTTTCTTTAAAATGAGGTTGGTGGAGATTAAATACACCAAGAACCTTCCAAAAAATGGTTTGTGACTGTTGGAATCTCATAAATAGCCATTTGGAGCTTGAAAAGCAAGTTCTGCAAGTCAGAAAATAGATCGTTAGAGTTGTCAGGCTGCAAGTGTCGACACTTGGCTGTCAGGTGTCGAAACATGGCTGTCAGGTGTCGACACTTGATCTCTAGGTGTCGACACTTGAACTTTCAAGTGTCGACACTTGATGCACTGGTGTCGACACTTGACACAAAAATCCTCAAATGATAAAGTTCTATATTTTCAAAATTCTAGGCCTTGAGTCGACACTTGGAAACCTAAGTGTCGACACTTGATGTCGACACTTGGTTCTGGGTGTCGACACTTGGCGTGCCAAGGATTTTTGTCCATGCCAAATGCTGAAGTGTCGACACTTGACTTTCCAAGTGTCGACACTTGAGACTGAAAAGCTCAGATTCAAGTATAAATGGCCTCAAAAACATAAATATAAATGCTGAAACTTAAATGAATCATAAACACATAATATTTAATCATGTAGTTGCCCTTTTTCCACGAAGAGAATGTCTAGATTTGTGAGAAAAGCTCCGTGCCATGACGTGCCATGAAACATAAGTTTTTGAGATTTTGAGATGCTTTCTTCCTGAAAACTCATAACTTGAAATACACATTAGTATACAATATGCACTCAATATTTTGTTATTCATCAAAATCACTGGGTAAAGCCAACAATCTCCCTCTTTTTGATGATGACAAACCTTGAGTAAAATAGCAATACATTTCAAACTTAACTATTATAATTCATGATATGAATTTAAGTCCATATAAGAGGTAAAAACTTCATAGTTAGGAAGAATCAATCTCCCCCTTAATTAGATATATCTCATTAAAGTAAATGTCAAAGATTCTCATAAGGTGAAACCAAAAAAATTATGTATCTATACAATCAATACTATTTCTCCCCCTTTTTGTCAATCATTAGAAAGGGGAATAACCTCCCCTCATAATGAGCACTTCATAGTTAGGAAGAATCAATCTCCCCCTTAATTAGATATATCTCATTAAAGTAAATGTCAAAGATTCTCACAAGGTGAAACCACAAAAATTTATGTATCTATACAATCAATACTATTTCTCCCCCCTTTTTGTCAATCATTAGAAAGGGGAATAACCTCCCCCTCAACAGCATAGAGACAAAAAGATGGTAGAGAATCAAGTAAGATAGGTATCAGAGACAAAAGATGGTAGAGAATCAAGTAGATAGGTATCAGAGCTAAAAAGATCAAAGAGAATCAGAGCTGAAGAAGGTAAATTTAACTATTCAAACACAAATAATAATCACTAAACTGAAATATATATATAGATAAGATAAGTTTTCAGTACAAAATTTGCTGAGTCATCAGCAAGAACTGAAACATACAGATATCATCAAGTCATACAAATATCAGAAACACACAACATATGAACTATAACAGACATCTGTGAGGCTAATCCTCATCAGATGGAATCTCAAGACTAATGGGGCACTGATCCTAGATCTAGTGGCTAAGCCCTAGGAGGTACTAAGGCTCGACGACTCCTAGTGTGGCCAGAAGGACCAAAGGTGGGTACAATCCTAGATGATCTAGTGGAAGGGGGGGAAGTAGATCAGCTGGTGTAACAAAGTCCGGTGTGGAATCAACCAAGTCAGTAGGAGCAGCTGGGGTAGTGGGAGGATCGCGACTGACCACTCATAATCATCAGCATTGCCATCACTGTCACTGTCATGGCCCATAATCTCTGTGGTTCTGTTTCATCCATATCTGCCCGATCACCACCCTCAACAGTATCAGCATGGTTTCTCTGGTGATCGTCACCATCATCATCATCATCATCATCATCATCAGAGGATACAACTGCAGGGGCTGCAGGAGGTATAAGGATCTCAACAGATCCTCAATACGAGAGAATCCCTCCTCCATAGATCTACGGATCTCAGCATGCTCCGAGGTAGTATATGCTCGAAGAATCTCAACCTCGCTGCGTAGCTGAGTCAACTCACCCCTGATCTCAGTGAACTGCTCTCTGGCATGCTCCTCAAAGATAGTCCAGTAGAAAGTGGCGGAGGAGCTGAAGTATTAGGAGTCGAATGCCCTGCCTGTGTCGATGGGATATCAACGGGAGGAAAAACTGCTGGCTCAGATGGTCCTGCCTTGCCTCTCGAAGCTCGTCTCCTCATCTGGCTCCTGGCCAGACTCTCTGCACGCCACCCGACCTGCAACTAGTCTATATCCCATACGTGCAAAGACCTCTCATCATATACATCTGTGTGTAGTATCTCCTTGGGGATCTCCCCCTCCAGTGATACTCCACAAGCTCTAAATAATCTGGTCAGGCCATGCCATAAGGTAAACAGTGATGGCGCAGAGTCGCAGCATCATGCATCTGAACTAGCATCAAGGATGGAAGATCAATCTGTCTCCTCTCTATCAGACTCGTCATCACCATCAACTCTCTCTCAGTGATGAAGTCAAATCCCCAGTCTTCGACAGAAGTATACGTGCCGTGATATGGTGCAATAGGTGCATCTCTAGAGATAACTGGTTCACGGTAACTAGATATACCATGAACATCTTCTCTCTCAATACACCTAAAGGCAGCCTCTCTGTCATCTACCGAAAAGACACAGATTCCCCATGGGGATCTCCCATACTCTGCTCAATAGCTCTATCGTAGGTGAAATCTGAACGCCTCTCACTATCGTAGTCCAAAGAAGTCGTCGACAATCCAACGCACCATAGAACTCTCTCACTAGATAGGATAGTACCTCTCCTGCATAGTACAGAATGGTATAATCCTGCATCAGTGAGCACCTGTCTTAAGCTGAAATGGTGCCTATCAAAACACTCCAGGTCAACTCTCCTCCCAGAGGCTACTAACTTCCCTGCCATCCTCTCTACAGGGGGGAACTCGGTGTGGCTAAACTGCTAGCCTGTGCAGGGTCAAATTTGGCCTTCGATCTCCTCTCTACACCATGACTAGGTCTCTCCCTAACTGCAAGTCTCATCCTGGGACCCATTACAGCAAGCTGACCAGGAAAGAAGGAAGATAGGTTTAGAACTATGGGACTGGCTACAGGCTGAGATAAGGAGAGTTTCATTTCTTAAAAGGTGTTCAGAAGGTTTTGAAAACTAGAATTAAAACAATTTTGGGTTGTAAAATACCCCAAACAATTTTGGAAAAACTATCAATTAGTTTAAAGGTGAGATTTTTACAACTTATACTTTGATTAAATGACAATATTCCGAACAGATAATTATAGAAAATATTTTTGTTGTTAAAACACATTTGAACTTTTGGAAAATACCTTTTGTAAGGCCAAAAAATCAAAACCCATGAAATTTGGGTTTAAATCAATTAGGGTTTTAGCAAAGTGGTGAAAATGTCGCAAGAACATCATGAAAAACCTTTCCAAAATGCTGATAGATTAATAAATGGATTTAGAATACTGGATTTTAAATAAAAAAAACTAATTTTTTTTTTCTCCCCAAATTAATCAAACAGTGTTTTTCTTAAAACGGGTGAGATAAGCATGAAAACAACCAAAAACCATGGAAAATCAGGAAAAAAGCCATTTAAACCGCTATTCCCTAAATGGAGCTTTAGAAATCTGATAAAACTCATGAAAATCTGGTTATAATCTTAAAAAATACTCGAAAAACCCTATTCACGATTTGATGATAATAACGAAAAACGTAAATTCAAGAAAATAAAAAAGAAAATAGATTGAAATCGAAAGAAGGATTACCGGATTTGTGATGGGTTAAAGGGAAATGGGAGGATTTGGACAAAGGAGACCATTGTTGCAAGAATCGACGGGTGGAGAATAGTGACAAAACCCTCGATCGGTCCTTTTAAAATAGTTTCTGTTTCGCAAGTGTCGACACTTAGAATTTGTCAAGTGTCGACACTTGGTCAGGTGTCGACACTTGACAATTTCCAAGTGTCGACACTTGGCCAAAAAAATTGAAAAAATCCAAAAAAATTTAGAAAAATAGGAAACAATTTAATCAGTTTTTGGGGCTTTAAGCAAGTGGTTTTGAGCGAAAAGATTTAGGTATAATTAAAATTATGAGAGTTCTAGGAGAATGGATCAATGACACCTAACTCTCTTCTAATCAGACAGAACTTATCCTCACATAAAGGCTTGGTAAACACATCTCTACTACTGATCATCAGTACATACAAAATCAAGAATAACATTAGAGTTTTGTACATGATCTCTTATGAAATGATGTCTTATTTCAATGTGTTTACTTCTTGAATGTTGCACAGGATTTTTAGATAGATTGATTGCGCTAGTATTGTCACATCTTATGGGTGTCTTAGTTAGTTTAATGCCAAAATCTTTGAGTTGTTGTTTGATCCAAAGGATTTGAGTACAATAGCTTCTAGCTGCTATATATTTGGCTTCTACCGTAGATAAAGCAATTGAGTTCTATTTTTTGATACTCCAAGAGATCAAATTACTCTAAGAAACTGACAGGTTCCACTAGTACTTTTATGATCAAGTTTACACCCAGCAAAGTCAGCATCAGAATAAGTAATCAATTCAAATGAAAATCTCTAGAGTACCATAAACCAATTTCAACTGAACCAGATAGATATCTAGTATGCGTTTAACAGCCAAAAGATGAGACTCTTTAGGATTAGACTGATATCAAGCACACATACAGACGCTAAACATGATATCTGGCTACTGGCTGTAAGATATAACAATGAACCGATCATGCCACGATATAATTTTTGGTCAATAGATTTACCTGATTCATCCTTGTCAAGTCTACAAGTAGAGCTCATAAGGGTACCTAAAGGCTTAGTGTTCTCCATCCCAAACTTCTTGAGTATTTCTTTTGTGTATTTTGTTTGGTTGATGAAGATCCCCTCTTTGGTTTGCTTATTTTGGAGTCCGAGGAAAAAATTCAGTTCTCCCATCATGCTCATCTCGAACTCACCCTGCATTAACTTTGCAAAATCTTGACAAAGATTCATTAGTAGCACCAAATATTATATCATCTACATAGATTTGTACTACCAAGAGATCATCATTCTTTTTCTTTAAAAATAACGTTTTGTCTACATTACCTCTAGTAAAATCATTCTTGGAGCTTGTTTCAATCCATACAAAGCTTTATGAAGTTTGTAAACATGATTTGGAAATTCAGAATTTTCAAAACCAGGGGTTGCTCAACGTAAACTTCTTCTTCAATTAGACCATTTGAAAAGGCACTTTTAACATCCATTTGATATAATTTAAAATTCATGAAGCAAGCAAAAGCCAACAATAGCCTAATAATTGCCTCAAGTCTAGCTACAGGAGCAAAGGTTTCATCAAAATCTATTCCTTCCTCCTGATTGTATCCTTTAGCAACTAGTCTAGCCTTATTTCTAGTAACTACTCCATTTTCATCAAGTTTATTTCGAAAAACCGACTTTGTACCAATAATTGAAGTGCTTTGAAGGCCTATCTGCTAATGTCCAAACATTGTTTCTTTTAATTGGTTAAGTTCATCTTGCATAGCATTTATCCAATTACTATCACATTCAGCTTCCTCAATAGTTTTAGGTTCAATCTAAGAAACAAAAGCTAAGTAATCACAGATATTTCTAAGGGATGATCGAGTACTTACACCTTTAGATGGATCACCGATAATTAGTTCTTTTGGGTGTCCATGAGCATACCTCCATTCTTTTGGTAATGGATCAACTGTTGACGTGTTTTCATCACCTTGTGCTTGATCTCCTTCAGTGTTTTGATCATCGTTCTATTCCTTGGTAAGCCCTTCATTTTGTTTTATTCTTCAGTTTTCTTGCTACCTGTTTCATCAGAAAGTACATCTTCTTTTCTTGAAGATTTTTGGTTAGATTCATCAAATACCACATGTATGGATTCTTCAACAACAAGTGTTCTTCTGTTGAAGACCCTGTATGCCTTACTAGATGTGGAGTAGCCTAGAAAGACTCCCTCATCTAATTTGGCATCAAATTTACTTAAATTATCCTTACCATTATTTAAGATGAAACAACGACATCCAAAAATATGAAAATACAATTGAGGGTTTTCTACTACCTTCAAAGCTCAGGTGTTTTCTTAGAATCGGTCGAATTAAAACTCGATTTAAAACATAGCATGCAGTATTTATGGCTTCCGCCCAAAAATATCTAGGTAAATCATTTTCAAAGCATGGTGCGTGCCATTTCTTCAAGATTTCTATTTTTTCTTTCTACTATCCCATTTTGTTGAGATGTCCTAGGTGTAGAAAAATTGTGATGAATGCCATTTTCAATACAAATTTATCAAAATCAGTATTTTCAAATTTGGTTCCATGATCACTTCTCAAAGATACGACTGAAACACCTTTTTCATTCAAAACTCTTTTATGAAATCTAATGAATTCAGAAAAAGTTTCATCTTTATGTGCTAAAAACATGACCCATATAAATCGTGAGAATCATCTATAATGACTAGACCATACTTCTTACCTCCCAAACTAGATGTTCTAGTTGGCCCAAAGGGTCCATGTGAAGTAATTCCAAAGGTCTAGATATAGAGATTACTCTTTTTGGTTTGAAAGAGGATTTGGTTTGTTTTCCAAGTTGACATGCACTGCAGATCTTGTCTTTTTCAAATTGAGTTTAGGCAAATCTTTTACCAAGTTCTTTTTGCTAAGTTTTGAAATTAAATGCATGCTTGCATGTCCTAGTCTGCGATGCCAAAGCCAACTAGTTTCATCGATCTTGGCTTCCATTGCCACTAGGCATTGACCTTTTTGAATAGAGAGATCATCAAGATCAACCATATAAATATTGCCATGCCTATGACCAATGAACTTAATGCCATTGTCATCTAGACTAGAAACAATGCACAAAGAAGATTCAAAAACAATAAAATTTTTGTCGCAAAACTGACTAATGCTAAGCAAGTTATGTTTCAAACCATCAACATATAAGACATTATCAATATAAGAAGAAGGGGTGATATGGACTTTACCAATACCGATAATTTTATCCTTTCCATTATCACCAAAAGTTACATTGCCACCATTTTGATATTCGAGTGATGAGAACTGCTCCACATCTCTTGTCATATGCCTTGAGCAACCGCTATCAAGGTACCACATCCTTTTCTTATTGGTTGCAAGGCATACCTGCAATAAAGATCAAGTGGAGACTTTAGGTACCCAAGCCATCTTGGGTCCTTTTTGGTTAGTGGCATTGGTTCCTTTTGGAACCCAAACTTTCTTAGTGTTACTTAATCTTCTTTTGTTGCACATATAAGATTTGTATCCTTTAGTACCACAAGTATAGCAAGTAATGGATGAAGATGCAGGCACAAAGAATTTTTAAAAAGTTTTTGTTTCTTATGAGTTCTGAATCCTAAACCTGCTTTATCAAATACTGCTCTTTGGTTATTTAAAAGTAAATTCAATTTTTCAAACTATAAGTAAATCTTTCTACAAAAGGTTTTAATTTTTCAATTTCTTCTTTATATCTTTGTTCTCATTTAAAATTTCTTCTTCGCTTTGTTTTGACTGAGTCACTTTTCTTTTTCAAGACATCTTTTTCTTTTTCAAGACATCTTTTTCTTTTTCAAGTGATACAATCTTATCATTTAATTTTTTATTTTTAAGAAGAAGTGCATTTTCATTTGAAAGCTTGTCATTTGTTTTGGCTAGATCCAAATTTTGCTTCTTTAAATCTTTATGTTTTGATTTTAATTTTTGAAATTCTATGACTAATTCGTCAAAACTTCATGAAGCTCATCAAAAGTAAATTCATTTTCTGTTTCGGAACATACCTCATCATGATCAGCCATCAGACAGAAGTTTGCCACCTCCTGCTGTTCTTCCTCAGAACTAGAGTCCTCACATTCACTCCAAGTTGCCATCATGGCTTTCTTTCTTAGCTTTCTTCTACTTTTCTTTAGCAAGGGGCAGTCTACCTTGAAATGGACGAGTTTTTTGCACTCAACAAGTAGGCTGCTCCTTCTCCTTTTCTTTGTCCTTCTCTTCACTTGGCTCACCTTTCAGAGGTTCTTTTTGAAGTTGAACCTTTTCTTCCTCATGAACCTTCTGAATTTTCTCGCCAGTAGAGCCGTTTCATCTTCTTCATCATCTTCTTCGGAGTCTTCGCTTGATTCCTCTCTCGCAGTAGATTTGAACACGATTACCTTCTTCTTTTTGTCGACCTCTCATTCTTTTATTTGAGGGAGAGCTCATAGGTCATTATGAACCCAACAGTTATTCCAGTGGAAGAGTTTGACATCCTTAGCTTCTTCAATAGCTGTTACTTTTGCATCCCACGAAGCTGGTAGAGACTTGAGAAGTTTGTTCACAAGTTCACCGTTAGAAATAATTTTTCCTAGGCTTCTCATGCCATTCATAATATTTGTGAACCTAGTATACATCTCACTAATAGACTCAGTAGGTTCCATTTTAAACATTTCATATGTGTGAATAAGCATGTTGACCTTGATAGTTTTTACTTGGTGCGTACCCTCATGGGTAACCTCAAGTGTATCCCAAATCTCCTTGGCAGATAGACAATTAGATATTCTATTAAATTCACTTGGATCAAGAGAGAAAAATAATAGATTCATAGCCTTAGCATTAAGCTCGATTTGCTTAATGTCATTCTCATCCCAATCATCTTCCATCTTTGGAGTGAGAATGCCATTAATCATATCGTAGGCTGATGAGGACCTTTTACAATTATCCTCCACAAATTATAATCAAGAGATTGAATAAATATGCGCATGCGTGTTTTCCAATATGTGTAATTTGTGCCATTGAAAAGTGGGGGACGATTTGAAGCTTGACCTTCAACATTCCCATTCCTATTGGGGCTGCCATGATCTTTTACTCAAGATCCTTGGACCTACAAGAGAGTATCGGTGCTCTGATACCGCTTGTCGCCCAGAAATGGAGCCCAAGAGGGGGGTGAATTGGTCTTTTAGAAAATTTAAATAATAATGAGATGGACTAGTGGTGCTAGTGAAAAATGATGAATTAAATGCAAGAAATTTAAAGCAGTAGCAATAATCAAAGAGCAAGAGGGAAGAGAGCAATCACACACAAACACAAGGTTTATAGTGGTTCGGTGCAAACCTAGTACCTACATCCCTCCCAAAGCCACCCTTGGAAATTTCACTATAATCCAAACAAGATTACAGTTGACTTGTTTTTCACAAGGCTCACAAGTCAAAACCTAAGTTGGTTTTATCACTTAGACTTACCAACAAACCTTAACACTTGTTTTGTCTTCGGGCTCACAAGTTAACCCTAGTTGGTTTTATCCCTTTGGCTCACCACAAACCACAATAACCTTCTTTCAAGACACCCTTGAAAGCAAGGTCAATTACAATGTAAAAACATATATACAATTTTAAAACTAAGACAAACTCTCTTCAAGAGTAGAATGGAATCTTTGAAGCTCAAGTTGATGCTTTGTCTTGACTCTTCCTTGGAATCTCCTTCAAAGTGCCTCTTTTGGAATGAAGTAAGGATGAGCTTGTAGGCTTTTCAAGGAATCAAACTATAAAAGGCTTTTGATGTGAAGTATTTGAGAGAATATAGGCTTTTTGGCTTTGAGTAGACTTAAATACACTTCAATACACTTCCTTTTCTTTAAAATGAGGTTGGTGGAGATTAAATACACCAAGAACCTTCCAAAAAATGGTTTGTGACCTTTGGAACCTCGGAAATAGCCGTTTGGAGCTTGAAAAGTAAGTTCTGCAAGTCAGAAAAATAGATCCGTTAAAGCTGTCAGGCTGCAAGTGTGGACACTTGGTTGTCAGGTGTCGACACTTGGCTGTCAGGTGTCGACACTTGATCTCTAGGTGTCGACACTTGAACTTTCAAGTGTCGACACTTGATGCACAGGTGTCGACACTTGACACAAAAATCCTCAAATGACAAAGTTATGTTTTTTCAAAATTCTCAAGCCTTTAGTCGACACTTGGAAACCTAAGTGTCGACACTTGGTGTCGACACTTGAAAACCTAAGTGTCGACACTTGGCGTGCCAAGATTTTTGTCCGTGTCAAATGCTGAAGTGTCAATACTTGACTTTCCAAGTGTCGACACTTGAGACTGAAAAGCTCATTCAAGTGTAAATGGCCTCAAAAACATAAATATAAATGCTGAACTTAGAAACTTACATGATCATAACACATAATATTTAATCATGTAGTTGCCCTTTTTCCATGAAGAGAATGTCCAGATTTGTGAGAAAAGCTCCGTGCCATGACGTTCCATGAAACATATGTTTTTGAGATTTTGAGATGCTTTCTTCCTGAAAACTCATAACTTGAAATACACATTAGTATACAATATGCACTCAATATTTTGTTATTCATCAAAATCATTGGGTGGAGCCACAAGCTCATTCGCTCAGCTTGAGTAAAAGTTTGTGGCTCACTTCGATGCTTGCCGGAAGGTACCACGGGAGGAAGATAGCCTCTTTTCCATCAAACAGCAGGACCGTGTGCTCCTACAGGACTACATGGCACACTTCAAGCTACCGTGCTGGAGATCTACAACCTAGATGAGCCAGTTGCTATGCTGGCACTGAAGAAAGGGCTCAGGACTTTCCACCTGACCACTCCCTTGACAAAAAGTCTCCCAAGACTTACTCCGAGCTCCTCCTTCGAGTCCAGAAGTACGTCCATGCCGAGGAGGCAAATCAAATGAGGAGGGAGCTGGATGGAAGGTCTCTAAAGAAGCCTTCTCCTGGGGAGACCCCCGAGACGTGGAAGCCCGGACCAGCCACTCTGAACTTCCGCCAGAGGCCGAAGCTGAGAAGAGACCTCATCCCGGAAGGAAGCTTCACCCCTCTGCTCGCTCCGAGGGGGAAGATCCTCATGGAGATCGAGGGTGAGCACTACTTGAAGCGCCACCTCCAATGAGGCCATCCAATGGTCACGATAGGATGAAGTATTGCAAATTCCACCGTGACTAGAACATGACACCGAGGAATGTCGCAACCTTAAGAAGGAGATTGAAGACCTCATAAAGAGAGGCTACCTCAGGAGGTTCGTGGGGGGCAGACCCCCAACGGAGCCCTACGCGCTCGTCGCGCTCCCTCCGGTCCCTGCCGTTGATAATCAACCTACCGAGAAGCCATTAGGGATGATATGCTGGGGAGTCGAGCACGCTTCCAAGAAGCCCAAGGCAGGGGGAATTTTGAGAATATACTTCCCTTTGTGAGGGAAGGGGGGATGAAAATAAAAATAAAATAATGATACCATGGTCGTCGAGATGATGATTGCGAAGCATCCTGTAAAATGCTTCATGGTTGATAGTATGATCTCCACAGATGTGCTTCTCTGCGCGATGCTTTCTCCAGGATGAATCTATCTTCTGCTCAGCTCAGACCCACGCACACACCCCTCGTTGGTTTCATGGGTTACTCCATGCGAGTCGAAGGGGAGATCAGTCTCCCCATAATTACCAGGATGCCACCTTGGTAGAGTACCATCATGATGACCTTCATGGTTGTTAGGCTCCCCTCAACCTACAACGTGATCCTTGCCCGGCCCAGACTCAACCTGCTCGATGCAGTCATTTCCACAAAACGGTTGTTGGTGCAATCCCAACTCTCTACAGTGTCGGGGAAATGAGGGGGGCACCTCAACCGATCCAGCATTGCTTCCAAACCGTCCCTGGGCCAAGGCCGTCGAGGATAACTCCAGCACAGATGACCTCGACCAAAGGTGCATGATGCGGACAAAAAATTGATGTAATCTGGTTATTCGGAAAACAGTGAAACAACTAAACAAACTAGGATCGTGGGAGGACTAAGAAGCCTCCGGGACTAGGGCATACTGACACTAAATCCTAAGACAACTGATCTCTTTTGTTTTCAATTTTTCTGGGTGGATGTGGCGAAGGAAGGATGAAGATGGGGGACCTGGAAGTGGAACTCATGGCCCTGAGACTCACTCTAGCGGGGGACGCACACAAAAAGTCAGGGGTCAAAGCCTAAAGCTACCCTCCCGAGGGATTACAACACCAGCTACCCTGAGCATAAAGCTCCCTCCCGAAGGGGTCATAGCACCAGCTACCCTGAGCTCTCATCGAACCCATAATGCACACAGCAGGGCTCTCATATAGATGCGCTAGGATGACTCTCGAAGGACACGAGGGGATAAAGAAGACGAGATAGGGGATAACTAGGGTGCTCATCGAACCCATAATGCACACAGCAGGGAATGCCTCACACCCCTCATCGAACCCATAATGCACACAGCAGGGAACGAAGAAAACGTGCCTCAGCCCAGAACCGGAATAAACCCAAAAATCTATATCAACTCATCTCTCTGATTATTACAGGGGAGAGGGGGCCTTATATAGAAAAACCAAACCCTCAGTTTCTTAGCCTATAAGAAAACTAAAAAAAATAAATTACATCAAAATTCGCATTGCATCAAAAGTGGTGCTGATTTGCTCAGAAGTGTGTAGCTTGATGATCTGCTCCAAAAAATGTGTTGCTCTAAAAAGGGGACTGCTCTGAAATCCATGCAAACACCAACACACGATCGTGGAAGGGAAGAACGGTCTCCCGCAGGGCATTGGCGGACGACCGGGAAGCGGATGGTGGATGGGCCGGCAGACGACTAGCGCGGGCTGCGGGCAAGATGGTGAAAGAATGGCATAGCACGCCCCAGGGCGTGCCGTTTGGTCTCCCACGGCCGTGGGAGACCTCAGGGTGCTGACATGGCCGGTGGGGAAGGCCGGGGATGGCGGGATGGTAGCCGGCAGACGTGCGGGTGGCGATGGCGGTGCAGGGGCGCACGTGGGCGGACATACGCCTCCCGCGTCCGTTCGTCTTCGCACGGGTGTGGGCGGTGGGGATCCTACCGAGGCCGGGCAAGGGCCGGCGGGTGGCGGGAACTACGGTGGGCAGCAGGCCGGCGGCGGCAGCGGCGGCCATGGCGGGCAGACCCCTCCACGTCCGTTCGTCTTCTCACGGGCATGGGGCGGCGGCGGCGGCTTTGCCGGCGAGGGCTGGGGCTGGCGAGCACCAGCGGCGGTCCGGCGTGGCAGCCAGGGTCGGGCTGCCCGAATCTGGGACCGACGGGGTGGAGGCTAGGGTTTTGAAATTCGTTTTAAAGCCTCGGGAGAAAGATAGTGAAGATGGAATAAAACTAGAATAAGGTGAGAATAAGATTGCGATAAAACTGGAATAGAAGGAATAGATGGAATAGTAGGAATAAGTAAAAATAAAAAAAAATATGAAAAAATAAGAAAAAATGGAGAAATACCCGGACCTGCCCTGGATCCCCATCATTCTCCTCGACCGAGAAGAGCTCGACTCCGTCGAGTTCAAAAATGGAGCATACCCTAATCCACAACTCGCTCTGATACCAAAATTGATGCGGGACGAAAAATTGATGTAACCTGGTTATTCAGAAAACAGTGAAACAACTAAATAAACTAGGATCGTGGAGGACTAAGAAGCCTCCTGGGAAGGGCATACTGATACAAAATCCTAAGACAGCTGATCTCTTTTTGTTTTCAATTTTTCTGGTGGATGTGGCGAAGGAAGGATGAAGATGGGGGACCGGGAAGTGGAACTCATGGCCCTGAGACTCACTCTAGCGGGGGATGCACACAGAAAGTCAGGGGTGAAAGCCTAAAGCTACCCTCCTGAGGGATTACAGCACCAGCTACCCTGAGCATAAAGCTACCCTCCCGAAGGGATCACAGCACCAGCTACCCTGAGCATAAAGTACCCTCCCGAAGGGGTCACAGCACCAGCTACCCTGAGCATAAAGCTACCCTCCCGAGGGGGTCACAGCACCAGCTACCCTGAGCTCTCATCGAACCCATAATGCACACAGCAGGGCTCTCATATAGATGAGCTAGGATGACTCTCGAAGGACACGAGGGGATAAAGAAGACGAGATAGGGGATAACTAGGGTGCTCATCGAACCCATAATGCTCACAGCAGGGAACGCCTCACTCCCCTCATCGAACCCATAATGCACACAGCAGAGAACGAAGAAAAACGGGCCTCAGCCCAGAACCAGAACCAACCCAAAAATCTATATCAACTCATCTCTCTGATTATTACAGGGGGAGGGGGGCCTTTATATGGAAAAACCAAAACCCTCAGCTTCTTAGCCTCTAAGAAACTAAAAAGGAAAATAAATTACATCAAAATTTGCATTGCATCAAAAGTGGTGCTGATTTGCTCTGAGAAGCATGTTAGCTTGATGATCTACTCCAATAACGTGCTACTCTGAAAAGGGGGACTGCTCTGAAATCCGTGTAAACACCAACACACGATCGTGGAAGAGAGAACGGTCTCCGGCAGGCACTGGTAGACGGTCGGGAAGCAGGTGGCGGATGGGCCGGCGGATGGCTGGCGGCGGGCTGCGGGCGAGACGGCGCAAGAATGGCACGGCACGCCCCAGGGCTGTTGTTTTGGTCTCCCACGACCGTGGGTGACCTTAGGGTGCTGGCATGGCCGGTGGCGGGGAGGCCGGGATGGCGAGATGGTGGCCCGCGGACGTGAGGGCGACGGCGGCAACGGTGGCGGCGGCGCAGGGGTGCACGTGGGCTGACGGACGCCTCCCGCGTCCGTTGTCTTCCCATGGGCGTGGGCGGTGGCGGACCCCACCGGTGGTCGGGCAAGGGTCGGCGGGCGGCGGGAACGACGGCGGGCAGCAGGCCGGCGGTTGCGACAGCAGTTATAGCGGCGACGTCTGTGGCCGTGGCGGGCGGATGCCTCCGCCTCCCGTTCGTCTTCCCACGGGTGGGGCGACGGTGGCGGCTTTGCCGCCGAGGGCTGGGGCCGGCGAGCGCCAGCAGCGGTCCGGATCTGGGACTGGGGGGTGGAGGCTAGGGTTTTGAAATTCGTTTTAAAACCACGGGAGAAAGACAGTGAAGATGGAATAAAACTGGAATAAGGTGAGAATAAATCGGGATTAAACTGGAATAGAAGGAATAGATGGAATAGCCGAATAAGTAAAAATAAAAAATATGGAAAAATAAGAAAAAATAGAGAAAATACCCGGACCTGCCCTAGATCCCCATCAGTGTAGTACCCTAGAGGTGGCCCAATCGAGTGCTTGCTGTCATGCCCTCTCGGAACCGACCTGTCGAAAATGGTGCAAATTGGCACGTTGTTGCAAGATGATGAACGAGCACACCTGTTGGATTTCCTCCAAGCAATGACGATGTGTTTGCTTGGATAGCTACTGACATACCCGGGATCCTGCTAGAAATCATAACCTACAAGCTGAGCATCGATCCAAAGTACCGTCCTGTCTGACAAAAAAAGAGAAGCTTTGCGCCAAAGAGGCAAAGGGCGATCAATGAAGAGGTGGACAAACTCCTTGCCACCGGCTTTGTTTGGGAAGTGCAATACCCAAGCTAGTTGGCGAATGTGGTCATGGTGAAAAGAATAACGGAGAGTGGAGGATCTGTGTAGACTACACCGACCCCAAAGGACAGTTTCCCTCTATCGTAGATCGACTAGCTAGTGAATGCCACCTTGGTACACCTCTTGCTCTCCTTTATGGATTCATTCTCTGGATATAACCATATCCGGATGCACCCAGAGGATGAGGAGCACACTACCTTCATCACCGACCGAGGAACGTACTGCTATCGGATGATGCTGTTCGGCTTGAAGAATGCCGGTGCCACATATCAGTGCCTGGTCAACCAGGTCTTCAAGGAACAGATAGGCAGGAACATGCAAGTCTATGTGGATGACATGCTCATCATGAGTAGGCCAAGCTCGGACCACATATTCAACCTCATGGAAGCTTTCCAAAATCTTCGGGAGCACAAGATGAAACTGAACCTGGCGAAGTATGCCTTTGGGGTAGCAGTAGGGAAGTTCCTTGGTTTCATGGTGACCCAGAGAGGTATTGAGGCAAACCCAGAAAAAGTCCAGGCGATCATCGACATGGAGCACCCGACCTCGAAGAAGCAGGTTCAGCACCTGACGGGACGGATCGCTGCATTGAGCTGGTTCATCTCGGGTTGGTGGACTGCTGCCTTCCTTTTTCAAGGTCCTGCATAAGATGAGCAACTTCACCTGGACCGAGGAGTGCAGAGCAGCCTTCGAGGAGCTTAAAGACTTCCTGGCATCACCCACCATTGCTCTCCAGGCCAAAGACAGGAGAGGAGCTCTTGCGGTACCTAGCGGTCACTCCCGGAGCCATCAGTTCTATCCTCGTCCATATGGACAAGGATGGATCCCAAAAGCTGGTGTACTATGCCAGCAAGCTCCTCCGGGATGCTGAGATCAGGTATACCCGATCCGAAAAACTCATTTTTGCACTTATCATGTCTGCTCAATGTCTCAGGCCATACTTCCAAGCACACTCGATCGCAGTCCTAACAGACCAGTCCCTGAGGGCTGTTCTTAGTCATCCTGACATGTCCAGATGTTTGGCCAAGTGGGCACTGAAGCTCAGCGAGTTCGACATCGTGTATCGATCGAGGTCATCTCAGAAGGCCCAAGTGCTGGTCGACTTCCTGGTTGAGTGCATGGGACTTGCCGAAGAGCCAGAGTAGACTACCCCGGAGCACCAGGCAGACCCTGGAGAAGAGTAAGAGCCCTGTCCTCCATGTCGACGATGCATCCAACGCGGGCGGAAGTGGTGCAGGCCTGATCCTTGCCAACAATGATTAAGTTGTAGCCAAATGCGCACTCCATTTCAAGTTTGCCATGATAAATAACCAGGCGGGGTACGAGGCACTCCTCGTGGGCCTCAGGGTCTCTTGCAAGCTGGGTGTACGAAGTCGAAGGTCTTCACTGACTCCCAACTGGTGGCCGGTAGGTCTCCGGAGAATATGAGGCAGAGATCCCCGATGATGATGAGTACTTGGAGCAGGTCTGCTCAAGCATGACAGGTTTTCGGTGCTTCAGCATCACCCATATCCCTCGAGGTGAGAACACTCATGCCGATATGCTGTCAAGGCTGGCGACCTTGCCGGACTCATCACTAGGGCGAGCCCACATCGAGTACCTCGAAAATCCAAGCAACAAGGCTCCAGCAAAAGTGCAGTAGGTCATCCCAGAGCTGAGCTGGATGGATAGGTACATCAAATACATTACTGATGGCACCCGTCGAGAGCATGAGCAGAGGATGCCTCATTAAGAAGAAGGCCTCGTGGTTCGTCCTAATGGAGGGGCAACTCTACCGCCGATCGTACTCCTACCCACTCCCGAAGTGTCTGAGACTCATAGAGGCAGCCTTTGTACTCCAGGAGATACATGAAGGCATTTGCGAGAACCATGTCTGGGAAAGGACCCTTGCATACAAGGCCCTCCGACAGGGATACTACTGGAAGACTATGAGGGAGGATGCCGCTGACTTCATGAAAAGATGTGACCGATGCCAGCACCATGCCCACATACAGCATTAGCCAATGGTGCTGCTCTCCCAGCTCTCTGCCCCATGGCCATTTGCCCGGTGGGAATGGACATCTTGGGTCCGTTCCCCCCTGTTTCGGGGTAGCAAAAGTTTTTGATAGTGGCCATTGACTACTTCACCAAATGGTTGGAAGCAGAGTCACTGGCATGGATCATGGAAGCCAGGGTCCGCCAGTTCTTCTGGAAGTTGTTTATCTGCCGCTTTAGGCTTCCCCACATCATCATCACCGATAATGGCTGGCAGTTCAACACCAGGAGTTCGAAGAGGTTCTATGCCGAGCTCGGCATCCAGCACCGATTCACCTTCATGGCTCACCCCTAGACCAATGGTGAAGTCGAGGTGACCAATTGGACCATCCTCAAGGGGCTCAGAACCAGATTAGACCAAGCCAAAGGTAGGTGGGCAGAAGAACTCCCCAGCATCCTCTGGGCCTACCACACAATGCCCAGGATGGCAATGGATGAAACACTGTTCAACCTCACTTTGGAATGGAGGCTGTTGTCCTAGTTAAACTCGACGTACCCACATTGTGGGTACAACAGTACGACGGAGCGGAGAATCTGGCATGCCTTAATTTCAATCTAGATCTCCTTGAGGAAACCAGAGATAGGGCCAGACTCTAGACGGTGGCCTACCGGCAGCGTGTAGCTCGGTACTACAACGTGCGAGTGAAGCCGAAGGTCATCCACCTAGGTGACCTAGTGCTATGTCGGGCCGAAGCTTCTCAACCTCGGGAATGCGCAAGCTCTTGCCGATCTGGGAGGCCCCTACAGGGTGGTCGAAGCTCTTTCACATGAGCTTATTACCTTGTGGATCTTGACGGTACCAGGTTTCCACGGACGTGGAATGCCTGAAAGGGATATGCCCTACAAGCCAATCTATGTTGTATCTCCCAAACCATTGTAATTGACAATTTTCTAAATAAAGGCATTATTTTTCATCATACGCTGTTTTATATTATATGATGAACCCCATAGATTAGGGCTATGATTTTAGGATTATGATGAGATCATACCGGTGAGACCTAAAATCTTAAAACTTAATCTAAAGTAATCCTAGTCAAAGGAACCCTGAGTAGGGGATCAGGGTTTTTCCGGTAAGACTAGCACCCAAGTATACTGGAAAGGGTGACTGCTCCACAGTCACTTGTGTATGACACTAATACTGGGATGTGGGTGCTCATTGGAGAATGAGTTCACTGATATGATCCAACTTGAGAACATCTAATGGAGTCTTAGCTACATGTCAATAGAAGGTTCTCATAGTGGGAGTGGTACAAGTAATCCTTTGACCTGAGACTACCATAAGTACCTTATGTACATGAACCCATGCTTTGGTTCAATCCTAATCATGACATTGAGTCATGCACAGGATTGATACTGGGAATGGTGAATTGGATATGAAGGTAATGAGTAGGTCAACAAGGAATCGATCACTCTTAGTAAGAGGAGATTGCATCCAGCTAGTTAACAATCGGATGATGATTCAGGGAATCTTTGATCAAAGTAAAGATATTAGAGATGGTTTCTAATATCAAGATAATTGAATCATCAATATAAGATTGAGCTAGAAATAAATATAAATATTGGATTTGACATATATCCATATCCATAGTTATATTTTGGGTGCAGGCTGATCGAAAGATTTAATTGTACGGTAACTCTCTACTAAAGGGTAATTTTGGTATTTCACCAGAATTTCCATATCTTCCGGGTAGACATGACACATTGCTAGACATCAATCTTGTCTTGTGGTTGATCAAATTCAAAGATCATTTATTAGGAAGAGTCCTAATTGATCAAATCGGGTAATCCCGGTTTGACCTAAATCGATTAGAAAGAGTTCTAATCAAATTAGGTCAACTTGTATTCGAACCCACTACTGGCTAGATGTGGAACCCAATGGGTCACACACTTAAGAGGATTGATTAAGTTTTAATTTGGAATTAAATCATCTTTGCAGGATAACACTCTAGCAGGTGTTGCAAACCCTAGCTTCTATTCGAATCGGATTCGAATTAGGGTTCCATATTGGTTCAAATTGGGTTCTAATTGGATCTAATTAGACCCTAATTGAGTTAATTGGAATTATGGCTACCCTATTGGCTAGCCATGTAACTAGGCTAGCCTCCCCACCCACCTCTTTTCATTTTCATGCCAAATACCAAGAGTCCATGCGCTTATGGACTCTTGGCGTGCCATTTGGAAGAGTCCATGGCGCATGGACTCTTGGTGCGCCCCGCTTAATTCTTCGATGAATTAAGATGGGGCGGCCTCCTTTCTTAATAATTAGCGCACCACTTGTCCCCCCTTGGATGGGAATCCAACGGCTGATGGGATTTTAAGAAGAAGGAAGGCACTGACTCTTCCCGTTGCACGAAACAACGTCTCTCTTCGGAGACCGAAACATCGCGATTCCTTTCTTCTGAAATTTCACGACATCTCTTTTAGGAAAAGCCGTGAGATTTAATCTGGAAGGGCGTGAGAAGGAGTGAAGGGGGCGTGAGAAATAGGGAAGGGGCGTGAGACAAAATGGAATGGTGCTTACGGAGAGTTGTGAAGACATCTCTTTGTAATCTATTTAGGAACAGAGGTCTCGGGTGTTGACGAATGTGACAGAGATTTTATTTTTCTTTTCTTTCCAGGAAACTGATTCCTCCTTAGCTTGTTTAGGACACAGAGAGTTTCCCTCTTACAGAGTTCTCTTCTCTGTTGAAACTCAAGTCCAAAACAAGAGATAGGAAGAATCTCTCGATCGGTAAAAGAAAGAACTACTACTCTGTTTCTATTTCCTTTTACTTTAAGACATTAGTGTCTTAAATCCTTCTCCTCCTTCAAGACAAGAGTTTTATTCTTAGGACAAGGTCTTAAGAAAGGGAGAGGAAGAAGAAAGAAAGGAAGTAAGGAGCCCCTACCGTGGAGTTTTAAAGCCATAGTCCTCTTGAGTTCTAGGATAAGAATTTAAGTGGAGGAATTTTGAAGAAGCTCGTATCTTGATCAATCATCTTGTGGATCACTATTGGAGGGTGACATTTGGATGCCTGGTGAAATCAAAGGGGCATTCAACACCAAGTTTTGATTCTACATCAAAATTGGATTTAGCGTTAACAGGTTGGTGCCCTAATTCTAACAATGTGAGTTTGTATGTTTATTATATATTTTAATCCTGAATAAGGAGATCTTGGCTAAGGGATTATGGTGCAAATTTCATCATTTTGAAATTACACTTCCGTTGCGGTGCACCGGATTCCCAACAATGCCTACAATCTGAGGATACACTATCAGTAATGTAAGGCTTTTCCTAATAATAAAGATCCCTTTTTGTGCAAACTGCTTTTGCCTTGCAGGGACACAGAAGCTCGAGCCCGAGCCAGCTCTCCGGCATGGAGGCCCGGAGCCCAGCTCTCCGGCACCAAAGCCTCGAGCCTAGCTCCCAGGCATCAAAGCCCGAGCCCAGCTCTCTGGTACAAAAGCTCGGAGCCCAACTCTCTGGCACCAAAGCCTCGAGCCTAGCTCTCAGGCTTCAAAGCCCGGAGCCCAGCTCTTCGGCACCAAAGCCTCGAGCCTAGCTCCCAGCATCAAAGCCCGGAGCCCATCTCTCCGGCACAAAAGCCCGGAGCCTAGCTCTCCACACCAAAGCCTCGAGCCTATCTCCCAAGCATCAAAGCCTGGATCCCACGACTCTCCAGCACCAAAGCCTCGAGCCTAGCTCCCAGACATCAAAGCCCAGATCCCACGACTCTCCGGCACTAAGACCTGAAGCCTAGCACTCAAGCAACTACCTGGAGCCCAGCTCTCTGGCACCAAAGCTTAAAGTCTATCAGCAACCAAGTCCGGAGCCTAGCTCTCTGGCATTGGAGTTCCAAGCCTATCTTCAGAACATTCATCCACCTCTGAAACATTCAAGGACAGAAGCAGCCCATCAGGTTGAGAGACTTCTCTCTAATCTCTTCACTTGCCCAAGAAAAAAAGAAGAAGAAAAGAGAGAAGAAAAGAGCCAAGGAAATTGAAGGAAGCAATTTTATTGATGATCATTTTTAGTACAGCTATTCTGGGCCCCGACATGCCGAGCAGCCCATGTCAAAACAAAGACAGAGAAGAAGAAAGAAATATACCCTACTCGGCTGGTCCCTCGCCGGGGCAGTGTGGCTACAGAATGTCACCTCCCGAGCCTCAGGCTATGTAGCTCCAGCTTCAGTGACCACAGTTGGTGAAGTAGGTTTGGAGATTACGGCCAACTCCTCATTGGTGCCCGAGTCCGGGGCCAGCTCCGTGTCTGAAGCTCTAGGGTACCTGAAGAAGGCTCGACCCTTATCAGAGATGAACTCCTCAACCCAGGAGTGGAGGTACATAAAGCCTTTGTAGAAGGAGTCCAACACTGTCTCATGGAACTCGGTGATGAACTCCTTTGAGGCCTTATACCTTGCCACAGCCTCCTCAGCCCCCTTTCCCATTTCGATGGCTTGCTTCTTCTTCTTCGCTGCCTCGACCAACATGGCCGTTGTCACTGCCTCCTTCTCATAGCCGTGGCCCTCTTCTCAGTGATGGCCAGCCTCTCCTTCGCTGCATCCAGCTCGGCCTAGACGGACTGAGCGCGCCCCTTTTGAAAGGATTCCGGTGCAACGTAGCGGAAAGATAATTTCAAAATGATGAAATTTACACCAAACCCTTAGCCAGGATCTCCTTATTCAGGATTAAAACATATGAGAAACATACAACCTACACTATTAGAATTAGGGCACCAACCTGTTATCGCTAAACCCAATTTTGATGTAGGATTAAAACTTGATGTTGAATGACCCTTTTGAATTCACCAGGCATCCAAATGTCCACCCTCCAATGGTGATCCACAAGAAATTGATCAAGATGCTCGCTTCTTCAAAAGTTCCTTCACTTGAATTCTTCTCCCAGAACTCAAGATGACTATGGCTGAAAAAACTCCACGGCAGGGACTTCTTACTTCCTTTCTTTCTTCTTCTCTCCCTTTCTTAAGACCTTGTCCTAAGAATACACTCTTGTCTTGAAGGAGGAGGAGGATTTAAGACACTAATGTCTTAATGTAAAGGAAATAGGAACAGAGTATATCTTCTTTTCTTTTACCGTTCGAGAGATTCTTCCTATCTCTTGTTTTTGACTTGAGTTTCAACAGAGAAGAGAACTCTGTAAAAGGGAAACTCTTGTGTCCTAAACAAGCTAAGGAGGAATCAGTCTCCTGGAAAGGAAAGACAATAAAAAAAAAAAACTCTGTTGTATATTAGCCAAAAACCCCCGAGGCCTCTGTTCCTTAAATAGACTACAAAAAGATGTCTTCTCAAAAGAACACAAATCTCCGTAACACCATTCCCTTTTTTCTTCACGCCCCTTCCCTATTTTCTCATGCCCCTCTCCTTCCTCACGGCCTTCCGATAAATCCCATGACCTTTCTTAAAGGAAAAGTCACGTTGTTTTTAAAAGAAAGGAGTCGCGAATTTAAAACTCCGAAGAGATGTTATTTCGCTCAACCGGGAAGCAACAGGCGCTTTCTTCCTTTCTTAAAAACCCATCAACCGTTGGATTCCCATCCAAGGGGGCACATATGGGGTACTAATTCTAAGAAAGGAGGACGCCCCATCTTAATTCATCAGAGAATTAAGTGGGACGCGCCAAGAGTCCATGCGCCATGGACTCTTCCAAATGGCGCACCAAGAGTCCATTAGCGCAAGGACTCTTGGAATTTTGGCATGAAAATGCTAAGGGGCGGGTGGGGGCCAACCTAGGTGCATGGTGAAAGGATTATGCCCTATAAGCCAATTTTGTATCTCCCAGACCATTGTAATTGACAAGTTAATAAGCAATATTTTTTCATCATTCGCTGTGTCATTATATGATGAACCCATAGATAGGGCTATGTCCTAGGCTATGATGAGATCTACCAGTGAGATCTAAGGCCCTAAAACCCTAATCTAAATATTCCTAGTCATAGGAACCCTGAGTTGGGGATCAGGGTTTCCGGTTAGACTGGCACATCCTATGTACTGAAAAGGGTGACTGCTCTCACAGTCACTTGTGTGGACCTTACAAGGATTGGGTGCTCATTAGCGAATGAGTCACTGAATAGATCCGTTTGAGAACATCTAATGGAGCCTTAGCTGCATGTCAATAGATGTTTCTCATAGTGGAGTTGTACAAGTAGTCCTGGACCTGAGACTGCCATAATACCTTATGTACATGAACCCATGCTTTGGTTCATCTCATCATGACACTGGGTCATGCACGAGATTGATGCTGGGTATGGTGAATTGTATATGAAGGTAATGAGTGGTCAACAAGGAATTGACACTCCTAGTAGGAGGAGATTGCATCCAGCCAAATTAGGTCAGATGAGGATTCAAAAATCTTTGATCAAAGTACAGATATTAGAAATGATTTCTAATATCGAATTAATTGAATCATTAGTGTATGACTAAGCTGGGAATGAGTATAGCTGGTTTTGACATGTTTCCATATCTATAGTTATACTCGGGATGCAAGTCTGATTGAAGATCGAATTGTACGGGAACTTTCCACTGAAGGGTAGTTTTGAATTTCACCAGAATTTCCATATCTTCCGGGTAGACATGACACGTTGCTAGACGTCAATCTTGTCTTGGGGTTGATCAAATTAAATGGTTTATTTGGATCACTGATTAGGAGGAGTCCCTAATTGACTAACTCGAGTTAGCTCGATTTGACCTAAATCGATTAGAATGAGTTCTGATCAAATTAGGTCAACTTGCACTCGGACCCACTGCTGGCTAGGTTATGGAACCCAATGGGTCACACACTTAGGACAGATAATCGAGGATTTTATTTGGAATTAATCTCGTTTGCAGATGAACACACTAGCATGTGTTGCAAACCATGCTTCTACTTGATCGGATTCGAGTTAGGGTTCCGATTGGTCTTTTTTTGATCCAAATTCTTCCGGTTTGAATCTAATTGAAGATCAAGACATGGGCTAATAGTAGGCTAGCATTGGGCTAACCTAAGAGGCTAAACCCCTTTCCCACATCGCCTAAACCCCTTCCCCTCTCTTCCCACGTGCCGCGCAAGGAGAAGAGTCCACGCGCGCGTGGACTCTCTCCAAGGCGCGTTTTTTTGCGTGAAAAAAGAAAGGGATCGCGTGTTTTGGCTGAAGGGGTTGTGGAAAGAGTCCACCTAGGCGTGGACTCTTCAAAAAAATGGGATTACCGTGAAAAAAAACACCGAAGGGGCGCGACTCTTCTCTTCTGCGCGCGCCTTCTGTGTTTTTCCGCGACTCTTTCTTGCGTCTTCCCATCCCAAAGGCCTTGAATTATTCAAGGGCCTTGAGATAAGGAAGGACGTGAGAAGGAGAGAGGGGCGTGAGAGGGTGATTACAGATGGGTAGGCCCTCTCTGTCGCCTATTAAGGAGAAACTTCACCGTAAAAATAAGATATAAATGAGAAAAACTATTCCAGATTTTTCTACGCGAAGCCTTGCTTCTATTTCCCTCTCCCTCTCCAGAAGATGTTTCCCCTCTCCCCCTCCTCTCTTTCCTCTTTGATTCCTTACAGAGCCTTGGCTCTGTCGAATCTCAGAACAGAAGGAGAGTCAGAGAGAAACTCTCCGACTTAAGGAAAAGGCGCCTCTCCTTCTTTTCTTACATTAAGACATCTTGTCTTAATTTTCTTCTCCCTCCAAGACAAGCCTTGTCTCATTTTAGGACAAGGGCTTATTCTTAAGACAGAGTGTCTTAAGGGCCAAAGTTGCTAGAGACAAGGAGAAGGGTAAGAAGAAGGTTTAGTCCCAGTTTGGCTAGAGGATCCTAGCCAATAGCCCATATATCAAGTTCTTGGGTAGAACTTGATTGGAAGAAACCCAATTAAGGAGTCATGTCTGATCATCTGCCCGGTGGATCACATCGGAGGGCGACAAGTGGACGCCTGGTGTGTTCAAGAGCTGCTAATTTGGAGTTCATTTCTGCATCAGACTGTATAGCAATCTGAGGTTAGTATTAAACATGTTTAAATTTGGACATGCATGTAGTCATAGTTTTAATTGCTAATAAGGAGATTTGGGATTAGGGTTCGGACCTGGTTTTCATAAATTTTTGAAATCTACGCTTCCGCACTGGTTACCGAACCCAACACATGGTTAGCAATAAGGTTAGCCATAATCCCTATAACCTCAATTAGGGTATAATTAGATCCAATTAGAACCAAAGTGAATCAATCCAGAACCCTAATTCGAATCTAATTCGAATAGAACTAGGATTTGCACACCTGCTAGAGTGTCATCATGCAAAATGATTTATTACAAAATTAAACCCTTGATCAATTCTCTTAAGTATGTGACCCATTGGGTTCCACATCTAGCCACCAGTGGGTTCGAACCAAGTTGACCTAATTTATTAGAACTCTTTCTAATCGATTTAGGTCAAATCAAGCTTACCTGATTATGATCATTAGACTCTTCCTAATAATGATCATTCAATTTAATCAACCCACAAAAAAGATGACGTCTAGCAATGTGTCATGTCTACCCGGAAGATATGGAAATTCCTGGTGAAATACCAAACTACCCTTCAGTGGAAAGTTACCGTTAATTAAATCCTTTCGATCAGCCTGCACCCAAAAGATAATTATGTATATGGATATATGTAAATCCAATATTATATCTGTATCTAGCTCAATCTTATATTGATGATTCAATTCTTGATATTAGAAACCATCTCTAATATCATTACTTTGATCAAAGATTCCTTGAATCACATCCGATTGATAACTATCTGGATGCAATCTCCTCTTACTAAGTGTGATCGATTCCTTATTGACCTACTCATTACCTTCATATCCAATTCACCATTCCCAGTATCAAACCTGTGCATGACTCAGTGTCATGATAGGATTGAACCAAATGGGTTTATGTAATAAGGTACTTATGGCAGTCTCAGGTCAAGGATTACTTGTACCACTCCCACTATGGAACTTTCTATTGACATGTAGCTAAGACTCCATTAGATGTTCTCAAGTTGGATCATATAGTGAACTCATTCTCTAATGAGCACCCCCCATCCTAGTATTAGTGTCATAACCACGTAACTGTGAGAGCAGTCACCCTATTCAGTATACATATGATTGTGTAGTCTTACAGGAAAAAACCTTGATCCCCTACTCAAGGTTCCTTTGACTAGGAATATTTTAGATTAAGGTTTTAAGACTTTAGGTCTCACTGGTATGATCTCATCATAACCCTAAAATCATAGTCCTAATCTATGGGGTTCATCATATAATAATAAACACAGCGTATGATGAAAAATAATGCCTTTATTAGAATATTCTCAATTACAATGGTTTGGGAAATACACATAGATTGGCTTGTAGGGCATATCCCCTTCAATCTCCCACTTGCACTAAAGCCAATCGCCT
This sequence comes from Areca catechu, assembly GCA_021397845.1. Taxonomy (NCBI): domain Eukaryota; kingdom Viridiplantae; phylum Streptophyta; class Magnoliopsida; order Arecales; family Arecaceae; genus Areca; species Areca catechu. The sequence goes on along the minus strand of CM038040.1, from coordinate 118,447,776 downwards.
TTAAATCTTAGTCCCATACACTCTAGGTGGCGATCAAACTCTCGCTGTGGTAGAGCCTTAGTGAACGGGTCGACTACATTGTTCTTTGTATCAACTCTAATTATGTAGACATCTTGTCTTTCTACTATTTCTCGGACGGATGGAAGCATCTCAGAATGTGCTTGGACTTATGATGAGCTCTTGGTTCCTTAGCTTGAGCAATAGCTCCAGTGTTGTCACAGTAAAGTGGCACTGGGGTTTCAATCTCAGGAAAAATACCCAACTCTGTGATGAACTTCTTCATCCAGACTGCTTCCTTGGCGACTTCACTGACAGCTATGTATTTTGCCTCTGTGGTGAGTCAGCTACAGTCTGCTGCTTGGTACTCTTCCAACTCACTGCTCCACCATTTAGGGTAAAAACATATCCCGAAATGAATTTTGCTGTCATTAGGGTCTGATTGAAAGCTAGAATCGAAAAGCTTCTAGTTTAAGATCAGAACCACCATAAACCAGAAAAATATCCTTAGTCCTTCTCAGGTACTTAAGAATATTTTTAACTGCCTTCCAAGATCCTCTCCTGGATCAGCCTGAAACCTACTGACAATGCCTAAAGCATATGCCACATCAGGCCTTGTACATAACATGGCATACATTATGGACCCTATTGTCGAAGCATAGGTATAGAATTCATTCTATTTATTCTTCAGGTGTCTTAGGAGACATCCTTTTAGAAAGATGTATGGCTTGACTCATAGGAAGATAACCTCTTTTACTTCCATCCATGCTGAATCTTTTCAGCACTAAGTCAATGTACCTAGATTGGGATAAACCTAATATCCTCTTAGATCTATCTCTATAGATCTTAATACCTAGTAGATAGGATGCTTCTCCCAAATCTTTCATGGAAAACTGGTTTTGATAGCCAAACCTTGACTGATTGAACATTGGGATATCATTCCCAATGAGGAGTATGTCATCTACATACAGAACCAGGAAGACTATGCACCCTACTAGTCTTCTTATAAACATAGGGTTCATCCACATTTTTAATAAAACCAAACCTTTTAATAGTTTCATCAAAGCGGATGTTCCAACTCCTTAACGCTTGCTTTAATCCATAAATGGATTTCTTAGCTTGCATACTTGATTAGGTTTTATTGCTTTGAAATAAAACCTTTGGCTGTGACATGTAGACTTCTTTCTCAAGGAAACCATTGAGGAATGCAGTCTTCACATCCATCTCCCCAGATCTTATATCATGGTATGCTACTATAGCAAGTAAAATCCGAATTGATTTGAGCATGGCAACAGGTGAGAATGTTTCATCATAATCAATTCCCTGTTTTGTCTAAAACCTTTTGCCACTAATCTGGCTTTATAGGTTTCAACTTGGTCATCAACCCCAATCATTTTCTTATAGACCCATTTGCATCCAATAGGATTAACACCCTCTGGTGCATCGACCAAAGACCATACTTGTTTACATACATAGAGTCTATCTCGGATTCCATGGCTTCTTGCCATCTATCTGAATCAGTACTTAAGATAGCTTCCGTATAGGTCAGAGGTTCATCATTTTGAATGACTTGGGCTTCATTATTTTCAATAATAAACCCAAGCCTCTCAGGTGCCCGTGACACTCTATCAGACCTACGGGGAGGGTTTTTGTGTTCTGGTTCTATCCTAACTATATGTTTCTAATGGTTGAGAACTATCTATCTATGTTTCTTATACTTCTCCAAGTTCAATAGTTCTACCATTGCCCTTTTCTAAAATGAACTCTTTTTCTAGAAAAGTGGCATGCCTGCTGACAAAAATCTTTTGTTCAGTAGGATGGTAAAACAGATATCCTCTACCTCTCTAGGATATCCTACATAAACATTTATCACTCTAGGTTCCAACTTATGTCCAAAATTTCTTTTACATAAGCTGGACATCCCCATACCTTAAAATATTTAAGATACGATTTCTTCCACTCCAAATTTCATATGGAGTACTAACAATGGATTTAGAAGGTACCTTGTTCAGAATGTAAACAGCAGTTCTAGGGCATGATCCCAGAAGGAAATGGATAAATTTGTAAAGCACATCATAGATCGTACCATATCTAATAAGGTACGATTCCTCCTTTCAGCTATACCATTAGCTATGGTGTATAAGGAGGGGTCCATTCAGAAAGAATTCCATTAACTTTAAGATAGTCTAAAAACTCCGTGGATAAGTATTCTCCTCCTCGATCAGAAGAAGAACTTTAATACTTTTCCCGGTTTGTTTTTCAACCATACTTTGATACTCCTTAAATTTATCAAAGGCTTCAGATTTATGTTTCATAAGATACACACATCCGAACCTAGATAAATCATCTGTAAAAGTGATAAAATATGAGTATCCACCTCTGCCTGAGTTGTCATTGGACCACATACATCAGTATGTATAAGTCCTAATAACTCAGTTGACCTTTCTCCATGTCCAGTAAATGGATTCTTGGTCATCTTACCCATGAGACATGATCGCAAGTTCCTAATGATTCATACTCATAAGGATCAAGGAATTTTTCCTTGTATAACATGCTTATCCTAGACTCATTAATATGACCAAGTCGATGATGCCAAAGTAAAGTATTATTAAAGTCTTCTCTTTTCTTTTATTATTGACATGAAAAACAATTCATTGGAAGAAAGAGTTAAGAGCCCATTGCTAAATATGCCAGAACAAATAATTTTATTAGACAACATTATCGAGCAACCAGTGCTCGTTACATCCAATACATATCCTTGTTTTAACAACAAAGGAATAGATATAATGTTCCTAATAATCTTAGGCATATAATAACAATTTTCTAACTCCAAGATCTTCCTGAAGGCAACTTCAGAATATAGGTCCCTACAGCTTCTGCTTGGATGATATCACCACTAGCACCGTAGAGATTGAAGTCACCTTCCTTCAATACTTTAAGCTTATGGAGGTCCTACAAAGATTTGCATATATGGTAACCAAAGCGGTATCCAATACCCAAGTATTTGATATAGATGAATTTAATGTCAATATAGCATGTATCTCATACATACCTTTTGGCACATCTGATGCACCAGGCTTCACAATTGCAAGGTAAGCCTTGAAATTCCTTTTCCAATGTCCCGCTTTACCGCAAAAGAAACAGGTCGACTGTTTGGAGGCCTTCTTTCCTTTCTTATTCTTTTTGATGTCACTCTTAGGGTTTAGCCTCCTATTAAACCCTTTTTGCCTGATTTCTTCTTATTGGTCTTATCAACAAGAAGAAGTGGAGCCTTATCTTTCTTAACGTGGCTCTCCACTGTTTTTAACATATTTACAGCTCAAGCAAGGAAGTGTTCAGTTTGTTCATGTGATAATCAAGACAAACTGAGAAAATGACTCCGGAGTGATTGCAGGATTAAATCCTGATTCAACTCCCCATCCATGATAAAACCTAATTGACCCAATCTGGTGATTAAGTCAATTACCATCAGAACATGATCCTGAATGGATGTTCCCTCTGTCATCCTAGCACGGAATAACTGCTTAGATATTTCATATCTAGCAGTTCTGCTATGTTCTCCATAAAGCTCTTTTAAATTGAGCATTATGGATTGAGTATCCATGCTTTCATGCTGTCTCTGTAACTCATCGGTCATAGAGGCTAGTATGATACACTTGACAGTTATGGAGTCATTCTGCCACATTTTGTATGTGGCCATATCTTCCTATGTGGCATCGTCCCCTGGTGGATAAGACTAGGGGTATCAAGAATATAAGAAAGTTTTTCTGAACTCGCACAATCTTTAAATTCTCAACCAGTCCACATAGTTCGGGCCAGTCAGTTTGTTGGTATCTAAGATACTTCACAGTGATAATGAAGATGACATTTATCTACATTTAATAAAGAACAATACATAAGCAAACAACCATGAAATGACTTACATAATTAAATTAGGTCTCCATTTAATTATGTCTCCCACTATTTTATCAAAAATCATAGCCCTCCACTATGATAATCGAGAAATCTGATCGATTTTCTTAGTGAGATTGAGATCCTAATAACTTATAAAAGATCTTGCAGAAAACACAATAAATCTTTTATAAGCTCAAGGTAGGAAACTCTTCCAATTATATCTCATATAATTCTCAAGAAGTAACTTGGCCTCTAGAACATTATTAGTCTTGCAGAAAACATAACAAACCATAATGTTCTAGTTAAGTCGAGACCCTTTCATTTCTATACAGTCAATACTCAAATATAATGCCCTTGCAGATAACACAACAAAGCATTATCTGAATATACTGTAAGCATATCTATGCACTAGACTAGTATTATGTCAATCACCATATTAGGTCTTGCAGATAACACAACAACCTAATGTGGTTCATAACACATAATGATCCAGCATGAAGGAAGGCCAATACATAGTATTTTTAACACTAAGCATTTTAGTCAAGATTTAAATTTAATCAAATCGGCCATGCAAGTGGAAGAGATGTGGGAGTCCCCCCGTTGCTTTCCTAGATACCAATAAAAATTGGCCAGGTCAGTCAACGGAACCAATTAAAAATCACAATTCTCTTTACCTTCCCAGAACCACCTTTCTAGACACCTAATGATCAATTGTACATCATGACTAGTGATGCTTATTAGTTAATATACTAAGACTTAATATAATTTTTTAAGAGGAGGGATTTATAATTGCCAGCACATCCTTATAGAATGTATCACAATCAACATATCATTCTTATAATAAGAAAATATGTGCTAAGTGTGTCATCATACTAGGACAACCATGTACCACATAATGGATCCACCATTATGCCAGGCAACCTTATTTCAGTATGATGACTTCAAAACTAAACATATCTCTATAATAATTAGGGTTTGAGTGAAACACCCTAATTAGTGACACACATCAAACATAGATTCTCAAACATACATGCATCCCATAATGTGCTAAGTGTATCAGCATTCAAGGGTTTAAAAATCCTAACATGCGACACTACAACAAAAAGACATATAAATAATTTCCATATGTTATAACTGTAATAAGGGTGGCTCTGATACCACTGAAGGATTTCGGTGCAATGCAGCGGAAAGATAATTTCAAAATGATAAAATTTACACCAAAACACTTAGCCAGGATCTCCTTATTCAGATTAAAACATATGAAACATGCAAACCTACACTATTAGAATTAGGGCACCAACCTGTTATCGCTAACCCATTTTGATGTAGGATCAAAACTTGATGTTGAAATGACCCTTTTGAATTCACACCAGGCGTCCAAATGTCCACCCTCCAATGGTGATCCACAAGAAAATTGATCAAGATGCTCCTTCTTCAAAAGTTCCTTCACTTGAATTCTTCTCCCAGAACTCAAGATGACTATGGCTAAAAAACTCCACGGTAGGGACTTCTTACTTCCTTTCTTTCTTCTTCCTCTCCCTTTCTTAAGATCTTGTCCTAAGAATACCTCTTGTCTTGAAGGAGAGGAGGATTTAAGACACTAATGTCTTAATGTAAAGGAAATAGGAAAAAGAGTCATATCTTCTTTTCTTTTACTGTTCGAGAGATTCTTCCTATCTCTTGTTTTAGACTTGAGTTTCAACAGAGAAGAGAACTCTATAAAAGGGAAACTCTTGTGTCCTAAACAAGCTAAGGAGGAATCAGTCTTTTGAAAAGGAAAGACAAATAAAAAAAAAAAAACTCTATTGTACATTAGCCCAAAACACCCGAGGCCTCTGTTCCTTAAATAGACTACAAAAAGATGTCTTCTCAAAAGAACACAACTCTCCGTAAACACCATTCCCTTTTTTCTAACGCCCCTTCCCTATTTCTCATGCCCCATCCTTCCTTCTCACGGCCTTCCAGATAAACCCCATGGCCTTTCATAAAGGAAAAGTCACGATGTTTTTAAAGAAAGGAGTCGCGAATTTAAATCTCTCGAAGATATGTTATTTCGCGCAACCGGGAAGCAACATGCGCTTTCTCCTTTCTTAAAAACCCATCAACCGTTGGATTCCCATCCAAGGGGCACATATGAGGCCTAATTCTAAGAAAGGAGGCCGCCCCATCTTAATTCATCGGAGAATTAAGTGGGGCGCGCCAAGAGTCCATGCGCCATGGACTCTTCCAAATGGCACACCAAGAGTCCATTAGCGCATGGACTCTTGGCATTTTGGCATGAAAATGCTAAGGGGCGGGTGGGGGGGCCACCTAGGTGCATGGTTAGCCAATTGGGTTAGCCATAATTTCTATAACCACAATTAGGTCTAATTAGATCCAATTAGAACCCAAATTGAATCAATCCGGAACCTAATAATCGAATCTAATTCGAATAGAAGCTAGGATTTGCAACACCTGCTAGAGTATCATCATGCAAAATGATTTAATTACAAAATTAAACCCTTGATCATTCTCTTAAGTGTGTGACCCATTGGGTTCCACATATAGCCAGCGTATGTTCGAACACAAGTTGACCTAATTTGATTAGAACTCTTTCTAATCGATTTACGTCAAATCAGGCTTACCTGATTATGATCAATTAGGACTCTTCCTAATAAGTGATCATTCAATTTAATCAACCCACAAGACAAGATTGACATCTAGCAACGTGTCATGTCTACCCAGAAGATATGAAAATTCATGTGAAATACCAAAACTACCCTTCAGTGGAAAGTTACCGTATAATTAAATCCTTCGATCAGCCTGCACCCCAAAATATAATTATGGATATGGATATATGTCAATCCAATATTATTCTGTATCTAGCTCAATCTTATATTGATGATTCAATTATCTTGATATTAGAAACCATCTCTAATATCATTACTTTGATCAAAGATTTCTTGAATCATCATCTTTGATAACTAGCTGGATGCAATCTCCTCTTACTAAGAGTGATCGATTCCTTGTTGACCTACTCATTACCTTCATATCCAATTCACCATTCCCAGTATCAAACCTGTGCATGACTCAATGTCATGATTAGGATTGAACCAAAGCATGGGTTTATGTACATAAGGTACTTATGGCAGTCTCAAGTCAAAGGATTACTTGTACCACTCCCACTATGAGAACCTTCTATTGACATGTAGCTAAGACTCCATTAGATGTTCTCAAGTTGGATCATATTAGTGAACTCATTTTTGTACTTGCTATTTTATTTTCCAATTATTTCTTCAATTGAGAGAAAGAAAGAGAATAGTAGGAATTCTCTTATCCCATTCGGAAAGATACTCTCATCATAATTATCTATGACTGTTTTTGTCTCTACAGCGATGACCAATTGATGCTGTGGAGGAAAGGGGGGGAAATGGCCGATACGGCATGGATGGAAGATTCCTCTTTGGCTGATAGGTACTGTAACCGGTATTCTTGTGATCGGTTTAATAGGTATTTTCTTTTACGGTTCATATTCCGGTTGGGTTTCATCTTTGTAGTAATCGGATAAACCGGATTTTAGACATGAAAAAGTAAGAACAGATCATAATAGATCTGACCAACTGCCCCATCCTACCTCCTCTACGTTCTTGACAGCCCATCTTTTTGTCTCAGTAGAGTCTTTCAGTGGCATGTTTTGTCCTCTTCCCCATTACATAGAAAAGTGAGCCACCGGTTCAGGTACAAGATACTCTCACCAAACCCATTATGAATAATTCACCAGGTCATTGTACGATAATATCCAAATACCAAATACATTCTATATGTGATTCATGTAAAGAAAAAGAAGTTGTTTTTGGGAAGATCAAAGAAACAACTTGTTCTTCTTCCGTAAAGAATTCTTGTAATAATCCCGACCTAATCTTTGCAAAAAAGCGTGTACCATACTTTTATGTTTACAGCCAAGTTCTAGCACACGAAAATCGAAGTATATACTTTATTTGACACAAACTCTATTTTTTTTGAGGATCCACTTAAGAATATGGTACCCAAGATAGATATGTCAAAGCAGGTCCGATTATGCCTATTCCTAATCCTAAATAGAATGTAACGGGTAGGGATCCATATGTAAACAAGTATCTATTTACTACGCTCGAATGACCCCTTCTCATAATAAGAATGTAAATAACCCTATTCCGGTCTGGTCCGTATGGAATGAACTTATAATCTGATGATCGAGTCGATTCCATGATTATAAGTTCATACCCCCAGCCCATTCCCTCCCATTTTGGGTGGAACAGGTCTACTAATTCTTTTATTCCAGTTAGTAAGAGGGATCTTGAACTAAGAAATAGACCTAGAAGCTAAAGGAACCTTGAGTAGGGATCAGGGTTTTTTCCGGTAAGACTAGCACATCCTATGTATACGAAAAGGGTGACTGCTCTCACAGTTACTTGTGTATGACACTAATACTAGGATGTGGGTGCTCATTAAGATTTTAAGACTTTAGGTCTCACTGGTATGATCTCATCATAACCCTAAAATCATAGCCCTAATCTATGGGGTTCATCATATAATAATAAACACAGCATATGATGAAAAATAATGCCTTTATTAGAATATTATCAATTACAATGGTTTCGAAATACAACATAGATTGGCTTGTAGGGCATATCCCTTTCATCTTCTGCCAAACAGCCTCGATGTTGAACTCCATCAGCCTCTTCTTGGTGGCCGTGAGTTCCTCGACCTTGCTCCTTGACTGGCTCCGCTCCTGATCAAGGCTTTCTTGGAGCTCCTTCGAGTGCCTCTCGGCACTCGCCAGTTCTTCTGAGCTCCTTGTTCTTCACACCAAGATCCCAGGTGTTTGGGATCCGTGCACCGCAGCGAAAGTGTAATTTCAAAATGATGAAATTTGCACCATAATCCATTAGCCAAGATATCCTTATTCAGGATTAAAACATATAAATTACAATGTTAGAATTAGGGTACCACCTGTAATCGCTAATTCCAACAAAGTTTGATGTTGAAGGGGCTGATTGAATTCACCAGGCGTCCAAATGTCCACCGTCCAATGGTGATCCAAAAGATGATTGATCAAGATGCAAGCTTCCTTCACTTGAATTCTTATCCTAGAACTCAAGAGGACTAGGCTTTAAAACTTCAAGGTAGGGGCTCCTTACTTCCTTTCTTTCTTCTTCTCTCCCTTTCTTAAGACCTTGTCCTAAGAATAAACTCTTGTCTTGAAGGAGGAGAAGGATTTAAGACACTAATGTCTTAAAGTAAAGGAAATAGAAAACAGAGTAGGAGTTCTTTTCTTTTACCGATCAAGAGATTCTTCCTATCTCTTGTTTTGGACTGAGTTTCAACAAAGAAGAGAACTCTGTAAGAGGGAAACTCTCTGTGTCCTAAACAAGCTAAGGAGGAATCAGTTTCCTGGAAAGAAAAGAAAATAAAATAAACTCTATCGTTCATTAGTCAAACACCTGAGACCTCTGTTGTTTAAATAGATTACAGAGAGATGTCTTCTCAAAAGAACACAACTCTCCGTAAACACCACTCACTTTGTCTCACGCCCCTTCCCTATTTCTCACGCCCCATCCTCCCATCTCACGGCCTTCCAGATTAAATCCCACAGCTTTTCTTAAAGGAACAAACCGCGATGTTTTAAAAGGAAAGGGGGTCGCAACTTTTCATCTCCGAAGAGATGTTATTTCGCGCGCCCGGAAGATTTAGCGCATTCCTTCTTTCTTAAAAATCCCATCAGCCATTGGATTCCATCCAAGGGGGACAGATGGTGCACTAATCATTACGAAGGAGGGGGCCCCCATCTTAATTCATCGAAGAATTAAGCAGGGCGTGCCAAGAGTCCATGCGCCATGGACTCTTCCAAGGCGCGCCAAGAGTCCATAAGCACATGGACTCTTGGCATTTGGCATGGAAAAGCAAGGGGGCAGATGGGGAGGCTAGCCTAGGTACATATGGCTAGCCAATAGGTGTTAGCCATAATCCTATTTTCATAATTAGGGTCTAATTAGGTCCAATTAGAACCCAAATTGAACCAATCCGGAACCCTAATTCGAATCCGATTCGAATAGAAGTTAGGGTTTACACACCTGCTAGGAGTGTTATCCTGCAAAGATGATTTAATTCCAAATTAAACTCTTGATCAACCTCTTAAGTAGGACCCATTGGGTCCACATCTAGCCAGCAGTGGTTCGAATACAAGTTGACTAATTTGATTAGAACTCTTTCTACCGATTTAGGTCAAACCGGACTTACCCACTCGATCATTTAGGACTCTTCCTATAAATGATCCTGTTGAATTTGGATCAACCCACAAGACAAGATTGATGTCTAGCAACGTGTCATGTCTACCTGGAAGATAGGAAATCTAGTGAAATACCAAAATTACCCTTCAGTAGAGAGTTACCGTATATTTAAATCTTTCGATCAGCCTGCACCCAAAATATAACTATGGATATGGATATATGCAAATCCAATATTATATTTATTCTAGCTCAATCTATATCGATGATTCAATTATCTTGATGTTAGAAACCACTCTAATATCTTTACTTTGATCAAAGATTCCCTGAATCATCATCCGATTGTTAACCAGCTGGATGCATCTCCCTTACTAAGAGTGATCGATTCTTTTTGACCTACTCATTACCTTCATATCCTTCACACCATTCCCAGTATCAATCCTATGCATGACTCAGGTCATGATTAGGATTGAACCAAGAATGGGTTCATGTACATAAGGTACTTATGGCAGTCTCAGGTCAAAAGATTACTGTACCACTGCCCACATAAGAACCTTCTATTGACATGTAGCTAAGACTCCATTAGATGTTCTCAAGTTGGATCATATCAGTGAACTCATTCTCCAATGAGCACCACATCCCAGTATTAGTGTCATACACAATGACTTTGAGAGCATCACCGTTTCCAGTATACAGGGGATGTGCTAGTCTTACCGGAAAACCCTAATCCCCTACCAGGGTTCCTTTGACTAGGAATACTTTAGATTAAGGTTTTAAGATTTTAGATCTCACTGGTATGATCTCAATCATAACCCTAAAATCATAGCCCTATCTATGGGGTTCATCATATAATATAAACACAGCGTATGATGAAAAATAATGCCTTTATTTAGAAAATTGTCATTACAATGGTTTGGAAGATATAACATAGATTGGCTTGTAGGGCATATCCCTTTCACCAGGAGCATCGCTCGTCTCATCCCGCAGCTCAGTCTTCAGGACTCTACCTCCACTGCCCTGCTGGTCGTTCTTTAACCAATTCCTGCAGCAGTCCCTGATCAGGAGAAGCTCGGCACTAACTGCAACGAACCAAGTGTTATCAACTGCGCAAGGAGGGGAAGAAGTCAAGAAAATGGGGTTGACTTACTGAGAAGAGTTGGGGAAAACACTGCCAATTGAGTCCCCCAGTAGCTTTCCAGCCTTCAACCACGGTCGCATGATTGGATTGCAAAATCCATCATGCACTCCGCTAACACCTAGTCCTAGAGCAAGGAAACATTCAACACCTATTGAATGGACTCAGTGGTAGTCCCTCTCCCTCCCTGCTCACATTACCGGAGGCAGAGTCACCTACTCTACCAGCAGAGGAGGCTTGGCGGCAGGATGGGAGCTCGGCGCCCCTCAGTGGCACCTTGGGCACTAGCTCTGCTCCCCGCACCTCCTCCTCCTTGATGATGATGAACTCTGAGGGAAGGGGGGACATAATTACGATGGCTGCAGCTGTGGCCCTGGCCCGAACGACGACCTCAGGTTCCAGGGCAGAGGTCGGTTCTCGTCATCTCGGTCGCTCTAGCATGGGCCCGGCAGCCCTCTATCTTGGCTCCGGCCTGGCATCAGCGACCCTCTTTCCTCGTGCAGGGGCGATCTCGGCCTCCCTCCTACTCGGCTTAGACGGTGCGGCGGGGATGACCACCAACGCACTTGCATCGCGAGCCCTTTTCGAAGGGGACTCATCGACCACCTCTGTTGGAGGCCTCTTCCTGGTGATCGAGAGCAGCTCATCCACCGAGAACTTCATACCTGCATCCAGAAGAAGGAGTGTCAGTTCAAGTTTAGAAGAACAAAGTAAAAAGCATAAAGGGAAAAGTTCGAGCCGAACTCACCCAACTCACTTGTTGTATCGACCCTGGCCTCGAAGAGGTTCTGCTATAACAACAGAACCTCCAGAGAAGGAATCTGGGTAGTGCAGAGCTGCTCAAAGACCTCTCGATCAGCTGCTTCGACCATGGAGTTCCGGTTAGGGGACCGATTTGGGTCACTCCAAACTAGTCGACCCCCTCGACTGTTGCAAAAAAGAATTTACTCTTGCATCCTTTAATGGAAGAGGGGAGTTCAAATTTGATGCCCTTCGAGCGAGAGGAAAGAGACCACCACCCATCCTCGGTGGGATGGCACTTCAGGGCGAAAAAGGCCCTGAACAGGGAGAAATGGACGATAATCCCGTGAAAGTGATAGAGCACTATGAAGCAGAAGATGGTCCTTATGGCATTCGGGATGAGTTGAGCAAGGACGGGATGGTAGTTGCTCAACACTGACAAGAATAAAGGGTGGAAAGGAAAGCGGAGTCCTCCTGAGAAGGTCTCCTCATAGAAGGCATTCCGGCCCGAGCTACTAGAGGTAACCCGGTCCCCAGGTCGGGGGATCAGGAGTTGGACATAATGCAGGATGCCATAGACATCCCGGATGGTCCCCAGTTCCTCAGTAGAGATTATCAAAGCAACCCTGCTGGGACCTATTGACCGAGCAGGATCAAAGGCAGGTTCGGTTGGAGGAGGAGGAAGGCTAGATCCAGGCTTCCTAATGATTACTCTACCAGGGGCACACCTCCTACTAAACTTGAAGCATGCCTCTTCCCCCTCCTCATCGAAAAAGAAGACGGTAGCTTTGGCCTAGAAGGCCCTGCCTCACCCTAGTTGGTTGAGGGATGGAAACCAGGATCGAAGCGAGACATCTACGGTGATGAGGAAGGCAAAGCTTAAAAATTGGAGGAAGACAGACTGTGTTCGAAGAAGACCCTAACCTTAAAAGAAAATTCTACTCTGCTAGGAGAAGGAGGAAGAAAGAGATGAACCTGGTTCCTGGGGAAGTCTAAGGTAACCATGGGAGGAGAGAGGCTTGGGTACGATGGCAGGCACACGAGATTCGAAAGAGTAGATGTTTTGCAAAAAATCTGCCTTTCATTTCAAAGTGACCCGACGCATCCCTACCATTATAGCATCTCCACCGATAGATTTGCACCACGTGTCGACTATCGTCAGGTGAGATGCTCTGCATTGACCGCAGCCACTCTGAATTCCATGCCAGCAATAACTGCTCTTCGGACATGGCCATGTGGCTCCACCGCACTGGCTCGAGGAACCGTTCCATGAAGCACTAGCGATCGTGGTCATTATTGCACCGAATCTTTGCCTTTCCATGTTAGCACAGCATTTACTCCCTTTGACCCAAGCATCGCGTGCCAATGGGCCTCGGGTGTGGAGCAAATGATGTGACAGGATCGCTGACATGGAACACCTATCAGATGCCACGACGGGAAAGGTTGCCATATCGGATACTTCACCTTAGACTCCTTCGCCAGCCCGAACTCCTTCAGAACGATGAGGCGACCCACCGTAGCCGAGTTCTGTCCTTCACCAGGTTGGCTCCTATGAGATCGAAGCACCTAGGCTGGAGCCTTGTCATCCTTCACCAGATCGAGCCCTCCGAGGTCGAGCCCCTGGGCTGAAGTCGAGCCCAGCACTCCTTTGCCAGGTCGAGCCCCTCTGAGGTTGAGCCCTCTGGGCCAGAGTCAAGCCCTGTCCTCCTTTGCCATATCGAGCCCCTCCGAGGTTGAGCCCCTAGGCCGAAGTCGAGCCTAGCACTCCTTCGCTAGGTCGAGCCCCTCCGAGGTCGAGCTGTCTGAGCCAGAGTCGAACCCTGTCTTCCTTCGCTAGATCAAGCCCCTTCAAGGTCGAGCCCTTTGAGCCGGAGTTGAGCCCTGTCCTCCTTTGCCAAATCGAGCCCCTCTGAGGTCAAGCCCTTGGGCCGGAGTCGAGCCTAGCACTCCTTCACTAGGTCGAGCCCTTTGAGCCAGAGTCGAACCCTATCCTCCCTCGCCAGATCGAGCCCCTCCGAGGTTGAGCCCTCTGAGCTAGAGTTAAGCCCTATCCTCCTTCACCAGATCGAGCCCCGGGCCGGAATCGAGCCCAGCACTCCTCCATCAGATCGAGACCCTCCGAGGTCAAGCCCCTGGGCCGGAGTCGAGCCCAGCACTCCTCTGCCAGGTCGAGCCCCTCCGAGGTCGAGCCCTCTGGAATGGAGTCAAGCCCTATCCTCCTTCACCAGATCAAGCCCCTGGGCCGAAGTCGAGCTTAGTGTTCCTCCACCAGGTCGAGCCCCTCCGAGGTCGAGCCCTTGGGCCAAGGTCGCCCCATGCTCCTCCAGCTTGGCTCCATCTCGAACGAAGGTACCGGTAACCGAAGGGTGACACCGCCCTCCCTGGGCGACGTTAGGATGCCCGAGGATCGCCAGAAGGTATCCATCAGGCCATAATAACTCCCTACGATAGCCACTTACACTAGAAGAGGATGAAGCCCCCTGACCAAGGTGCCACACTCTCCACCAATCGCCTGCATCACCCAAAGAGGAAGTCAACCAGGAGATTCGAATCTCGGGGATGGTGGCCCCCCGATTGAGGCCCTACTAAGTTTCCGGAATAGAATACCAGATGGAATGTCAGAGTGCATAGCAGGTTTCCTTATCATGAACTGGGAAAGAAAGACATCCTGTCCATGGCACGAACACCACCACATGCATTCGTTGACACCGGGGAGATCTCGAGGTAGGCGTTCAACCACCACCTAGACTTAAAGGAGCCATGGACACCCCCAATGGGGGAGGTAACAAAACAAACAACAACAACATATACAACACACTAAAACACATTGAAGCAAGCAAGGAAGAAGAGGCCACATAGGATGACCAGCCCACCTCAGCCATCACCTCTCCCAATACACTTGCATCCCACTCGCACATCATTCACTCCTCCTAGCATGGAGTCCATGTAAAGGGACTCGACCAGGAGGATCTATTCCCCTGTATCATCACTGACTTGATCGTCAGAGTGCCCCTACCGGAATCCCCGACCTAGGTCTTATTTTTGCAGGTCCAGAAGAGCAGATTGGCCTCGAAGAGATGACCAGCAATCCAACGTCGATAGCAGCTATGAGCCACATTGATCTTGGCGGCAATAATAATGAAGTTCAAAAAATGTATTAGATCAATGGTTTATAAAGCAATGTTACAAGATTTGTAAACTTGAAAAGTTGTTGCTTTCTTATATATACTTTCTACTCCCTCTTTCTATCAATATAAAAAAAAAGTTGCTCCCCTGAATTAGTGCATTTTATCATAATAAAGCATACAAAGATGGTTGGGGGTCGATCTAACAGCTGGTATCAGAGCAAATTGATGGAAAGAAGAGTAAGCATAAACAGAAGTAAACTTCATATATATATATATATATATATATATATATATAAGTGAGTTTTAGTATAATTAAAGTCTGATACATATGACTAAAAGACTAATACATAGCAGAAAAGAAACTAATGCATAAACATAAACAACATGATAACATCTGAGAGGCTAGTCCTCATCAGACAGATGCTCAAAATAGATAAGAGCTCTAAACTTAGTCCTAGAAGCAAGGGCTAGGGGTCTTATGGGTGCCATGGCTCCTAGTCCTAAGAGCTGGTCTAGAATGGGGAATGACCCTAAAGGACCTAGTAAAAGGTGGAGGTAAGGTCTCTGCTGGTGTCAAGAATGATAGGGTAGTGGCAATCTGAGCATCTCTAGGAGCATCAATAGTAGCATCTAGTGTCTGAGTCTCCTGCTGATAATCTCATAATCTCAAGCTCCATCATCACTGCCATCACTATCATCACCACAATCATCACCATCACCATCACACCACCACCAGGAGTGTCATCATGTCCATCAAGGTGGTCATCATCGTCTGCTAGCGGAGGAGGAGGTGGACCTAAAGGTGCAGCAGGAGGCAAAAGAGATCTCAGAAGATCCCGTCTCAGTAAACCCAGCCTCCATCGACTACTTGATGCCTGAGAGCTGATCATCAATGTGTGCTCTCAATCCCTCGATCTCTATCCGAAGCTGTGTGTAGTTGACTACTAGACCAATAATCTCACCTCTGACCTCTACAAATGCTGTATGACATGCTCATCAAAAGATGACTCTATAGTGGTACAAGGAGCAGTAGCAGGAGAGGAACAGGTGCTGGAGTGGCTAGCACGACTCAAAAGCTAGCACTGGTGCAGGTCTCGGAGGTGTAGTGTTCTAGTAGGCCTAGATGCCCTGCCCAGTATCCTCGAATCTCATCTCCTGTCTGGCTCCTCCAAACTCCTTGCGAACCCCATCGACCTCCAATGCATCGAAATCCCATCGGTGTAGAGATTTCTTGTCGCTCCTGTCCACAACTCCTTGCGAATCCCATCGACCTCCGATGCATTGAAATCCCATCCAGTGTAGAGATTTCTTCCAATACATGTCCGTGTGGAGAATCTCTTTGGAGGGCTCTCCCTCCAATGGGACTCCGAACTCTCGAAATATCCTAGTCAGGCCCATGCCATAAGGCAAACACAGACGGCGCTGAGTGGTCGCCTCTCCCATCTGATGAACTACGATCATGGGGAGGTTGATGGGAGTCTGCTACCTCAATGCAACCATCAGTACTAGCTCCCTCTCTATGATGAAGTCAAATCTCATTATCTTCAGAATCAGGATCCGAGCTATGATATGGTGAAGGACTCTCATCTCAATGGATAACTGGTTTGCTGAAACCACTAAAATACCACTGACATCCTCCACTCTAGAATGCACTAAAATGTTGCCTCACAATTTCCAATACAATTTGCTACCCTACCGTGGAGAGGAATTTGCCAAACTCTACTGATCACCTTAGGGGTCACATGAATCTCAACACCCCTAATAATAGCAATCCATCTAAGACCATCAGTGGCCATGCTCCCATAGAACCTTCTCATCAACTGAGGATAATACCTCTCAGTCATGGTGCAGAAGGGTACTAGCCCAGCTGCTCTCAGCAAATCATCAATAATAAAACTCTGAGAGTCCCAAAATTGAATGTCTACTCTCCTACCACTAGCTGTGGTCTTCCCAACTACTCTTGCTGCACCAGGAGATGCGAGTGGAGGCTGCTCCTGGGTATCCCGCTCAGGCTGCTCAACCGGTCCTGACAAGCCTTAGTCCTTCTTTCCCGGCTAGACTCTCCATGCTCAGACCTTCTCTTACGGTGTGCCAACTGCTTTCGGGGAGCCATACCACATAGAGACAACACAAAGAAGAGTAGGAAGAAAGATTGAACTAGAGAAGCTAAGAGGGAAGAAAGGAAGTGTCGGCCAAGAAGAGGTGTGGACCAAGAAAGGAAGAGAATAAACAACGGACCATTAGAGAACCAAAAAAAAGAAAATAATAGAGGAAAAAAACTATGAAATGAGGGAGAATGTGGGAAGAATTAGACCAAATCCGAAGAGAAACAAGGTAATCGGGCTGAAACATAATGAAATCTAGGAAAAATTTAGACCGACTAGAAGCAAAAACGAGAAGAGAATAGAGAAAACACGGTTCGACCAAAAAGATCAAGAGAAAAAGAGGGAAATTACTTAAAATCGGAATGTTAGAGATGGGATTCCACTATTCTTAAGCTTAGAAGGGCTTTTGGGGACCACACGGTGCTAAGGAATGAAGAAAAGATGGGTCAAAAAGGGTTTATGGGATGCCCTAAAATCTCAGTCCCAATGGTCATGAGTCGACACTTCAAACTTGCTCAAGTGTCGACACTTCAGATGAGTCGACACTTTGAATTTTTCAAGTACCGACGCTTGACCTCAAGCAAGAAAAATAAATTTCAATAAATTCCAGAAAAAATCCAGGAAAAATCTAGGAGACATCCTAAATGATATTTGAAAAATTTTGAATCAATGTAGAGGATTCAATAAGAATTTGAAGAGTTTAGATAAAAGGATCAATGATTCCTAATTCTCTTCTAATCATACAAAATCTATCTTCGCTAAGAGGTTTTGTGAAAATATCAACAAGTTGATTATCAATACATACAAAGTCAAGCATTACATCACCATTTTGCACATGATCTCTTATGAAGTGATGTCTTATTTCAATGTGTTTGCTTCTTGAATATTGTACAGGATTTTTAGTTAGATTTATTATACTTGTATTATCACATCTTATGGGAGTTTTATTTAATTTTATGCCAAAATCTTTGAGTTATTGTTTGATCCATAGAATTTGAGCATAACAACTTCCAACTGCTATATATTCGGCTTCCACCGTAGATAGAGCAACTAAATTTTGTTTCTTGCTAAACCATGAAATCAAAATATTTAAGAAATTGACAAGTTCCACTAGTACTTTTTCTATCTAGTATACATCTAGTAAAATCACATTAGAATATGCAATCAATTTAATAGATGATTCTTTAGAGTACCAAAGTCCAATATCAATAGTGCCGGATAGATATCTTAGTATATGTTTAACAACCAATAAATGAAACTCTTTAGGAGCAGATTGATATCTTGCACACATACATACACTAAATATTATATTTAGCATACTTGTAGTTAAATATAACAATGAACCAATGATACCTCTATATAACTTTTGATCAACATTCTTACCTGATTCATCTTTGTCATGTTTACAAGAAGGGCTCATAAGAGTACCTAATGATTTGGTGCTCTCCATCCCAAACTTCTTTAATTTTTTTTTGTATACTTAGCTTGGTTGATGAAGATCCCTTCTTTAGTTTGCTTGATCTAGAGTCCGAGGAAAAAGTTTAGCTCTCCCATCATGCTCATCTCGAACTCTCCCTGCATAAGCTTGGCAAACTCTTGGCAAAGAACTTCATTAGTAGTAGCACCAAAAATAATATCATCGACATACACTTATACTAATAATAAGTCATTATTTTTCTTTTTCAAAAATATTGTAGTGTCAACATTGCCTCTTGAAAAATCATTCTCAAGAAAAAATCTACTTAATGTATCTACCAAGCCCTTGGAGCTTGTTTCCAAACTGTCAAAGCTTTATGAAGTTTAAAAACATGATCAGGGCATTCATGATTTTCAAAACTAGGGGACTGTTCAACATAAACTTCTTCTTCAATAAAGCCATTCAAAAAAGCACTTTTGATATCCATTTGAAATAACTTAAAATCCATAAAACAAGAAAAAGCAAGTAGTAATCTAATTGCTTATAATCTAGCAACAGGTACAATATTTCATCAAAACTGATACATTCTTCTTGATTATAACCTTTACAACTAGTCTAGCTTTATTTCTTATTACTAAACCATGTTCATCAAGTTTATTTCTGAAAACCCATTTTGTTCCTATTATTGAAACATTTGAAGGTCTTTCAACTAAAGTCCAAACATTATTCTTTTAAACAGATTTAATTCATCTTGCATATATTTAACCAATTAGAATCTTTTTCTATTTCTTAAATTGATTTAGGTTCTACTTGAGATACAAATGCTAAGTAATCACAAACATTTCTCAAAGAGGAACGGGTACTTATCCCTTTTGATGGATTATCAATTATAAGCTCTTTAGGATGTCCATGGGCATACCTCCATTCTTTAGGTAGTGGATTAGGTGTAGATGAGGCTCCTACTTCTTGTACTTGTTATTCTTCATTATTTTGATCACCTTATGATCCTTGGAAGTTTCTTCATTGATTGTCATCCTTATCAGCTTTTGAATACCTGTCTCATCATCAACAGTATCTTTTTTTCTAGAATATTTATCATTAGATTCATCAAAGACTACATGGATGGATTCTTCAACCAGAAGAGTTCTTTTATTGAAGACCCTGTATGCCTTACTAGAAGTAGAGTATCTTAAGAAGATACCCTCATCTGACTTGGCATCAAATTACTAAGATTATCTTACCATTGTTTAGAATGAAACAACGGCATCCAAAAAATTGAAAATATTTTATAGTAGGTTTTCTACTTTTCCAAACTCATATGGTGTTTTCTTCAAAATAGGTCAGATTAAAACATGATTTAAAACATGACATGTAGTGTTTATGGCTTCCGTCCAAAAATATCTAGGTAAATTATTTCATAAATATTGGGCATGCCATTTCTTCAAGAGTCCTATTCTTTCTCTCTCTACCATCCCATTTTATTGAGATATCCTAGGTGCAAAAAAATTATGATTAATACCATTTTCATTGCAAAATATTTCAAAATCATGATTTTCAAACTCAGTACCATAATCACTTCGTAAAGAGATAATTGAAACACCTTTTTTATTTGAAACCTTTTTATGAAATTTAATGAATGCTAAAAAAGTTTCATCATTGTATGCCAAAAACATTACCCACGTAAAACGTGAATAGTCATCCACAATCTCTAACCCATACTTCTTACCTCCTAAACTAGTTATTCTAGTTGGTCCAAAGAGGTCCATATGAAGTAATTCTAAGGGTCTAGTGGTAATACTACTCCTTTAGATTTGAAAGAAGATTTTGTTTATTTTCCAAGTTGACATGCACTACAAATCTTATCCTTTTCAAAAGTAAGTTTTGGCAAATCTTTTACAAGGTTCTTTTTGTTTAATTTTGAAATCAAATGCATGCTTGCATGTCCTAGTCTACGATGCCAAAGCCAACTAGTTTCATTGATCTTGGCTTCTATTGTCATTAGATATTGATCATTTTTCATAGATAGATCATCAAGATCAACCATGTAAATGTTTCCATGCCTATGACAATAAACCTGATGCTATTATCATCTAGACTAGATACAATGCACATAGAAGATTCGAAAACTACTTTAAATCCTCTATCACAAAATTGACTATACTAAATAAATTATGCTTTAAACCATTAACTAACAAAATATTATCAACAAAAATAGTTATGGTGATATGGATTTTATCGATACCGACAATTTTGCCCTTTCATTATCACCAAAAGTCACGTTTCCACCATTCAAAGCTTCTAGAGATGAGAATTGACTCACATCCCGAGTTATGTGTCTTGAGCAACCACTATCAAGATACCGCTTTCTTCTTTTATCCTTGGTTGCAAGACATACCTACAAAACAAGTCAAGTAAAAACTTTAGGTACCCAAGTCATTTTGGATCCTTTAGGGTTAGTTGAATTGGTTCCTTTGGAACCAAACCTTCCTAACAACATTCCATTTTCTTTTGTTACACATATAAGATTTGTGTCGTACTATACCACATGCATAACAAGTAATACTAGAAGAAGCAGGTACAAAGAAGTTTTTGAAAAACTTTTGCTATTTTTATTGTTTAAATCCTAAGCTTGCTTTGTTAAAAATGGCTCTTTGATTATTTAAAAGCATATTTAATTTTTCAGAACTGTAGGTAACTTTTCAACAAATGGCTTTACTTTTTATAGCTCTTGTTTATATTTTTTGTTTTCTAGTAAAAACTCCTTGTTTTGTTTTACAAGTTTTTCATTTGTATAAAAATCTTGTCCTTTTTCAAAGAGTCTTTTCTTTTAAAAAATCTTCTTTTTCATTTTTCAAAATATTTATTTGTTCACTCAAGTTCTTGTTTTCTTAAATCAAGCTTTCATTTTCTATTAAAAACTTATCATATGTTTTTGAAAGCTCTAGGTTTGTTTTCTCAATTCTTTGTTTTTGAATTTAGGTTTTCATATTCAATAACTAGTTCATCGAAAACATCACGTAATTCATCAATATAAAGTCATTTTCAAATTCAAGTCTTACCTCTTCTTCATCGGCCATAAAGCAAAGGTTGGCCACTTCTTGTTGTTCTTCGTCAGAGCTCAAATCTTCATTTTCGTTCTATATTGCCATCATAGCCTTTTTCTAAATTTCTTCTTACTTTTCTTGAGAATGGGGTAATCCAACTTGTAGTGACCTGGCTTCTTACATTCGAAGCATATTGGTTGCTTCCTTTCCTTTCTTTTTCTTTCTCCTTACTATGATCACCCTTTTGTGGCTTTTTCTTGTAGAAATTTTTCTTCCTCCTGATAAAT
This sequence comes from Areca catechu, assembly GCA_021397845.1. Taxonomy (NCBI): domain Eukaryota; kingdom Viridiplantae; phylum Streptophyta; class Magnoliopsida; order Arecales; family Arecaceae; genus Areca; species Areca catechu. Next base: position 118,425,783 of record CM038040.1, on the reverse strand, counting down.
CTTCAGAACTTTTTGTAATGAGGGCTATTTCATCTTCTTCATCATCTTCATTAGATTCATCACTTGATTCTTCCTTGGTAGTGGACTTGAATGCAATGGCTTTCTTCTTCTTGTCATTGTCCACTATTTTCTACTTCAATGAGAGCTCTTAAGTCATTAATGAACCCAAAAGCTGCTCAAGTGGAAGAGTATTGACATCTTTGGCTTCTTCAATGGCTGTGACCTTTGGATCCCAAAAAGCTAGAAGAGACCTGAGAATTTTGTTAACAAGTTCAGCATTAGAAATCACTTTATCTAAGCTCTTCATGCCATTTACAATATTAGTGAATCTAGTATACATTTTACTAATAGTTTCAATTGGTTCCATCCTAAACATCTCATAAATGTGAATGAGCATGTTTACATTTCACTAATACATTTCCTTTCTTACTTTGGCTTCTTCATGTTATGCATACATGAATAACATCATTGCATAAGTCACATTGCATGCACAAATAACATCATTACACAAGTCACATTGCATATACAATAAGAAAGGAAATGCTTTCATTTCTTTCAAAATGTTCAATACAACTTATAGAAACACAAGCAAAAATACAAAAGATTGGTCTATTCACTATCACTAGATTCTTCTTTAATGGGTTCAGATCTACCTTGCCAAGATCTAGGTTGGCTAGAAGGTGCTCTACTCCTAGTGGATGGTCCAGGTGGTGGTCTGGAAGAAATAGGCTCTGGATCAAATAAACCAGGAGGTACAAAAGGTGGTGGCTGTGTAGAATATGGTGCAGGCTGTCTATGACAGGTGTAGGCTAACTAGGTGTAGGTCTAGATGCTTCAAGAGTCTTAATGACTGAAGATAGCTTTGCTAGAAAAACCCATATAGTGCTCAGCTTTGTTTGAATCTTCTTGTTTCCTTCCTGTAGAGCAATGAGCTCACTAGCCTGAGCATTTACAAAAGCCTCAGCTGAACCTCTCAATCTGCCAAATTCTGCCCTGAGAATCCCCACACTTTTAGTATAATCATCTTCCATTTTCCTGCTCTGCTCAATGGATCCCATCCTATAGCTCATCTCTCGCAACTCAGATCTGAATTCCTCAATGCTATGAGTTACAGTTTGTCGGATGTCATCAGATACTAACTTGAAGGAGTCTAATAGTGATTGTATATCAATCTGTGGCTTAGGTTTGGCATACTCAACACTGTCTACCCTGGAATGTAGCTATCTAATCTCACCATAGATCTCCTTAGTTTTGTGTTGACTGTTTGGTGAAGCTTGCCAAACATCGAACCAATGGAGCTGGTCAGGGTCTGAGATAGCAGTCTCATCTACTAAGTAAAGAATGCATGAGACATAGAAGGTCCTGAAATATTAGTAGATGGTCCGGAGTAGGTGCTGGTGTTGAAGCTGGTGGAGATGCTGGAGAATTCCTAGACTCCTAGACACTCTCTCTTATGCTCAAACTCCTTAGCATCAGGAACAGTAAGCTTAGCAGCAGTAGCAGTCTCCTCAACAGGTAACTACTATGTAGGCTCCTCAACAGATATTGAAGGCTTAGCAGTAGTGCCAATCTCCTCAGGTAGCTGCTCCTTATGTTGAAAATTATGTCTCAAAGCCAATCATCTAGGCTATAGATGGTTGTGCTATTGTATATTGGATATGAATTTTGATATAAATAAAAGTTATCTTTTGGCAGTTCATCACAGGTACATTTTTCTTAATATGAACTCTTGTATGATGAAGTTCTTAGAACTTCCTTGTAATCAATATAGAGAGGATATATTGAGTAGTTCTTAAATTGTTCATGAATGAATGATACATTGTTTAGGATGACTATGTATCAAGTATAGATCATTGTATGTCATATAGGTTGGTTATCCTCTTAACCAAGGAATGTGGAGACATTAGTATGACATGAAAGTGGAGTGTATGACATTTCACTGAATGTGACCCACCTAACGAAACTCCCTTTTCTATCAAAGGGTTATTCCTGAAGGGATATGGATATATGTCCCTCAAACCGAAGATCACCATAGTAGCGTATAAGCAACTCACTATACTTTTGCACCAGACTCCTCAAATTTCTAATTTGGTCTTGAAAGGATGCTAGGTATGGTCAAGTACTTATGGAGCAAAGGTAGGGTCAAGATGGGATTGAACTCTCCAAATTGATTGGAGTGAATGACTCACTGATATCTCAATATAGCAAAACCTTGGCCAGGGTAGTTCTAGTGAAGAGTCACTGAACTTGCAAAATTGAGACATATGTTTGGATGAGCTGATCTAGGGTTGGCAGTCTAACCCTAAGTCATCCAGAGCATTGAGTGGTCAAAGGGATGAATTATATAGTAACCATATGCCAGAGATTTTTCATGGTTGCTCTGCAACTTCGACCTATCCGACGTCATGTGTAATTACTAGAAGGCGACTTCGATTGGTGCTGAAATTTTTTCAATGCTACCAGCTTAGTGTTTGAACCTATGGGATCACACACCATAGGGGTAACTACTTGACCTGATAGCCAATTGATGATTGGGAATCATCTAGGGGTTGAAATTTATTAGATAAAATTTTTACCCATGTGTCGACAGTTCAATGTGTCGACACATGGACTTATCTGATGTGTCGACACATAGCTTCAAAAAAGTTATGAAATTATTTTTTTTTCATTAATTGTTAATGATATCTTGGAGGCCCAATGTGCAATATGATTGCTTCTAAACTCAATTGATTGAGTTGCAAATTTACTAGGTCGAATTGAATTGGATTTGATTCGGGCTAGGTTTGGGTCAACTCGGGTTGAACCAAAATTGGTGCACCTTATCCATCTGAGTTTGAAATTGGATTTTAAGCTAAAACATCATTTAATTTTGAATTATTAGCTTAATTTTTGAATTTAACTTGATATTTGAAATTAATTATTGGATAAATGCTATCATTAACTCCCTCCCCACTAACTCTCCCCATTACTCTCACCCAACTTCCTCACTCTCTCCTATAAGATAGGGGCTATTTAGGATGTGGAAAAGGAGATGAAATGAAAGGTTTTTGATAGAAAAGCTTTGCAAAAATTGAGAGAAAAATGAGAGAAAGCTAGAATTGTTTTTTACTTAAAGTTGGGAAGAGAGATCTAAGGGTATTGGGTGAGCGATTGCCTAGTGCTCTAGGTTGGGAAAGAGAGTCTGGGAAGGATTGTTTTCAGAGTATTTCCCACCTCCATTGTGTTCTTCAGCAGTGTGAGGAGTCTTGACATTCGAGGAAGAAGAATCAGATACCAAGGATTTTCCGAAGCTAGCACTTCAGAAAGCACTGGTCAAGAAAGTCTCGGTGTGAACTACCCGTGGAGGCCAGATGATTGTGTGGCTTGTAGAGCTTCGTCCACCTCTTCAGTTGGTAATTCGAGAGCATCATCCATTCCATCTTCCACTACTGCAAGGAGTTCTTTGCATCCTCAAAAGGTGTGCATCAAAAGGTTTGATACGGTAGGTTCATGTTTTATATTATACATTGCTGTTCATATCATATTACATTGGTAGGCTATGTAGAAAGTAGTTTATATCATGTTTAGATTAAAATAGTTTAATCATTACTCTTCCACTGTAATGCATGTTAAAAAGATTTTAAAATGCATATCTATAGCCTGCTTACGGTTCCCTTCACCTTCGCTCCTCCTCATCATCATCATCACTAGATGAGCCAACTGCCCTCTGTCCAGATCCTTTTTTCCTCCAAGTTCCATCTGCCAATTGATAACCCATTCTCTGCAATAACTTGGAAGAGTATGTATTCATATGGTTCAGTGGCCTACCATCCTCACCAATTAAGTCAACTCTAGAGGCCTAAAACAGTAAAGTGAAAACCATTCCATATGGGAGACAAGACTTTACCTTCCTTATTGCTTCCTTCATCTGTAGTAGCATGATATGATGCAAATCGAGGGCCTCCCCTCAATTAGGTCTCCCATGAAGCATAGGTCTCTCTCACTCACCCAGTCAAATCAACCTGTTCTTAGGAGAAAAATCCTGTTGATGAAGGTTGTGTAGCAATCTTATCTCTAAGAAAAGGGAGTTAGCTTTTACATTTCCAATTCCACTCACATCACTCCTTTCCAAGATGGTTCTGAGGGTTTTTTGTCTATCCTTTAGAACTAGATGGTTAAGACCCTCATTAGGCATTTCAAGCAATTGCTCAACCTTTCTTCTATCATAATTATTCTCTTTCCTTTGACAGTGGATTCAATGTGACGTTCTTCCAAAATTAGATTCTCATAAAAACTTCATACCAGGTTAGGATATGTAGGAACATTCAAGGAACAGAAGAATGACCAACCTTGGTCTTCAATCATGTCACCAATCCGAAGCCATAGGTCCTTGAGGAATAGAAAATTATCCTTGTCCACTTGTGACCGAACGGATTGCCATGGAAACTATTTATCTTGGTGGAGAAGGTGATGCCTCTTGTTCCTCAGCCTGTTGTCGACTTCGAGTTGACTGATCTTCTCTTCTTTTGATCTTTTTTCTCTTGGAGGGCTTTCTTCATTGGTTCGAGGGCATTTTCCAATAGCTTTCTTCGATGCCATTGCTCAAGCTCGAGAGGATTGTAAGGGTTTAAGCTAGAGAAGGTCGGTTGAGAGCAAAGGAAAAGGTTCTTGGCTTGGAAACAAAGGTTCTAAGCAAATGGAGAAGGAAATAACAAAGATAGGGTCTTAGGTTAAGTCCTACGACTCAAATAAAAGGTGCCTAAGCTGACATCCGAGTCGATTCGGCTCAACCTAAATTGCTTGAGTCGACTTGAGCAGAAACTCCATAGAAGGTTCCAAATAGTTCAAAAAAGGTCTCAAATGAAAGATATATACTAAGAGATATGGTCATTATCCTTAGTTTGATTTAGGAGGCTTTCTAGATAATGTTCCTTAATTTTGAAGAATTTATGTTTGGTTTTCTATAATACCATTTTGTTGTGGTATTCTAGGAGCGGAGAAGTTGTGATCAATTCCGTTTTCTATGTAATAATAATCAAAAAATTGATTTTCAAATTCTGTGCCATGATCACTCCTAATAGATACAATCGAAAGATTTTTTGGTTTGAAACTTTCTTATAAAATTTTTGAAAATTTTGAAAGTTTCATTTTTTGTGCAATAAACAAAACCCATGTAAATCTAGAGAAATCATCTACTATCACAAGTACATATTTCATACCACCTAGGCTTGTGGTCCTAGTTGGTCCAAATAAGTCCATATAAAGTAGCTCAAGGGGTCTAGAAGTTGAAATCATATTTTTAGATTTAAAACTCCCCTTAGTTTGTTTACCCATTTTCAAGCATCGCAAACATGTTCAAAATCACTTTAAATTCAAGTAAACCTCTAACAAGATTCTTGAAAATTAATTTGGCAATAGTATGCATGCTAGCATGACCTAATCATCTATGCCAAAGTAAACAAGACTCCTTGGTCTTAGTATTTATTGCTACTAGACTAGAACTAAAGACATGGCTAGATCATTTAGATCTACCACATAAATATTTCCAAGTTTGTGTCCAATGAATTGTTGCTAGAATCAAGTGAGTTGTTACTATACACATGATGATTCAAAGACAACCTTGAAGCCTTTATCATACAATTGGCTAATGTTTAACAAGTTATGTTTCAATTTGTCTACTAGCAATACATTTTCAATAAAAGTAGAGGGGGTTTTTGATCTTACCAATTCTGATTATTTTTCCCTTGCCATTATTTCCAAATTTACCAAACCTCCTTCTTTCATCTCTAGGGTGATGAATTGATCCTTGTCATCCATTATATGTCTTGAACAGCCACTATCTAGTACCAACTTCTTTATTTTTTGGGCTGCAAGACATTCCTGTAAAATAACCAAGAAGTTCTTTTAGGCACCCAAGCTACCTTGGGTCTTTGCAGGTTAGCAGAGGTGGTTTCTTTGGAAACCAAATCTTTCCAATTCTATTCTTTGCATTTCCATTATCTTTAACAAATTGCATTGGAAAAATTTGTGTCCAAACCCATGACATGCATAACAAACAATTCTAGTATTTTGAAAAATTTAAATTTTGAAGTTCTAGATGTAGAAGCATGTGATGCAGATGTAGAACCATTTAACCTAAAATATTTTTGATTTAAAATCTTAGGTATGTAATTTGAAGCTCTTGAAATGGATGTGGAAGCATTTGATACAAAAGCATTTTAAGAAATAGATTTTGGTATAAATGTTTTGAAGATACAAATATAGTAGTTGAAATTCTATTTGTATTCGAAAAATTATAACTGATTCCAGCCTTTTACTTATATTTCTTTGCTCTTTTAAAATCAACTCAAGCTTATTGAACTTAAGTTAAGCTTTTCAACCAAGGCTTGAGTTTTTCTATCTCCTTTTTCCCATTAGTATTTTCATCAATCAAAGCTTTGTTTTTCTCAAGATATAGATTTTTCTCATTTACAAAGCTTTGTTATTTTAGAAAAGATAGTTAATTCTTTTTGCAATAACTTGTCTTTTTGAAATCTCTTCCTTTTTTCTAACAAAGAATCATTATTGTTCTTTAAAGCTCTAATTTTATTCCAGCCTTTTTAATTCTGTAAGCAAATCATGGAATGTAGAATTTAGTTTATCAAAAGGAAATTCAACTTGAGATTCAGGGGACATTACCTCATCTTCAAGATCCATAAGGCATAGCTTGGTAGTTTTGTGATCTCTTCATCTTCTGTTGAAGTTGACTCCTCACTATCTCTCCAAGTCACAACCATCGCTTTTTTTCTTCTTCTTAAATATTTTCTTTAAAAGGATACTCGAGATGAATATGCCCAGGTTTCTTACTGTGTTCACCTTTCTTGTAAAATTTTTGAAGTACCTTCCCTTTTCTTTTCCATAAATCTTCTAAATCTCCTCATGACCATAGCTATATCTTCATCTTCTAAGTCATCTTCGAAGGAGGAGCAATCATTTTCGAAGAAGGAGGAATCATCTTCCAATTCCTCATCTTGTTTCTTTGATTCCGATGCAGCTTTGAAGGCAATAGTTTTCTTCTTTTCTGATCATCTTCATTTCTATGCTACATGGCCAGTTTTGTGTGGTGAGAGAACCATCAGTTCATCAGAGGTAGAGTATTTAGTTCTTTTGCTTCTTGGATGGCAGTTACTTTGGGATCCCACTTGTCCAAAGTGATCTTAGAATCTTCTATACTAAGTCTGTATTAGATTAAATCCTACCAAGACTTTTTAAGCCATTAATAATATCTGTAAACCATGAAAACATGGTAGAGATAGTTTCATTTTACTCCATTTTAAATAATTCATAGTTATGTACTAGAAGATTAATTTTTGAGGTCTTACTTGTGAGTTCCTTTATGGGTCACTTCGAGTTTATCTCAAATTTTCTTAGCTAAATTGCTGATGCAGGATGAACCTAAGACTGATTTGAATGTAGAAAAATAGAAACTATTTTTTTTTATAATTTTTTAGAATTTTAATTGTAGGCTAAAGTCCCAAAATCAAGTAAAGATTAGTAGGCAAACTAGCAATGCAAAGATCCAACATACCCACATATGAACTCATGCAAAATAATAAAAAGGAGGACCTCAAAGATTAAGAAACCATCGGTTAGGATAGTGTACCTTCAATGAGATAAAAAATTAGGAGGGGGAAGGATTGTACCGAACAACGTTTGAAGATCCGATCGAAGATGGGGTCACACAGAACTCGGGATCATCGCTTGGAAGTCAAGCCTGTAGTTCCTCAGATCAATCAGCTATGAGGTTTGTTCCAGGAGCTAAAGAGGGCCTCCTCTTTAAAGGTGAACACTCGGGGACCCTGCAAGCATCAGAGGTTAGTTAGGAAACAATAAAGAAAAAAAAGTATGGAAGTAGGGTTTATGAGAAGGTTGAATTAGGGTTGCTGAAGCTAGCGGCCTGGATGGGGGAAGAAGACTCCTTGCTTTGGTCGGCTAGGGCTTCTCACTTTGGGCATGTTAGGGCTTAAAGAAGGTTGCTTTGGGATGGCTAGGGCTTGGATGGACTGGGGCTCACAAGTAACACTCACACTCATACACAAGAATACAAGCTAGAAAAATTTTAATAGAGTTTTAATTCATGAAAAGAGATGATTACAAGAGGGGGAGGGGTGGGGTATTTATAGATGTTCCATGCCCTCTCCTTGTTATGATAGGATTAAAACTTTTCTAGGACCAGGAGTACAAAATGTGAATAGGAAAAAGGATTACAAGGTTGAATAAAATTAGAACTTTAAAATACCAAAAGGAAGTGGGACTCCTCTCCTCTTTGATTGGTCAAGGGGGCACAGTGGGCTTGGTCTATTGGGCTTGGATGCCTAATTGAGTTGGTCTTGGGTTGTGTGTCGGCAGCAAGGGGAATCTCCCATTGGGCTTGGGCGCCATCAAGGAGCTTTGGTGCATGGGTCTCCTGGTGGGCTGGAAACCCTGGGCCGGGGTGCCTAGAATATTTTCTGGTATCATGTGGTGCTTGGAATCTTCATATGTGGAGCTTCATGGGCTTGGGCTTGCTTTGCTCTGGAAGGGCTTGGCAAAGGCTTTGGCTGGCACTCCTCTTCTTATATAACTGGACTTGTACTAGACTGAACATAAACTTACAGGACTCAATTGGACTGGACTGAGGATGAGACAACTCAACTTATTACAGGACTCAATTAAACTCAGCTGAGCTAAATTCATTACAAAACTCTCAACTGGACTAACTTGATTACAAAACTTGACACATTATTAAGGATTCAAAAAAATCCTAATCAGTAAACTAGATAGGGCCCAGTAATCTGTGTCGGATCCTAGTGCCCCCACCAATTCTCCTGGGATGGGAGGAACTCGATCCCATCGAGTAAGGGTCAATGCGGCCCTCATATTGCTCAAGAAGGTCTGGGTTGAGGCACTGTAGATTCTCTCGGGTGATCCATGAGTCCTCGGATTTTGGTTGACCTTGCCATCGGACCAAATATCATTGATAGCCTTTGTTCCAGATACTGATGGCTTGATGGTCTAGGATGCGCTCAATCCTTTCCTTACAATAGGCCAGTTTGTAGGTGGATACTCTGGGGTGGGTTCACTCTCAAGGGAAGGGATAGGTCCAAAGGGCTCACTAGGTATCGTTGTTGGCTCTCGGTACTCCACAAGGTCTAAAATATTGAAGGTGGAACTAATACCTAATTCGGGTGGCAACTCGAGCACATAGGCATTGGATCCAACTCTCTTTATTATTTTGAACAGTCCAACTCTGCGAGCATGTAGTTTCTTTACGGTCCTTGGGGGAACCACTCAGGCCTAAGCCTGATCATCACATAATTCCCAGCAGAAAACACTTTAGCTTTTTCGAGAATTAGCCAACTTTTTATAAAGTTCAATACTTATGTTTATCTTTTGACTAATGTCCTGATGCAAATGCTGTGCAGAGGTCAGTGCAGGTGTGGATAGATAAAGTAGGTTTGTGGATGTATTAGACTAAAAACCAGATACTATGTCCTGGGTTGTTGGTGGGGACACCAATATTAGACACAGATCCCTGGATCCCATATGGTTTATTTATTAGGATTTTAATTCTAGAACCTTAGTCATGTATCACAATTTTGTAATCAATTAAAATTGAGTCCTGTAATAAGTTGAGGTTAGTTGATTGTCTTAACCCTCAACCCTAGCCAGTATACTGAGTCATGCACTTCAGTTATGAGTCTAGTAAGAGTTCAATTTTGTACAAGAGAAGAAGATACCCTACTTTGGAGCTCCACCAGGCCTCATCCAGGAGTTAGAGGCCGCTACATTAGATTATTGGATTTTGTGTGATACCACAGGATCCAAGATGCCTTCCAGAAATCCTGATTCCTTCCAGATGCCCTCCAGATGATCAGATTCCTCTCCAGATACCAGAGAACATTTCCAAACCAGGGCATCCTTGATTCCAGAGGTCCACCTGCATCCCAGTCCAAGAAAGTAAAGTCCAGGAACCAAGCCCAAGCCCACCAGAACCAAGATGCTCTTTTTATTCCAAGAATATTCTATTCAAGTGCCCCAGCTTTCAGGAGGCCCAAGCCAATGCGCCCAAGCCCCTTTGGGCTGGCCCATTACTTCCCTCTTGAAGACCACATGCCAATCAAAGCAAGAGCAGGCATCCTTGACCAAGTCAAAGCATGAAGAAGAGAGGAGAAGGAGAAGACTAGGTCAAATCCTAACCTAGATGGGACTTCTTCCTAGTTTGTTTAGGACTTGTAATTCTAACCTAGATAGGAGAGGACTTGTAAACCAAGTGTGTAACCCAAGTTAAAGGTCATGGGAGCTCTATAAATTCCCCACCCCTCTTTCTCTTGTAATATCCTTTCTCATATGAATTAAATCTTTGCTGAAATTTTGGTTTAAGAACTTGTGTTCTTGTGTTGGTGTTGGAGTTTTTGTGTTTCTTTGGTTACTTTGTGTGCCCTAATCATCCTTGCTGCCCTAGCATCCTTCCATGCCCTAGCTTGCTGCCATCCAAGCCATCACATGCCTAAAAGGAAGAGTGTCCTAGGCCACCCAAAGCAAAGAGAAACATCCTTCTTCAAGCCGCCACATACAAAACCTGAATTCATATTTCTACTAACCCTAATCCCCTTTTACTACTTTGTTATTGCTATTTTGATTGACCTCTGATGCTTGCAAAATCCTCAAGGTATTTCACCTCCTTATAGGAGGCTTTCCTCACCTACAGGACCATCCAAATCAGCCATCTGATCCAAGGGAACCGAAGCTTCATCTTTCAGACTCCAATCATAGTGCTGTGTGATCTCTTCGTCAAAATTTCTTCAAATCTCTGACAAGTAACATCCTTCCCTACTCTTGATATCTGATTTGTTGAAGATAATCTATCTTAAATCGGGAGTTTCTCAACTCTCGGGTCCTGCCTATTTCATTATCTTGCATTAGTTGTTTTGTGATCATGATGATTCTTTGCATTGCTATTATTCCTGCTAGTTCTTACTTTATTTTGATAATAGCCTACAAATTAAATTATAAAAAAAAATTAGTTTACTATTTTTTTACAATCTTAGAGTCAACCCGCATCAGTTGTTCCTGAGGGATTTTTTCTTGGACCTTCTTTATTAACAACTCTTGTGAACCCTTACTTTTATCCATAATGTTTGATCCTGGCTCAGTCACTTCTTCTTCAAATACTATAGTGGGTTCGGGATCATTTTCCTTTGATTCCTCAATGGGTCCACTCTCTAATTCCTCTTCTTCAGGTTCTTCTACTTGACTCAAACTCAATGTCCTCTTTAGATCCTTCAATGGGCTCAGGAGTTTCCTTCTCTAATTTCTTAGCCTTAATTAGATTAACCCCTGGTTTTCTTTTTTAAGGCTACTAGAGTCTCTCTCAACTGGATCTCTGGGATGAGTCAGATGAATTACAAATTCTTTCCATGGTGAGTAAAGGTGCAGTTGTTGGTTCAACCAACAGGGATGCATCATGATCGTAAAGCCATGGTCGACCTAAGATGATACTACTGGCTACCATGGGAAGGACATCACACCAAATCTTCTCCTCATATGATTGCAGTTTGATCAAGATTTGGCACCATGACTTGATTGAAATGGATGTGGAATCTATCCATGAGACTTTATAGGAGCTAGGATGGGAAACTGGGGTCAATCCTAATATTTAACTATATCGCAGAGATGGCATGACATTGACACAATTTCCACTATCTATTATAATCTTGCATACCTTATCCCTAATTTTTATAAAGATTTGTAGGATGTTAGTCCTACGCCAATCTTCCTGTGTCTTGGTCTGGGTCTGGATGCACCTAACTACCCCTACTAAGTCAGACTGATCAAATTCCTTCTCATCTCCTTCATACTCCTCTATCAAGTCTGCCTCAACTTCATAAACCTCTTCTTCCTCATCATCATTGGGTTCAAGCTCCTCCTCCTCAAGCTCCTCTATGTGTAAAGATCTAGTGGGACATTGGCTAGCATAATGACCTACCTTGTTGCATCTAAAGCAAGCATTGGGGCTGGGGCTTGGGGCTTTCTGAAATACGGGTGCCTTACCCTTGTCATTCCTAAAAGATGTAGAATTGCTAGCACTGGGTTAACTCGGACTCGGGTTGGAACGAGATGGGCTAGGGTTGGGACGGGTTGGGTTCACATTGGGTCGGGTTTGATTAAGGTGGGGAGGCTGGATTAGGATTGGGTCGACTTGAGCTGGGGTTAGGTCAGGTTAAGTTAGAGCTGGGTCGGCTTGAGTAACCTGGGTTCTGGTTTAGTCTAAAACTAGAAGTGTTGGCCCTAAAGGTCTCAGGTCAATGGGCTAACAGCGCTTTTTGGAATCTTTCAAAATTCTCAGCTATTTGATAGGCCTGATCTATATGTTCAACTCCCCTTAGATACAGTTCCCTCTAAATATCCTCATGAAGGCTAGTTCTAAACCTGGATAAGGTCACTGATTCAGGTTCATCTAAGGCACACCTAAGGTTACATTCATCAAACTAGTTAAATACTCTCTCATAGTTGGGTACCTGTTTTAATCTTTGCCATTGATCTAGGAGACACTGTTGGTAGTATGGGGGAACATATTTTTCTCTAAGTTTTAGCTTCATGGCCTCCCACGTGGTGATGGGTAGATGGTTTCTTTGTCTAGTGAGGTGCTCCACATGTTCCTAGTATAACCTAGCCTGATCAGTTAGCCTAAGCTTTACAAATTGACACTTTCTTTCATCAATCAAGGCATACCATTTAAAATATTACTCCTTGCCTTCCTCCCAATCTATGTAGAACTTGGGATCTAGGGTGCCATCAAAGATGTGTGGATTTACTCTGATTCTCCTAAGGATTCTCTCATCATTGTTCTGGTCAACATGATTGGGCCTCCTAGGGTTATGATCCTTGTAAGGTTCTTGGCATGGGGCTATCCTAGGATTGGGTTCCATAAATCGGCCCTGGTTCTGGGTTCTCTTAGGGTTGGGCTCCATAAATTGGTCTTGGTTTGGGGCTCCCCTAGGGTTATGAGAGGTGGAACAGGATGCGCTCAATCCTTTCCTCACAATAGGCTAGTTTGTAGGTGGATACTCTGGGGTGGGTTCACTCTCAAGGGAAGGGATAGGTCCAAAGGTCTCGCTAGGTATCGTTGTTGGCTCTCGGTAATCCACAAGGTCTAAAATATTGAAGGTGGAACTAATACCTAATTCGGGTGGCAACTCGAGCACATAGGCATTGGATCCAACTCTATTTATTATTTTGAACAGTCCAACTCTGCAAGCATGTAGTTTTTTTACGGTCCTTGGGGGGAACCACTTAGGCCTAAGCCTGATCATCATATAATTCCCAGCAGAAAACTCTTTAGCTCTTTTTCGAGAATTAGCCAAGTTTTTATAAAGTTCAATACTTATGTTTATTTTGACTAATGTCCTGATGCAAATGCTGTGCAGAGGTCAGTGCAGGTGTGGATAGATAAAGTAGGTTTGTGGATGTATTAGTCTCAAAACCAGATACTATGTCCTGGGGTTGTTGGTGGGGACACCAATATTAGACACAGATCACTGGATCCCATATGGTTTATTTATTAGGATTTTAATTCTAGAACCTTAGTCATGTATCACAATTCTGTAATCAATTAAAATTGAGTCCTGTAATAAGTTGAGGTTAGTTGATTTGTCTTAACCCTCAACCCTAGCCAGTATACTGAGTCATGCACTTCAGTTATGAGTCTAGTAAGAGTTCAATTTTGTACAAGAGAAGAAGATACCCTACTTTGGAGCTCCACCAGGCCTCATCCAGGAGTTAGAGGCCGCTACATCAGATTATTGGATTTTGTTTGATACCAAAGGATTCAAGATGCCTTCCGGAAACCCTGATTCCTTCCAGATGCCCTCCAGATGCTCAGATTCCTCTCCAGATACCAGAGCACATTTCCAAACCAGGGCATCCTTGATTCCAGATGTCCACCTGCATCCCAGTCCAAGAAAATCAAGTCCAGGCACCAAGCCCAAGCCCACCAGAACCAAGATGCTCTTTTTATTCCAAGAATATTCTATTCAAGTGACCCAGCTTTCAGGAGGCCCAAGCCAATGCGCCCAAGCCCCTTTGGGCCGGCCGATTTCTTTCCCCTTGAAGCCCACATGCCAATCAAAGCAAGAGCAGGCATCCTTGACAAAGTCAAAGCATGAAGAAGAGCGGAGAAGGAGAAGACTAGGTCAAATCCTAACCTAGATGGGACTTCTTCCTAGTTTGTTTAGGACTTGTAATTCTAACCTATCTAGGAGAGGACTTGTAAACCAAGTGTGTAACCCAAGTTAAAGGTCATGGGAGCTCAATAAATCCCCACCCCTCTTCCTCTTGTAATATCCTTTCTCATATGAATTAAATCTTTGCTGAAATTTGGTTTAAGAACTTGTGTTCTTGTGTGTTGTTGGAGTTTTTGTGTTTCTTTGGTTACTTTGTGTGCCCTAATCATCCTTGCTGCCCTAGCATCCTTCCATGCCCTAGCTTGCTGCCATCCAAGCCATCACATGCCTAAAAGGAAGAGTGTCCTAGGCCGCCCAAAGCAAAGAGAAACATCCTTCTTCAAGCCGCCACATACAAAACCTGATTTCATATTTCTACTAACCCTAATCCCCTTTTACTACTTTGTTATTGCTATTTTGATTGACCTCTGATGCTTGCAAAATCCTCAAGGTATTTCACCTCCTTATAGGAGGCTTTCCTCACCTACAGGACCATCCAAATCAGCCATCTGATCCAAGGGAACCGAAGCATCATCTTTCAGACACTAATCAGAGTGCTGTGTGATCTCTTCGTCAAATTTCTTCAAATCTCTGACAAGTAACATCCTTCCCTACTCTTGATATCTGATTTGTTGAAGATAATCTATCTTAAATCGGAGTTTCTTAACTCTCGGGTCCTGCCTATTTCATTATCTTGCATGAGTTGTTTTGTGATCATGATGATTCTTTGCATTGCTATTATTCCTGCTAGTTCTTACTTATTTTGATAATAGCCTACAAATTAAATTATAAAAAAAAAATTAGTTTACTATTTTTTACAATCTTAGAGTCAACCCGCATCAGTTGTTCCTGAGGGATTTTTTCTTGGACCTTCTTTATGAATAACTCTTGTGAACCCTTACTTTTATCCATAATGTTTGATCCTGGCTCAATCACTTCTTCTTCAAATACTATAGTGGGTTCGGGATCATTTTCCTTTGATTCCTCAATGGGTCCACTCTCTAATTCCTCTTCTTCAGGTTCTTCTACTTGACTCAACTTATCAATGTCCTCTTTAGATCCTTCAATGGGCTCAGGAGTTTCCTTCTCTAATTTCTTAGCCTTAATTAGATTAACCCCTGGTTTTCTTTTTTTAAGGCTACTAGAGTCTCTCTCAACTGGATCTTTGGGATGAGTCAGATGAATTACAAATTTCTTTCCATGGTGACTAAAGGTGCAGTTGTTGGTTCAACCAAACAGGGATGCATCATGATCGTAAAGCCATGGTCGACCTAAGATGGTACTACTGGCTACCATGGGAAGGACACACCAAATCTTCTCCTCATATGATTGCAGTTTGATCAAGATTTGGCACCCTGACTTGATTGAAATGGATGTGGAATCTATCCATGAGACTTTATAGGAGCTAGGATGGGAAACTGGGGTCAATCCTAATAATTTAACTATATCGGCAAAGATGGCATTGACACAATTTCCACTATCTATTATAATCTTGCATACCTTATTCCAAATTTTTATAAAGATTTGTAGGATGTTAGTCCTACGCCAATCTTGCTGTGTCTTGGTCTGGGTCTCGATGCACCTAACTACCCTACTAAGTCAGACTGATCAAATTCCTTCTCATCTCCTTCATACTCCTCTATCAAGTCTGCCTCAACTTCATAAACCTCTTCTTCCTCATCATCATTGGGTTCAAGCTCCTCCTCCTCAAGCTCCCCTATGTGTAAAGATCTAGTGGGACATTGGCTAGCATAATGACCTACCTTGTTGCATCTAAAGCAAGCATTGGGGCTGGGGCTTGGGGCTTTCTGAAATACGGGTGCCTTACCCTTGTCATTCCTAAAAGATGTAGAATTGCTAGAACTGGGTTGACTCGGACTCTGGTTGGAACGAGATGGGCTAGGGTTGGGAGGGTTGGGTTCACATTGGGTCGGGTTTGATTAAGGTTGGGACGGGCTGGATTAGGATTGGGTCGACCTGAGCTGGGGTTAGGTCAGGTTATGTTAGTGCTGGTCGGCTTGAGTAACCTGGGTTCTGGTTTAGTCTAAAACTAGAAGCGTTGGCCCTAAAGGTCTTAGGTCAATGGGCTAACGGTGCTTTTTGGAATCTTTCAAAATTCTCAGCTATTCGATAGGCCTGATCTATATGTTCAACTCCCCTTAGATACAGTTCCTCTAAATATCCTCATGAAGGCTAGTTCTAAACCTGGATAAGGTCACTGATTCAGGTTCATCTAAGGCACACCTAAGGTTACATTCATCAAACTAGGTTAAATACTCTCTCATAGTCTTGGGTCCCTGTTTTAATCTTTGCCATTGATCTAGGAGACACTGTTGGTAGTATGGGGGAACATATTTTTCTCTAAGTTTTAGCTTCATGGCCTTCCACGTGGTGATGGGTAGATGGTTTCTTTGTCTAGTGAGGTGCTCCACGTGTTCCTAGTATAACCTAGCCTGATCAGTTAGCCTAAGCTTTACAAATTGACACTTTCTTTCATCAATCAAGGCATACCATTTAAAATATTACTCCTTGCCTTCCTCCCAATCTATGTAGACCTTGGGATCTAGGGTGCCATCAAAGATGGGTGGATTTACTCTGATTCTCCTAAGGATTCTCTCATCATTGTTCTGGTCAACATGATTGGGCCTCCTAGGTTTAGGATCCTGGTAAGTTTCTTGGCATTGGCTATCCTAGGATTGGGTTCCATAAATCGGCCCTGGTTCTGGTTCTCTTAGGGTTGGGCTCCATAAATTGGTCTTGGTTTGGGGCCCCCTAGGGTTATGAGAGGTGGAACAGGATGCGCTCAATCCTTTCCTCACAATAGGCCAGTTTGTAGGTGGATACTCTGGGGGGGTTCACTCTCAAGGGAAGGGATAGGTCCAAAGGTTTCGCTAGGTATCGTTGTTGGCTCTCGGTAATCCACAAGGTCTAAAATATTGAAGGTAGAACTAATACCTAATTCGGGTGGCAACTCGAGCACATAGGCATTGGATCCAACTCTTTATTATTTTGAACAGTCCAACTCTGCGAGCATGTAGTTTTTTTACGGTCCTTGGGGGGAACCACTCAGGCCTAAGCCTGATCATCACATAATTCCCTGCAGAAAACTCTTTAGCTCTTTTTCGATAATTAGCCAAGTTTTATAAAGTTCAATACTTATGTTTATCTTTTGACTAATGTCCTGATGCAAATGCTGTGCAGAGGTCATTGCAGGTGTGGATAGATAAAGTAGGTTTGTGGATGTATTAGACTAAAAACAGATACTATGTCCTGGGGTTGTTGGTGGGGACACCAATATTAGACACAGATCCCTGGATCCCATATGGTTTATTTATTAGGATTTTAATTCTAGAACCTTAGTCATGTATCACAATTTTGTAATCATTAAAATTGATCCTGTAATAAGTTGAGGTTAGTTGATTTGTCTTAACCCTCAACCCTAGCCAGTATACTGAGTCATGCACTTCAGTTATGAGTCTTGTAGAGTTCAATTTTGTACAAGAGAAGAAGATACCCTACTTTGGGCTCCACCCGGCCTCATCCAGAGTAGAGGCCGCTACATCAGATTATTAGATTTTGTGGTGATACCAAAGGTATCAAGATGCCTTCCAGAAACCCTGATTCCTTCCAGATGCCCTCCAGATGCTCAGATTCCTCTCCAGATACTAGAGCACATTTCCAAACCAGGGCATCCTTGATTCTAGATGTCCACCTGCATCCCAGTCCAAGAAAATCAAGTCCAGGCACCAAGCCCAAGCCCACCAGAACCAAGATGCTCTTTTTATTCCAAGAATATTCTATTTAAGTGCCCCAGCTTTCAGGAGGCCCAAGCCAATGCGCCCAAGCCCCTTTGGGCCGGCCCATTACTTCCCCCTTGAAGCCCACATGCCAATCAAAGCAAGAGCAGGCATCCTTGACCAAGTCAAAGCATGAAGAA
Source organism: Areca catechu (assembly GCA_021397845.1). Taxonomy (NCBI): domain Eukaryota; kingdom Viridiplantae; phylum Streptophyta; class Magnoliopsida; order Arecales; family Arecaceae; genus Areca; species Areca catechu. The sequence continues at coordinate 118,407,624 of CM038040.1, read as the reverse complement.
GAGAGGAGAAGGAGAAGACTAGGTCAAATCCTAACCTAGATGGGACTTCTTCCTAGTTTTTTAGGACTTGTAATTCTAACCGAGCTAGGAGAGGACTTGTAAACTAAGTGTGTAACCCTAGTTAAAGGTCATGGGAGCTCTATAAATTCCCCACCCCTCTTCCTCTTGTAATATCCTTTCTCATATGAATTAAATCTTTGCTGAAATTTTGGTTTAAGAACTTGTGTTCTTGTGTTGGTGTTGGAGTTTTTGTGTTTCTTTGGTTACTTTGTGTGCCCTAATCATCCTTCTGCCCTAGCATCCTTCCATGCCCTAGCTTGCTACCATCCAAGCCATCACATGCCTAAAAGGAAGAGTGTCCTAGGCCACCCAAAGCAAAGAGAAACATCCTCCTTCTTCAAGCCGCCACATACAAACCTGAATTATATTTCTACTAACCCTAATCCCCTTTTACTACTTTGTTATTGCTATTTTGATTGACCTCTGATGCTTGCAAAATTCTCAAGGTTTTTCACCTCCTTATAGGAGGCTTTCCTCACCTACAGGACCATCCAAATCAGCCATCTGATCCAAGGGAATCGAAGCTTCATCTTTCAGACTCCAATCAGAGTGCTGTGTGATCTCTTCGTCAAAATTTCTTCAAATCTCTGACAAGTAACATCCTTCCCTACTCTTGATATCTGATTTGTTGAAGATAATCTATCTTAAATCGAGAGTTTCTTAACTCTCGGGTCCTGCCTATTTCATTATTCATGAGTTGTTTTGTGATCATGATGAATCTTTGCATTGCTATTATTCCTGCTAGTTCTTACTTTATTTTGAGAATAGCCTACAAATTAAATATAAAAAAAAAATTAGTTTACTATTTTTTTACAATCTTAGAGTCAACCCGCATCAGTTGTTCCTGAGGGATTTTTCTTGGACCTTCTTTATGAACAACTCTTGTGAACCCTTACTTTTATCCATAATGTTTGATCCTGGCTCAGTCACTTCTTCTTCAAATACTATAGTGGGTTCGGGATCATTTCCTTTGATTCCTCAATGAGTCCACTCTCTAATTCCTCTTCTTCAGGTTCTTCTACTCGACTCAACTCATCAATGTCCTCTTTAGATCCTTCAATGGGCTCAGGAGTTTCCTTCTCTAATTCTTAGCCTTAATGAGATTAACCCCTGGTTTTCTTTTTTTAAGGCTACTAGAGTCTCTCTAATTGGATCTCTGGGATTAGTCAGATGAATTACAAATTTCTTTCCATGGTGACTAAAGGTGCAGTTGTTGGTTCAACCAAATAGGGATGAATCATGATCGTAAAGCCATGGTCGACCTAAGATGATACTACTGGCTACCATGGGAAGGACATCACACCAAATCTTCTCCTCATATGATTGCAGTTTTGATCAAGATTTGGCACCATGACTTGATTGAAATGGATGTGGAATCTATCCATGAGACTTTATAGGAGCTAGGATGGGAAACTGGGGTCAATCCTAATAATTTAACTATATCGACAGAGATGGCATTGACACAATTTCCACTATCTATTATAATCTTGCATACCTTATCCCTAATTTTTATAAAGATTTGTAGGATGTTAGTCCTACGCCAATCTTCCTGTGTCTTGGTCTGGGTCTGGATGCACCTAACTACCCCTACTAAGTCAGACTGATCAAATTCCTTCTCATCTCCTTCATACTCCTCTATCAAGTCTGCCTCAACTTCATAAACCTCTTCTTCCTCATCATCATTGGGTTCAAGCTCCTCCTCCTCAAGCTCCCCTATGTGTAAAGATCTAGTGGGACATTGGCTAGCATAATGACCTACCTTGTAGCATCTAAAGCAAGCCTTGGGGCTGGGGCTTGGGGCTTTCTGAAATACGGGTGCCTTACCCTTGTCATTCCTAAAAGATGTAGAATTTCTAGAACTGGGTTGACTCGGACTCGGGTTGGAACGAGATCGGCTAGGGTTGGGACGGGTTGGGTTCACATTGGGTCAGGTTTGATTAAGGTTGGGACGTGCTGGATTAGGATTGGGTCGACCTGAGCTGGGGTTAGGTAGTCAGGTTATGTTAGTGCTGGGTCGGCTTGAGTAACCTGGGTTCTGGTTTAGTCTAAAACTAGAAGTGTTGGCCCTAAAGGTCTCAGGTTAATGGGCTAACGGTGCTTTTGGAATCTTTCAAAATTCTCAGCTATTCAATAGGCCTGATCTATATGTTCAACTCCCCTTAGATACAGTTCCCTCTAAATATTCTCATGAAGGCTAGTTCTAAACCTAGATAAGGTCACTGATTCAGGTTCATCTAAGGCACACCTAAGGTTACATTCATCAAACTAGGTTAAATACTCTCTCATAGTCTTGGGTACCTATTTTAATCTTTGCCATTGATCTAGGAGACACTGTTGGTAGTATGGGGGAACATATTTTTCTCTAAGTTTTAGCTTCATGGCCTCCCACGTGGTGATGGGTAGATGGTTTCTTTGTCTAGTGAGGTGCTCCATGTGTTCCTAGTATAACCTAGCCTGATCAGTTAGCCTAAGCTTTACAAATTGACACTTTCTTTCATCAATCAAGGCATACCATTTAAAATATTACTCCTTGCCTTCCTCCTAATCTATGTAGAACTTGGGATCTAGGGTGCCATCAAAGATGGGTGGATTTACTCTGATTCTCCTAAGGATTCTCTCATCATTGTTCTGGTCAACATGATTGGGCCTCCTAGGGTTAGGATCCTGGTAAGGTTCTTGGCATGGGGCTATCCTAGGATTGGGTTCCATAAATCGGGCCTGGTTCTGGGTTCTCTTAGGGTTGGGCTCCATAAATTGGTCTTGGTTTGGGGCTCCCCTAGGGTTATGAGAGGTGGAACAGGATGAATCAGGATCAAGTTTAGTATTGAACTGTGGGGTTCTTTCTATGGTGCCTAATCGGTTCTCTACTTGGTCAAGCCTATTGGTTAATTGGTCAATCCTATAGGTTGCTTGGTTATTTGATTGGGTCATTTGGTCAAATCTACGATTCAATTGGGTTATCTGGCTGGTCAATTGGGTATTGGATTGGTCAAACTTGTGGTTCATCTGGGCAAACTGATTTTGGGATTGGGTGTTCATTGGTCAAGCCATTCAGTCATGGCTTTAATGAGGATTTCAAGATTGGATTCCATGGTTGAACGGGTTGGGATTTAAACCATTGATATTAGATTCCTAACTAGTGGTCATGCAAATATTCAATCAGTTAGGGTTATGATGCAGCCAAGCATACAAAGTAGATAAGTACTAGGATTTACTAGACCAAGAGTCAAAGCGGAATGGGTTGACTTAAATTACACTTAACTCAACAGCTAATCCTTCACTGACCAGGTAAGAGGTGGGGTGGTGGGAGGCTCCCCTTACCTATTGTTGCCCAGATATGGTGCCAAGGGGGGGGTGAATTGGGTATTTAAAAATTAAAGCAATATATGTGCTATCAAGTTTTAAGGTGAAGAGTGATAGTGCTCAAATAATTGTGCAACGGAAGCAATGAAATAAATCAACAATTAAGGAGCAAAAGAAGAGCAATGCAAACACACAAGAAGTATAGTGGTTCGGTGCACCTAGCACCTACATCACTCCCAAGTTCCACTTGGAATTTCCACTATAATCTTTAGATTACAGCCGACTTGTTTTACCAGGCTCACAAGTCAAAAACCTTACACACTTGTTTTGGCTTCGGGCTTACAAGCAACCCTAGTTGGTTTTATCAATTGGCTCACCAACAAAACCTCACTCACTTGTTTGGCTTCGGGCTTACAAGCAACCCTAGTTGGTTTTATCAATTGGCTCACCAACAAACCTCACACTAGTTTCAAATTCCCTTGAAACTAGCCTACCACAAATAGAATTTGAATACAATGAATAAAAATAAAACAAATCCTTTATGAGCAATTAGAAATTCGTTGAAGCTCTTGATGGAGACTCTTCAAGCCTTTTCCTTGGAATCTTTAGACCTCACTAAATGCCAAATCCTTGAAGTTGGATTCCTCAAAGATGGAAAGCTTTTGGCAAAGGAATCTCTTGGTTTTCTCACTCTTTTGGCTTGGAATGATTGAAGGCTTTGTACTTTGACTCTAAACTTTTTCACTTTGTCTCCTTGTCTTTTTTGAAGTTTGGTGGAGGTTAAATACCTCATTCATGCTGAAACAACTCCACAAGACCGTTAGATTCAAAATATGGCCGTTTATGGCCGTTAGAAATCAAATCAGAAGTTCAGAAAAACTAGCTGTTATGCCATGAGTCGACCTCATGAGTCGACCTCTGGATCAAGTGTCGACCTCATGAGTCGACCTCCAGTAAATTTTAGGCAAAAATTTAGAATACCATAGTTCTGCCAGGTTGAATTCTCAGGCAATGAGTCGACCTCTGGTGTCGACCTCTGGACAGGTGTTGACCTCTGGTGGTCGACCTCTGGTGCGTGCCACTGAGATTTTGCCGTGCCGGCCATGCTGAACTTTTTTCTCTTCATGAGTCGACCTCTGGTGGTCGACCTTTGAAGGTGTCGACCTCTGGGGGTCGACCTCTGATCTGAATTTTTTGAAACTCTTTGAGATGTGCGTGCCATGCTTGAGTTCCTTTAAGCCTGTGTTTCTTTTGTCAAATATCTTAACAAGAAGGTCCATTATGAGAATTTTGATTTTGTCCAAGATAGAAGAGCTCTTTCTAAATCATGCAAACTTAGTTTCATCATTGTATTTGATACTCTTTTTGAATAACCTAAGTCCTGAAACTTTATCTAGAGATGAAACATTAGTCCAAACATATACTCAACCTTTTGTTAATCATCAAAACTAAGGAGCCAAAGTCAACAATCTCCCCCTTTTTGATGATGACCAACAACCTTGAGTATATATGCAATTTAGTCCAAAAGCAAATATAGCAATGATAAAAATTTTCAAAGAATCCTTACATGCATAAAATTTTACTTTTCATTTACTTCTTTCTTTTTGTGAAAACATTCTCATGAGTCAAAAAGATAAGAAACATACTGCTTTACTCATAAGAATCATATTTTACTTTACTACTCATAAGAAGGAGTCTCATATATACTATACTACTGGTATCATGAGTCTCATATGTACTTTACTACTCCCCCTTTTTGTCAAGAATCAAAAAGTCCATTTTTGTAGTGAAAGATATATTAATGAAACTTATGTTCAATTATAATGAAGTATTTAGGTGCATAAAATACAAGCTCCCCCTCAATTTATGCATTCAATATAAAAAAATATTCTAACTTGAGGGTTTAAAGGATAAATGCTAAGAGCTGGTATCAGACAGTAAAATGTCACAAAATGTCACAATATAGATAAAAAGTCGTAATATAGATAAAAGGCAATGTATACAGTTACAAAATTGCTTACATAGTAAGCACAAAAACACTGATATAAAGACCATACAAAGCAAACTAAGTACAACAAGTAAATCTATGAGGCTACTCCTCATTAGAAGGTATATCAAAAGATACAGGAGCCATGATCCTAGATGAGGATTTTGGAGTCCTATGTGAGGAACTCCGAGTCCTCAGAGAGGGACCAGACCTAGGGGTAGTCCTACGAGATCTATATGTCCTAGGAAAGGGCTCCACAGGTGTCCCGACTGAAGCAGTAGCAGAAGGAGTAGACGGATCAGTATGCTGAGTAGACTGAGCGGGGGTCTGCCTGCTGACTATCTCATAAGCTGTGGGATCATCAATGTCTGTTTCTGTATGCTCATCTATGTCATCCGGAATCCCAGTGATAGTCTTAAAAAGTGACTCTGTAGGCTCAGTATCAACTGGCACATCTGGAGGAGCTGTACTCGGAAGATCTGTAGCTGGAGGATCAGTAGCAGGGGGTATCTCTGGAATCGGATCTGCAGGTGGAACCTCAGAACTCCCTGCTCCAGGCTGATCTCCATCACTGTCACTGTATCCACTGGAGTCATCATCATCATCATCATCATCATCATCATGTGGAGGAGATAGTCGGATCTGCAGTCCTGACGGCAGTGCTAATCTCAGCAGGCTGAGGATCTGTCAGAATCCTGTATCCATACTAGCTGAGAGAGCACCAATGCGCATGTCTATGTGTATCCGCAGATCATGTAGCTCCTGTCGTACACCAGTGATCTCTGTCCGGACCTCTGAAATATGATCAGTCACTCTCTGCTCGAAGTCTGATATCCTCACTGAAGTCCTTCATGGTGTAGCAGTAATAGTAGGTGCTGGAGCTGATGAGGGTGGTGGGGCGTTTATGGCTCAGGCTCCGCAGTCTCTATCCGGTGCTGGGCGAGGAGGTGTACCATGATCAGTAGGCTCAGAAGGCCCTGCCTCAGTAGCTCGGATCTCATCCTCCTCATCTGGCTCCTGGCCAGACTCTTGTCGTACCCAACAGTCACTGATCAGTCGAAATCCCATCCTACGCAGGGATTTCTCTCCATAAGTATCAGTGTGCTGTAGCTGACTGAAGGGTATACCGTCGAATGAGACACCATGCTCTCTGAATATCTGAGTCAGTCCCATGCCATAAGGCTGAACAAGTCTCCTGTGAGAAGCTGCCTCACCATCTGCTGAAGCATGATCCTGGGAAGGTTGATGGGAGTCCGCTGTCTCAGGGACACCATCAACACCAGCTCACGCTCAGTGATAAAATCGAATCTCCCGCTCTTCGGAATCAAGATACGGGTGATGATATGATGCAGCACTCTCATCTCCAGTGAAAGCTGGTTAGCGGCTACTGTGGAAATATCGCTAACATCCTCACGCTCTAGGATACATCTGAAGGCGTGCTCTCTATCGCTGATCGAAGTGGCAGCAGGGCCATGAAGTGGAATCCTCCAGACGCGACTGATAACCTCCGGTGTCACTGGAATCTCGATCCCTCGTACTGTAGCAGACCATCCAATGCCATCAGTGGCCATGGATCCATAAAACTCCCTGATGAGGTCTGGTAGAATCTCTCAGACATCGTACAGAAATGAACCAGACCTGCATCTCTCAGTACATCTCCAATGAAGAAGTGATGCTGATCCCAGAATGGTATATCCACGCGCCTCCCACTAGCAATGCTCTTCCGGACTAAGCTGGCTGGCATTGGTGCAGGTGGCTCTGGGGTCGGCTCACGCTCATGTCTGACCTTTCGTCGTCGCTCAGTACTACCCTGGCCTTGTTCCAATCTCCTTTTCCTTACTGCCAGTGCTTTCTCGGACCCATGTGAAAGGAAGAGGGGTAACTTAGGAAAAATACAATGAGCAAGGCTAAGAGGAGAGGAGAGGGAAAGTGAGGTTTACGGATTGAGGAAAAAGAGGAGATGGTGAAGTGGTGAGATAGGGTTTGTGAGAATGGAGAAAATCGAGAGTAAATGAAGAAAAAGTAAGAAACGGAGGGGAAGAAATAAGTGTTTTCAATGAAAAACAACCGAGATTTGAGGGTAGATAGATGCAAGGCTTTCGGTTGTCCAAAACCAAGAACACGGTCAAAAAGAGGGTTGATTCCAAGGAAAGCAAGAGGAGAGGAGAGGATTACCCAAAATGATGAAGGAGAAGGGTGGAAATCTAATATTTAGGGGTTTAAGGAAGTTGGAGGGGGACCACACGAAGGAGAGGTAAGAAAAAAGTGGAGAAAAAAGGCTTGCGGACGGGTTTTTAAAAAAGCAGGTTTCCGTTCAAGTGTCGACCTCTGAAAATTTTCAGGGGTCGACCTCAAGTGTCGACCTCCAAAACTTAGGTGTCGACCTCAAGTGTCGACCTCCGAAAATTAAAGTGTCGACCTCCAACAATTAATAAAATTCTATAAAATAAAAAATTGATAAAGTTTAGAGAAAATAACCTTTAAACATATTTGAGAATTTATAAATCATTTTTGAGGAATTTTGATGAAAATTGAAGAGTTTCAAGCAAAAGGATCAATGACTCCCAGTTCTCTTCTGATCATACAAATCTATCTTCATTCAATGATTTTGTGAATATATTAGCCAAATGATAATCAGTACAAATAAATTCTAACAACACATTAGAGTTTTGACATGATCTCTTATGAAGTGATGTCTTATTTCAATATGTTTGCTTCTTGAATGTTATACAGGATTTTTTGTTAAATTGATTGCACTAGTATTATCACATCTTATGGGTGTCTTAATTAGTTTGATGCCAAAGTCCTCGAGTTGTTGTTTGATCCATAGAATCTGAGCACAACAGCTTCCAGCTGCTATATATTCGGCTTCCGCCGTAGATAGAGCAACCGAATTCTGTTTCTTACTGCTCCATGAAATCAAATTGACTCCTAGGAATTGACAAGTTCCACTAGTACTTTTTCGATCAAGTTTACACCCAGCAAAATCAGTATCAGAATATGCAATTAATTCATATGATGACTCTTAGAGTACCAAAGACCAATTTCGATAGACCCAGATAGTATCTAAGTATACGTTTTATAGCTAAGAGATGTGATTCTTTAGGAGCAGACTGAAAACGTGCACACATACAAACACTAAACATTATATCTGGTCTACTGGCAGTTAGATATAGAAATGAACCAATCATGCCTCTATATATTTTTGGTCTATGATTTACCACATTCATCTTTGTCTAATTTACATGAAGAGCTCATAGGGGTACCTATTGGTTTGGTAGTCTCCATCCCAAACTTTTCAAAATTTCTCTTGTGTACTTGGCTTGGTTGATGGAGATCCCCTCTTTGGTTTGCTTAATTTGGAGTCCGAGGAAGAAGTTGAGTTTCCCATCATGCTCATCTCGAACTCACTCTGCATTAACTTTGCAAATTCTTGACAAAGACATTCGTTAGTAGCACCAAAAATAATATCATCTACATATATTTGTACTACTAAGAGATCATCATTTTTCTTTTCAAAAACAGTGTATTATCTACATTACCTCTAGAGAAATCATTTTTCATCAAAAATGAACTTAATCTATCATACCAAGCTCTAGGAGCTGTTTTAAACCATACACATGCTTTATGTAATTTAAAGACATGATTAGGAAATTCATGATTTTCAAAACTAGGAGGTTGTTCAACATAAACCTCCTCTTCAATAAATCCATTTAAAAAGGCACTCTTAACATCCATTTGAAATAACATGAAATCCATAAACAAGCAAAAGCAAGAAAAAGTCTAATTGCTTCTAGCCTAGCAACAGGAGCAAAGGTTTCATCAAAGTCGATCCCTTCTTCCTAGTTGTAGCTTTAGCAACAAGTCTAGCTTTGTTCTTAATTACAATACCATGTTCATCAAGTTTATTTCTAAAAACCATTTTGTGCCAATTACAGAAACATTAAGGGGTTTTTCAGTTAAAGTCCAAACATTATTTCTTTTAAATTGATTTAGTTCATCTTGCATAGCATTAATCCAGTTACAATCTTTTTCAGCTTCTTCTATTGACTTAGGCTCTATCTGAGATACAAAGCTAAATAATCACAAACATTTTATAGAAGAGCGTGTACTACCCCTTTGATGGATCACCAATTATTAGCTCTTTAGGGTGTCCGTGTGCATACCTCCATTCCTTAGGTAAAGGTTTTGGTGAAGTTGCATTGATCTCTTGAATTGATCTTGATTCTCTTGATCATCATTTCTTTTGGGCTCATCCTCACTGATTGTCAATTGTTCAAGCTTCTTTGTACCTGTTTCAACATCAATAGAATCTTCTTTTCTAGAAGATTTTTTGTTAGATTAATCAAAACTACATGAATTGATTCTTCACCAGAAGAGTTCTTCTGTTGAAGACCCTATATGCCTTGCTAGAAGTAGAGTATCCTAAGAAGATACCCTCATCTGACTTGGCATCAAATTTACTGATATTATCTCTTGCCATTGTTTAATATGAAACAGCGGCAACCAAATACACGAAAATACTTGAGATTAGGTTTTCGATTTTTTCAAATCTCATATGGTGTTTTCTTCAAAATAGGTCGAATTAAAACACGATTTAAAATGTAATAGGAAGTATTAATGGCTTCTGCCCAAAAATATCTAGGTAAATCGTTTTCGCAAAGCATTGTGCGTGCCATTTCTTCAAGAGTCTGTTCTTTCTTTCTACCACCCCATTTGTTGAGGTATCCTAGGTGCAGAAAATTATGACTAATACCATTTTCATTACAAAAAGCTTCAAAATCATGATTGTCAAATTCAGTTCCATGATCACTACGCAAAGAAATAATAGTGAGATCTTTTTCGTTGAAAACCCTTTATGAAATTTAACAAAAGCTGAAAAAGTTTCATCTTTATGAGCTAAAAACATCACCCAAGTAAATCATGAGTAATCGTCTACAATTACTAGCCCATATTTTTTACCTCCCAAACTAGTTGTTCTAGTTGGTCCAAAGAGGTCTATATGCAATAATTCAAGGGATCTAGTAGTAGATACTACTCCTTTAGGTTTGAAAGTAGATTTAGTTTGTTTTCCAAATTGATATGCAGCACATATCTTATCTTTTTCAAATGTGAGTTTTGGCAATTCTTTTACAAGATTCTTTTTGCTTAATTTGAAATCAACTGCATACTAGCATGCCCTAGCCTACGATGCCAAAGCCAACTAGTTTCACTTGCCTTGGCTTTCTTAGCCACTAGGCATTGACCACTTTCCATGGCTAGATCATCAAGATCAACCATGTAAATGTTTCCATGCCTAAGACCAGTGAACTTGATGCCATCGACATCTAGACTAGATACCATGCACACAAGATGATTCAAAATTACTTTAAAATCCTTATCACAAACTGACTAATGCTAAAAAGATTATGCTTCAAGCCATCAACAAATAATACATTATCTACATAAGCATTAGGGGTGATATGGATTTTACCAATTCGACAATTTGCCTTTTCCATTATCACCAAAAGTAACGTTTCCACCATCAATAGCAGCTAGTGATGAGAATTGCTTCACATCCCCAGTCATGTGCCTTGAGCAACTACTATCCAGATACCACATTCTTCTTTTATTTTTGGTTGCAAGGCACACCTGCAAAAATTGATCAAGTTGAAACTTTAGGTACCCAAGTCATCTTGGGTCCTTTAGGGTTAGTCAAATTGGTTCCTTTTGGAACCCAAATCTTTTTAAAGGTATTTAATTTCTTCTATTACAAACATATGATTTATGACCTAATTTACCGCATGCATAGCAGGTAATATTAGAAGATGCAGATATGAAAAGTTTTTATAAAGTTTTTGCTGATTGTGTGGCTTAAATCCAAGTCCAGCTTTGTTAAACACTGCATGTTGACTATTTAAAGCATATTTAGTTTTTCTGAACTAAAGTAAACTTTTCTACAAAGGTTTTACTTTTTCTAACTCTTCCTTGTAATTCTTGTTTTGAAGCAATAGTTCTTTATTTTGTTTTTCAATATTCTCATTAGTTTTAAGACTTATATTATTTTTCAAAGAATCATTTTCTTTTAAAAGATTATTCTTATCATTTGTTAAAGTCTTTACATGTTCAATTAATTTCTTGTTTTCTTGAATTAAATTTCAATTTCAGTTGAAAACTTTTCTGAATTTTTAGTAAGCTCAAATTTTGCTTTCTTAATTCTTATTTTTCAATTTTAATTTTTCATATTCAATAACTAAGTCATCAAAAGCATCATGCAATTCATTGAAAGTAAATTCAGTTTCAGGTTCAGAATTTACCTCATTATCTTCATTGGCCATGAAACATAAGTTGGCGACTACCTTGCGCTCTTCTTCACTGCTGGAGTCCTCACTCTCACTCCAGGTAGCCATCATGGCTTTCTTTCTCAACATCCTTCGACTCTTCTTAAGCAAAGGGCAATCCGTTTTGTAATGTCCAGGCTTCTTGCACTCGAAGCAGATGGGTGGATCCCTTTCTTTCTCTTTCTCTTTCTCCTTGTTGTGATCACCTTTTTGTGGCCTTTTCTTGTAGAAGCCCTTCTTCTTCTCATGAATCTTTTGAATTTTCTTGTAATGAGGGCTGTTTCATCATCATCAGTTTCTTCTTCTGATTCATCACTTGACTCTTCTTTTGTAGTGGACTTGAAGGCTATGGCTTTCTTTTCTTGTCATTGTCCACTGTCTTCTGCTTTAGTGAAAGCTCGTAAGTCATCAGTGATCCAAGAAGCTGCTCGAGAGGTAGAGTATTGACATCCTTGGCTTCTTCTATGGCTGTTACTTTCGCATCCATGAAGCCGGAAGAGACCTGAGAAGTTTGTTAACCAGTTCACCATTAGATATAATTTTCCCAAACTCCTCATACCATTTACTATATTGGTAAATCTAGTACATTTCACTTATACTTTCAGTTGGTTCCATCCTGAACATCTCATACGTATGAATGAGCATGTTCACCTTGGTGGTCTTCACTTGGTGTGTACCCTCATGGGTAACCTCAAGTGTATCCCAAATTTTTTGGAGGAAATATAATTTGATATTCTGTTGAATTCACTAGGATCAAGTGCACAGAATAGCAAATTCATCGCCTTAGCATTTAACTCAGCCTGTTTGATGTCATTGTCATCCCATTCTTCTTCAGATTTTGGGGTGATAATGCCATTAACCAAGTGAGTGGGCTGATGAGGCCCTTTAGTGATTACTCTCCATATATGATATCTATAGCTTGTAAATAAATATGCATATGAGTTTTCCAGTATGTGTAGTTTGTGCCATTAAAGAAAGGAGGGCGATTTGATGTTTCCTTCAACTATACCCATTCCAATTGGGGCGGCCATGATCTTAACTCAAGATCGTTGGACCTACAAGAGAGTACCGGTGCTCTAATACCACTTGTTGCCCAGATATGGTGCCCAAGAGGGGGGGTGAATTGGGTATTTAAGAAATTAAAGCAATATATGTGCTATCAAGTTTTAAGGTGAAGAGTGATAGTGCTCAAATAATTATGCAACGGAAGCAATAAATAAATCAACAATTAAGGAGCAAAAGAAGAGCAATGCAAACACACAAGAAGTATAGTGGTTCGGTGCACCTAGCACCTACATCCACTCCCCAAGCTCCACTTGGGAATTTCCACTATAATCTTTAGATTACAGCCGACTTGTTTTACCAGGCTCACAAGTCAAAACCTTACACACTTGTTTTGGCTTCGGGCTTACAAGCAACCCTAGTTGGTTTTATCAATTGGCTCACCAACAAACCTCACTCACTTGTTTTGGCTTCGGGCTTACAAGCAATCCTAGTTGGTTTTATCAATTGGCTCACAACAAACCTCACACTAGTTTCAAATTCCCTTGAAACTAGCCTACCACAAATAGAATTTGAATACAATGAATAAAAATAAAACAAACTCCTTTTTGAGCAATTAGAAATTCGTTGAAGCTCTTGATGGAGACTCTTCAAGCCTTTTCCCTTGGAATCTTTGGACCTCACTAAATGCCAAATCCTTGAAAGTTGGATTTCTCAAAGATGGAAAGCTTTTGGCAAAGGAATCTCTTGGTTTTCTCACTCTTTTGGCTTGGAATTGATTGAAGGCTTGTACTTTGACTCTAAACTTTTTCACTTTGTCTCCTGTCTTTTTTGAAGTTTGGTGGAGGTTAAATACCTCATTCATGCTGAAACAACTCCACAAGACCGTTAGATTCAAAAATATGGCCGTTTATGGCCGTTAGAATCAAATCAGAAGTTCAGAAAAACTAGCCGTTATGCCATGAGTCGACCTCATGAGTCGACCTCTAGATCAGTGTCGACTCATGAGTCGACCTCCAGTAAATTTTAGGCAAAAATTCAGAATACCATAGTTCTGCCAGGTTTGAATTCTCAGGCAATGAGTCGACCTCTGGTGTCGACCTCTGGACAGGTGTTGACCTCTGGTGGTTGACCTCTGGTGCGTGCCACTGAGATTTTGCCGTGCCGGCCATGCTGAACTTTTCTTCTCTTCATGAGTCGACCTCTGGTGGTCGACCTTGACAAGGTGTCGACCTCTGGGGTCGACCTCTGATCTGAATTTTTCTGAAACTCTTTGAGATGTGCGTGCCATGCTTGAGTTCCTTTAAGCCTTTGTTTCTTTTGTCAAATATTCTTAATAAGAAGGTCCATTATGAGAATTTTGATTTTGTCCAAGGTAGAAGAGCTCTTTTCCAAATCATGCAAACTTAGTTTCATCATTGTACTTTTGATACTCTTTTTGAATAACCTAAGTCCTGAAACTTTATCTAGAGATGAAACATTAGTCCAAACATATACTCAACCTTTTGTTAATCATCAAAACTAAGGAGCCAAAGTCAACACCTATGATAGGGTCTTAATTAAAAAACCACCAGCCACTTAGGGCATTTTGCCTGGAGCTCTAGCCTTAGACACCAGTTTTTTAGTAATAGCTGAGGAATTAAGTGCACTAGTTGGCCCACACAACTCGGACCCAACCGTTGGTGTCCCTAAGCTCACTAGAGCAATTATGTTGCTAATTGATTTTAGTTAGGTTTTCGGTCTGATGCTGGGTGGTTGTTGTGGGCCCAAGACAGGGATGAAATCTTATCCTATTTGAAATGGAAAATTGCCCTTAAGATTGATTGAATGAAATGATGACACTCGATGAGCCCTAATGCAACTAATAACAATCAAAAAAATAAAAAATTATTGCGCAGGTGGCTACCCAAGAGGGGGGTGAATTGGGACTTTAAAAATTTAAGAAGATAATGTGCAATTAAAATTCCTTTAAAGTATTGTGTGCTGTGACTAAGAATAAATGTAGAAGCTAAATGAAATCAGAGAATCATAATACAAACACACAAGGATTATAGTGGTTCGGAGCAACCCAGCTCCTACGTCCACTACCCGAGATACCACTTGGGATTTCCACTATAGTCATACCCGAATCAGTAGGATTGTTTTACAGGAACACAATCAAAAACCTCTACACTTTGGTTTAACAGGATCACCAAAGAAAATCCAATACCCTTGGTTTTAACAGGCTCACCAAAGAAACCCACTTAGTCTTCACAGGATCACCAAGAACCTAACTTGGTTTATCAGGATCACCAAGAACCTAACACTTGGTTTTATCAAAGGCTCACTAAGAATCTATTTGGTTTTTCAAACGGGCCCACCAATAACCCAAAACAATTCTAGAATGAATTGAAATAAATGCAACAATAAATGATAAACTCTATTTATCGGATAGTTACCGATGCAGCTTGTGAGAAGTTCACATGGATACACTTGAATGAGCTTGAATGCTTCAGTGGCTTCCTTGCAAAGTGCTTCAAGCTTTAGATCAGAGTTGGTGAAGACTGAAGACTAACTTGAATGCTCTTTGTGCTCTCTTGCTTGTGGTAGGTAGGATATTCAATAAAGCTTTAAAACTTTTGAGAACTTTCTTCATACTTGTAGCTCTTGCTTCCAAGAAGTTCAATTCCCTTAAATATAAGGTCTTCTATCACTCCAAGATAGTTCTAGCCATTGAGGACCATTGGGAAGTGACTTGTGACCATTGGAGTACTTTTTGGCATTCAAAAAGAAATTCTGGAACTAGCCGTTAGATACCTGAAAATGATATTCGAATCAGCTCGGATTCCTTCGAGTCGGCTCGGATCCTTCGAGTCGATAGGTCGAGTCGCAATCTTCAGTACGGCTCTTTGTCTAGGGTGAGAAACATCACTCTGGATGAGTCGGCTCTTGATAGCTTAGGTCGGCTCGAACTTTTGTTGTTGAATACATTGAACTCGAGAGTCAGCTCTCTTCAACTTGGGTCGGCTCTTCTTCTCAGGTTTGGAATCCTTACTCTGGAAGAGTCGGCTCGTTACAGATCGATTGCTACTGCTTACTTTCTCAGGTCTTCAAAATTTGTTCTGGCAGAGTTGGCTCTTTCTGGTTGGGTCAGCTTGCTTGGTTTGTTCTTAGAAAACTTTAAAACTAGACTCTAGAAGAGTCAGCTCAGCTTATTCCAGTTGACTTGGATTTACTAGAGTCGGCTCGGTACCTTTGAGTCGGCTCGGATCGCTACATACCAAAATCCTTGATGAGTGCCATGAAGTGGAGTTGGCTCTTCATTATGCTGGGTCAGCTCGAGTGACTTTTCAGGATTTTTACAACTAAACTTCAAGAAAACTCTTGCCAACACTCTTGAACTTTTTACACAAACCAACTCAAAATAATTTTAAGGCACACCACTCACACAGAAGCAACCTTTTTATATGATTTTTCTTATCTTTTTCATTGGTTCTTCTTTAAAAAACCAGATTACAACATAACTCAAAATAAGAAGTAAAGAGTAGGAGTTGAAGTTTGAACAAATAATCATCCTACAAAAACTTGTAAACCACTTGAAGAGTTGTTAGAAAAGTATGTGCATGCTCCAATGTTTGGTTATCATCAAAATCACTTGTGGGGTCAAAAATCTCCCCCTTTGATGATGACAAACACTGGGCATGAGAAAGTAAGATAAACATTTACATTTACAGATTTACTTGTATAGTTGTATTTGCAAGAATGTATAAACTAGTAAAAAGAATTGACTTTAATTAGTGTCAAACCATGGATGGTGAATTAGGGCAGAGAGAGGTAATCTCCCCTCAATAAGATACTTCATGTTTTAACACACTTTCTATGCAAGTTCAAAGCCAAAAGTTCTTAAGATACCACTTTAAGTATCAGAGCTTAATGTATTGCATCAGAGACATTCAAAACATTATAAATCAAAGCTTGAAATATAATATATCAGAGCTTATTTATATGTCAGAGCTTACATATTGAAACATTATGTATTAGAGCTTAAAGGAGTCAAGGCATATTGTGTTTCATGTAATGTGCCAGAGCATTAGCAAATAGGTTTTATCCTTTTCAAGCTTTATGTATCAGAGCAAAAATATAAAACATAAACACATCATAACACATCTTATCCTTTCATGCAATATCTTCATATAAATTTCTCCCCTTTTTGTCAATCAATCAAAAAGGTGAAGTTAGAGTGAAGCTCAGATTTTAAAATAGAATGAGAAAATATTTAAGATTTGTTTGAGATAATTCTCTTTCTACATTTATCTTAATATTCTAATAAAATGGTATCAGTTGTATCAAGGACATTACATAAGCACAAGAGTAATTCAAGAGACAAAATTCAAACTTTCATTTCATTTCAAGATGTTCAATACAAATATAAAATGTGAAAACAAGACAGTTCTTTCTAATCCTAGTGAATACCTAGAGGTGTGGAGCAGGTCTCTAGGATGTGAGGATGAAGTAGGTCCGGGAGAAGGTCTAGATTGAGAGACAAAGGATGAGATGACAGTGGTGTTCAGCTATTCAAACAGAATCTGAATCGGTTGGAATTCTTCAGTTATTTTTTTATATCTTATGAAGCTCGACAAGCTCTTTTGCTTGCTCATTAGCAAAGGCTTCCGCAGATCCTCTCAGTCTCCAAACTCAGCTCTTATAATACCAATTCTTTTGTATAATCCTCTTCATCCTTTGCCTTCTTCTATTGAGCCCACTTTGACTCTCAAATTGTCCATTTCAATTCTGTAGCCTCAAGTATTTTCAGACAGATTTCTTAAGAGTTTTAGAGATTGATGAGATCAATTGAAGAATAGTTTGAAGGTTTGGCTCAGTTATACAGGTTGCATTCTGGAGGCTCAAGGGTATCAATTCTGCTGTGTAGATCATCAATCTGCCCTCCAAATTGATCAAGTCTTACATTAACAGACTCGCGAAATTTGCAAACATTGTAGTCATTGTAGAATGATAGAGTCAGTCAAATTACCCATCTGTTGTGCAATGAAATCTTGCAGTGTTAAAGTATCCACAATAGGTGCAGTAGCAATAGAACAAAGAGCAGGAATGTCAGTAGTATTTTGAGCATGAGTAGGGTACCAGGAGGCATGTCAGGTGCAGAAATATCAGGAAAAGGAGCATCAAAAATCTATCCGAACTGGGAAACCTTGCAGTGGTGAAGCTCAGGGATTGGAATTGAGGTGCCTTCATCAGTTTCCATCTCAGCTTGTTCTTCTTCTGGTTCTTCAGTGAGTGGTGCTTCTGATATCTTCTTCCAATTCCCTTAGATAGCAAATAACTCATCCTCTAAAAGGTTTTAGATTATAGTGTCAGTGTGTAGGAGGGTTTTACTATCTTCTCCCGATAGATCAATGTTTGCAGCTTGGAAGAAAAGAGTGAGAATCATCCCATAAGGCAACATGCCTTCACCTCTTACTGCTTCTTTCATCTGACATCCATAATAGTAGGAAGATTGATTTTATCTCCAATTATCAATAGTTCCATAAAGCATAAGTCTCGCTCACTCACCCAGTCAAAATGACCTATCCTGGGTAGAAAAATCTGACTAATGAAGCTGTGGAGTAACCTCATTTCAATGGATAATGAGCTAGCTTTAGGACTCCAACTCATCAACATCGGTATACTCTAATATAGTCTGTAAAGCTCTATCCTATCCTTTAGCATTCTCATAAAAAGTTCTAACCATATTGGATAAGTTCGAATGTCCAAAGAACATATTCCACTAGACCTGATTTAGAAAATCCTCAATTATAAACCCTATTTCCTTAAGGTATTCAAATAAAATTCTTCTACTGTTATTATAAGCTGCATACCCAAGGAAATTTGTTGACTTGGAGAGACAGGGCTAGGTTCTTCATCCGACTGAGGAGGAATTCGAGGAAAGCTGTCTTCACGTATTTGATCTTCTTTCATGAGGAGCTTCCTCAGTTTCCCGTCGAGGATTTTCTTCCCTACTGCCTTTTTGGAGTCATTCACAAACCACTGATATCTGGAAATAGTTTTGGAAGGATGGAGTTTTTGGAAAGGTTCCTTGGATGGAAAGAATGTAGAGTCAAGGATAGAAAAGTGAATGAGAAAACCTATGACTCGAACTAAAAAGAGACGGCTTGACATCCGAGCTAGCTCAAATGATAAGTCATCTGCTCGAGTCGGCTCGAGCAGAGGGAGCAAAAAAAGTAATTTTTAGGCTTTACTCAAGGTCTTTTTACATAGAAAAAAGTGAGATAAGGAGGTCACCTAGATAATTTTTTCTTAAGTTTGTAGGGATGTTTCTAGAGTGGGTCACATAACCTAGTTCACTTCTAATCATTGCAAATCTATCAAAAATTTAAAGGTTTAGTAAAAATATCAGCAAGTTGGTTTTAGTTGGCATGAATTCAAGTACAATATCATTATTCAATAGATCTCTTATGACATGGTGTCTAATTCAAGTGTTTAGGTCTTGAATGCTGAACAGGATTTTTGGTTGAATAATAGTACTTGTGTTATCATATTTGATTGAAATTTTAGATTGTGTAACATCAAAGTCTTCTAATTGTTATTTAATCCATAACACTTGAGTACAATAACTACCAGTAGCAACATACTCTGCCTCTGTAGTGGATAATGCTACGGAGTTTTGTTTCTTACAGTGCCATATGATTAAATTAACCCTAAAAATTGACATGTACCATAGTGCTCTTTCTATTAATTTGCAACCAGCCTAGTCAGCATCAGAAAAGCAATTAAAATTTAAAGAGATTCTTTAGAATACCAAAAACCTAAATTGCTTGTACCTTTCAGATATTTGATAATTCTTTAACAGCAAGCATGTGTGATTCCTTAGGATTTGATTGAAAATGAGCACACCACCATACTATACAAGATACAGATCTACTGGCTGTAAGATATAGTAAGGATACGATCATATCATATATAGCTTTTGGTCACATTGGATTTTTCATCTTGTCCAATCTGCAGGTAGGGTTCATGGGTGTGCTAGCCTCTTTGCTTGTTTCCATGCCAAACTTCTTGATTATTTTTTTGATACTTGGCTTGGCTTATAAAAGTTTCCTTCATTTGTTTGACTTGCAATCCAAGGCAGTAGTTGAGTTCACCCATAAGGCTCATTTCAAACTCACCCTACATCAACTCAGTAAAATTCTCCACAAGGATTGTCATTAGTTGTACCAAATATAATATCATCAACGTAAATTTGTACAACTAACATATCATTCTCTTAGTTTTTAATAAAAAGAGTTTTGTCAACATTTCCTCTTTTGAAATCATTTTCAAGTAAAAATTTACTTAGTCCATCATACCAGGCCCTAGGTGCTTGTTTCAAACCATATAAAGCCTTATTCAATTTAAACACATGATCTGAAAAGTATGTTTTCAAAACCTAGTGACTATTCTACAAAAACTTGTTCAGAAATAAATCCATTTAGAAAAGCACTTTTTACATCCATTTGAAAGAGTTTAAAATTCATGTAGTAAGCAAATGCAAGAAATAATCTAATGGCCTCAAGTCTTGCTAACGGAGCATATGTTACATCAAAAATCATGCCTCTTCTTGATTGTACCCTTTTGCTACCAACTTGCTTTATTTCTCGTAACCTTACCATTCTCATTTAGTTTGTTCCCATAGACCCATTTGGTCCTATGATGGGATGGTCTGTAGGTCTACTAACAAGAGTCAAAATATTATTTCTTTCAAATTAGTTTAATTCTTCATGCATTGCCATCATCCAGTTGGAATCAGATTCAGTTCTCTAAGCTATGTGGTTCAATTTGTGAAACAAAGGCTAAGTAGTCATGTGCATCTCTATATGCAGACCTAGTCCTAAAACCATGGAAGGATCACCAATAATTAAATCTTTAGGATGTGAAGTTATTACCTCCATTCTTTGGTAAATCAGTATGATCCTTACTTACCAGTTCATTTACATCTTGTGTTGGCGTTGTCTTGAATGCTTAGATCTTCCATTCTTTTTGTAGTATACCTACATCATTATCTATGCACTCATCTTTTCTAGATGGTGAGGTATTAGCTTCATCAAAAATAACATGAATTGACTCTTCAACAATAAGAGTCCTCTTATGAACACTCTATATGCTTTGCTATGTAGTGATAACCAAGGAATATAGATTCATCATATTTTGCATCAAAATTTTTCTAGGTTATCTTTACCATTATTCAACATAAAGTATTTACAACCAAAAAACATGAAAGTAATTAATATTTGGTTTTCTTCCATTCCAAAGCTCCTAGGAGGTTTCTTTGAAATAGGGCATATTAAAACTCAGTTTAATAGTAACAGCAGGTGTTCACTACTTATGCCAAAAGTATCTTGGAAGATTACCTTTACATCACATGGTTCGAGCCATTTTTTTCAAGTCCTATTCATTCTCTCTACAACCCATTTTGTTGTGGTGTTCTAGGAGCAGAGAAGTTATGATCAATGCCGTGCTTAGTACAAATTCATCAAAAAATGATTTTGAAATTTAGTTCCATGATCACTTCTTATAGAAATAACTGAAAGATTTTTCTTATTTGAAACCTTCTTATGAAATTTTGAAACACATCAAAGGTTTCATCTTTATGTGCAATAAATAATACCCATGTGAATCTAGAAAAGTCATCTACAATCACAAGGCCATATTTCATACCTTTTAGGCTTGTAGTCCTAGTTGGTTCCAAATAAGGTCCATGTGAAGGGGTCCATGGTTGTGAAATAATTTTTTCGCTTTAAAAACTCCCTAGTTTTTTGCCTAATTGACAAGCATATCATCTACATAATCAAGATCAACTTTAAAATGTGGCAAACCTCTAACCTATATTCTTTGAAATTAATTTGGCAATTGTATGCTGCTAGCATGACCTAATCATCTATGCCAAAGTAAGCATGACTCCTTAGTCTTAGCATTCATTGCTACTAGACTGGAACTACTGGTCATGGCTAGATCATTCAATATACCACACATATGTTTCAAGTCTATGACCAATGAATTGTTGCTAGAGTAAAGAGAGTTAGTTACTATACACATAGATGATTCAAAGATAACTTGAAGCCTTTATTACAAAGTTGACTAATACTCAATAAAGTTATGTTTCAATTTACTACTAGCAGCACATCTTCAATAAAAGTATAGGGGATTATCTTAATCTTACGATTTCAATATCATTCCCGCCATTATCATCGAATGTAACCAATCCTCCTTCTTTCATTTGTAGGGTGATGAACTGATCCTTATCACCCATCATATGCCTGAATAGACACTGTCAAGATACCATCTTTCTTTTTCATGGGCTGCAAC
Source organism: Areca catechu (assembly GCA_021397845.1). NCBI lineage: Eukaryota > Viridiplantae > Streptophyta > Magnoliopsida > Arecales > Arecaceae > Areca > Areca catechu. Next base: position 118,385,613 of record CM038040.1, on the reverse strand, counting down.
GATAGTCCTACCAAATAATCAAGGAGTGGTTTTAGGTACCCAAGATAAACTTGGATCCTTCGAGTTAGCAAAATTGGTTCATTTTGGAACCCAACGGTTCTATATTTCAATGCACCAATCATGGAATTTTCAAGTAATTGCATTGATGAGATTATGCCTAATTTATGACATGCATAGCAAAACATTTTATCATATTTGAATGATGCTGCTTTGAAGCTTTAATGATGCAGAAATGAATATGTTTGGTTTGACAGATTTTTGAACTGGATTCTTAGGAATATACTTCAAGCCATTTGAGACGAATTCGATGGAAAAGCTTTTGAAATTTTATATTTAAAGCTGAAAACTTTTGAAGATACAAATTTTGTTGTTGAAATTCCTTTAGCATTTAAAGCGTTAAACCAATTCTAGCTTTGCTTTTGAATCTCTTTGCTCATTTAGAATTAGCTCAAGCTTGTTAGAACTCAAGGTAAGTTTTTACTAAAGGCTTAAGCTTTCAACCTCCTTTTTCAAATCACACTTTTTGGCAACTAAACTTTGTTTTCTTATTTAAAGCATTTTTCTTATTTTTCAAAGTAATAATGTTATCCGAAAAGATATTCAGTTCTTTTGGGCAAATGTATTCTTTTCAAAAATTGTTCAACTTTGTCTTTTGATAAAAGATCATTTTGTTTCTTCAAGGATTTGATTTTAACCCTAGCTTTCTTGAATTCAATGAGCAAATCATGAAATGCCGAATTCATTCATCATATGTAAATTCAGTTTGAAGCTCGGGGATAATACCTCATTTTCAAGATCCATTAAACATAAGTTCGCTGATTTCATGGTCTCTTCTTCTTCAGTAGATGAGAACGCTTCGCTATTGCTCCACGTCGCTACCATAGCTTTCTCTTCTTTTTCTTAAAACTCTTTTTCAATAAAGGACATTTGGTCGAATGTGTCCTGACTTTTTGCATTCATAGCATACAAGTACATCTTTTTTCTTTTTTTTTCCTTGTCCTTTTCTTTGCTATATTCTTTGTTCTTGTAGAATTTCCTAAAGTTTCTTCCTTTTCATCTTTCCAAGAACCTTCTGAATTTTCTAACAACCATGGCAACATCTTCATCTTCCATGTTGCTTTCAGTGGAGGAGCATTCTTCTTCCGATTCATCTTCATCCTTTCTTGAATCCATAGCAGCTTTAAAGATAATAGATTTCTTCTTCTTTTGGTCATCCTCAGTTCTGTGCTGCATGGTCAGCTCATAAGTGATGAGAGATCCTAGCAGTTCATCCAGCAATAAGTGTTGACCCCATAAGTGATTTTGATGATAACCAAACATTGGAGCATGTATATTTATTTCTAACAACTCTTCAAGTGATTTTACAAGTTTTTGTAGGATGATTAATTGTTCAAACTTCAACTCCTATACCTTTGTTTCTTGTTTGAGTTGTGTTATATTTTGGTTTTGTAAAGAAGAACCCAATGAAAAAGATAAAAAAAAATCATGTAAAAAGGGTTACTTATATATGTGTGTGTGCCTTAGAAATATTTTGAGTTGGTTTGCTTGAAAAATGTAAGAGTGTTGGTGAGAGTTTTTCTTTAAGTTCAATTAAAAATCCTAAAGAAGATACTTGAGCCGACCTAGCATGTTGAATAGCCGATTCCACTTGATGGCATGCAGCAAAGATTCTGGTATGCAGCAATCCAAGCCGACTTGTGTGAATCCGAGTCGACTGAAATTTGTCCGAGTTGACTCCTCTAGAGTCTAGTTTTTGAAAATTTTTAAGAATAGCCAGGCGAGCTGACCCAAACCAGAAAGAGCTGACTCTGCCAGACCTAATTTCGAAGACCTGAGAAAGCAAGCTGACTTGAACTACAATGTGCCGACACTTCTAGGGTTTAGTTTTTCGAACATGAGAAGAAGAGCTGACCTAAGCTGAAAAGAGCCGACTCCTCGAGTTCAAGTTTTTCAAAGATATAAGTTCAAGCTAACCCGAGCTATCAACAGCTGACTCGTCCAGAGTGAAATTTTGCTCCCTAAGACAAAGAGCCGACTGCAATGAACATTTGGCGACTCGCCCTATCGACTCGAAGGATCCGTGTCGACTCGAAGGAATCCGAGATGACTCGCACATCGCTTTCAGGTATCCAATGGCTAGTTCCAGAATTTATTTTTGAATACCAAAAAGTACTTCAATGATCACAATCACTTTCCAATGGTCTACAATGGCTAGAACTGCCTTGAAGTGATGGAAGACTTTATATTTGAGGGATTTGAACTTCCTTCAAGCAAGAGTTAGAGAAGTTTTCAAGAAAAACAAGCTTCATTGAATATCCTACCTACCAACAAAAGAAAGAGCACAAGAGCATTCAAGTCACCCTTCAAGTCTTCACCAACTCTGATATGAAGCTTGAAGCAATTTGGGAAGAAACCATTGAAGCCATTAAAGCTTATTCAAGTACATTCAAGTGGACTTCATTTATTGTTGCATTTATTTCAAGTGGATCACCGGCAACAATCCGACAAATTGAGTTTGTCATTATTGTTGCATTTATTTCAATTCATTTTTGAATTGTTAGGTTATTGGTGAGCCTAGTTGAAAAACCATAGGTTCTTGGTGAGCCTTTGATAAAAACCAAGTTGGGTTCTTGGTGATCTCGATAAACCAAGTTGGGTTTTTGGTGATCCTGGTAAAACCAAGTTGGGTTCTTGGTGATCCTGCTAAAACCAGTTAGGTTCTTGGTGATCTTATGAAAATCAAGTTGGATTTTTTTTTGTGAGCCTGTTTAAAACCAAAGGGTATTGGGTTTCTTGGTGATCCCGTTAAAACCAAAGTGTAGAGATTTTGGATTATGATCCTGTAAATAATCATACCGTATTTGAGTGTGAATATAGTGAAAATCCCAAGTGGTATCTTGGGTAGTGGATGTAGGAGTTGGGTTGCTCTGAACCACTATAAATTTTGTGTATTTGTGTTGTACTTCTTTATTCTTATTTAGCTTCTACAATTTACTACTCTATCACAGCACCTACCACTTGCAAGAAATTTTTAATTGCATATTATTTGCTTTAAATTTTCAAATTCCCAATTCACCCCCCTCTTGGGTAGCCACCTGAGCAACAACTAGTATTAAAGCAGTGTCTCTGAATTCTTTAGAGTAAAGATTGATGGCTTATCCAATGAGTACGTCTTTGGTGGAAGGCCAATCAACTAATAGACCTCCACTCTTCACTGGCAAAATTATGCATACTGGAAAGCTAGAATGAAAATTTATGTTCAAGCAGTTGATTTTCAGTTATGGAAGGTCATTATAAGGGTCCTAATATCCCCATGGTTATAATTGATAGAGTGGACGTTCCAAAACCTGAAGAGGATTGGATGAACATGACATGAAATGGGTGAGTCAAATGCCAAAGCAATGAATATGTTATATTGTACTTTGGATAGTAATGAGTTTAATCGAATTTCCATTTGCTCCTCTGCAAAGAAAATTTGGGATAAACTCGAGGTGACCCATGAAGGAACTTCTCAAGTGAAGTCTTCTAAAATTAATCTTCTTGTGTATAGTCACGAATTATTCAAAATGGAACCTAATGAAGCATCTCTCTACTATATTTTCACATTTCTGACATTATCAATAGCTTAAAAAGTCTTGGTAGGGTATATACTAATGCAGATCTTGTACAAAAGATTCTAAGATCTCTTCCAGATAAATAGGATCCAAAAGTGACTGCCATCCAAGAAGCAAAATATTTGAACACCTCACTGCTTGATGAACTGCTAGGATCTCTCATCACTCATGAACTGACCATGCAGCACCAATTGAAGATGATCAAAATAAGAAGAAATCAATTGCCTTCAAAGCTGCTATGGATTCAAGAAAGGATGAAGAATCGAAGAAGAGTGCTCCTCTACTGAAAGCGACATGGAAGACGAAGACGTTGCCATGGTCGTCAGGAAATTCAGAAGGTTTTGGAAAGACAAAAAGGAAGAAACTTTAAAAAATTCTATAAGAACAAATAATTTAGTAAGGAGAAGGATAAGAAAAGGAGAAAGAAAAAGAACTGCCTACCTATTATGAATGTAAAAATTGGGGCACATCCGACCAGATTGTCCATTACTGAAAAGGGATTTAAGAAAGAAGAAAAAAGCTATGGTATTGACGTGTAGTGACAGCAAAGCGTCCTCATCCACTAAAGAAAAAGAACCATGAAATCTACGAATCTGTCTGATGGGACTTGAAAATGAGATATCATCCCTGAGCTTCAAACTAAATTTACATATGATTGAATTGAATTTTACATTTCATGACTTGCTTATTGAATTCAAGAAAGCTGGGGTTAAAACTAAATCCTTGAAGAAACAAATAATATTTTATTAAAGATAAGGATGAGATTTTTGAAAAGAGTACACTTTGCAAAAGGAACTGAATATCTTTTCTAACAATGTTATTGTTTGAAAAATGAAAAAATGCTTTAAATGAGACAGACAATGTTTTAGTTGCCGAAAATATGATTTGATAAAGGAGGTTGAAAAGCTTAAGCCTTTGGTAGAAAACTTACTTTGAGTTCTAACAAGCTTGAGCTAATCTTGAAAGACAAAGAGATTCAAAAAGTAAAGCTAGAATTGGATTTAATGCCTTAAATGCTAAAGAAATTTCAGCAACAAAATTCGTATCTTCAAAAGCTTCAGCTTCAAATGCCAATTTTAAAAAGCTTTTCCATCGAATTCTATTTCAAAGGGTTTGAAGTATGCACCTAAGATTTTGCTCAAAAATCTTTCAAACCAATATATCTATTTCTGCATCTCTTAAACTTCAAGCATGCATCATTCAAAAATGATAATTGTTTGTTATGTATGTCATAAATTTGGGCATAAATCTTAACAATGCAATTCATTGAAAAATTCAAAATTGATACAATGAATATAGAATCATTTGGGTTCCAAGGGAACCAATCTTTTAACCCAAAGGACCCAAGCTCGCTTGGGTACCTAAAATCACTCCTTGATTTTTTTGCAGGACTGTCTTGCAACCCACAAATCAAAGAAAAGATGGTATCTTAATAATGGCTATTCAAATATATGACGGGTGACAAAGATCAGTTTATCACCCTACAAATGAAAGAAGGAGGATTGGTTACTTTTGGAGATAATGGCAAGGAGAGAATAATCAGAATCGGTAAAATCAAAATAACCCCTATACTTTCATTGAAGAAGTGTTGCGTAGATAAATTGAAGCATAATTTATTGAGTATTAGTTAACTTTGTGATAAAGGCTTCAAAGTTATCTTTGAATTTTCTATGTGTATAGTACTAACTCTCTTGACTCTAGCAACAAATTCATTAGTTATAGGCTTAGAAACATCTATATGGTAGATCTAAATGATCTAGCCATGAGTAGTAGTTCCAGTCTAGTAGCAATGAATGCTAAAATCAAGGAGTCATGTTTATTATGGCTTAGATGATTAGGTCATGCTAGCATGCATACAATTGCCAAATTAATCTCAAAAAATCTAGTTAGAGGTTTGCCACATTTAAAGTTGATCTTGAATATATATGTGATGCTTGTCAATTAGGTAAACAAACTAGGGGAGTTTTAAATCAAAAAAATATTTTTTCAACAACTAGACCCCTTGAGCTACTTCACATAGACTTATTGGACCAACTAGGACCACAAGTCTAGGAGGTATGAAATACGGCCTTGTGATTGTAGATGACTTTTCTAGATTCACATGGATGTTATTTATTGCACATAAAGATGAATCCTTTGATGTATTTCAAAAATTTTATAAGAAGGTTTCAAATGAGAAAATTTTTTTTGTTTTTTTTCATAAGAAGTGATCATAGAACCGAATTTCAAAATCAATTTTTTGATGAATATTGCACTGAGCTCGGCATTGATCACAACTTCTCCGCTCCTAGAACACCACAACAAAATGGTGTTGTAGAGAGAAAGAATAGGACTTTGGAAGAAATGACTCGAACCATGTTTTGTGAAGGTAATCTTCTAAGGTACTTTTGGGCAGAAGCGGTGAACACTGCTTGTTATATTTTAAACCGCGTCTTGATGATCCGTCCTCTTTTAAAGAAATTCCCTATGAGCTTTGAAATGGAAGAAAACCAAATATTAATTACTTTCATGTTTTTGGGTGCAAATGCTTTGTATTAAATAATGGCGAGACAAAACCTAGGAAAGTTTGATGCAAAATTTGATGAACCTATATTCCTTGGTTATTCACTTCATAGCAAAGCATATAGAGTGTTGAATAAGAGGACTCTTACTGTAGAAAAGTCAATTCATGTTTTCGATTAAGCTATCCCCTCACCATCTAGAAAGATGAGTGTAGATAATGATGCAAGTACTCTACAAAAGGAAATAGAAGATCATACTGATTTACCAAAGGAATGGAGGTATGTGACTTCACACCCCAAATACTTAATTATTGGTGATCCTTCTCATGGTGTTAGGACTAGGTCAGCACATAGAGATGCACATGACTACCTAGCCTTTGTTTCACAAATTGAACCACATAGTTTAGAAGAGCTGAAATTGATTATAACTAGATGATGGCCATGCATGATGAATTGAACCAGTTTGAAAGAAATAAAGTTTGGACATTAGTTAGTAGACCTACGACCACCCAATTATAGGATCCAAATGGGTCTATAGGAATAAACTAGATGAAAATGGTAAGGTTATAAGAAATAAAGCAGGTTGGTAGCAAAGGGTACAATCAAGAAGAGGGCATTGATTTTGATGAAACATATACTCCCATAGCAAGACTAGAGGCCATTAGATTACTTCTTGTATTTGCTTGCTATATAAATTTAAACTCTTTCAAATGGATGTCAAAGTGCTTTCTGATGGATTTATTTCTGAACAAGTTTTTGTAGACAACCACCCGTTTTTTAAAATCATGCTTTTCCAAATCATGTGTTTAAATTTAATAAGGCTTTATATGTTTTGAAACAAGCACCTATGGCCTGGTATGATAGACTGAGCAAATTCTTATTTGAAAATGATTTCAAAAGAGGAAATGTTGACAAAACTCTTTTTATTAAGAATAAAGAGAATGATATGTTAGTTGTACAAATTTATGTTGATGATATAATATTTGGTACAACTAATGAAAATCTATGAAGAATTTGCTGAGTTGATGCAGGATGAGTTCTAAATGAGTCTTATGGGTGAACTCAACTACTTCCTTGGGTTACAAGTCAAACAAATGAAGGAAGGAATCTTTATAAGCCAAGCCAAGTACATCAAAGAGATAATCAAGAAATTTGGCATGGAAACAAGCAAAAGGCTAGCACACCCATGAGTCCTACCTACGGTTGGACAAATATGAAAATGGATCCAACAATGACCAAAAGCTATATAGAGGTTTGATCGGATCCCTTTTATATTTGACAGCCAGTAGACCTGATATCTTGTACAGTGTATGTGTTTGTGCTAGATTTCAATGTAATCCTAAAGAAACACATATGTTTGCTATTAAAAGAATCTTTAAATATTAAGAGGTACAAGTAACTTAGGTCTTTGGTATTCTCAAGAATCATCTTTGAACTTAATTGATTTTTTTGATGCTGACTATACTGGTTGCAAAATTAATAGAAAGAGCATTAGTGGTACATGCCAATTTCTAGGGTTGAATTTAATCTCATGGCACTGCAAGAAACATACTCGTATAGCACTTTCTACTGCTGAGGCAGAGTATGTTGCTGCATGAAGTTGTTGTGCACAAGTGTTATGGATTAAACAATAACTAGAAGACTTTAGTGTTACACAATTAAAATTCCAATCAATGTGATAACATAAGTGCTATTAATTTGACAAAAATCCTGTTCAGCATTCAAGAACTAAGCACATTGAAATTAGGCACCATTTCATAAGAGATCATGTATTGAATAATGACATTGTACTTGAATTCGTGCCAACTGAAAATCAACTTGCTGATATTTTACTAAACCATTGAATTTTGATAGATTTGCAATGATTAGTAGTGAACTAGGGTTATGTGACCCACTCTAGAAACATTCCCATAAGCTCGAGGACAAAATATCTAGGTAAACTCCTTATTCCGATTTCTGTTAAATGACTTTGATTAGAAGCCCAAAATCATTCTTGTGCTCCCTCTGCTCGAGCTGACTCGAGCAGATGACCTATTGGTCGAGCTGGCTCGGATGTCAAGCCATCTCTTTTTAGTTCGAGCCATAGGGTTTTTCTTTCCCATTTCTATTCCTTAGCCTTACTCTCTTCCCCTTTGAGAAACTTTCCAAATACTTCCAACTTCAAAAATTGCTTCCGAACTCAAGTGTTTCTGTGCAATGGCTCCAAAGAAGGCAGTTGGCAAGAAATATCGATGGGAAATGGAAGCTGCTCCGCAGGAAAGAAGAACAAAGTTCCGAGAAGACAATACTTCTCGAATTCCATAATAGCTAGATGATGAACCAAGCCCAGTTTCACCAAGCCATCAGATTTCCTTGGGTATGCGACCTATAACTACTGGAAGAAGGATTTTGTTTGAATACCTAAAGGAAATAGGATTTGTTATTGGAGATTTCACAGAAAACCAGGGTGGAGGAACATGTGTTCATTGGATATCAAAATCTACCCTAATCTGGTTAGAAGCTTTTATGAAAATTTGAGATTCGGTGAGAACTTTATTGATCTTCAGTTAAAGAAAGAAGAATTATCATATATGCAAAAATTCTGGTAATGTTTTAGAAATGCCATTTGAGGGCACTGAGTACTTGGTCCTAAAGGACAGAACTAAAGCTTTGCAAACTGTGTTGGAAAGGACTGAAGTTGATGAAATTGGAATTCTCAAGGCCAGCAGTTTGTCCATTGAAATGAGAATTCTTCATATTTTATTAGTAGGATATTTCTACCCAGGATGGGCCATTTTGACTGGGTAAGTGAGTGTGATCTTTGTTTTTAGGAGCTGCTAATTAATGGTGACAAATTAACCAGCTAGCTATCATGATTAGTCAGATGAAAGAGGTAGTGAGAAAAGTGATGGCATGTTTGCTTACGGAATGGTTCTGACACTCTTCTTTCAAAATTCCCACATTGACTTGTCAGGTGAACACAGCAAGACTCTCCTTCATATCGATACTTATACAACCAAAACTCTTCAAAGGATGGGTTACCTATTATCTGAAGGAACTTGGAAAAAGAAGTCTGATGCCCCAATAATTGAAGAAACTAAGTACAAGAGCAGCTGAAATGGAGACCGGTGAAGGAACTTCAATTCAAATCCCAGAGTCACAGCCACACCTAGGGTCTCCAGTCCAGGCAGACTTTGATGCTCATTTTTCAGATGTTTCAATGCCTGATATACCTCCTAGCACACCTATTTATACTCAGTCCACTGACATTCCTGTTCAGAGTCATGCTACTACGACTATTATTGTGAATACTTGAATTTTGCAAGACTTCATTGCACAGCAGTTGGGCAACTTGACTAAATCTATCAACTCCTTATGGCTACAATGTTTGGTGAATTTCGCCAATCTGTTGATGAAAGGCTTATCAATTTGGTGGGTAGATTGATAATCTGAGAAGAAAATTGATACACTTGAAACCTCCAAGACTGTATCATGTGCAACTGAGACAGATTTGTAACCCATTCTTCAATTAATCACTTCAAGTTCTAAAAGGATTGAGAATTCTGTTACTCAAGTACTTAAAGCATATAGGATTGAGATGGATAACTTGAGAATCAAGTTGGATCAGTAGAAACAGGTAAAAGGATGGAAGAAGACTACACTAGAGGAATTGAATACTTAGAAGTGAATTTGGAAGACTAAGAGGTTCAGTTGAAGCCTTTGCAACTGCTCAAGCAACTAAATTGATTGAATTACATAAAGGTATAAAAAAGGTGGATGAAGAAGTAGATACAGTTCATTCAAGTTGGATCAGCTCTCGAACCGAGTCATTGCTGCACTTAGTGTTCCACACTCTAGATCTATGCCTCAATCATCTTCTTCTACTGGTCAGTCAGCTCATCCTAGATAACCAGCCCCTCATCTTAGGCCACAGGGATCCTATCCTACTCCACCTTCTCATGTCTTAGATCCTGATCCAATTGCTTCTATGCCTCCAGGCATCCAATTCCTAGGCGTTCTACAAATCCTAATGTAGACATAGATAGTGACTAATATATTTTCTTTCATTTTGTATTGTATATCAAACATATTTGAAATGAAATGAAAGTTCACATTTTGTCTCTTAAATTGCTATATCTCTTGAATTGTCTTTAATATAGCTCTCATACATTTTAATTAGAACATCAAGATGGATTTGAGGAAGTGAAATTATCCCAAACAAATATTAAATACTTTCTCATCTATTTTAAATATGTGCTTCACTCTAACTTCACCTTTTTGATTGATTGACAAAAGGGGGAGAAATTTATGAAGTTATTGCATGAAAAGGATAAATGTGTTCATGTTTGTATGTTTTCTCTGATATGATACATAATACATATTGCTTGGAAAGAACATGTCTTGACTCCTTTAGTTCTGATATATAACATTTAAAGCTCTGATTTACAGAAGTTAAGCTCTGATATAAAATGTTTAATACTTTGACATTTAATAGCTCTGATACTTAAAGATCTGTTGGAATCTTTTGAGCTTTGAATATAAAATTGCATGAAAAGTGTGTCAAAACATGGACTATCTGATTAGGGGGAGATTACCTCTCTATGCCCTAATTCTCCTTCCATACCTTGGCACTAATTAAAGTTTTTTACTTGTTCATATATTCTTGCAAATATAGTTATATAAGTATTGTAGTTTTATCTTGCTTTTTCATGCCCAGTGTTTTGTCATCATCAAAAAGGGGGAGATTGTTGACCCCTTAAGTGATTTTGATGATAACCAAACTTGAGCAATTATTTATTTTCTAACAACTCTTCAAGTAATTTTACAAGCTTTGTAGGATGATTTAATTATTTAAACTTCAACTCCTACACCTTTGTTTCTTGTTTGAGTTGTGTTATATTTTGGTTTTTGTAAGAAGAACCCAATGAAAAGCTAAAAAAAAAATCATGTAAAAGGGTTACTTATATATGTGTGTGTGCCTTAGAAATATTTTGAGTTGGTTTGCTTGAAAAATATAGAGTGTTGGTGAGAGTTTTTCTTTAAGTCAATTGTAAAAATCCTAAGAAGATACTCTAGCCGACCCCAGCATGATGAAGAACCGACTCTACTTGATGGCACACAGCAAGAATTCTGGCATGCAGCAATCCGAGCTGACTCGTGGTAACCGAGCCGACTTGTATGAATTCGAGTCGACTGGAATTTGTCCGAGCTGACTCCTCCATAGTCCAGTTTTTGAAGATTTCTGAGATAGCCAGGCGAGCCGACCCGAACCAAAAGAGCTGACTCTATCAGACCTAATTTTGAAGACCTGAGAAAGCGAGCCGACCCGAACTACAATGAGCCGACTCTTCCAAAGTGAAGTTTTTCGAACCTGAGAAGAGAGCTAACCCAAGCTGAAAAGAGCTGACTCCTTGAGTTCAAGTTTTTCAAAGATATAAGTTTGAGCTGACCCGAGCTATCAAGAGCCGACTCGTCCAGAGTGAAGTTTTGCTCCCTAAGATAAAGAGAGCCTGAAATGAGATTTGGCGACTCAACCTATCGACTCGAAGGATTCGAGCCGACTCGAAGGAATCCAAGCCGATTCAAACATCACTTTCAGGTATGCAACGGCTAGTTCCAGAATTATTTTTGAATGCCAAAAGTGCTCCAATGGTCACAAATTAATTTCCAACGATCTACAATGGCTAGAACTACCTTGAAATGATGGAAGACTTTATATTTTGAGAGATTTGAACTCCTTCAAGCAAGAATTAGAGAAGTTTTCAAGAAAAACAAGCTTCATTGAATATCCTACCTACCAACAAAAAGAAGAGCACAAGAGCATTCAAGTCTTCACCAACTCTGATCTGAGCTTGAAGCAATTTGGGAAGAAATCACTGAAGCCATTAAAGCTTATTCAAGTGCATTCAAGTGGACTTCCAACGAGCTGCACCGGCAACTATTTGACAAATTGAGTTTGTCATTTATTATTGCATTTATTTCATTCATTTCTAAATTATTAGGTTATTGTTGAGCCAGGTTGAAAAACCAAATCAGTTCTTCGTGAGCCTTTGATAAAAACTAAGTTGGTTTCTTGGTGATCCTGATAAAAACCAAGTTGGGTTCTTGGTGATCCTGGTAAAACCAGTTAGGTTCTTGGTGATCCTGCTAAAACCAAGTTAGGTTCTTGGTGATCCTGTGAAACCAAGTTGGGTTTCTTTGGTGAGCCTGTTTTAAAACCAAGGGTGTTGGGTTTTCTTTGGTGATCCTGTAAAACCAAAGTGTAGAGGTTTTGGATTGTGATCCTGTAAAAAATCCTACTGTATTTGAGTGTGAATGTAGTGGAAATCTCAAGTGGTATCTTGGGTAGTGGACGTAGAGCTAGGTTGCTCCAAACCACTATGAATTCTATGTGTTTATAGTCAGCTCATCCAGGACACAAAATAGTCATACTGTTCAATCGAGTCGACTCGAGCAGGGGTTGAGTCGACACGACCAGAACAGATCGAGTCGGCTCGAGCAGGGGTCAAGTCAGCTCATCCAGAAAAGTCTTCTATAATACTTCTTGTCACTGCCAAGTGTTGACCCCTCAAATGTCGACACATCGTCAATCACATTGATCGCTAGTGACAGCAAACGATTCTCATCGTTGATCAGCCTTAAATCAGATAGAGATCCTCTATGGTGTATGACACCATAGGTTCGAATACAAGCCAGTAGTACTAGAACATTTCCAGTACCAGTCAAAGTCCTCATCTAGCAATGATACCGACATCCGAATAGGTCGAAGATGCAGAGCTCCTCATAAGAACCTCTGGCATATGGTTATCACATAAATCATCCCTTTGACCTCATAATGCTCAGGATAACCTAGGTTTATACTGTCAACCATTATTTGGTTTATCCAGATCATGTCTCAACCTCACAAGTTTTGTAACTCCTCACAAGAATTACCCTAGCCAAGGTTTTGTTAATTAAGACACGGTGAGTCATTCACTCCAAACTATTTGGAGATGTCAATTCCATCTTGATCCATCACCGCTCCACAAGTACTTACTGCATCCAGAAACCTTTCATCACTGGATTAGAAATCCAGTTGTCTGACACCAAAGTATAGTGAGTTGCTTGCAAGCTGCCATGGTGACCTCAGGTCTGAGGACACATATACCCATATCCCTTCGTGAGCAACCCTTGGATGAAGGGAGCTCCGTAGATGGTCATGTTCAGTGAAATGTCACATATTTCACTTACATGTCACACCAGTATTTCCACACTCCTTGGTTAAGAGGACAACCAACAAATGTAACAATAACCTTTACTTGATACATTATCATCTTATAAAATGTATCATTTGGTTGTGAACCAGTTTAAGAACTACTTGATATATCCTCTCTATATCAAACAATGTAGTTCTAAGGACTTTATCATATAGAGTTCATTTCAGGAAAATGAAAATATGATGAACAGCCAAAAATAAATAACTTTTATTTATTAAAAGAATTCATATAAAAATAAACTATAGCATAACTGTCTATAGCCTAGATGATTGGCTTTGGGACACAATTCCCAACACTCGTCCCACTTGAACTAAAGCCAATTGGTACAAAATCTTATTCCCATTTTTAGTTTACAATAGTCGAACTCTTGAATTCCAATGGCCTTAGTGAAGGGGTCAGCCAGTTCTCCTTTCCATCGATCTTCTGAAGGTCGATGTCACCTCGTTCCATGATCTCTCGCACAAGGTGAAAGCACCACAGAATATGCTTTGTGCTGTGCTGAGACTTCGACTCTTTGGCTTCAGCAATGGTTCCAGTGTTGTCACAGTACACCAGAACAGGACCATCCAGGAAAGGTGCCACTCCCAGCTCACCAAGGAAATTTCACAACCACATAGCTTCCTTCGCTGCATCTGATGCTGCAATGTACTCTGTATCGCATACTGAGTCTGCCACAGTAGGCTGCTTGGAACTTTTCCAGCAGACTGCTCCTCCATTCAAGATAAATACAAATCCTGACACACTTTTGCTATCATCTTTATTTGACTAGAAATGAAGTTAGTATACCTCATAAGTTTAAAGTCAGATTCTCCATAAATTAGCCATTGGTCCTTAGTATTTCGTAAATACTTAAGGATGGTTTTCACCACTTTCCAATGAGCTTTACCTGGGTCAGACTGGTATCTGCTCACTATGCCTAGTGAGTATGCCACGTCTGGTCTAGTACATATCATGGCGTACATGATAGAACCCACTATCGAAGCATATGGGATTCTACTCATGCGCTCTCTCTCCTTAGGAGTTGTCGCATAATTCCTTTTGAAGAGATCAATTCCAGTGCCTATCGGGAGATAGGCCTTCTTAGAATTTTCATGCTGAACCATTTCAACACGGTGTCAATGTACGTAGATTGGGATAGTCCCAGAAGCCTCTAGATCCATCTCTATAGATCTTCAGACCTAGTATGTAAGAGGCTTCATCCAAGTCCTTTATAGAGAATTGAGATGATAACTAGACCTTTATTTCTTGCAGTGCTGCGATGTTATTCATGATTAAGAGAATGTCATCCACATACAGCACAAGGAATATAATCACAGAACCATGAGCCCATTTGTAAATGCAAGGTTCTTCTCCGTTCCTAATGAAGCCATACGACTTGATACACTTATCAAATCGCATGTTCCAACTCCTTGATGTTTGCTTCAGTCCATAGATGGACTTTTGAAGCATGCACACCTTTGACTCATCTGTGGATGTGAATCCTTTAGGTTGTATTATATACACCTCCTCTTCCAACTCACCATTTAGGAAAGCTATTCGGACATCCATTTGCTAGATTTCATAGTTAATGTTGGCGTGGAGTCCTTGGATCGGCCGGTCAAAGCCGCTGCATTGCAGGACCACTCCCTGGTTCACCTGCAAAATAGGTCCCTTGCCGGAGTTGTTCCGGCAGAGGACAACGATGCCTAAGTCAGTGGCGAATTCCAGCCACAGAATGCGAAAGATGTCGAGAGTGGAAAGAAAAAGAGTTCTCAGAGATTGAAAGTGTATGTGTGCGAGATTATTCATGCATACCTCTCGAGCCATCCTTCTTATCCATATTTAAAAGATGGCCTCCGGTCTGTGGCCCGCTCTTTTCTCGAAAATCATGGGGAGCCAATCTCTTCCATGATTGGGGATCGTGGGTTATCAATGAGCGATTCTGGCCAGATCAGAGGCGTGGCTACAGGAATTGCATGCCATGATCATCGCATGATGTGTGTCGATTGTAACCGTTGGTTACAGTTTCCTTTTTGGAACAGATTATGGTTCAAGCTTCGAGTTTCCCCTTGCATGGGCCGAAAGGCTTGGTATTTTTCGAGACCGGAGATCATGTCTACGACGGAGATCAAAGCTCGTGTCTTCGGAAGTCGATGAGTAGTTCAGACTTCGGCCAGGGCCGAAGGTGCTACCCGAAGGACTGGCCTTCGGATGTTGTAGTTCGGTGTGAAGCCTTGAGTTGCTTGTAGTTGGCCTTCGTTTAGTCCAAAGTCCATAGTCCGAAGAACTGGGGCTTCGATAAGTCGAACCGGAGCCTAGCTCGTAGCTGAACCAGGATATCCCAACAGTCAAAGTGTGCTACTAAAGCAAGCATGATTCGAATGGATTTGAGCATTGCCACAGGAGAAAACGTCTCGTCATAGTCAATACCATAATGTTGAGATAGCCCTTGGCAACCAGACGTGCTTTATAGGTCTCCACCTTCCCATCTGCACCCTTTTTCTTCTTGAAAATCCATTTGCACCCTATGGGTTTTATCCCTTCAGGTGCATCAACCAATGTCCATACATTATTGATCTCTAAGGATTCCATTTTGGATTTCATGGCTCCTAGCCATTTCTCAGAGTCGAACCTCTGCATCGCATCGATATAGGTGATCGGATCCTCATTGTTCTTATCAAGTTCAATAGGATCATCGTCCTGGACCAAGAAACCATAGTATCTATCCAGTCGGCTTGGTACTCTACCGGATCTCCTTAATGGTTCCTGGGTGGGCTCTGGGTGTGATCTAATCACAGCCGGTTCTATGTTATCCCTTAAGTGTGTCGGTTTTTGTACTTGTTGAACTTCACTAAGTTTAATCTTAGTGGCTACAGTTCCTTCACAAAGAAACACCTTTTCAAAAGATAGCCCTAAGATTGACGAACAACTTTTGTTCCTTAGCTATGTAGAAGTAATACCCCTTAGACTCCTTTGGATACCCAACAAATAGGCATCGGTCAGACCTAGGTCCAAGTTTGTCTGTTTCCAAATGTTTTACATAAGCTAGGCATCCCCAGACCCGAAGGTGTGATAGTGTCGGTTTACGTCCAGTCCACATCTCATATGGTGTTTTACTAATGGACTTACTAGGAGCCCTATTCAGAAGGTAACAGGCTAATTCTGGAATAGCGGCAGAGAGGCAAAGCCCATCATGGACCGAACCATGTCCAACAGGGTTTGATTCCTCCTCTCAGACACTCCATTCAACTAAGGTGTCCCTAAAGGTGTCCATTGAGAGAGAATCCCATTCTCCTCAAGATATGTCAGAAACTCACTTGAAAGGTATTCACCGCCTCGATCGGATCGAAGGATTTTGATACACTTTCCTGTTTGTTTTTCTATTTCATTACGATATCGTTTGAACATTTCAAACGATTCAGATTTATGTCTCATCAAGAAGACATAACAAAATCTCGAAAGGTCATCTATAAATTTAATGAAATATCCATACCCTCCCCTGGCACATACATTCATGGGTTCATATACATAGTATGTACCAGACTCAGAATCTCGTTGGCTCGTTCACCTTTTTTAATAAAAGGTGACCTAGTCATTTTTCCAAGAAGATAGGACTCACAGGTAGAAGTAAATTATCTTCACTAAAATCGAGGAGACCCTCACGTTTTAACCTGTTTATCCTGTTTCTGTTAATATGACCTAGCCTATAATGCCATAGGTATGCTTTGCTGACATTATCTATCCTAGGGCATTTGCAAGACATGTACATTACACTAATAGGTCGCGATAGTACATAGATGCCATCACTCATTTGTCCATTCAAAATTACAGAACCATTCAAAATGACTTTGCAAATATCATTCTTTATTAATAGTTCATAACCATACATGGCCAATTGGCTTATAGAAATAACATTCAAAATAAAAGAGGACAAAAATGATACTCGTTCAAAATGACAGTACAGGACTCGAAAACATGTTTAAGGACTCCCAACGCCAGAACTGGAACTCGGCTTCCATTTCCCATGTTCAAGAACCTCTCACCATCCTCGAATCTTCTACTAACTTGAAATCCCTGTAAAGAGTTGTAAATGTGAATTAGACTTCTAGTATCCAATACCCAGTTAGTAGTATCGCAAATAGAGAAACTACAAGGTGTTATCATATAAGTACCTTGTCCAGGACCATCTTGCAGCTTTCTCTTCTTTGACCTGTTCGGGTCAAGGGATGCAATGTAAAGAGGATAGTTCCTCTTCCAGTGTCCCTATTTCATGCAGAAGAAGCACTCTGCACGACTTTGATCAACCTTCACTCTCTTGGCCTGACTGGGCCCAGAAGCATCAAGCACCTTTTTCCCTTTATTATTTTCTTTTCCCTTTCTTAAAGGGATCGACGCCCTCCCTAAGATCCTCCCACTAGATTCACCACCCCTTTATTTAACTGGTGGTCTTTCTCAAAAGTCTGCAGCAACTCTAACAGACCGTGGTAGTTAACTGTAGGCTTATTTATTCTATAATGATCAAGAAAGTCTAAATAGGAGAAGGGGAGAGAATTTAGAATCGCATCTTTCCCAAGCTATTCATGCAAGGGACAGCCGAGCTTGCCCAGGTGCTCAATCATCCTAATCATGTACAGTACATGATCAGTGATCGAGGCTCCATCATGCATCCGAGCATTGTAGATAGCACAGGAGACCCTGTACTCTCAACGTCGTCTGGTGTCCCGACAGACTCCTTCAACTTTTAAAGAATTTATTCCAGCTGGGTTTCCTCGAATTTGCGATTGAACTCATTGTTCATCGCTGCCAACATAATGCATCGGAAAGTGGTCCTGTCAGAGAGCCACTTCTGATAAGTGTCTTTGATCAAACCCCGAGTGTTGGCAGGAGAGATCTCAGGTGCCAGATCCGATATCACTATAGGATCCGTTCATGTTCCAAGACAATCCTGAGTCTTCGATACCAGCTATTGAAGTTGGGTCCATTGAGTTTCTCGTAGTCAAGAAGAGACTGGAGTGACAGGTTGGAAGACATCTGAAAGGAAAACCAAAGATAATTAGTGTATATGAATTATTAACCTAAAGACATGTACTTTAGTCTAAAGGTCCCTCCCATTATTTTGTATAGATTGGTAGCCTCTATCTCCAATCCAAGGAATTACTTTAATTCCTTAGCAGGTACTAGAGTCCAATAGACAACACATGAGCCCAACTTTGGCCGGCTCATCCATGCATGTTTAAAGGTAGGTTCTTTAACCGATTACTTCTCCAAGCAACCTCTAGTAATTGGGTTTTGCCCCAAGAAGTACTTCAATCGACCTTTGGGGCCTCTTATTGAAGGTCCCGGTTAGGTCCAACTATTAACATGACAAAATTTAATGCTTCTAACTACGAATAGTCAAGCTCGACTTTGGCCGACCCACCTGACCACTGTTAAGAGAGTTGTACTGAGCCATCATATTAGGAACAACAATTCCAATAGCTCGATGAACACCTGATCTTTGGATCTACCGATGAACACCAAACTACTGGACACATACTATCCCACTTAATGGGAAGCTAGGACTAGGTTATCTCTATAACTTTGTCTTTTTAAGGACCTAATAATTTAGAGGGTTTTTTTTAATGTAATAGATGAAGAGATGAGAAGACACGGATCAACCTCCCACTAACCACATCAGTAATCTAGGAGGGTTACACATAACTAATGATCCATGGCACCTAAAATCAGTCAAGACTGATTAACCTTGGGTGACAAGGGTTAACACGAGCCAATGAGCTATCCAATCAATCCTGATCGACCACATTGGCCAAGTAAGTGAGATCATGGGTTGGGTTCCACCATTAACCATCTTGTCTTAGACACCAACAGGGTTGGCCAGGTAAGAGGTAGCCCCAAAGAACCAAGATCATAATACCAACCTTACCTCGACACCAATCAGTTCATCAGATTTGATTAGACTTGCCTAAAGACTCGGGCTTTTCACTGAGCCATAAATTAGGTCCATTTAGATTATGGACTAATCAATCTAACTATTAGAGAGATCTATAGAAGAAATCCTAACTCAACATTTGATAGATAAGTTCTCTTATTAGTCCAATGCATCTAAACTTAGGTCTAACCCAATCAAGGACCTAATAGAAGCTAACCCATGATCCTTAAGGCTTATTGAAATGACTTAAATCTTTGAATCATATTCCTAGAGTTCTTAGTCATACTTAATTCTCAATTAAGCTCAATAGCCTTAAATTAATCGAAATAATTTCAATTAAGATTGTAAAATAGTTTTACAAGCATATTTTGAATTTACTGTTTCAGAACTTTCTGGTCGAGTCGCTCGAGCAGGGGTCGAGTTGGCTTATCCAGAACCAGAATAGATAGATTCATCTATCTGTAGAGATGAGTCAGCTCGAGCAAGATTCGAGTCAGCTCGCCAGCGAGGGCAGAAAACAGAGACCCAAAATACACGTAACTTATTTGAATAATTCAAATTTAGAGATTATACATGATCAAAACAAAACTCTTTAGATCTAATCTAAATTTGTTTTATGATCATAACGTTAGATTAAAACATTTTTAATCTACAAATTTTTTCTTCTTATTTTCCTTTTCAAGAGTCAATCACAACGGTACCCCTACACGCCATAGGAGACCCCATTGAATGGGAAGAGAGGGTCTTGCAGCCCTACTTCTCTGCTATGATCGGATGGCCATGGTGAAGCACTCAATCCAAGTACTTAAGAAAGAAAGGTGATGTTATTAACATGTTAGCATCATTATACTATAAAATGAACCTGTTGCTCTGATACCATTGATGGTGAAAAGCACCTACACCAAGCATACAATATACAAGAAAAGAGGACAGAAGGATATGCATTTTAAAATATTTTTAAAGCATGCATAGAGGAAGGCTCGGTAGATAGATCTAATCAATATGCCGAACTGTCCGCAACAGGATCTAGCATAATAATCTAGCATGCATATAACATCAAAGGAAAGAGAAACAGCAAATATAAAAGTACCATACCTTTATACCTCAAAAAGTGCAGGAGAGAAGCTGTGAGGAGGAGGAGAGTGCTTGAGCCACACACGTGTCTGGCCTCTATAAGATATCCACACCTGGGCTCGACTCTGATCAACTCCTTCAGAGTGCTAGCTCTTCGGGATCCTTGGCTAATTTTTTTCTTCCAGGAAGACTTGGAGGAGAGTAGGAGCCCCTTCCCAAATACTTTCTTCCAAGACCTAGCTTGATTGCTAGGTAGCTCACACCCAATCCTTAGACCTCTCATAACCCTTCTCTATCTTCTCTCTTTTCTCTTGTTGTTGTAATGTAGTGTAACCTCTGCAGCCTATAGAATGAACTTCATTTATAGGTGCAGCCATGAGAGGGAGAAAGAGGAAGGAGGAGAGATGGAGGGAGAGAATGGGGGAGAGGATCAAGGTCATATTAAATGAATCCAACCCAAAGAGGTAAGTATGACAATCATACCATATAACCTTGGAGCCAAAACTAATTTGAATTCGAAATTCAAACCAGGTCAAAACTTGTCCAAAATCCTCCCAAGAATTCTTCCCAGAAAACCGTTCAGAATTTCTGGTCTTGCAGCGATGAGTTGACTCAAACAGATTTGAGTCAGCTCGTCCAGGACACAGAACAGTCATACTGTTTAATCGAGTCGGCTCATGCAGGGATCGAGTCAGCTCGACCAGAACACAGAATGAGTTGGCTCGAGCAGAGGTTGAGTCGGCTCATATAGAAAAGTCTTCCTGAAATACTTCCTGTCATTGCTAAGTGTTGACCCCTTAAGTGTCGACACATTATCAATCACATTGATCGCCAGTGACAGCAAATGATTCTCAATCATCGATCAGCCTCAAGATTAGATAGAAATCCTCTATGGTGTGTGACCCCATAGGTTCGAATACTAAGTCGGTAGTACTAGAACATTTCCAGTACCAGTCAAAGTCCTCATCTAGCAATGATACCCAACATCCGAATAAGTCGAAGATGCAGAGCACCTCACAAGAACCTCTGGCATATGGTTGTCGCATAATTCATCTCTTTGATCTCATAATGCTCAGGATGACCTAGGGTTATACTGCCAACCCTTATTTGGTTTATCCAGATCATGTCTCAACCTCACAAGTTCTGTGACTCCTCACAAGAACTACCCTAGCCAAGGTTTTGCTAAATTGAGACACAGTGAGTCATTCACTTCGAACTATTTGGAGAGGTCAATTCCATCTTGATCCACCACCACTCCATAAGTACTTGACTGCACCCAGAACCTTTCATCACTGGATTAGAAATCCAGGTAGTCCAGCACCAAAGTACAGTGAATTGCTTGTAAGCTGCCATGGCAACCTTAGGTCTGAGGGACACATATACCCATATCCCTTCGCGAGCAACCCTTTGGCAGAAGGGAGCTTCGCAGATGGTCACGTTCAGTGAAATGTCACACATTTCACTTGCATATCATACCAGTGTCTCCACACTCCTTGGTTAAGAGGACAACCAACAAATGTGATATACAATAACCTTTACTTGATACATTATCATCCTTTAATAATGTATCATTTGGTTGTGAACCAGTTTAAGAACTACTTGATATATCCTCTCTATATCAAACAATGTAATTCTAAGGACTTCATCATATAAGATTTCATTTCAGGAAAATCTAAATATGATGAATAGCCAAAAATAAATAACTTTTATTTATTAAAAGAATTCATATACAAATACAAAATAACACAACCGTCTATAGCCTAGACGATTAGCTTTGGACATAATTCCAACAGGTGGGAGGGCACCCGCCACCTACCATGTCACTCAGTTTGGCACCCACATCAATAATGAGGGCCCACACCACCAGGCTCTCCTTCTCCAACCAAGCTCACAACCCGAAAATTATGGCAGGGCAACCTGCCACCTACCTTGTGACTCATAGTTCGGCATCCTCATCAGCAAGCTGGGCCCTCCATCAGGCCCGCCTTAACAGCTGATTTCGCAGCCCAGAGGCGGCACCAAGATGTCATCTACCGCGTGACTCACATCATGGCTTACCCATAAGTCTAGTGCCTCACAGCCTCATGGCCGCGCTCAAAGCCCGAAGGCAGCACCAAGATGCCATCTATCATGTGACTCATAGCATGGCGAACCAAGAAGCTCGGTACCCTACAATCCCACAGCCGTGCTCATAGCATGGAGGTGGCACCAAGATGCCGTCTACCGCGATACTCATAACATGGCAACACCCTCTCCAACAAGTCGGGCCCTCCATCAGGTCCACCTTCATAGCTGAGCTCACAGCCCAGAGGTGATGACAGGCTAACCCGCCACCTTCCATGTGACTCACAGTTCGGCACCCATATCAACAAGCCGGGCCCCTCCATCAGGCCCACCTTCCTCAGCCACGCTCATAGCCCAGAGGTGGCACCAAGATGCTGTTTACCATGAGACTCATAGCGTGGTAGCTCAACAACAAGCCAAGCCCCTCCATCGGGCCTGCCTTCCCTAGCCGAGCTCATAGCCTGGTGGTGGCGGCAGGCCAACTCGCCACCTACTACGGGACTCATAGTTCTCATCCTCTTCAACAAGCTAGGCCCCACACCAGGCCCACCTCCATCAGTCGTGCTCACAGCCCGGAGGTGACAGTAGGGCAACCTGCCACCTACTATGCGACTCACAATTTGGCATCCTCTTCATAAGCCAGGCCCTATATCGGCCCACTTTCACAACCGAGCTTATAGCCCAGTGGGGTACCAAGATGTCATCTACCGTGAGACTCGTAGCTTAGCTTACCCATATGTCTGGCACCTCACAGCCTCATGGTCATGCTCACAGCCCGGAGGTGGCACCAAGATGCCATCTATAGTATGACTCATAACATGGCGAATGGAGAAGCTCGGTGCCCCATAACCCCACAGCCGTGCTCATAGCCTGGAGGAGGCATCAAGATGCCATGTACCACGAGACTCACAGCATGGCAACACCCTTTTCAACAAGCCAGGCCCTCCATTAGGCCCACCTTCACAATCGAGCTCATAGCTTGGAGGTGGTGGTAGTCCAACCTGCCACCTACCACGTGACTTGCAATTCAGAGCCCACATTAACAAGCTGGGCCCCTCCATCAGGCCCGCCTTCCTCAATCATGCTAACAGCCCAGAGGTGGCACCAAGATGCCATCTACCGTGAGACTCATAGTGTGGTGGCTCATCAACAAGCCAAGCCCCTTGTTGCCCAAAAATAGAGCTCAAGAGGGGGGATGAATTGGATCTTTTGAAAATTTAAACAACTATGTGTTGGTCTTGATATGTTTATGAAGCAAAGTGATTAAACTCAAAATGAATATGCAGTGGATAATAGCAAATTAAAAGCAAGTAAAGAAGAGCAAGAAGTAGAGAGAGCAATCACACAAACACAAATTTTATAATGGTTCGGTGCAATCGAAGCACCTATATCCACTCCCCAAGCCACCCTTGAAAATTTTCACTATAATCTCTTCAAGATTATAGCCAACTTGTTTTCAAAGGCTCACAAGTCAAAATCTAAGTTAGTTTTGTCACCTAGGCTCACTAACAACCTTTACAACTTGTTTTGTCTTCGAGCTCACAAGTTAAATCCTAGTTGGTTTTGTACCTTTATATCACCAACAACCTAATAACCTACTTTCAAAAACCCTTGAAAGCTAGGTCAGCAAAGAATAAAGTTAAAGATACAAGAATAAAAGCATAGTCAAACTCTCTTCTAGAGTGGAATGTGGAAGCTTTGAAGGTCTTGAAGATGCTTGTCTTGTCTTCTCTTTGGAATCTCTTCAAACACACTTTTGAAAAGATGAAATGATGGACTCGTAAGCTTTTTAGAGAATCTCTCATTTTTAGCTTTCGGAAGTGAAATTTTGAAAGAATATTTGATTTTGTGCATTCAATACTTCATGAATGAGTTTGGTGAAGCTTAAATACTTTAAAAACTTTCAAAAAATGGTTTAAAACCATTGGAGGATCAAAACTAGCCGTTGGGAGCTTGAAAGGATGAATTCTACCTCTTAGAAAATATAGCCATTATACCCATCAGAACCCATGAGTCGATACTTGATTTCTATGAGTCGACACTTGAGTTTCTTGAGTCGACACTTGAATTTTTCGAGTCGACACTTGAGTCAAAAATCCTCAAATGACCTAGTTCTGTATTTTCAAAAATCTCATGCCTTGAGTTAACGCTTAAATCCTTGAGTCAACACTTGAATCTCCTGAGTCGACACTTGATTCTCCTGAGCCAACACTTGATAGAAAAACTTCCAAAATGATAAGTTCTGTATCTTCAAAAAGTCTCAGGTCTTGAGTCGACACTTGCAATCCTTGAGTTGACACTTAGCATGCCAGAAAAAAGTTTTTCCGTGCCAGTCTCTGAAGTGTCGACACTTGGTGTGCCATGAGTTGACACTTGACTCTACAACTTGTCAAAAACATGTGCCAACCTATTTCCAAATTTAAATTGATCTTCAATGAAACTTCAATATACTTTATATAAAGCACAAATGGTCTATTTTGAACCCTTTTTCAGATGAGAGGACTTCTTAAAAACATGAAAATTGCTCAGCTTCATGAAACTTATAATTTGAGAATTTGAGGTGCTGTATCCTGTAACTCATAACTATAATTGAAATATTAGTATAAAATATGTACTCAGTGTTTTGTTAGTCATCAAAATTAGGGGCTAAGGCCAACAATCTCCCCCTTTTGATGATGACAAAACTCGAGTATATAAGCATTCAAATTCAATTTTAGATATCAAATCCCATAAGCACGAACTTAAAACACATACAACACAATTTTAATGAGGAGAGGTACCAATCAAGTGTTGAATTTAATTTCTCTCCCCCTATGTGAGTTAGTTATGAACAAACTAAAACAAACTTAGAAGGAAAAAGCTTATATCTTACTCCCCCTTTTTGTCAATCATTAAACAATAAAAGGAGTAAATTCCCTTTGAATTGATGCATTAAGGCATAGAAATTTGGTTAGGACCTTGTACAAGATTAGATTAGCAGTAATCAACAGGTATTAGACCAAATGAACAAAGTAGGGAGTAACCATAAGACAAAAACGAACTTTTCATAAAAGTCAAAGTTTCATTAAACTGATACATTAACTGATACAAGATGATAAGCAAATTATAATGCAAGTACAACAGAAAGATAGATAAACAAAAACACTAAACATTAGGATAAATACGTAAATACTAAATATCAAGATAAACATCTGTGAGGCTATCCTCATCAGATGGGAGCTCAAGATAAAATAAGAGCAGTAATCCTAGCTTTATGAACAATGGATCTAGGGGTCTTCAGGATGCTATGGCTCCTAGTCCTAGCAGATGGTCCAACACGAGATACAACCCGAGATGATCTAATAGAAGGTGGGAGGAAGTGTCTCAGCAGGTGAGTGAAAGATGGGTGCTGAGGCAAGCAAATCATCTGAAGGAGGAACAGTTGGAGCAGCTGGAGTGTGAGCCTCTCTGCTGACTATCTCATAGTCTCTAACTCTGTAATCGCTGTCACTGCCACCATCAACAACATCTGTACCACCACCACGCCATCATGTCCATGACCATCACTACCAGGAGGAATATCATCATGTCGATCAGGATGGTCGTCATCATCTACGGAGGAGGAGGTGGTGGTCCTGATGACCTAGAAGGCATCAATGCTCTCAGCATCTCCTCAATATGTGCAAAGCCTGCCTTCATCGCCTGACGGATCTCAGAATGCTGCTCAGTAGTATGGGCTCTAAGGCCCTCAATCTATATGGAGTTGAGTGGTCCGGACTCCCAGTTCGATCAATCTATCCGTATCTCAGCAGACTAGTGTCTAGCATGCTCCTCAAAAGATATGTCGGTAGCTACATAAGGAGCGGTAGATGGTGTCACGGGCTTAGACCCTGAAGCTATAGCAAGTGCTGGCATAGGAAGGTGTCATTGCTCAGCAAGCTCTGAAGGACCTATCTCGGTGGCTCGGATTCATCCTCCCGTTTGGCTCCTGACCAGACTCTCGTTGCACCACACTTGCCTACCAGCCTTCGATAACCCATGCGATGAAGAGAGTGCTCGTCGTAAATGTCTGTATGTAAAATATCTTTGGAGGCCTCCCCCTCTAAAGGAACATCATAGGCTCGAAACAGATGTGTCAAACCCATCCCATAAGGTAGACAAGTCATCTCTAGGTCGTAGTCTCTCTCATCTATGCCATCATCAAGGTAGGAAAATTATCAGCTATCCTCTAAGTCAGACAAACCATAAGCATCAGCTCTCTCTCAGTGATAAAATCAAATCTCTCCATCTTCGGCAGCAAAATCCAGGCAATGAAATGGTGTCAGAGGTCCATCTCAACTGAAACCTGGTTCGCAGTGACGTGGCCACATCGCGAACATCCTCATGCTCAAGTATACTTCGAAAGGCCTCCTCTTTATCCTCAACAGGGCTCATGAAAATCCCACGATGGGGAATCTTCCAAACATGCTAAGGATCTCCTTTGAGATAGGTATCTAAATACCATGAATAGTGGCACTCCACATCACTCTGCTACAAACCTGACTCCCATAAAACTTACGGATCAGGTGAGGATAAAACTTCTCCTTCATGGTACAGAAGGAGATCAGACCTGCAGCCTCAAGAACTGTCCTAATCCAAATCCCTCACGATCAAAAAACCCCAAATCAACTCGATGACTGGCAGCTATGATCTTGCCTGAAACTCTATCTGCCAAGGGGGAATGAGGGGGTGCCGCTGATTGCTATCACTGTCATTCCTTGCTTTTATCCTTCTTTTAGATGTATCCTGACTCAACCTCCTTTAGAAACAACCTGCTTCCTTGGACTCATGAATGCCAACAAAGGGAAGGAATGGAAGGAATAAAATGGGTGAAATAGAAATGTCAAGAAAAGAGGGATCGTTCCAAGCAAAAGGGAAAACTATGGGTAGAGAAGAAAAAGCTTGGAATCGGCCAAGAGAGTGGACGAGAGGGGAAGAAATGGGAAGAAGAGAGCAATGTGCTGGATCAATCCACAAGAAATCCAAAGAAAATCGGTCCAAAGTGGAAAAAAAACAAATGGGAATGAATTTGGCCCAAATCAATGGAAGGAAAATGAAAAAACCATGATCAAATGAAAAAGAGAGGGAGAAATGAGGAGATTTACCCAAAAATCTGAGGGCATGATGGGTAGATCACTGTTGTGAGGTCAAAGGACAGCTAGGGGACCACTAGGGCACGAACAAAATGAGGAATAGTAAACTTGGAATGACTCAGTGATGCCCTAGAAAAAATAGAAAATCGCTTGTGAGTCGACACTTCATTTTTGTCAAGTGTCGACACTTAGGTGCGAGTCGACACTTGGGCAAAAGTGAAGTGTTGACACTTGGCTAGGAATTTCCAAAAAAAATTTCAATAAAATTTGATAAAATCAAGCAATTACCAGAGAAGGATGTAGGACTTAGAGAACATGATTTTAAGCATTAATAAATGGATAAGAACAACATTTGAAAGAGTTTTAATAGAAGGGGTCTATGATACCTAGCTCTCTTCTAATCATGCAAAATCTTCTTCATTCAAGGGTTTGGTAATACATCAGCTAATTGATTATCAGTACAAACAAATTCAAGCATCACATTATAATTTGTACATGATTTCTCATGAAGTGATGTCTTATTTTAATGTATTTGCTTCTTGAATGTTGCATAGGATTCTTAGTTAGATTGATTGCACTAGTATTGTCACATTCTTAAGGGTGTCTTAGTTAAATTGATGCCAAAATCTTCGAGTTGTTGTTTGATCATAGAATTTGAGCACAACAGCTTTCAGCTACTATATATTCGACTTCCACCATAGATGGAGCAACTGAATTCTGTTTGTTGCTACTCCATGGGATCAAATTAATTCCAAGAAAACTGACAATTGTACTAGTACTTTTCTGTCAAGTTTACACCCAGCAAAATCAGCATCAGAATAAGCAATCAATTCAAATGAAGAATCTCTAGAGTACCAAAGTCCAATATCTATAGAGCTAGATAGGTATCTAAGTATGCATTTAACAGTCAAAAGATCAAACTCTTTAGGGGCAGAACTGATATCTCGCACACATACAAACACTAAGCATAATATCTAGCCTACTAGAAGTTAAATAAAGCAATTAACCAATCATGCCTCTATATAACTTTTGGTCTACAGATTTACCTGATTCATCTTTGTCAAGTTTACAAGAGGAGCTCATAGGTGTACCTAATGTCTTGGTGCTTTCTATCCCAAACTTCTTTAATATTTCTTTCGTGTACTTGGTTTGGTTGATGAAGATCTCCTCTTTATCTTCTTTATTTGGAGTTCGAGGAAGAAGTTAAGTTTTTCCATCATGCTCATCTCGAACTCTCCCTGCATTAACTTTGTAATCTCTTGACAAAGACATTCGTAGTAGTATCGAATATGATATCATCCACATAGATTTGTACTACAAAAAAGATCATCATTTCTTTTTCAAAAATAATGTAGTGTCTACATTACCTCTAGAAAAATTCATTTTAAGCAAGAAGGAACTCAATCTATCATACCAAGCTCTTGTAGCTTGTTTCAAACCATACAAAGCTTATAAAGTTTAAAAACATGATTTGGAAATCATGACTTTCAAAACGGGAAGTTGTTCAATATAAGCTTCTTTGATAAAACCATTCAAAAAAGGCACTTTTGACATCCATTTGAAATAATTAAAATCCATAAAACATGCAAATACCAATAATAACCTAATTACCTCAAGTCTAGCAACAGCAGCAAAGGTTTCATCAAAATTAATTTCTTCCTCCTGATTGTATCCTTGGCAACTAGCCAGCTTTATTTCTAATGACTATTCCATTTTCATCAAGCTTATTTCTGAAAATCCATTTGGTACCAATTATTGAAACATTAGAGGGTCTTTCAACTAAAGTCCAAATATTATTTCTTTTAAATTGATTTAGTTCATCTTGCATAGCATTTAACCAATTGCAATCATTTTCAGCTTTTTCAATAGATTTTGGTTATATTGAGAAACAAAAGCTAAATAATCACATACATTTCTATGAGATGGACTAGTACTTACTCCTTTTGATGGATTATGAATGGTTAGTTTTGGGATGTCCATGAGCATACCTTCATTCTTTAGGTAGAGGATTAGGTGTTGATGTATTTTCACCTCCTTGTACTGATCTCTTTCATTATTTTGATTGTCATCTTGTCCTTGGAAGGCTCTTCATGGTTGTTCACTTCTTCAGTTCTTTGGATACCTATTTCATCATCAAGAACATCTTCTTTTCTAGAAGATTTTTGATTAGTCTCATCAAACACAACATGGATGGATTCTTCAATAAGAAGTGTCATTTTATTGAAAATCCTATATGCCTTGCTACATGTAGAGTAACCTAAAAAGTACCCTTATCTGACTTGGCATCAAATTTTCTTAGATTATCCTTGCCATTATTTAAAATGAAACAACGACATCCAAAAACATGAAAATACCTAATTAAAGATTTTCTACCTTTTCAAAGCTCATAAGGTATTTTCTTTAAAATAGGTTGGATTAAAAATGATTTAAAATATCGTAAGCAGTATTTATGGCTTCTGTCCAAAAATACCTAGCCAAATCATTTTCGCAAAGCATGGTCCATGCCATTTCTTCAAGAGTTCTATTTTTTCTTTCTACATCCCATTTTGTTGAGGTGTTCTAGGTACAGAAAAATTATGATGAATGCCATTTTCATTACAAAACTTTCTGAAATTATGATTTTCAAATTCTGTGCCATGATCATTCTTAAAGATATAATTGAAATACCTTTTCATTTGAAAATCTTTTATGACATTTAATGAATGCAGCAAAAATTTCATCTTGTGAGCTAAAAACATGACCCATGTAAATATGAGAAATCGTCTACAATAACTAGACCATACTTCTTACCTCCTAAACTAGATGTTTTAGTTGGTCGAAAGAGGTCCATATGAAGCAATTCTAAGGATCTAGATGTAGAGACTACTCTTTTAGGTTTAAAAGATGATTTTGTTTGTTTTTCAAGTTGGCAAGCAATACAAATCTTATACTTTTCAAAACTAATTTTTGGCAAGTCTTTTATTAATTCCTTTTTGCAAAGTTTTAAAAGTAGATGCATACTAGCATTCCTAGTCTACGATATGAAAGCCAACTAGTTGCATTGATCTTGGCTTCCATTACCATTAGGCATTGACCATTTTGAACATGAAGATCATCAAGATCTACCATATAATATTTCCATGCCTATGACCAATAAACTTTATGCCATGATCATCAAGATTAGAAATAATGCACATAGATGATTTGAAAATAACTTTAAACTCTTTGTCACAAAACTGGCTAATGCTAAGTAAATTATGCTTTAAATCATCAACATAAAAAATATATCTATATAAGTAGAGGGGGTGATATGGAACCAATTCCGACAATCTTGCCTTTCCATTATCACCAAAGGTAACATTACCACAATTTTGATATTCAAATGAAGAGAACTGCTCCATATCTCCAGTCATGTGCCTTGAGCAACCACTGTATAGGTATCATAATCTTCTTTTATTGGTTGCAGGGCACTCCTACATCAACAAATCAGGTGAAGACTTTAGGTACCCAAGTCATCTTGGGTCCTTTAAGGTTAGTAGTGATGGTTCCTTTGGAACCCAAACTTTTCTAACTTTGTTCAATTTTTTTTTATTGCATAGATATGATTTATATCCTAAATTACCACAAGAATGACAAGTAATAGAAGATGAAGCAGGCACAAAGAAATTCTTGAAAAACTTTTGTTGTTTCTGAGTTTTGAAATCCAATCAGCTTTGTTAAAAATAGCTCTTTGGTTATTCAAAAGCATATTGAGTTTTTCAGAACTATAAGTAATTTTTCAAAAAAGGTTTTAGTTTTCAAGCACATCTTATACTTCTTATTTTCTTGCAAAATCTCTTTGTTTTGTTTTGTAAAATTTTTAATTGATGCAAAAGAAATTTTCTTTTTCAAATCTTCCTTTTCTTTTTATGAAGAATAATTTTATCATTTAACTTTTTATTTTGTTGGAGAAAGAAATCATTTTAATTAAGTACTTATCATTTGTTTTAACCAAATCCAGATTTTGCTTATTTAGTTCTTCGTGTTTCAATTTAAGTTTTTGAAATTCAACTACTACTTCATCAAAAACTTCATGCAATTCATCAAAAGTAATTATTCTTCTGGTTTAGACATTACCTCATCATTGTTGGCCATTAAAAAGAAATTTGTAACCTCTTGCTGCTCTTCATCGGAGCTTAAGTCCTCACTATTGCTCCAGGTTGCCATCATTGCTTTCTTTCTTAATCTTTTTCTGCTCTTTTTGAGTAGTGGGTATTCCATCTTGAAGTGGTCGGGTTTCATGCACTCAAAGCATGAGGGCTGCTCTTTTTCTTTCTCTTTACTAGGCTCTCCTTTTGAGGTTTCTTCTTGAAATTATATTTTTTCTTCTCTCATAAACCTCCTAAACTTTCTTGCCATGA
The DNA here is from genome assembly GCA_021397845.1 of Areca catechu. Taxonomy (NCBI): domain Eukaryota; kingdom Viridiplantae; phylum Streptophyta; class Magnoliopsida; order Arecales; family Arecaceae; genus Areca; species Areca catechu. The sequence continues at coordinate 118,353,727 of CM038040.1, read as the reverse complement.
GAGCCATCTCATCTTCATCATCCTCTTTTTTGGACTCATCACTTGACTCTCTTTTGTAGTGGACTTGAAGGCAATGACTTTCTTCTTCTTATCATTGTCCACATTCTTTTGTTTCAAGGAGAGCTCATAAGTCATTAATGAGCCCAAAAGTTGCTCAAGAGGAAGAGTGTTTACATCTTGCTCTTCTATAGCAATGACCTTAGCATCCCAAGAAGCAGGAAGAGATCTGAGAAGTTTATTGACAAGTTCACCATTAGAAATAATTTTCTAAGCTTCTCATGCCATTCACAATTGTTGACCCCTGGAATGATTTTGATGATCATAAAATATTGGAGCATGTATATGTTACTAATCTTTCAATTACTTGATATGTTTTTTCAGGAAAATGATTGTAATAGTAGTTTAAATTGGTTTTCAAATTGGTTGAGAGATAATTTATTATGTATAGACTCTTATGGACTTTAAAGTGTAAAAGCCCTAATTTTTCAACTATGTAATCTTGTAAAAGGGTTGTAAAATTATAAAAATAAGAGTGTGTAGATTAGCTCGTATTTGATTCAAGTGTTGAAGAATTTTGGAGAAGTTTGAAGCATTAAACGAAGTGTTGGCAGAGCTGACTCATGGATCAAGAGCCGACTCCTTATGGCACGGCATGAAGAAATTTCAGAGTTTCAGTATCTCGAGCCGACTTGTATCCCAAGAGCCGACTCATGGAAGAATTCATGTTTCTAAAGTCTGAGATCTCGAGCCGACTCAAGCTTCAAGAGCCGACTTGATCAGAGTTATGATTTTTGGTGATTGAGACTTCGAGCCGACTCTGCCCTGAAGAGCCGACTCAAGTAAATTATTATTTTGAATTGATTGAAGGCACGAGCCGACGCTAGCTTGAAGAGCCGACTTGCATAGAAATTATGTTTGGGCTATCTGAGACTTCAAGCTGACTCGTGGACCTCGAGCCGACTCGAGTGATCATTTTCTGCACTATAACGGCTAGTTGCTGAAAGTGAGTTTTTAATTCCAATTGGTCTCCAACAGCTCTTTCACGAATCCCTAGGCCCTACAACTGCCATATCTTATGGAAAACTATAAAAGGGATTACTTTTGATGGATTAAATAATTTTTTTGGGAGAATATTATGATTTATCTTGGAAATTTAAAGAGCCTTCAAGTCTTTCACCAATCAACTTCAAGATCTTTCAAGATAAGATTCAAAGCTTCAACAATTTCTCTTCATCATTGAAACCACTCAATGAAGAAGCAAAGAAGCAGCTTGAAGAGAATTCAAATCAATGCTTCATCTTGATCTACATTGGCAATATTTAAACAAACTCGATTTGTTGTGTAGTTGCTTTATTTCTCTCTATCTTTATTTTCTCTCAAAGAACAGCAAGGGGCTGTATCTTAAGAAAGGGTTAAAGGTTTTTAGGTGATCCTTGTGAAAATATAAGTTAGGTTCTTGGTGATCTCGGTATAAAACCACAGTATTAGGATTTTCTTTGGTGATCCGTATAAAACCAAAAGGAGTTTGGTTTCTTTAGTGATCCCGGTTAAAACCAAAGTGTATAGGTTTGGATTGTGAGCCTGGTAAAACAATCCGACTATATCCAGTTGTGGGATATAGTGAAAATCCCAAGTGATCCTTGGGTAGTGGACGTAGGAGTCGGTTGCTCCGAACCACTCTAAATTTTCTTGTGTTAGTGTGTGTGCTTATCTTGCCTTATTGCATTTACCTAATTACTTCTACATTATATATTGTACCACAACAATAAAAAAATTTCAAAGTGCACATAATTGTGAAAATTTTTATAATCCAATTCACCCCCTTGGGGAAGCCACATGGGCAACAAGTGGTATCAGAGCAGAGTCTCTAAAGATTACTTAGAGTAAAGATAGATGGCATGTCCCATGAGCACTTCTTTGGCCAAAGGCCAATCCATAAATCGACCTCCACTTTTTACCAAAACCAATTATACATATTGAAGGCGAAAATGAAAATATACATTCAAGCCATAGATTTTCATTGTAAAAAATATTTTGAAAGGACCTCACACACTTACGGTTAAAGTTAATGATATTGAGGTTCCCAAACCAGAAGAAGATTAGGATGATAATGATATGAAGTTTGCTAAGTTGAATGCCAAAGCTATGAATTTGCTGTATTGTGCTTGGATCCAAATGAGTTTAACAGAATTTCAACTTGTAATTCTGCTAAAAAAATTTGGGACAAGCTAGAGATTACACATGAAGGCACTTCATAAGTTAAAACATCAAAAATCAATCTCCTTGTGCATAACTATGAGTTATTTAAGATGGATCCTAGTGAAACTATTTTGCTATGTATACTCATTTACTGAAATTATAAATGGTCTCAAAAGTCTTGGTAGGACTTACACTAATGTTGATCTTGTTCAAAAAGTTTTGAGATCCTTGCTAGATAAATGGAAAGCTGAAGTGATAGCTATTCAAGAGGCAAAGGACCTGAACACCTTACCACTGGATGAGTTGCTTGGATCACTAATATATATGAATTAGCCATGCAACAAAGGACTGATGAAGATTCCAAGAGAAAGAAAGCTATAGCATTAAAGATACCGAAGAAGACAAGAATGAAGATTCAGACTCATCTAATGATGATGATCAAGAAAATGATGAAATAGCCCTTGTAATGAGAAAGTTTAAAAGGTTATGGGTAGAAGAAGAACAAATAGATGGAGGAAGCAATTTAGAAAAGGAGATTTTGGAAGAGAAAGGAAAAGTATAAAGAAAAGGAAAAGGATAAAGATAAAGATCAAATTCCTATCTGCTATGGATGCAAGAAACCGAGACATATACGTCCAGACTATCTAAAAGCCAAGAAAAAGATGTTCAACAAAAAGAAGAAGAAGAAGGCAATGCTTGCAGCATGGAGTGACAGTGACGAATCTACATCCATTGAAGAGGATAAAGAAGGAACAAAAACTACACAGATCTATCTTATGGTTTTGAGGATGAGGTAACTACTTCTGAACCTAATTTATAATTTACATATGATGAGCTGCATAATGTATTTTTTAAATTATTAATAGAATATAAAAAAGCTGGTTTGAAAATAAAACTTTGAAAAATTATTGTGACATAATTGAAAAGGATAAAAATGAATTTGGTGAAAGAAATAAGATTTTGCAAATAGAATTAATCCTAGTTTATGAAAGACTTAAGACCACCCAATTGAAAATGAAGAGCTTCTTGAGAAAAATAAAAGTTTGCAAAATAAAAATGATGATTTGAAAAAGGAAGTTCAAAAGCTCAAGCCTTTGGTTAAAAAATTAACCCTAAGTCCAACAAGTTTGAACTAATCTTGAAAGATCAAGAGAGACAAATAACAAATTTGGAATTGGTTGCAAAGGTTCAATTTCAAACAAATTTTTGCATCTGCATCATATGCTCCTAAGTTTATTACATCTAAACAATTTAGACCTAAATTTGCATATTCACATAATTTTTATTCAAAGTCAAGAATTGTATGCTATGCTTGCATAATATCGGTCATAAGGCATTTGAGTGTCATTTGAAAATAATGACAAGAAAGAAAGAATCAAGAAAATTAGGGTTCCAAAAATGAACCATTTCTACTACTTGCAAGGACCCAAGAAAGCTTGGGTATCTAAATCTATTACATGATTATTTGCAGGGATATCTTGCAGCCATAAATATAAAGAAATGATGGTACCTTGATAGCGGCTATTTAGGACACATGACGGGTGATATTGATCAATTCTTCACCGTAGAACAAAAGATGGTGGAATGGTAACATTGGTGATAATCGCAAAGGAAGGATAATTGGTATCGGTAAAATCAAAATTACTCCTACATTTATTGAAAATGTGTTACTTGTAGAAAAGTTAATAAATAATCTTTTGAGTATTAGTCAGCTTTGTGACATTAGTTTTAATATTTTCTTCAAGTCTTCAATGTGTATAGTAGTTGAACTTGACTCTAGTATAATTTCTTTGGACATAGACTTGGTAACATGTATATAGTAGATCTTAATGATGGCTATGTCAAACAATACAAGTCTTGTAGCATGAATGACAAGAGCAAGGAATCATGTTTACTATGGCATAGGCGACTTGGACATGCTAGTATGGATACTATAGCAAAACTAATTTTAAAAGATTAGTTAAAGGTTTGTCGAAGTTAAAGTTGATTTTGATTATGTTTGCGATGCTTGTCAATTAGAAAAACAAGTGAGGAGGAGTTTTAAATCAAACATATTGTTTCTACTACTAGACCCTTAGAGCTACTTTACATGGATCTATTGGACCTACTAGGACTACAAGCCTAGGTGGTATGAAATATGGTCTTGTGATTGTAGATGACTTTTCAAGAAAACACATGGGTTTTATTTATTGCACATAAAGATGAAACTTTCAAAGTATTCAAAAAGTTTTATAAAAGAGTTTCAAATTTGAAAAATCTTGTCTGTTATTTCAATTCGTAGTGATCATGGTACAGAATTTGAAAATCAACATTTTGATCACTTTTGCACAAAGCACGGGGATGACCACAACTTCTCAGCTCCTAGAACACCATAACAAAATAGTATTGTAGAAAGAAAGAATTGTACTTGGAAGAGATGTCCAGAACAATGCATTGTGAAGGAAATCTTCCAAAATATTTTTGGACAGAAGCTGTAAATATCGCTTGCTATATTTTAAATAGAGTTTTGATTAGACCTATCACTAGAAAAACCCCCTATGAACTGTATACAATAGAAAGCCGAATATCAAATATTTTATGTTTTCGGCTATAAATGTTTTGTTCTTAACAATGGAAAAGATAACTTTGGTAAATTTGATGCAAATTCAATGAGGCTATTTTTCTTGGATATTCTTTAAATAGTAAAGCCTATCAAGTTTTCAATAAAAGAACTTTGACTGTAGAAGAATCATATATGTTGTTTTAATGAATCTGACATTACATCTTCTAGAAAAGAAGATAGTGCTAATGATGATGCAGGTACATTAGACATGGACTGAAAAATTGACTCTCAAAGACAAACAATCAAGTGAACCACATGAAGAAGAGGTAAGCAAAAATCATGAAGATATACCCAAAGAATGGAGGTATGTACACTCACATCCCAAAGAATTAATTATAGGAGACCCATTCAAGGTATTAGAACTGAGCTGCACATGACTTAATTGCTTTCGTTTCTCATGTGGAACCACACACTATAGAAGAAGCTGAAACTGATCCTAATTGGATGTTAGCCATTCATGATGGGTTAAACCAATTTAGGAGGAATAATGTTTGGACCTTAGTAGAAAGACATGATGACTATCCTGTTATAAGTACTAGGCGAGTTTATAAAAATAAACTTGATAAGCAAAGTAATGTAATTAGAAATAAGGCTAGACTGTAGCACAAGGATATAATCAAGAAGAGGAATAGATTTGATGAGACTTATGTACTAGTAGTAAATTAGAAGCTATTAGATTATTATTCATGCTTTATGAATTTTAATTATTTCAAATGGATGTAAAGAGCACATTTTTGAATGGTTTTCTATTTGAGAAGTTTTTATCGAACAACCACAGGATTTATTGATCACACATTTCCAAATCATGGTTTTCAAATTGAATAAAGCTTTGTATGGTCTGAAACAGGCACCTAGAGCCTGGGATGATAGACTAAGTAAGTTTATAATTGCAAATGATTTTGTAAGAGGTAGTGTTGATACCATACTGTTTATTCAAAGAAAAGATAATGATATTTTAGTTGTTCAAATATATGTTGATGATATTATTTTTGAATCTACTGATGAATCCTTATGTCAAGACTTTACTAAGTTAATGCAGGGAGAATTCGAGATGAGCTTGATGGGTGAGCTGAGTTACTCCTTGGGCTTCAGATCAAAAAATCTAAAGAAGGTATTTGATAAACAAGCCAAATTATCAAAAAGATTATTAAAAGTTGGCATGGAACAAGCAAAGAATTAGAACACCCATGAATCCTGCATGTAGACTTGAAAAGATGAGAATGGGGACAAATGTGGATCACAAGTTGTATAGAGGTATGATCGGTTCTTACTTTATTTAACTGACAGTATACCTGTATTTTATTTAGTGTTTGTATGTATGCACGTTTTCAATCTAATCCAAAAGAGTCACATATCATAGCTATTAAAAGAATCATTAAGTATCTTAAAGGCACATGCAATCTAGGTTTATGGTATTCTTAAGCATACATCCTTGAAATTAATTAGTTATTCTAATGCTGATTATAGAGGCTATAAAATGATGGAAAGAGCATAAGTGGCATCTGTCAATTTCTAGGTGTTAAACTGATTCATGGAATTGTCGTAAAGAGAACTCTTAAGCACTGTCTACTGCTAAGATAGAATATGTGGTTGCGGGGAGCTGTTGTGCTCAAGTGTTATGGATCAAGCAACAACTAGAAGATAAGATTATGGTGTTGTCCAATCTAAAATTCCTATCAAACGTGATAATACTTGTGATATTAATTTTATCTAAAAATCTAATTCAGCATTCTCGAACTAATCACATAGAAATTAGACATCATTTCGTTCGAGATCATGTTTTAAATAATGTTGTTGATGTAGAATTTGTACCTACTGAAGATCAATTTGCTAACATTTTTACTAAATCCCTTAGTCAAGATAGATTTGAAAAGATTAGAGGCGAATTAAGTCTGTATGACCCTTTCTGAAAGTTTTTGACCTAATTTCTCAAAATAGAAAAAATTATCTAGACTTTTCAAATTTCATTCTAGAGCTTATGACAACCTATTTTAGTGATAAGAATCCCTTAGAATTTAATTTTACTTGTTTTCAAGTTTTGAGCTAGATTTAGCTCGAGTTGACTAGAGACACCAGGTGTTTTCGGCGAGCCAACTCGAGAGTTGGGCCAAGGGTTTTTAAATAGGTTTTGTAGGTTTGAATCACTATGTCTTTCTTTTTTTCTCACTTTTCTTTAGCTGACTCCTCTTCCTAACCTAGGACAAGCTCCTAGAACACCTCCATGACCTTCCAAAATCCTAATCTAACCTAGATGGCTCTAGAAAGGTCGTTTGCCAAGAAACCTAGAGAGTTGCTGGGTCTGTGGCAGAGGAAAGAAGGACAAAGCAATAGTTAGATACTTAAATTCGATAGAGCAACATCAGTAGAGCATGAAGAAGAGCAAGAGGCACCAAGGTAGGTAATATAATGGAAAATAGGCAAGTGACATCGGGTAGATGCATAGATTTCACTTTCTTGAACAAGGGAAAACTTGCATATTGGTGATTGGTTGGTTAAGCAAGTGGGAAAGACTTTGTATGCTCAATCTTCCCACTTATCCAAACCTTGTTAGGCAATTTTTGACAACATGTCCTTAGGTGCATTTCACATTGAAGGTACTGTGAAGGCTAAGCATATTAAGATCAATGAATAGAAGTTGTCTAGTATTCTTCATATACCAAAAGAAGGTGAGAGCTACCTAGTATTGAAGGACAACAAAAGACTTTGAGATTGGTACTTGAGGACAAATGTGAAGGGAGTTATTCATGTCAGTGCTAACCAATTATCTTTAGAGATGATATTATTCATAATATTATAGCCGTATCTTTTATACCAGATTGGAAGATTTGACTGGGTTAGTGAGGCGACCTAGTCTTCATGAGATGCTTGATTGAGGGGGAGGCCTTAATTACCCTTTATTATGTTATCACAGATGAGGGAAGCTGCTCGGAGGGCACGAGCATGTCTTCCATACGGGATGGTGTTTACCTACTATTTCAGGATGCCCTGGTCGATTTGTCTGGAGTGACAGTAGACCTTTACACCAGACATATACAACTTGAAATCTTTGACTGGATGGGATTTATTAAAGTTGAAGGTCACTGGATAGGAAGAGCTCAGTCTTCTAGTGACTCATTCGAATGATTTAGATGAGGATGATTTGGTAGCACAAGGACAGGGTGCAGAGGCAGAGACACATGTGGCGAGGCTGGACCCTTAGAGCCAGCTCCTTCTACTCCTCGATCAGTTGTCTGAGGATCGATAGCTGTTGGACCAGGTGATGATGATCGATTGCAGCGTGTACTTGGACGAGATCTCAAATTCATAGAGGGAGATCTGAGACTGATGCCAAGATATCTGCACTCTTGTCAGAGATGCACCAGGGCTTCAGGATATCATGGATTATTCTTGATAGCTTACAGCAGCTAGTCAGTCTATATCGACTACTTCTACTGCAGCATAAGATATTGGCATAGTTTGTGGGTAGGGATAGGCAGCACACTTCAGTGATATTCCTTTTGAGGCCACTCCTACTAAGGCTGAGACTAGTACTGAGATTCCAGGATCTGATGTTGGAGACACTTTAGCCATAGAGATATTGTCTACCACCAGCACTCTAGCCTTGTCTTTTGATCCTCCTCATTGCCAGATCCACTACTATTGTGATTTTCTTAGAGTCTAAAGTTAAAGCCAAAACCAAAACCTCTAGGACTACTACACCTGTTAGGACTAGACTCAGGGACCTTAGGCCTAGGTTTCCTAAGTTCAAGGCTTGCTCCAGCATTTTAGAGGTCGGTTTCCTCCTCTTGTGAGGAAGAGCTCGATGATGACCCTAGTCCATCTTTTGATATTTTAAGACTTTATGTTTTTCATGTTTTGTCATTGTGATACTATTTTTATCATGCCGAGGCACTTTTGTTCTGTATCACTCATGTACTGACAGTTTCATATCTATATATATGCTTTTTATGATACATGGGTAAATGACTTTCTATGAATGAATGTTCTCTTTATCTTGTATACCTTTTGTTGATGACAAAAAGGGGGAGAAGGAAGAAAAGTGTGAATGTGCATGAAAATGCGAAGATATGAATGAAATGTAAATAAATGTGAATATGAAAATGAATATGTATGACAAATAAGAAGAAATACTATTACATTAGTAAGGGGGAGCTTATGTTAAGTTTTTATTAAGTTTCATGAAACTTACTTCAAATGCTAGTTAATTTTGTGAAGTTCGATACATAGTGCATACATGATACATTATGTTTCGATACATTATGTTTCATACTTATTGATACATGATACATTGTGTTAATAGTTTTCAGTTTTATGATAAAATGATACATTGTATTCATACTTATTAGTTCAACAATTTGATACTCAATTTGATCTGATACACACTATATTGACACATATGAATATGATACACACTTATCAGTTCAACAATTTGATTCTCAATTTGATCTGATACACCCTATATGACACATATGAATATGATACACAGTAATTGTAAGGTTTTTAAATCTCGTTTCATGCCCAGTGTTTTGTCATCATCAAAAAGGGGACGATTATGACTCCTGGAATGATTTGATGATCCACAAACATTGGAGGATGTATATGTTACTAATTCTTTCAATTACTTGAGAAGTTTTGCAAGGAAAATGGTTGTATATAGTTTAAATTGGTTTTCAATTGGTTGAGAGGTAACTCAATTGTTTATAGACTCTTATGGACTTTCAAGTGTAAAAAATTTTTCAACTATGTAATCTTGTAAAAGGGCTGTAAAATTGTGAAAATAAGAGTGTGTAAATTAGCTCGTGTTTGATTCAAGTGTTGAAGATTTTGGAGAAGTTGAAGCATTAATGAAGTGTTGGCAAGGGCCGACTCGTGTCCAAGAGCCGACATTGAAAGAATTCATGTTCTGAGTGACGAGATCTGAGCCGACTCGAGCTTCAAGAGCAACTCATCCAAAGTTTGATTTTTGGTGACTGAGACTTAGAGCCACTCTGCCCTGAAGAGCCGACTCAAGTAAATTATTATTTTGAATTGATTGAAGGCACAAGCGACTCCAGCTTGAAGATTCAACTCGCATAGAAATATGTTTGGGTTCTGTCTGAGACTTCGAGGCAACTCGTGGACCTCGAGCTGACTCGAGTGACCATTTTCTGCAATGTATGCCTTGTTGAAAGTGAATTTTGAATTTCAATTGGTCTCCAATAGCTCTTTCATGAATCCCTAGGCCCTACAACAGCCATATCTCATGGAAAACTATAAATGGGGATTACTTTTATGGATTAAACAATTTTTTTGGGAGAATATTATGATTTATCTTGGGAATTTAAAGAGCCTTCAAGTCTTTCATCAACCAACTTCAAGAGCTTCAAGATAGGATTCAAAGCTTCAACAACTTCTCTTCATCATTGAACCACTCATTGAAGAAGAAAAAGAAGCATTCTTGAAGAGCATTCAAGAGCATTCAAAGCTAGGCTCATCTTGATCTACATCGGCAACATTTAAACAACCTGGTTGTTGTGTAGTGGCTTTTTATTTCTCTTTATCTTTGTTTCTCTCTAAGAATAGCAAAGGGTTGTCTTAAGAGAGGGGTAAAGATTTTTAGGTGATCCTTGTAAATTGTAAAAACTAAGTTGGGATCTTGGTGATCCCGGTATAAACCAAGTATAGGATTTTCTTTGATGATTCCATTTAAAACCAAAGAGAGTTTGGATTTCTTTGGTGATCCTGGTAAAACTAAAGTGTGTTGGTTTGGATTATGAGCTTGGTAAAACAATCCGACTATTCTGGTTGGGGGGATATAGTGAAAATCCAAAGTGGTCCTTGGATAGTGATGTAAGAGCCGATTGCTCCGAACCACTCTAAATTTTCTTGTATTTGTGGGTGTGTATCTTGTCTTATTGCATTTACTTAATTACTTTCGCATTGCATATTGCACCACAATACTAAAGAATTTCAAAGTGCACATAATTGTGAAAAGGTTTATAATCCCAATCACCCCCTCTTGGGAAGCCCCTGGGCAACAACAATATTAGTGAACCTAGTGTACATTTCACTAATAGATTCAGAATTTCATTCTAAACATTTCATATGTTTAATGAGCATGTTAACTTTAGTCGTTTCACTTGATGAGTACCTTATGGATAACTTCAAGTGTGTCCCATATTTCTTTTGCAGAGAGATAATTTGAGATTCTATTGAATTCGCATGGATCAAAGTGAAAAAACAATAAATTCATAGCCTTTGCATTAAGCTCTATTTGCTTAATGTCATTCTCATCCCAATCATCTTTTATTTTAGGAGTGGGAATGCCATTAATCAAGATAGTAGGCTGATGAGGACCCTTAACTATTGGGAATTGTGTCCCCAAAGCCATCGCCTGGGTTGTAGGCGGTTGTGCTGAGTATTATATTCATTTTATGAATAAAAAATATTTTTGGCAGCTCATACATATTGTATTTTCCTAAAATGAGTTCTTTCCATATGATGAAGTCCTTAGGACTACACTGACTTCGATATAGAGAGGATGTATCGACTGGTCCTTAAACCCTATTCACAACAAAGGATATATTATACTGGACGGCAATATATCAAGTATAGGTTGTTGCAGTTCACATCGTTTGGTTGTCCTCTTGACCAAATGAGTGTGGTGACACTGATGTGATCTGCAAGTGGGATATGTGATATCTCATTGAACAGACTCCGTGTAGCCCTTTCTGCCAAAGGAAAATCACGATTGGATATGGGTATATGTGTCCCTCTGACCTGAGGTCATCACGGTAGCTTGCAAGTAACTCCCTGTGCTTTGGTGCCGGTACCGGATTATTAATCCGGTGATGGAAGGTTTCTGGGTATAGGCACAGTACTTGTGGAGCAGTGATGAACCAAGATGGAATTGACCTGTCCAAATAGTTTGGATTGAATGTCTCACAGTATCTCAATTTAGAAAATTCTCGGCCTGGGGTAGCTTAGTGAAGAGTCACTGGGCTTGCGAGGTTTTGAGACACGTAGTGGACTGACTCTGTCTGGGTTGGCAGACCAATCAACAGTCGTCCTGAGCATTAGAGGTCAAAGGGATGAATTATACGGTAATATATACCAGAGGTTCGATAGTTTGCTCCCGCATCTCGACTCTATCCGGACGCCGGGACCCATTTCTAGATGGTTCCCTGTGCTGGTACTAGAATTGTTCTAGTGCTACCGTTTAGGTTCGAACCTATGAGGTCACATGCCACAGAGGATTACTCCCTGATCGGGGTACCGATTATTATTGTGAATCGTCTCGATTTTATGGTCACGATATTTTTTAGCACTCTTTTCCCCGTCTTGCCCTTGTCTGCGTCAACCAGAAATTGTTCCGGGCTGACCAAGACGGTGCCAGGATTTTTCTGAATCAGTTTTGAACTGATTCGAAGTTCGTTTTGGCCTCCAATTGGTTGTGAACCAATTGAACCCAATTCTTTGGGATTGAACCAATTAAATTGAATTAAACCCCTTTTTTTTGTTGGACCGTTTTTGGACCAAGGGATTGGACCATTTTTTGCTTGGACTAGTTTTGAACCGGTGTTCCTTTTACAGTGTAAATGTTTACACGTTGTTGGACCCCAAGCGTTGGAAGCTCAAACAACCAAACCCCTTCCTCCGAACGTCACCGGGCGTCCCTTCTCCTCCCTCCACCCAGCTGTATTGTTCCCTTTAATCCTTGCTTAATGCTCGATTAATTTGGCTTAACCGAAGCCTCTTTGTCGTCCGTCCTCTCATGTCTTCAATGTCCACCCCCATTCCTATTCCCTGTTCTTTTATATATTTGCTGCATCTTGCTTTGTTTTGAGAGGGTAGTAGCTAGTTGGAAACATTATTCCCGAGATAAATTAGAGAGAGCAGAGAGACTTTCTCCTTGGGTTGCTGAGTACCTTTGAGAGGGAGTGGAGATTTCCTTTTGGTGTGCTCACCGTTCTGTTTTCTTTTTTTCTACTGTGACCGGACTCCTCCCAGCAGCTAGCACCGCGTGTTAGGATCGATCAAAGGAGATCTCGGCATGTCCCCACTCTAGAGGGTGTTTGCATGAGCTCCTAAGAGCTGGATCGTCCTCCATTGCTGCTGGTTTTATGTTTTGTTTTGGTGTTGCAGAAAATTTCTGTTGCAAATTTTTGGAGAATAAGAAGAGGTCATTGGATGATCCATTACCCCTCTTTTGATGCCACTTTCATCAAGCAAGAATAACCAAAAAGGTTCACTTGCTGTTGATGAAGGAGAAGAGGCCATTTGGTTTGTTTTTGTGCAGTTTTTGGAGAGGAAACAGAGCACTTCAGGAGGCTGCTGGAAGAAGACAACATGAATAACTTTATTCCTTTATCCCAGTTATTCCAGTAGATATTCCATGGTTATTCTAGGCAGAATAATGGTATGGAAATTTTTTTATCATGCATAAATAAATGTATTTATTTATATATTTTACAAATATTATATGCTTTGTTACATGCTTATAATACATGCAACTTGAATAGATTAGATTTCTGGCGGAGCAGTTTTCTGCTGCGTGATTTTAAAAATTATTTTAAAATCCATTCTGCTCCCGTAACTGTTTGCATGCCTAGCGTAGGATCTTGTCAAACCACCTGCACCATTTCTTTCAGTGGTATCAGAGCAGGTTACAGGTGTAATTTATTCATGTATGTATGTTGATTAAATTTGTTTAATCTAACGATGTATCAATTCTTTTCGGAACCTAGTTTAGACCTTCACCACGACCGTGTATTTTTGACACGATACGGATCGTCTGTGTTGGCCTTTTCAGAAGGATCCTAAAGGATATAAAATTAAAAATTTTTTAATTTTTAGATACATGAAATTGGCATGTTTTTAGGCATGTTTTATATTGGATATAAATTTGTAAAATATATTGATGCATGATTTTTGTTATGTATAATTGTTTTACATAAAGACTTAATTAAAAATTTTAATTAAGAATTTGGCTAATTAAATTATTAGGTTTATGAAATCTAATTTGACATGAATAAGCCATTTTGGGTTAATTGGGTTAGTTCTCTAATTGGGTCCTTAACTGGGTTAGACCTAGGTTTAGTTGAACCAGATAAAAGAAGATTAATCAAAAGTTGATTAAGGTTTTTCTTTAGAACTATCTAATAGTTAGATTAGTTGATCCGTTCATCTAAAATGGATCCAATTAGTGGCTCTGTGGATGTCCAAGTCTTTAGGCTAATCTAATCGAGTCTGGTAAACCGACTGGTGTCGAGGTAGGTTTGGCATTGTGATCATGGTTGTATGAGGCTACCTCTTTCCTGGCCAACTTGGTTGGTGTCTAGGAAAGATGGTTAATGGCGGATACTCATCCATGATCTTACCTACCTGGCTAGTCGAGTCGACCAGAACTGATTGGAAAAGCTCAATGACTCGAGTTAACCCATGTCACCCAATTTGATCGGTATGATGATCTATAGGTGCCCATGGGTCGTTTGTGATTCATATCAACCCTCCTAGAATCTGATTGACTCAGTGGGAGGATGATCCATGTCCTTGTCTTTTTCCTCTGTCACAACTAAAAATCCTCTAAAATTATTAGGTCCTTAAAAAGACTAAGTCAAGGTGTTGACAGTGTCTTAGCCTCCCATTAAGTTAGTTAGAAATGTGTCCACTAGCTTGGTGTGCATCGGTAGTTCCAAAGAACGGGTGTACATCCGACGACTGGAATTTCTATCTGATCGATGATGGTTCAGTGCAACCTCCTTAACGGGACCAGGTGAGCCGGCCAAAGTCGGGCTTGGTCTTTAGTTAGCTGGAAGCATTGGATTTGTCAATTTAATGGTTGGGCCTAACCAGAGACCCGCAATAGGAGGCCCCAAGGTCGATTGGGGTGTTCTCTAGGGCAAAATAAAATATTGAAAATTGTTTAGGGAAGCAATTGGTTTACGAACCTACCTTTAGGCTCGTATGGGTGAGCCGGCCAAAGTCGGGCTCATGCGAGGCCTATTGGATTTCAGTACCCACTTGAAAAAGTTTTTTCATGGATTGGAGTTAGAGGCTACCAATCTTAAAAATTAGTGAGAGAAACCTTTAGACAAAAGTCCAAGTCTTTTGGTTAAAATTAATTCATTCACTAATGTGGTCTTGTTTTCTTTTCAGATGTCTTCTAACTTATCACTCCGATCACTTCTCGACAACGAGAAGTTAAAAGGTCATAACTTCGATAGTTGGTATCGAAGATTGAGAATAGTTCTGGAGCATTAATGGATCCTCTATGTAATAACGGATCCAGCACCTGAAATCCCTCCTGCTAATGCACGGAGTGCGGTCAGAGACGCTTATTTGAAGTGGGTCTCTGATCGGACTACTGTCCATTGAATTATGTTAGTGGCAATGAACGACGAGTTCAGTCACAAATTCGAGGAGGCCCAACCTGATGAAATCCTTCAAAAGTTGAAGGAATCCTTCGGCACCCGGATGATGTAGAACGGTACAAAGTGTCTTGTGCCATCTACAACTCCAAGATGCCGAATGGTGGTTCAGTCACTGATCATGTATATACATGATCGAGTTGATTGAAAAACTGGGCAAACTCGGATGTCCCTTGTACGAGCAGCTCGGCAAGGATGTGATCCTGAATTCTCTTCCCTCCTCCTATCTTGATTTTCTCGATCATTATAGAATGAACAAGCTTGCAGTCAACTACCATGGTCTTTTGGGCCTGCTGCTGACTTTCGAGAAAGACCACCATTGAATAAGGGGGTGGTGAATTAGTGGGAGGAAGTAGAGGTCGTCGTCCCTTTAAGAAAGGGAAGAAGAAAATAAATAAGAAGGGAAAGAAGGTGCAGAATGCTCCTGGCCCTAGTCAGACCAGGAAGTATAAGGCTGATCAGTCTTCTGTAGAGTGCTTCTACTGCAAGAAGAAGGGACACTGGAAGAGGAACTGTCCTCTTATATTGCGTCCCTTGATCCGAACAGGCCGAGGAAGCAGAAGTCTGCTGAACAAGGTATTTATATGATAAACCTTGTAATTACTCAATTGTTGATACTGCTAACTGGGTATTGGATACTGGTAGTCCAATTCATGTTTGTAATTCATTACAGGAACTTCAAGTTAGCAGAAGATTTGAAGATGGAGAACAGTTTCTGAGCGTTGGGAATGGAAATCGTGTTCCAGTACTGGCGGTCGGAGTCCTACGTCTTGTCTTTGAGTCTTGTACTGTCGAGCTAGTCGACTGTCACTATTGTCCTAGTTTCATTATGAGCATAATCTCTGTAGGCCTTTTGGCCAATTGTAGTTTTGAACTATCAATAAAGAAGATTTTTGCAATGTTATTTTGAATAACTCTGTTATAATGAAAGCTAGATTTAATAATGGCATATACGTACTATCAAGACCTGTTAGTGTAATGTACACTTCTAGCAAACGCCCAAGGTTAGATAATGTCAACGATTTGTATCTTTGACACTGTAGGCTAGGTCATATTAACCAAAATAGGATAAATAAGATACGAGATGGACTCCTCGAGGTCAGTGATTCTAAATCACTGCCACTTGTGAATCCTGTTTACTTGGTAAAATGACCAAGTCACCTTTTACTGGAAAAGGTGAACGAGCTACAGAACTTCTAAGTCTAATACATATTGATGTATGTGGACCGATGATAGTTAGTGCCAGAGGAGGATACAAATATTTCATTACTTTTATAGATGACTTTTCAAGATTCGGTTATGTCTTTCTAATGAGACATAAGTCTGAGTCGTTTGAAATGTTCAAACGATTACGTAATGAAGTAGAAAAGCAAACTGGAAAAAGTATTAAAACTCTTGATCTGATCTAGGTAGTGAATACTTATCTGGTGCTTTTTTGATATATGTTCAGGAGAATGGAATTCTCTCTCAGTGGACTCCTCCAGGAATACCATAGTTGAATGATGTGTCCGAAAGGAGGAATCGAACCTTGTTGGACATGGTTCAATCCATGATGGGTTTTGCAACTTTGCCGCTATCCTTTTGGGGATATGCGCTTCAGAAAGCCTGTTACTTATTAAATGATGTTCTAAATAAGTCTGTTGTCTCCACTCCGTATGAGATATGGACTGGATGTAAACCCTCAATCTCACACCTTCGGGTCTGGGGTTGTCCGGCTTACGTAAAGCATTTAGAATCAGACAAACTTGGTCCTAGGTCTGATCGATGTTTATTCATTGGTTATCCTAAGGAAACCAAAGGGTATTTCTTCTATTTGGAGAATGAACGAAAGGTGTTCGTTGCTCTTAGAGCTATCTTTTTGAAAAAGGAGTTCCTTGGAGAAGGAACTATAGCCTCTAAGATTGAACTTGATGAAGTTCAGCCAATAGAAGAACCTGCACACTCTAAGGACATCGTAGAACCGGCTGTGATTGAATCACACCCAGAACCCATTAGGAGATCCGGTAGAATACCGTGTCAGCCAGACAGATACTATGGTTTCTTGGTCCGGGACGGAGATCCCATTGAGCTCGATGAGAACAATGAGGATCCGATCACCTATATGGATGCACTTCAGAGATCTGACTCTGAGGCATGGCTTGGAGCCATGTGATCCGAAATGGAGTCCATGGAAATCAACAATGTTTGGACATTGGTTGATCCGCCTGAAGGAATAAAACCCATCGGGTGTAAATGGATCTTCAAACGGAAAAGGGGCGTAGATGGGAAGGTAGAGACCTATAAAGCCCGTCTGGTTGCCAAGGGGTATCGTCAGCGATATGGTATCGATTATGACGAGACATTCTCTCTGTGGCAATGCTCAAGTCCATTCAGATCATGCTTGCTTTGGCAGCATATTTTGATTACGAGATCTGGCAGATGGATGTCCGAACCGCTTTCCTAAATGGAGAGCTGGAAGAGGAGGTGTATATGATACAGCCTGAAGGGTTCACATCCACAGATGAATCAAAAAGTATGAAAGTTGCAGAGGTCCATCTATGGACTCAAGCAAGCATCTCGAAGTTGGAACATACGGTTTGATAGGTGTATCAAATCATACGGCTTCGTTAGGAACGGAGAAGAACCGTGCATCTATAAATGGGTTAATGGTTCTATGATTGTATTCCTAGTACTGTATGTTGACGACATTCTCTTAATCGGGAATGATGTCGCAGCATTACAAGGAATAAAGGTCTGGTTATCATCTCAGTTCTCCATGAAGGACTTGGGTGAAGCTTCTTACATACTAGGTATGAAGATCTATAGAGATAGATCTAAGAAGCTTTTGGGACTGTCCCAATCTACGTACATTGACACCGTGCTGAAACGGTTCAGCATGGAAAATTCCAAGAAAGGCTATCTTCCGATAGGTTCTGGAATTATTCTTTCCAAGAAGGATTGTGCGACAACTCCTGAGGAAAGAGAGCGCATGAGTAGAGTACCTTATGCTTCTGCAGTAGGCTCTATCATGTATGCTATGACTTGTACTAGACCAGACGTGGCATACTCACTAGGAGTAGTGAGCAAATACCAGTCTGACCCAGGTGAGGCGCCTTGGAAGGTGGTAAGTCCATCCTTAAGTATTTGAGAAATACTAAAGATCAATGGCTGATTTATGGAGAACCTGACTTGAAACTTGTGGGTACTCTGACTTCAGTTTCCAGTCAGATAGAGATGATAGCAAGAGTGTGTCAGGGTTTGTATTTACCCTGAATGGAGGAGCGATCTGCTAGAAAAGTTCCAAGCAGCCACTGTTGCAGACTCGGTATGCGAAGCAGAATATATTGCAACATCAGATGCAACAAAGGAAGCTGTATGGTTGCGAAAGTTCCTTGGAGAGCTAGGGTGGCACCTTCCCTAGATGGTCCTGTTCTGGTGTACTGTGACAGCACTGGAGCCATTGCTCAAGCTAAGGAGCCTAAAGATCCTCACCGCACCAAGCACATTCTACGGCGCTACCACCTCGTACGAGAGATCATAGAACGAGGCGATATCAATCTTCTGAAGATCGATGGAAAAGAAATCTAGCCGACCCCTTCACTAAAGCCCTCAGAATAAAAGAGTTCGACTATTGTAAATGGGAAATGGGTATTAGATACTCTTCTGATTGGCTTTAGTACAAGTGGGAGTTGTTGGGAATTGTGTCCCAAAGCCAATCGCCTGGGTTGTAGGCGGTTGTGCTGAGTATTGTATTCATTTTTTGAATTAATAAAATATTATTTTTGGTAGCTCATCACATATTGTATTTCCCTGAAATGAGCTCTTTCCATGTGATGAAGTCCTTAGGACTACACTGACTTCGATACAGAGAGGATGTATCGACTGGTCCTTAAACCCTGTTCACAACCAAAGGATATATTATACTGGACGGCAATATATCAAGTATAGGATGTTGCAGTTCACATCGTTTGGTTGTCCTCTTGACCAAATGAGTGTGGTGACACTGATGTGATCTGCAAGTGGGATATGTGATATCTCATTGAACGTGACTCCGTGCAGCCCCTTTCTGCCAAAGGGAAACTCACGATTGGATATGGGTATATGTGTCCCTCTGACCTGAGGTCATCACGGTAGCTTGCAAGCAACTCCGTGTGCTTTGGTTCCGGACTACCCGGATTTTTAATATGGTGATGGAAGGTTTCTGGGTATAGGCAAGTACTTGTGGAGCAGTGATGAACCAAGATGGAATTGACCTGTCCAAACAGTTTGGATTGAATGTCTCGCAGTATCTCAATTTAGCAAATCCTCGGCCGGGGTAGCCCTAGTGAAGAGTCACTGGGCTTGCGAGGTTGAGACACGTAGTGGACTGACTCTGTCTGGGTTGCAGCCCAATCACAGTCGTCCTGAGCATTAGAGGTCAAAGGGATGAATTATATGGTAACATATACCAGAGGTTCGATAGTTTGCTCCCGCATCTTCGACCTATATCCGGCGCAGGGACCCATTGCTAGATGGTTTCCTGTGCTGGTACTAGAATTGTTCTAGTGCTACCGTTTAGGTTCGAGCCTATGAAGTCACACGCCATAGAGGATTACTCCCTGATCGGGGTACCGATTATGATTATGAATCGTCTCAATTTTATGGTCACGGTATTTTTAAGCACTCTTTTCCCCTTCTTGCCCTTGTCTGCGTCAACCGAAATTGTTCTGGCTGACCAGGACTGTGCCAGGATTTTTCTGAATCAGTTTTGAACTGATTCGGAGTTCGTTTCGGCCTCCAATTGGTTATGAACCAATTGAACCCAATTCTTTGGGATTGAACCAATTAAATTGAATTAAACCCCTTTTTTTATTGGACCGGTTTTTGGACCAAAGGATTGGACCATTTTTTTGCTTGGACTGGTTTTGAACCGGTGTTCTTTTTACCGTGTAAATGTTTACACGTTGTTGGACCCCAAGCGTTGGAAGCTCAAATGACCAAAACCCCTTCCTCCGAACGTCGCCGGGCGTCCCTTCTCCTCCCTCCACCTGCTGTATTGTTCCCTTTAATCCTTGCTTAATGCTCGATTAATATGGCTTAACCGAAGCCTCTTCGTCGTCCGTCCTCTCATGTCTTCAACGTCCACCCAGCCGTTCCTATTCCCTGTTCTTTTATATATTTGCTGCATCTTGCTTTGTTTTGAGAGGGTAGTAGCTAGTTGGAAACATTATTCCCAAGATAAATCAGAGAGAGTAGAGAGACTTTCTCCTTGGGTTGCTGAGTACCATTGAGAGGGAGTGGAGATTTCCTTTTGGTGTGCTCACCGTTCTGTTTTCTTTTTCCTTGCTGTGACTGTGGACTCCTCCCAGCGGCTAGCACCGCGTGTGAGGATCGATCAAAGGAGATCCCGGCATGTCCCCCCTCTAGAGGGTGTTTGCATGAGCACCTAAGAGCTGGATCGTCTTCCATTGCTGCTAGTTTTATGTTTTGTTTTGGTGTTGCAGAAAAATTTCTGTTGCAGATTTTTGGAGAATAAGAAGAGGTCGTTGGATGATCCATTACCCCTCTTTTGAAGCCACTTTCATCAAGCAAGAACAACCAAAAAGGTTCACTTGCTGTTGGTGAAGGAGAAGAGGCCATTTGGTTTGTTTTTGCTGCAGTTTTGGAGAGGAAACAGAGCACTTCAAGAGGCTGCTGGAAGAAGACAACAGGAATAACTTTATTCCTGTTATCCTAGTTATTCCAGTAGATATTCCAGGATTATTCCAGGCAGAATAAAGGTATGGAAAATTTTTTTTATAATGCATAAATAAATTTATTATTTATATATTTTACAAATATTATATGCTTTGTTACATGCCTATTATAATACATGCAACTTGAATAGATTAGATTTCTAGGCGGAGCAATTTTCGCTGCGTGATTTTTAAAAATTATTTTAAAATCCATTCTGCTCCCGTAACTGTTTGCATGCCTAGCGTAGGATCTTGTCAAATCACCTACACCATTTCTTTCATTAACAATAATCCTCCAAATATTATAATCCATGGCTTGAATGTAAATGTGCATGCATGTTTTCCAATATGTATAATTGGTACCATTAAATAATGGGAGATGGTTAGAGGTTTGACCTTCTGTAATACCCATACTAATTGGGGCTGTCTTGATATTTTACTCGGGATCGTTGGACCAAAAAGAAAGTACTGGTGCTTTGATACCACTTGTTGCCCAGAAATGAGCCCAAAAGGGGCGGTGAATTGGGTCTTTTGAAAATTTTAACAACTATGTGCTAGTCTTGATGTGTTTGTGAAGCAAAATGATTAAACTCAAAATGAATATGTAGCGGATAATAGTGAATTAAAAGCAAGTAATGAAGAGCAAGAAGTAGAGAGAGCAATCACATGCAAACACAAAATTTTATAGTGGTTTAGTACAACAATCCAAGCACCTACATCCACTCCCCAAGCCACCCTTAGAAATTTCTACTATAATCTCTTCAAGATTACAGCCGACTTGTTTTCAAAGGCTCACAAGTCAAAACATAAGTTGGTTTTGTCACCTAGGCTCACCAACAACCTTTACAACTTGTTTTGTCTTCGGCTCACAAGTTAAACCCTAGTTGGTTTTATACCTTTGGCTCACCACAACCTTAACAACCTACTTTCAAAACCCTTGAAAGCTAGGTCAGCAAAGAATAAAGTTAAAGATATAAGATAAAAGCACAATCAAACTCTCTTCTAGAGTGGAAGAAGGAAGCTTTGAGGCTCTTGAAGATGCTTGCCTTGTCTTATCTTGGAATCTCTTCAAACATACTTTTGGAAAGATGAAATGATAGGCTTGTAAGCTTTTTCAGGGAATCTCTCCTTTTTAGCTTTTGGAAGTGAAGTTTTTGAAAGAATATTTGACTTTGTGTGTTCAATTCTTCATGAATGAGTTTGGTGAAACTTAAATACTTTAAAAACTTCCAAAAAATGGTTTAAGACTGTTGGAGGATCAAAACTAGCTGTTAGGAGCTTGAAAGGATGAATTCTACCTCTTAAAAATATAGCTGTTATGCTTGTCAGAACCCGTGAGTCGACACTTGAGTCTCTATGAGTTGACACTTGATTTCTGTGAGTCGACACATGAATTTATTGAGTCGACACTTGAGTCAAAAACCTCAAATGACCTAGTTCTGTATTTTCAAAAATCTCAGGCTTTGAGTCGACTCTTAAAATCTTTGAGTCGATACTTGAATCTCCTAAGTTGACACTTGAGTCTCCTAAGCTGACACTTGATAGAAAAACTCCCAAAATGATAAGTTATGTATCTTCAAAAAGTCTCAGGTCTTAAGTCGACACTTGCAATCCTTGAGTTGACACTTGGCATGCCAGAGAAAAATATCTGCATGCCAGTCTCTGAAGTGTCGACACTTGGTGTGCCATGAGTCTACGCTTGACTTTGAACTTGTCAAAAACATGTGTCAACCTTCTAAATTCAAATTGATCTTCAATGAAACTTCAACATACTTTATATAAAGCACAAATGGTCTATTTGAGCCCTTTCTTAGATGAAAAGACTTCTTAAAACATGAAAATTGCTCAGCATCATGAAACATATAATTTGAGAATTTGAGGTTCCTATATCCTGTAACTCATAGCTACAATTGAAATATCAGCAAAAAATATGTACTCAACATTTTGTTAGTCATCAAAATCAAGGGCTAAAGCGAACACCCCTCCATCGGGATTGCCTTCTCAACCGTGCTCATAGCTAGGAGGTGGCACCAAGATGTCGTCTACCACGAGACTCACAGCATGACAGCACATCAACAATGCAAGCCCTCCTTCAGGTCTGTGCTCATTAGCCGAGCTCATAGCCTGGAGGTGGCAGTAGGGTAACCTACCACCTACCGCATGACTCACGGTTTGGTGCCCACATCAACAACGCGGGCCCCTCCACAGGGCCTACCTTCCCCAACCGAGCTTATAGCCTGGAGGTGGCAGTAGGATACCCCCCACCTTCGACATGACTCATTGTTCGGCACCCACATCAACATGCCTGGCCCCTCCATTTGGCTCACCTTCATCAGCCGTGCTCACAGCCCAGAGGTGGCACCAAGATGCCATCCACAGAGAGACTGACAGCATGGCAACACCCTCTTCAACAAGTCAGGCCTCTCCATCAGGCCCTCCTTCCTCAACCGCGCTCACAACCTAGAGGTGGCACCAAGATGTCGTCTACTGCAAGACTCACAGCATGGCAGCTCTTCAACAAGCCGGGCCCCTCCATCAGGCCTGCCTTTCTTAACCACGCTCATAGGCCAGAGGTGGGACCAAGATGCCATCTATCGCGAGACTCATAGCATGGCAGCACATCAATAATGTGGGCCCCTCCATCAGGCCCATGCTCACAGTCGAGCTCATAGCTTGGAGGTGGCGGTAGGGCAACCCATCACCTACCGCATGACTCAGTTTGACACCTAAATCGACAATGCGGGCCCCTCCACTGGGCCATCCTTCCCTAACTAAGTTCACAGCCCAGAGGGGAATAGGGCAACTCGCCACCTACCGCCTGACTCATAGTTCGATGCCTACATCAACAAGTCGGGCCCCTCCATTGAGCTCACCTTCTTAGCCATGCTCACAGCCCAGAGGCGGCACCAAGATGCCATCCACTGTGAGACTCACACATGGCACACCCTCTTCAACAAGCCGAGCCCTCCATCAGGCCTGCCTTCACAATTGGCCCCAACCCAGGGATGGTACAGGATAACCCGCCATCTACCACGAGCCTGCTAGGCAATCTCCAAGACGGATCCTTTGACGGACCCGCGCTTAGTCGCCTCGCTCAAAGTCTTGAAGTATAGTTGGAGATTCCTAGAACCCTGCCATTTATCATAAACTCATAGTTTGGCACCTATAAGCTAGGAAACTCAAGAAGCTCCGGACCCACTGCCTTACTCATAGTTCAGAGATGTCTACCAGGAAACTTCAAAAGTCCCGCCATCTGCCCCTTGACTCACAGCATGGAAAATTGAGCCAGGATATTCTAGAAGCCCTGCATCCAGTTACCTTGCTCATGGCTCGAGGATGTCAGTGGGAAGTCCCTGAATTTCCATCGCTGACTACCTGACTCATGGCTTGACATTCTAAGGAGACCCCTCAGAAGCAATCCAAGCTGAAGAAAGGAAAAATTGCAAGCAAAGTGGAGGGAACACAAAGCATTCCGATTGAAAGGGAAAGGAAAATTGCCCTCATCAAAACATCCCTCACCTCCGAGCAGAGGCCCCTAATAGCCCGGGAGGCCGAGCATAGACTCCCAATATCTCGGAAGGCCAAGCAGAGGCCCTAGTAGCCGGAAGGCTGAGCAGAGTCTCCCAGTACCCTAGAAGGCGGAGCAGTGGATTCAAGCTCAAAGAAAAAAAGAAAAAAGAAAAAAAAGAGAAAGATAGAATAACAATCGTGAAGGGATGCTTTCATTGATCAAAAGTCTCTTACATCCTATGGAGGTTCCTGATAGGCCGGGAGACCTCTGAAATCCTAAGATACAAGATGATGGGTGGATGGACCGATGCCCCATCTCCACTCCTTGCTCGATCAGTGAGCAGATCCCCTTATCATTGGCGCAATGCCCATCGGAGGACTCTGACCTTAACCTCCATGATCAATGTAGGAGACACCACGGAGGGGCACCCTTCCTCAGGAGTTCACCGAATCTTAGAGGCCAGCATCGGCTCCGCCTTTACTGCACCATCCTCCTTGGAATTCACCGATCCCATGATTCCAAGGGCAACTACAATAGCTCCACATCAGGATGGTCCTATCTGCACCACAATGACCATGACCCGGGCCACCACCTCCTCCTGTAAGATCTCCGGTCTTGTGAACCAGGAGGTGGCTCCGGCTGCCTCCACTTTTGAGGCAGCCTCTTTGTCTGCCCCAGCTGCATGATCGAAGGATCTCCCCTTTACTCTGAAGGGAAAGTTTCGAGCTCAGTGGATTTCTTCTCTAAACCAGACGTCCATGCCTTGATGCTGGCTAGTCACTCTCGGAGAGCCTTCATTTGGTCCTTCGGGCTGCGGGCTGAAGTCCTGAAGTCTACCAAGAGCCCTTCCTCAATGCAGGCCAAGGGAGAGGGATTGAGGAAGGCAAACACCAGAACCAGAAGAGGGCTGAAGAAGAAGGAAGGAAGCTTTGTGAAACCTTGGCCACCTATGCCTGAAGGCCTTTTAAAAGCCATGCAACCAATTGAAAGTCACCATGTGTTAGCTCCAGGCACCAACTGATGCTTCGATTCATGGGACGGGCACCCTGATCTAGCCAGGGCACTGATGATCCCTATGTTAGGAGATTGAGTGCAGCGCCCCATTAATGTAAAGGCATGATCTTCGGGGCATGGCCATCGAAGCATTGATGGTGCAGAAGGCATGGTCGTTACTCCATCGCCCCGAGCGATGCTTCATTCCCTAGACTCGAGAGTAGGGGGCATCTGATGTGGCAACATCCACTGACATGAAGCATACACAACCGCCAGCCAGCAGTCGCATGGGTGGGGACTGCCACCTAGACATAGCCTCGATGGAATGTCGAGGTCAACTCATGATCGGGGTCGAGCTCATGAAGCGAGTCCCCTATGAGGTTAGCTCCCTGCCGAGGTAGAGCTCATAAGGCTAGCCTTCCCTGGCGAGGGTCAGCTCCCAGCCAGGGTTAGGCTAATGGAAGAGCCCTCCATCTGAGGTCAGCTATCGATCGAGGTAGAGCTCATAAAGCTAGCCCTCCCGTTAAGTTCAGCTCCCAATCGTGGTCGAGCTCACGGGGTGAGCCCTCCATCTGAGGTCAGCTCTTGACTGGGATCGAGCTCATGCTACCGAAGGTGGACCTCTCCGAGAGGTCCTTCCCTGCCATATGAAGGCCAGAATTCCCACAGTAGTGAAGGAGGAAGATCAACAAGGATTCAACCATGGCATGGAGGTCCTTGTCCACCTGTAACCTGAAAGGTGCACAATCCTGCCACCAATGCCAGTTCTGCAATACGCTACTACCTGCATGCTCTGCATGAGGTAAGCCCTATCAAACCAGGGCCCTATAATATACCACCATGTCCACTACCCTACAGTTGAAGGATGCTAACCCACACGGTGCGAGACCCAAAATCCCCCAGAAGTGGAATTTTGTTAAAGCCGGAAACCTTGTAATGCTCGAGTGCTCCCTACGGGAATGGAAGCTTCCCACTATAGCATGGGGCAGCATGGCTCAGTGACACAATGCCTGCCCCTCAAAAGCAAAAGACTACATCCCCCGAAAAAAAGAGGGAGAGAAGGGGGGAGTTGAAAAAATGAAGAAGGAGGAATTCAAGAGCAAGAGAGCTCTCCAGGGAGCTCTCCAGAGAGCTCACCGAAGCTGGAAAGAGGACCAGTCCGAGAGCGAAGATGTTGGGTTCCGGTGCAACGCAGCGGAAGTGTAATTTCAAAAATGAAACTAAATTCACACCAAAAATCCTAAAACAGGAACTCCTTAATAAGACTAGATCATATGACAACACATCGATGTAAATTAGGATTAGGGTACCAACCTGTAATCGCTAATTCCAACAAAATTTGATGTTGAAGAGGCTAATTGATTTCACCAGGCGTCCAAGTGTCCGCCCTCCGATGGTGATCCACACAGAGCAATGATCAAGAAAACTCTATCTTCTTTTCAATGGTTCCTTCTATTGAGTTCTTCTTCCTAGAACTCAATTGCTTGGACATAGCTTGAATTCTTCCACACAAGCGGTTGCCTCCCTTTCCTTGATCTCTTCTCCTCCTTCCACTAAGACCTTGGCACTTTAGACCCCTTGTCTTGAAGAAAAGACCTGTCCTAAGAGGACATAGACTTGTCTTAAGTTGGAGGAGAATTAAGACAATGATGTCTTAATGTAGGAAAGAAGGAATAAATCAGAACTTCTTTCTTTCTTTACGTCGGAGACTTTTACTCTTATTCTTGTTAGCTAGTAGAGTTTCGACAGAGGTGTACTCTGTAAAGGAAACAGTGTAAGAGCAAGAAAAGAATAAAAGAGTCTTTAGGAGAGGAAGAAAGAAAAACATTTCCCTGTTCTGATTTTCCCCGACCCTTTATATAGATCTCAGATAGGCGCCCACACATCTCTCCGTGAACTCCTTCTCACGCCCTTCTCATTTCTCACGCCCCATCCTCCCATCTCACGGCCTTCCAGATTAAATCCCATGGCTTTTCTTAATGAAAAAATGTGGTGTTTTTTAATAGGAAGGGAGTCGCGACTTTTCATCTCCGAAGGGATGTTATTCGCGCGCCGGGGAGGAGAACAGCAACTTATCTTTCTAAAAAACTTCCAGCCGTTGGATTCCATCCAAGGGTGGACAAGTGGTGCGCTATTTCTTAAGAAAGGAGGGCCGCCCATCTTAATTCATCGGAGATTAAGCGGGGCGCGCCAAGAGTCCATGCGCCCATGGACTCTTCCAAATGGCGCGCCAAGAGTCCATAAGCGCATGGACTCTTGGCATTTGGCGTGAAAATGCAAGGGTGGCGGGTGGGGAGGCTAGCCAATAGGGTTTAGCCATAATCCTATTTTCATATTAGGGTCTAATTAGATCCAATTAGAACCCAATTTGAACCAATCCGGAACCCTAATTCGAATCCAATTCGAATAGAAGCTAGGGTTTGCAACACCTGTTAGAGTGTTATCCTGCAAAGATGATTTAATCACAAATTAAACTCTTGATCAATCCTCTTAATTGTGTGACCCATTGGATTCCACATCTAGCCAATAGTGGGTTCGAATACAAGTTGACCTAATTTGATTAGAACTCTTTCCATCGATTAAGGTCAAACGGGCTTACCCGATTTGATCAATTGGCTCTTCCTAATAAGTGATTTTTTGAATTTGATCACCCCACAAGACAATATTGACATCTAGCAACGTGTCATGTCTACCCGGAAGATATGGAAATTCTGGTGAAATACCAAATTACCCTTCATTAGAGTTCCCGATCACAATTAAATCGTTCGATTAGCCTGCATCCAAATTAATAACTATGGATATGGATATATGTCAAATCCAATATTATATTATTTCTAGCTCAATCTTATATTGATGATTCAATTATCTTGATATTAGAAACCATCTCTAATATCTTTACTTTGATCAAAGATTCCCCGAATCATCATCCGATTGTTAACTAGCTGGATGCTATCTCCTCTTACTAAGAGTGATCGATTCCTTGTTGACTTACTCATTACCTTCATATCCAATTCACCATTCCCAGTATCAATCCTGTGCATGACTCAGTGTCATGATTAGGATTGAACCAAAGCATTTGTTCATGTACATAAGGTACTTATGGCAGTCTCAGGTCAAAGGATTACTTGTACCACTCCCACTATGAGAACCTTCTATTGACATGTAGCTAAGACTCCATTAGATGTTCTCAAGTTGGATCATATCAGTGAACTCATTCTCCAATGAGCACCCAATCCTAGTATTAGTGTCATACACAAGTGACTGTGAGAGCAGTCACCCTTTCCAGTATACATGGGATGTGCTAGTCTTACGGGAAAACCTGATCCCCTACTCAGGGTTCCTTTGACTAGGATTATTTTAGATTAAGGTTTTAAGATTTTAGGTCTCACTGGTATGATCTCATCATAACCCTAAAATCATAGCCCTAATCTATGGGGTTCATCATATAATATAAACACAGCGTATGATGAAAAATAATGCCTTTATTTAGAAATTGTCAATTACAATGATTTGGGAGATACAACATAGATTGGCTTGTAGGGCATATCTCTTTCAATCTCCCACTTGCACTAAAGCCAATCGCCTTTAAATTAATCCCATACACTCGAGGTGGCGATCAAACTCTCACTGTGGTAGAGCCTTAGTGAACGGGTCTACTACATTGTTCTTTGTATCAACTCTATTTATGTAGACATCTTGTCTCTCTACTTTTTCTCGGACGAGATGGAAGCATCTCAGAATGTGCTTGGACTTATGATGAGCTCTTGGTTCCTTGCTTGAGCAACAGCCCCAGTGTTGTCACAGTAAAGTGGCACTGGGTTTTCAATCTCAGGAACAACACCCAACTCTGTGATGAACTTCTTCATCCAGACTGCTTCCTTGGCGGCTTCACTGACAGCTATGTATTCTCCTCTATGGTTGAGTCAGCTACAGTCTGCTGTTTGGTACTCTTCCAACTCACTGCTCCACCATTTAGGATAAAAAATATCCCGAAATGGATTTGCTATCATCAGGGTCTGATTGAAAACTAGAATCAGAATAAGCTTCTAGTTTAAGATCAGAACCACCATAAACCAGAAAAATATTCTTAGTCCTTCTCAGGTACTTAAGAATATTTTTAACTGCTTTCCAATGATCCTCTCCTGGATCAGCCTGAAACCTACTGACAATTCCTAAAGCATATGCCACATCAGGCCTGGTACATAACATGGCATACATTATGGACCCTATTGCCGAAGCATAAGGTATAGAATTCATCTATTTCTTTCTTCAGGTGTCTTAGGAGACATCCTTTTAGAAAGATGTATGCCTTGACTCATAGGAAGATAACCTCTTTTACTTCCATCCATGCTGATCATTTCAGCACTAAGTCAATGTACCTAGATTGGGATAAACCTAGCATCCTCTTAGATCTATCTCTATAGATCTTAATACCTAGTATATAGGATGCTTCTCCCAAATCTTTCATGGAAAACTGGTTTGATAGCCAAACCTTGACTGATTGCAACATTGGGATATCATTCCCAATGAGGAGTATATCATCTACATACAGAACCAAAAAGACTATGGCACTCCCACTAGTCTTCTTATAAACACAGGGTTCATCCACATTTTTGATAAAACCAAATCTTTTAATAGTTTCATCAAAGCGGATGTTCCAACTCCTTGAAGCTTGCTTTAATCCATAAATGGATTTCTTTAGCTTGCATACTTGATTAGGTTTATTCTTTGAAATAAAACCTTCTAGCTGTGACATGTAGACTTCTTCCTTAAGGAAACCATTGAGGAATGCAGTCTTCACATCCATCTGCCAGATCTCATAATCGTGGTATGCTGCTATAGCAAGTAAAATCCGAATTGATTTGAGCATGGCAACAGGTGAGAATGTTTCATCATAATCAATTCCCTGTTTTGTCTAAAACCTTTAGCCACTAATCTGGCTTTATAGGTTTCAACTTGGCCATCTGCCCCAATCTTTTTCTTATAGACCCATTTGCACCCAATAGGATTAACACCCTCTGGTGCTTCAACCAAAGACCATACTTGGTTTACATACATAGAGTCTATCTCGGATTCCATGGCTTCTTGCCATCTATCTGAATCAGTACTCAAGATAGCTTCGTATAGGTCAGAGGTTCATCATTTTGAATGACTTGGGCTTCATTATTTTCAATAATAAACCCATACCTCTTAGGTGCCCGTGGCACTCTATCAGACCTACGAGGAGGAGTTTTGTGTTCTGGTTCTGTCCTAACTATATGTTCTAATGGTTGAGAACTGTCTATCTGTGTTTCTTGTACTTCTCCAAGTTCAACAGTTCTACTATTGCGCTTTTCTAAAATGAACTTTTTCTAGAAAAGTGGCATGCCTGCTGACAAAAATCTTTTATTCAGTAGGATGGTAGAACAGATATCCTCTACCCTCTTTAGGATATCCGACAAATAGACATTTATCCGCTCTAGGTTCCAACTTATGTCCAAAATTTCTTTTAACATAAGCTGGACATCCCCATACCTTAAAATATTTAAGATACGGTTTCTTTCCACTCCAAATTTCATATGGAGTACTAACAACGGATTTAGAAGGTACCTTGTTCAGAATATAAACAGCAGTTTCTAGGGCATGACCCCAAAAGGAAATGGGTAAATTTGTGAAGCACATAATGGATCATACCATATCTAATAAGGTACGATTCCTCCTTTCAGCTATACCATTTAGCTGTGGTGTATAAGGAGGAGTCCATTCAGAAAGAATTCCATTAACTTTAAGATAGTCTAAAAACTCCGTGGATAAGTATTCTCCTCCTCGATCAGAACGAAGAACTTTAATACTTTTCCCGGTTTGTTTTTCGACCATACTTTGATACTCCTTAAATTTATCAAAGGCTTTAGATTTATGTTTCATAAGATACAAACATCCGAACCTAGATAAATCATCTGTAAAAGTGATAAAATATGAGTATCCACCTCTGGCCTGAGTTGTCATTGGACCACATACATCAGTATGTATAAGTCCTAATAACTCAGTTGATCTTTCTTCATGTCCGGTAATTGGAGTCTTGGTCATCTTACCCATGAGACATGATTCGCAAGTTCCTAATGATTCATACTCATAAGGATCAAGGAATTTTTCTTTATATAACTTGCTTATCCTAGACTCATTAACATGACCAAGTCGATGATGCCAAAGTAAAGTATCATTAAAGTCTTTTCTTTTTCTTTTATTATTGACATTGAAAAACACTATCATTGGAAGAAAGAGTTAAGAGCCCATTGCTAAATATGCCAGAACAAATAATTTTATTAGATAACATTATCGAGCAACCAGTGCTCGTTACATCCATTACATATCCTTGTTTTAATAACAAAGGAATAGATATAATGTTCCTAATAATCTTTGGCATATAGTAACAATTTCTAACTCCAAGATCTTCCCTGAAGGCAACTTCAGAATATAGGTCCCTACAGCTTCTGCTTGGATGATATCACCACCAGCACCGTAGAGATTGAAGTCACCTTCCTTCAATACTTTAAGCTTGTGGAGGTCATGCAAAGATTTGCATATATGGTAACCACAAGCGGTATCCAATACCCAAGTATTTGATATAGACGAATTTAATGTCAATATAGTATGTATCTCATACATACCTTTTGGTGCATCTGACACACCAGGCTTCACAGTTGCAAGGAAAACCTTGCAATTCCTTTTCCAATGTCCCGCTTTGCGCAAAAGAAACAGGTTGACTGTTTTGAGGCCTTCTTTCCTTTCTTATTCTTATTGATGCCACCCTTAAGGTTTAGCCTCCTATTAAAAACTTTTTGCCTGATTTCTTCTTATTGGTCTTATCAAAGAAGAAGTGGAGCCTTTATCTTAACGTGGCTCTCTGCTGTTTTAACATATTTAACAGCTCAGGCAAGGAAGTGTTCATTTGTTCATGTGATAATTCAAGACAAACTGAGAAAATGACTCCATGAGTGATTGCAGGATTAAATCCTGATTCAGCTCCCCATCCATAATAAACCCTAATTGACCCAGTCTGGTGATTAAGTAAATTACCTTCAGAACATGATCCTGAAGGATGTTCCCTCTGTCATCCTTGCATGGAATAACTGCTTAGATATTTCATATCTAGCAGTTCTGCTTTGTTCTCCATAAAGCTCTTTTAAATTGAGCATTATGGATTGAGTATCCATGCTTTCATGCTGCCTCTGTAACTCATTGGTCATAGAGGCCAGCATGATACACTTGACAGTGAGTTAGTCATTCTGCCATTTTGTATGTGGCCATATCTTCCTGTGTGGCATCATCCCTAGTGGATTAAGACTAGGGGTATCAAGAATATAAGAAAGTTTTTCTGAACTCAGTACAATCTTTAAGTTTCTCAACCAGTCCACATAGTTTGGACCAGTCAGTGTTGGTATCTAAGATACTTCGCAGTGATAATGAAGATGCCATTTATCTACATTTAATAAAGAACAATACATAAGCAAACAACCATGAAATGACTTACATAATTAAATTAGGTCTTCAATTTAATTATGTCTCCCACTATTTTATCAAAAATCATAGCCCTCACTATGATAATCGAGAAAAAACCCTGATCGGTTTTTCTTAGTGAGATTGAGATCCTAATAACTTATAAAAGATCTTGCAGAAAACACAACAAATCTTTTATAAGCTCAAAGGTAGGAAACTCTTCCAATTATATCTCATATAATTCTCAAAATAACTTAGCCTCTAGAACATTATTAGTCTTGCAGAAAACACACAACAAACCATAATGTTCTAGTTAAGTCAAGACCCTTCATTTCTATACATCAGTACTCAAATATAATGCCCTTGCAGATAACACAACAAGGCATTATACTGAATATACTATAAGCATATCTATGCACTAGACTAATATTATGTCAATCACCATATTAGGTCTTGCAGATACACAACAAACCTAATGTGGTTCATAACACAATAATGATCCAGCATGAAGGAAGGCCAATATATATAGTATTTTTAACACTAAGTATTTTAGTCAAGATTTAAATATAATCAAATCGGCCAGGCAAGTGGAAGAGATGTGGGAGTCCCCCCGTTGCTTTCCTAGACACCAATAAAAATTGGCCAGGTCAGTCAACGGAACCAATTAAAAATCACGATTCTCTTTACCTTCTAACCACCTTTCTAGACACCGAATGATCAATTGTTCATCATGACTAGTGATGCTTATTAGTTAAATATACTATGACTTAATATAATTTAAGAGGGTTTTATAAAATTGCCAGCACATTCTTATAGAACATATCACAATCATATCACTCTGATAACAAATATGTGCAAAGTGTGTCATCATATTAGGACAACTATTTACCACATAATGGATCCACCATTATGCCAGGGCAACCTTTTTCAGTATGATGACTTCAAACTAATCATATCTCTATAATAATTAGGGTTTGAGTGAAAAACCCTAACTAGTGGCATACACCAAAACATATGCACAACAAAAATATGCTAAGTGTTATAGCATATTAGGACTTAAAAAACCCTAATATGTAACACACAAAATATCATAGATCATAGTCCTAATTAAGATGGCTCTGATACCACTGTTGGGTTCCGGTGCAACGCAGCGAAAGTGTAATTTCAAAAATGAAACTAAATTCACACCAAAAACCCTAAAACAGGAACTCCTTAAATAAGACTATATCATATGACAAACATATCTATGTAAATTAGGATTAGGGTACCAACCTGTAATCGCTAATTCCAACAAAATTTGATGTTGAAGAGGCTAATTGATTTCACTAGGCGTCCAAGTGTCCGCCCTCCGATGGTGATCCACACAGAGCAATGATCAAGAAAACTCTATCTTTTTCAATGGTTCCTTCTATTGAGTTCTTCTTCCTAGAACTCAATTGCTTGGACTATGGCTTGAATTCTTCCACACAAGCGGTTGCCTCCCTTTCCTTGATCTCTTCTCCTCCTTCCACTAAGACCTTGGCACTTTAGACACCCTTGTCTTGAAGAAAAGACCTTGTCCTAAGAGGACATAGACTTGTCTTAAGTTGGAGGAGAAATAAGACAATGATGTCTTAATGTAGAAAGAAGGAATAAATCAGAACTTCTTTCTTTCCTTTACCGTCGAAGACTTTTACTCTATTCTTGTTCAGTAGCAGAGTTTCGACAGGTGTACTCTGTAAAAGAAACAGTGCAAGAGCAAGAAAAGAATAAAAGAGTCTTAGGAGAGGAAGAAAGAAAAACATTTCACTGTTCTGATTTTCCCGACCCTTTATATAGATCTCAGATAGGCGCCCACACATCTCTCCGTGAACTCTTTCTCATGCCCTTCTCATTTCTCACGCCCCATCCTCCCATCTCACGGCCTTCAGATTAAATCCCATAGCTTTTCTTAAAGGAAAAAATGTGGTGTTTAATAGGAAGGGAGTCGCGACTTTTCATCTCCGAAGAGATGTTATTTCGCACGCCTGGGAGGAAACACAACTTTTGTCTTTCTTAAAAAACTTCCAGCCATTCGATTCCCATCCAAGGGGGGACAAGTGGTGTGCTATTTCTTAAGAAAGGAGGCCACCCCATCTTAATTCATCGGAGAATTAAGCGGGGCGCGCCAAGAGTCCATGCACCATGGACTCTTCCAAATGGCGCGCCAGAGTCCATAAGCGCATGGAGTCTTGGCATTTGGCATGAAATGCAAGGGGGGGGGTGGGGAGGCTAGCCTAGTGACATGGCTAGCCAATAGGGTTAGCCATAATCCTATTTCATAATTAGGGTCTAATTAGAACCAATTAGAACCTAATTGAACCAATCCGGAACCCTAATTCGAAATCCGATTCGAATAGAAGCTAGGGTTTGCAACACCTGTTAGAGTGCTATCTTGCAAAGATGATTTAATCACAAATTAAACTCTTGATCAATCCTCTTAAGTGTGTGACCCATTAGGTTCCACATCTAGCCAGCAGTGGGTTCGAATACAAGTTGACCTAATTGATTAGAACTCTTTCTAATTGATTTAGGTCAAACCAGGCTTACCCGATTTGATCAATTAGGACTCTTCCTAATAAGTGATCTTTGAATTTGATCAACCCAAAAGACAAGATTGACGTCTAGCAACGTGTCATGTCTACCCGGAAGATATGAAAATTTGGTGAAATACCAAAATACCCTTCAGTAGAGTGTTACCGTACAATTAAATCTTTCGATCAGCCTGCATCCAAAATATAACTATGGATATGGATATTTGTCAAATCCAATATTATATTTATTTCTAGCTCAATCTTATATTGATGATTCAATTATCTTGATATTAGAAACCATCTCTAATATCTTTACTTTGATCAAAGATTCCCCGAATCATCATCCGATGTTAACTAGCTGGATGCTATCTCCTCTTACTAAGAGTGATCGATTCCTTGTTAACCTACTCATTACCTTCATATCCAATTCACCATTCCCAGTATTAATCCTGTGCATGACTCAGTGTCATGATTAGGATTGAACCAAAGCATGGGTTCATGTACATAAGGTACTTATGGCAGTCTCAGGTCAAAGGATTACTTGTACCACTCCCACTATGGAAACTTCTATTGACATGTAGCTAAGACTCCATTAGATGTTCTCAAGTTGGATCATATCAGTGAACTCATTCTCCATTGAGCACCCACATCCCAGTATTAGTGTCATACACAAGTGACTGTGAGAGCAGTCACCCTTTCCAGTATACATGGGATGTGCTAGTCTTACCGGAAAAACCTGATCTCCTACTCAGGGTTCCTTTGACTAGGATTACTTTAGATTAAGGTTTTAAGATTTTAGGTCTCACTGGTATGATCTCATCATAACCCTAAATCATAGCCCTAATCTATGGGGTTCATCATATAATATAAACACAGCGTATGATGAAAAACTAATGCCTTTATTTGAAAATTGTCAATTACAATGTTTGGGAGATACAACATAGATTAGCTTATAGGGCATATCCCTTTCAGAAGAAGAGGCTCTAAGAGGCCCAAGGATCACCTCCTTCTATGGAAGGACCATTCCGAGAGGGGAAAGGAAAGAAGGAGAAGCCACTGTGGTGCGGGCACCAGACTCAGAAGAAGACTTTAGATCTCCATCTGGATCTTGATTGACCTTGCCCGAAGAATTAGGATTTTCTGGTTTGTAATAAGGGTTGACTTGATCAACTCAATTTTAGCTTGAGTCTGTATTCCCTGCAGTTTATTTTGTTGAGTCATGTTGACTCAGTAGTGGTCTAGGACTTCAACATGGGGTGTCACATTTTCTCCCAAGGCCAAGCAAGTGGGCGCCACACTCCCAGCCACATTCCCAGCCTACACGCCAGAGTCCAGGGGGCGCCACATCTCCATCCAGTAGGCTTTGGTCCCCACACCACAAGATAGCAGGTCCCTCCTCTCATGCACCACCTAAGAGAGAAGACAATCTGGGAGCCACAATTCAAGGGGGCGGCCAAGGTGTTCCATAAGAGCCAAGCTATGAAAAGAAAGGATCAAAGCTTGGAGAGGAAGACTAGGGGCGCCCAAGTAATTCCAAATAAAACCAGGTATAGAAGGAAGGAAATTCTCTTGAAGTGCAAGGTTAAGGAGGCGCCCAAATACTTCCAAAAGACCGATCATGGAAGGAAAAATTTTTTTCTTGAAGATCAAGGCTAGGAGGTGCCACCCACTTTCCTTTTGAAGCCACCAATCAACATTTGTGGAATCTTTTTGGCCGGCCATAAGTGTAGGGATTGATCCTACAATCCTAATTTGAAGATCCCCTCCTTTAGTCCCACATGGAATGATGTAAAACCCTACTCTCTTGTAAGTCCTATAAATTAAACCCTTCTGTAAACTTTAAAGTAATATGATGAATGAATTAAAATTTTTGTGTGAGCAAACTCTGTGTTTTCTCTCGTCCGCACTTGCATCAGGTGTGAGCTCTGTGAGGGAGTAAATCCGGGTTCCCCAGGAACCTTGAGAAGGTGTGAGATCTCCAAACCCCAAACCCTAGGTTAGCCACTTCACTCTCAAACCCTAGCCGCCCATTATCCTTCTCTTTCCACCAAGCCCTAGCCTATCCCACCTCTCACGGCCACTCTCTTCAAGTCAAGGCCAACCCTAGCATCGGGTCCAGTCAGGATACTTCAGATCCAGAGCAATTCCCAGAGGAAGTCAGATCAGCCTCCAGGAGAATCTGGATTCAGCAACATCAGCTTTCAAGTTCTTCAATCTGGTTAGTCCTTCCTTGAGTATCTGATTCCATCCCTTGTTCTACTTCTTTCCCAGATCTTGAGTTCAGGAGAAGCCTGACTCAGTACAGGACCAGTATTGGAGGATCCATTGCGAAGTATCCGAATCCGAGGATCCAACAATCTGCTCGAGAGAGTTCTTCCACCAAACTTTGTGAAGATCACTGTCTGGTTGGTAACCCATCTCTTCTTTATTTCTGTCCTATTGAAAGTTCAGAGTGAAACCCTAGGTCTGGGAGTTTCTCAACCCCCAGCGATCCGTACTTCTGAACCACTCTGATAACCTAGTTTCTTTTAAATTGTGCTTTCAATTATTACCTAGTTTTTTCAATTTAGTTTAGCTTCCTTTGAGTCAAAGCCAATTTCTGAAAATATAAAAAAAAAAGAATTAATCTTAATTTATTTCCGCATCGCATCATCTCTTCTTTCGTTCTGCATCATTTTGGTATCAGAGCCCAGTAAGGGTTTCTGTTTGCTTACTTGTTTAAGTCTCTCTCCTTTTTTACTTTGTCTGCTCGAAGTAGAATCCCCAGGACGTCCGGTCCTAGGAACGAAGCGAGGTGCAAACCTCCTCTTCTCATTCATGGGGGTCCTAGGGGTGTAGGGGATCCGTGGGTTACAACTTCGTAGCAGGAATTGTAAACGGGGGAAGCACCCTGTTTTCAGTCCGTAACATCCTATTGCAGGAATTTTTCTCAGTGTAGGAACCGAATTGTATGATTTTTATTTTTTTGGAACTAGTATAATTGAATCTATTTACATAATTTTCCTGTGATTTATTGGTTTCAGTGAAATTTCTGAGAGTTAAATTACTGCAACTCTGTTTTTGTGTTCTGCAATTCAATTATCCTGAGTGAACATCTCCTAACTCATCCTAAGGGCATTTGAGCATCTAAGATAAGGGGAGGAGCTGATAACCTCTCCTTAGCCCACAACCACCACCCCCTCATTCGATCCTAAGCCTAACTTTAAAATTTGTTAGACTTAATTTGCCTAGGGGCTAGGGACATCAACAAGTCGGTGTCAAGGCTAGTGTTGTGTCAGTTGTCTAGTTACTCTGTGTGTGCTTTGTACTCAGTGTCTAGAATGGGGGTTCAGGGACTACGTCCCGAAGGCTTGTGTGCTGGTCCACCTACCTGGCCAATCATGATTGGTGTCTAGGATTGGCAATTAGGGACCTAATACTCCCCTACACCTGCCTGGCTGAGTCCGAGTTACTACAGGCTAGCTTGCCAGTCTGATTGGGCATCTAGTTGGGCTCTAGGTCTATAGCCCGTAGTCGTTCCGTTGAGTCTCATTTTGTGTGTTTGCTTGCATCATCATATCTACCCGGAATGGAGTACCCTACCAACCTGGTTCAAACCCACTGATTTAGAGGCCATGGTTAGAGCTCTTACTAAGAGTATGAACAAAGGAGTCGGATGTGACTACTACTGTTGCCTAGTTTAAGGAACAGGTCCATGAGAATTTTGCCCAGCTTAGGGATCGAGTCCAAGTACTTGAGGAACCTAGGTGGCATCAAATTGGACTCCTGACCCAGATTTTATGTGCCTCAACCTCACCCACACCAAGAGCCTAGAAGACCTTTATATAGAGATCCTGAACCTAATCATAGGAGGCCTGACCCAGAACCTGAAGATAGAGATGATAGGTTCATTCGGAACATCAAATTAGATGCACCCACTTTTGATGGTAGCTTAAACCCTAAGGTGTATTCTGATTGGGAGGGAGAGATGGACCAGTACTTGAGTGGTATGCCATGTCTGAGGAAAGGAAGTTCAAGTTTGCCAAGATGAGTTAGTACGTCAAGCTAGGTTATACTGGGGGAACATTGAGCTAACCACTAGAAGACGAAATGTAGAGCCCACAACCACTTGGCAGGGTATGAAAGAGAACTTAGAGATAAGTACCTACCCATTTCATACCAGCAGAATCTGTTAGACCAATGGCAGACTTTGAAACAAGGGAACCGATCTGTATCAGACTACATAACCACCTTTGATGAATACCTGATGAGATGTGATGTGAGTGAATCCCATGAGGTCACTTTGTCTAGGTTTAGGGCTGGACTTAGGGAAGACATTAAAGAGGGAGTTGTTTCTGAGAGGTTACTGACCTAGACCAAGCCTATCAGATTGCACTGAACACTGAGAAGTTTCAGAGAGGACCTATGCCTTCTAGGGTTAGTGCCCAATCCCAAGAAATGGACCTAGCCAAGTTACCCCTAGCAAGTCTAATCAGGGTATTCCCACCCCTAGGCCCATGGACAAAGGTAAGGCACCTGACACCCAGAGAACCCTAGTATCATCTGTTTTAAGTGCCAGAAGCCCGGTCATATCTCCAACAGTGCACAGCCATAGCTTGTTTTAAGTGCCACAGGTAGGTCATGTTTCTAGCCAGTGCCCTCGTAGATCCCTTTACATAGAAGAAGAAGAAGAAGAGAGTTCCGGACCCAATGAAGAGTTTGAAGAAGAAGTTTATGAGGCCGGAATGAATTTGTCGATGAGTATGAAGGAGAGGAGGATCCACAGAGTCTGACCAATTAGGGGTTGTGAGATGCATCCTATCCCAGAATAGAGTTCAGGAAGATTGGCGTAGGACTAACATCCTACAACTTTCCTTAAACTAGGGGATAAGGTTTGTAAAATCATCATAGATAGTGGGAGCTGTGTGAATGCCATTTCTGCTAGCACTGTCAAAATGTTAGGCTTAATCCCAGTCCCCCACCCCAACCCCTATAAGGTTTCTTGGGTAGACTCTACCTCTATACCCATCCAGTCTAGATGTCAGGTCCAAATCTAAATGCAATCCTATCAAGAGAAGATTTGGTGTGACGTCTTGCCCATGGGGGTGAGCAGTATAATTCTTGGAAGACCTTGGTTGTATGATCATGATGCCACCCTCTTAGAAAAATCCAACACCTGTGTCTTTAGTTTTAATGGGAAGAAAATCACAATCCATTCAGTTCTCCCAAGGACAAGGTAGCTAAAGGAACCAATAAGGTCAGAGAAATGAAGACTGGAGTGAACCTAATTAGTGCTAAGGATCTAGAACAGGAAATTCATAGTGGTTCACCTATTTGGATGTTGACTGCTAAGGAACTTAGGACTCCTACACCCTCAGAGCCTCCTCAGGAAGTTAAACCTTTGTTAAAAGAATTTAGGATGTTTTTCCCGAGGATCTGCCAGACCACCTTCCACCTCTTAGGGATATCCAGCATTCCATAGATTAATCCCAGGAGCTACTTTACCCAACTTTCCCATTATAGGATGAATCCATCTGAGCATAAGGAACTGCAAAAGCAGGTTGGAGAATTGTTGAGGAAGGGGTTCATTAGAGAGAGTCTTAGCCCTTGTGCAGTCCCTGCACTTCTAACCCGAAGAAGGATGGCACGTGGAGGATGTGTGTTGATAGTGCCATCAACAAAATCACAATCAAGTATAGGTTCCCCATCCCTAGACTAGATGACATGCTAGATATGATGGCGGTGCAATGGTTTTTTCTAAAATTGATCTCAAGAGCGGCTATCATCAGGTTAGGATTAGACCAGGGGATGAGTGAAAACCGCTTTCAAAACTAAGGATGGTCTCTATGAATGGGTTGTTATGCCTTTTGGGTTGTCCAATGCCCTAGTACTTTCATGAGGATTATGACCCAGGTACTTAGAGCTTTCATAGGGAAGTTTGTAGTGGTCTATTTGATGACATCCTGATCTATAGTAAGACCCCTGCAGACCACCTAGGCCACCTTAGACATGTCTGCCAAGTTTTGAGGAATGATAGTCTCTACGGTAATCTCAAAAAGTGTGAATTCATGACCAGTAGAATTATCTTCCTGGTTTTGTAGTAACCCCTGACGGCGTGGCTGCCGATCCAGAAAAGATTAGGTCCATAGTAGAATGGCCAGAGCCGACCAGTGTGCATGAAGTCAGAAGTTTCCATGGCTTGGCTACCTTCTATAGGCGATTCATCAAGTGGTTTAGTACTGTAGTTGCTCCTATCACAGACTGTATTAGGAAGGGAGAATTCCAGTGGACTAAAGCAGCCCATAAAGCCTTCCTAGATCTTAAGGATAGGATGACCCAGGCACCCATTTGAGGTTACCGACTTTTCAAAGTATTGAGGTTGCCTGTGATGCTTCAGGAGTAGGTATAGGTGGAGTCCTAAGCCAAGAGAACCATCCGTAGCATTCTTTAGTGAAAAACTTAATGATGCTAAGCTTAGGTATTCTACCTATGATAAGGAATTTTATGCGGTAGTGCAAGCTTTGCGTTACTGGAGACATTATTTGCTACCGCAAGATTTGTGCTATTTTCGGACCATGAGGCTCTTAGATCTTGAATTCCAGAAGAAGCTTAACCCTAGGCATGCTAAGTGGGTAGAGTATATCCAGTCCTATACTTTGTTTTGAAGCATAAGGCTGGGTCTGAAAATAAGGTAGCGATGCCCTTAGTCGTCGATCTTTGTTGTTGAATTCTGTTAGGGCTGAAGTCATAGGTTTGAGCAAATCAAAGAGGAATATGAGTCGTGTCGGATTTTAAGACTGTGTACCAGGATCTAACTCAAGGACCATCTAGTGACCATAAGGATTATACCCTTTTAGATGGCTTTCTGTTCTTTAAGAATAGGCTTTGCATCCCTAGACTTCTCTTAGGGAATTTTTGATTTGGGAAATTATGCTGGAGGTTTAGCTGGCCATTTCAGAAAAGACAAGACCACCCTGGCTATTGAAGACCACTTTTTCTGGCCTAGTTAAAAAGAGATGTAGCACACATTGTGGCTAGGTGTCGGACCTGCGCTGTTGCCAAACAGCGAAAACAGAACATCAGCCTTTATACCCCACTCTCTGTCCCAGATCATCCTTGGCAAGATGTGAGCATGGACTTTGTGTTAGGTTTGCCTAAGACCCAGAGGAGACATGACTCTATCTGTGTTGTAGTCGACCGATTTTCCAAGATGGCCCATTTTTGCCTTGTTCCCAAACATTTGATGCGTCTAAGGTAGCCACCCTGTTCTTTAATGAGATAGTTCGACTCCATGACTACCTAAGACAATTGTTTCTGATAGGGATGTTCGGTTCACCAGCTATTTCTGGAAAACCCTTTGGCATAAGTTAGGGACAAAACTAAGTTTTCAACTGCCTATCATCCCAGACTGATGGCCAAATCGAAGTAGTGAACCGTAGTTTAGGCAATCTATTAAGGTGTCTTGTTGGTGAAAACATTAGGAACTGGGATTTGTACTTACCTAGAGCTGAATTTGCATACAATGACTCGGTCAATAGTCTACGGGGTAAGAGTCCATTTGAAATTGTGCATGGGTACAAACCTCACACACCTCTTGACTTAGCTCCTTTACCAGTCCACACACGAGTCTCCGAGTCTGCCGAAGTTTTTGCACAGCATATAAAAGACTTGCATCAAGAAATTCATGCCAAAAAAACTTAAGTAATGAAACTTATAAGAAGTTGGCTGATTCTCAAAGGCGAGTCAAAACTTTTGAAGAGGAGACTATGTAATGATTAGGTTAAGGCCTGAACGGTCCTCCAGGAACCGTTAGAAAGTTACATGCTAGAGGAGCTGGGCCATTTAGAGTGGTGAAGAGAGTAGGATCCAATGCCTATATGCTCGAGTTACCTCCAGAACTAGGCATTAGCTCCACTTTCAACATTTCATACCTAGTAGAGTATAGAGAGCCAGTTGTGATTCCCAGTGAGCCTTTGAGCCTAATCCTGCTCTTGAGAGTGAAACCAATCCTGTGTGTCCACCAACAAACTGGCTTGTGAGGAAAGAGCAGATTGAAAAGATCCTGGATGATCAGGTTATCTCTACTCGTAATCGAGGATACCAAAGATACCTGGTCCGCTGGCAAGGAAGGCTAGATTTTGATGACTCTTGGATCTCCCGAGAAGAATTACAAGAATTGGACCCAGACCTCTTGGAGAGATACCAGAGCAACTTGATCCATACTCAACAGGGTCGAGTTTCTCCCACCCCGGGAGAATCGGTGTGGGCACCAGACTCAGAAGAAGACTTCAGAGCTCCATATGGATCTCTGATTGACCTTACACGAAGAATTAGGGTTTCTGGTTTGTAATAAGGGTTGACTTGATCAACTCAATTTTAGCTTGAGTCTATATTCCTGCAATTTATTTTGTTGAGTCATGTTGACTCAGTAGGGTCTAGGACTTCAACCTGGGGGTCAATTTTCTCCCAAGGCCAAGCAAGTGGGCGCCACACTCCCAGCCACACTCCCGTCACACGCCTAAGTCCAGGGGGCGCCACATCTCCATCCAGTAGGCTTGGTCCCCACACCACAAGATAGCAGGTCCCTCCTCTCATGCACCACTTAAGGAGAAGACAATCTGGGAGCCACAATTCAAGGGGGCGGCCAAGGTGTTTCATAAGAGCCAAGATATGAAAAGAAAGGAGCAAAGCTTGGGGAGGAAGACTAGAGGTGCCCAAGTAATTC
Organism: Areca catechu; assembly: GCA_021397845.1. Taxonomy (NCBI): domain Eukaryota; kingdom Viridiplantae; phylum Streptophyta; class Magnoliopsida; order Arecales; family Arecaceae; genus Areca; species Areca catechu. The sequence continues at coordinate 118,309,588 of CM038040.1, read as the reverse complement.
CAAATAAAACCACAGGTATAAAAGGAGGAAATTTCTCTTGAAGTGCAAGGTTAAGGAGGCGCCCAAAATACTTCCAAATAAGACCGATCATGGCTGGAGGAAAAAATTTTTTTCTTGAAGATCAAGGCTAGGAGGCGCCACCCACTTTCCTTTTGAAGCAACCAATCAACATTGTGGAATCTTTGGCTGGCCAATAAGTGTAGGGATGATCCTACAATCCTAATTTGACGATCCCTCCTTTAGTCCCACATGGGAAGATGTAAAACCTCTCCTCTTGTAAAGTCCTATAAATTAAACCCTTTTGTAAACTTTAAGTAATCTGATGAATGAATTAAAGTTTTGGTGAGCAAACTCTGTATTTTATCTCTTCGCACTTGCATCCAGGTGTTGAGCTCCGTGAGGGAGTAAATTCAGGTTCTCCATGAACCTTGAGGAGGTGTGAGATCTCCAAACCCCAAACCTAGGTTAGCCACTTCACTCCCAAACCCTAGCCGCCATCATCCTTCTCTTTCCACCAAGCCCTAGCCTATCCCACCTCTCACGGCGAATCTCTTCAAGTCAAGGTGATCCTAGCATCGGGTAGTCTGGATACTTCAGATCCAGAGCAATTCCCCAAAGGAAGTCAGATCAGCCTCCAGGGAGAATCGGATTCAGCAACCAGCTTTAAAAGTTCTTCAATTGGTTAGTCCTTCACTTGAGTCAAAGCCAATTTCTGAAATCATGTAAAAAAAAAGAATTAATCTTAATTTATTTTCCGCATCGTATCATCTCTTCTTTCGTTCTGCATCACACTGGCAGCGGTAAGTCCTCCAGAGAAGACACCACAAGAGGGTACCTCAAGAAGGGCACCGACACCAGCCTCAATCAGGCGGGCGCCAAACCAAGGGTGAGATAAGAAAGGTAAGCGGTAGATGTAGGAGGAGCGGGGAGAGCAAGTGAGCAAGCCCCCCGAGAGCCCAACGGCCAAGGAACTGGCGAAGAACCTCCCTGCCCCGCTCTCCATTCCTTCTTTCTGCTGCTCAGCATTTCCTATCTTGTTTTTTATATTATTTGAACATCTTATCATGTCACCCCCTCGGTGAGGGATTCACCCAAGTTTTCTATCTCCAAGGTTCGTTCCCCTCAGGTTCCGTGACTTGATAGTCAGAGTGTCATAATCGAAATCCCTGGCTTGGGACCTTCCCTATTTTGCAGGTCGAGTGGGCCACAGGGGATGAGGAGGCCCTATGATGTGGTGCTCTTACTTCACCATGCTATTCCGCTAAATGATTCTTTGTTATCCATCTTTTTTCGTCAGATTGTACCCTCCTCTTATTTATTCTATACATAACTACCTGATCGCTATGTATTCTCCGGGATGGTTTCCCCTTAGATTTTTTCAAAAATGGTCGTTTTTCTTCCATTATTATTGCCGAGCTCAACCTAGGGAGATGACGAGTTCTTTGTCAGTTTTTGAAGTTTTGAGGAATTCTGAAAGAGGATATGGGAAGAGACTGGTCCTGTTGTTTTTTATTACGGGGGCCGGTACTGTTAGGGTGTTTAATGCCTCCCTGACGAGATGAGTTTCGAGTTGGAGTAGCCCTAGTAGTGTCATGGTGTGAATTAAATATGTAGGGAGGCGACCGAGGAAAAAGGTTCTAGCGAAGGGCTCAGGGGAGAGTGAAGGAGTTTGGGTGAGGTAGTAAAGTTCTGAAAGGAAGGAGGAGTCATAACTGCCAGCCGGCGAACACTAGTATTTTTCTTAATATACTACGTTGGTAGTCTTTAACAGATTTATTCGGTTTAAGCCTGTTTTTTTTATAATCTGTTTTAATTTAAGTGTGAACCTGTTCTGAACTTTAGCCTTCATTTCATTAATCTTCCCCTTTCCCCCTGAGTTTCAGATACCCCCATTTTTAATGCCAACCGTGTCTCCTTTATAGCCCTCAGTCTTTCCCTTCTCCTGTCCTATTTTTCCTTGTGGTTGCCCGTATTTAACCCATTATGAATTCTGTAACTCATATCCTTACCGTTTGTTGCATTTAAAATATTTTTCGCTCTTGATTCTCTACTAGTTGATTTTAAATATCTTTGGTCTTTCCCTCACCCGAGATTGTTTCTATCTTGGTAAGTGTGTGATCCATTTTTTTATTTCTACTACTAATGCACCCAAGCACATCTTTGGTCTGTATTCTCGCCCCCAAAATTGCATATAGAAGTTTTCTTACTTCCTCTGTAAGATGGTTGTTCAATGTAGAGTTGGATGTGATCGTATGTATCAAAAAAGTTTGATATATATATCAAATATATAAGTATGATCATTCGTTGACCTAAGTATGGCTCTCTATCTATATGAGCCACCATCGATCCATGAATTATATATCCATTTATCTAAGATGTGTGCTAACTTTATAATTTGTCAAATGCTTAAACTTTACAGATTTGATTACAACGGCTATATACGACCTATTATTGTATGAAACCACTATTGTTTTGGGTTCCGAATAACCTTTATCGAAATGCAGAGATACTTGAATAAGGTGGTGGAGTGGGCGGAACTGGGCCAGTCACTCCGAGAGGTTTGTTGTACATGCAAAAATGTTTCAGCTAGATCGGGCTCCGGCTCATGGGCAATCCGATGCTCAAAAACTTAGTATCGGGCAATCAGCATGAGCATAGGTGATAAAAAAGGTTAATGAGAGCGTGCCATAGAGTCCCTTTTATAATCCTGTGAATAATTGAGGGTACTATGTTGGGAATTATAAAATCTCAAGAATTATGCTGGGAGGGATAGAATTCTTTAACTTGTCGCTTATTTCCGAAGCTGGATGCTGCTATAGAATGTCTGTCTGTTAAATGTCAACCTTCTGTTGTGCACATGTTTTCCCCATGCACCATTAATGAGACACATTGATGACTATTTATGCAAGTGTGGTCAATGCAGCATCCTGAAGTGCTAGATCTGATAATGATAGGGACTCCTTTATGTGGTGTTGATGAAAAATCTCTAGCCACATAGTGGAGGCCTATGTGAATGATTATTTTGGAGTATTGGGGTAGAGTTGCTATAGACTCCCAAGACCTACAGGTATGCTTTCAAACTTGAATGTCTGTGTAGTCCTGGATATATAAGGCCGGGCAATTGGGGGAGAAGCGTCTGGACAGTTCAGTTAATGGACCTCTAGCGGACGGAAGCTGTGATGCCTCTGAGATGTTAGACTGATAAGGGTCGATCTCAATTGGGCTGGTCTTGATGAAGAGTCTCCGAGGATATGGGTATTGCTGAGTTGACTGCCAGATAGAGGAATCTTTCCTAGTTGGGCTGACATAGCGCATACGTTTGCTCACTCCTGTGTTGCCATGATGATAGATCCATTAGAGGCTGCAATTAAGAGGTCTTTGTTCATCTGCATTCAAACATTGCTTGTAATTTTGCTGATAGAGATAAAAAGTGGTATTGAAATGAGGTTCGATGATCTGGTGTGGATGGTGGAAATAGTTTTTGCTATGCGCTTAGCACCGTGGTGGGGCAGATTTTGGTGGCTGGATCAGATGCTTTGTTGATGTATCAGCACGGTACTAGATTCAGATCATGTTTCAATTGGATCGGGTTTACGGAGTCTTTGGGCGTAATAGGCTAGCCTACCAGTGTTCCTTGCTCTTCCTAGCGTGAATGTCGTCTACTCATGAAGCCATATCACCGAGGTCTTTTAAAGCTGCGTGTGAATTCAGAATTACGCATGAGGGTTGGATTAATGTTTGATACACTTGCTTCGGTCGCGAGGTAAGGCATTATTCCTAAATTAACCTAGGGACTCGATACAGAATGGCGAGCCAACTTCTATGCCAGCGGAGTTGTCTTGCTTCTGATAGAGTCTTGGACTCTAAAATAGGACCAGATCCCTAGGGTCAGTGCGATACATTTAATGCCAAATCAATATTGAAGCCTCGCACTCTTTCATGAGGCCTGTCTGATGCCCTTGCGATGGATGGTGGTAGAATAAGTGCTTGCAATACCTTTTCCAATCATGGAAGCAAACAGGGAATTAGGAATCGGTTTCAGCATCTTGGTCTTCTTCTGTTTTTGGAATTGTGATACTAGGTTCTTGTGATGATTTCCTCTAACAGTCGACCGTGTTCCTAGGAAAAGATAAATAGGTGGGCACAAAATGATAGATACGGAATGAGGGCAAAGGATATAGATTACCGGGAGGGTCGGAGAAGAGGGAACGAGTAAGCGTATTGAGAAGGTTGGTGGGGAGAAAGAGTCCGTGTGTCTAAAGGGGAGTTGGATGGGATATTAATGGAGAGAGGTTATTGTTCCCATTGTAGCGGAAAGACATAAGCGTGTGCAATTGTAGCGTGATGAGGTTCTGACATGATTGGAAGGGTTCCTTTAGGGATGAGGGGTTTGAAGCGAGAGGTTGAGTTGTGGACTAGCCTGGACGAGTGGTAATGAAGCGTGAGGGGGGCAACACGTGTACGTTTTGGGCACATTAGCGTAAAATGTGCAGGTATGCATGATATAGTATATACGCAACAATTGTAAAGTATCATGAACCTCTGCAGTTAGAGCTCTATTTGTCAAAAACGGGTGTCATTCTATCAAAAAGGAAATTGGACATTCATGCGACTGTGTTACCTCTTTTGAAATATATTTATAGGGGCGGTGACTGGTCTTTATCTGGCTACTGCTTGCGTATAAACTTACAAGGATCCAGCTGAGAGTAAGGTGTTCAGAGGAGCGTCGCCACGTCTCTATGATAAGGAACAGTCATTTTTCTGCGATGGGATCCTTATATTTAACAGTTCAATCCCCCACTTTTAGCGTAACAAGTGGGAGAGTGGCTTCAATACACAGTCAACCTTGTGGTCCGTTGATAAAAATCTCATGAATTATCCATAGTTTTACTTGCGATATCGCGTAGTGGTTGCAACCTTTTTCTCCATGCCATCAATGGGTGACTTACAGCTTACTAGATCTAATGCTTGGTCGACCCTCAGTATAGGATTGTATGGACATGTGAAGTGACGTGCCAATTAAGTGAAGTTCCCATTAAATGGCCCTACGCCAATTACGCCGAATTTTCTGTTGAGATAATGGCGATCACCATAGATAGAAGGGCACGATGCGCTGGATAAGTACGTTGGACCTCTATGGCATAGCGGACGGTATAGGAGTTTTCCAGGTCACTTGGTTCACCCAAGGTGCATGCAGCAATACCCCAACCATCAGCTTCAGCATTCCACTTCTGGTATTCGCGGATATGAGACAGTAAGGGTGCAGGGTTTTCATCACTGACAGACTAGCCGTTTCCCACGATGTTGCTAAATGCCTTGCGCGATAGTTTCGTCAAGTATGCTCATGGTCCTCGCGTTGATGGGCTACCTTGTCGTCTTCATTTGGAGGATCCATTTACTGGGTGTTCTATGCAGGGCCAACCTTCTGAGGCTGGAATACTTTCCTGGTGCATAGCACTGGCATCAGAGTCACTGCATGATTGTTGTGACTTTTCTGCGATGGGTAGGCAGCCCATGAGTGTTTCATCAACATGGATTGACGCTAACTAATCAGTTGCTTACATCCATTGATTCTCATCGATTTTAATCAGCCTGCTTCTGCCTAACTCTTCGTATCGTCTACCTGTGCCGGTCCCGTTACGGGCTTTCCTGCTACCTTTTCCATCGTGTTCTTGGCGTACAGTTGGTATGGTTCAGCCAACTTCTGGGCTCATCTTTTCGCATACCTTTCTGTTCTTTCCGTTCATCCGTTCTTCCATTTTCCCGATCTTTTTTCTTCACCAATAAATATCTCCACTCCCTAATCCAAGCTTTGGTTAGGATTTGAGAATATTGAGAGGAAAAAGGGTAGGGATACGAGGGACTTTTTGAGCGAAAGGATGTGCGCGGCTCAAAAAATGGATTCGGATGGATAGGGTGATGATGGATCCTTATTCGTAGCTTCTAATTATGCCTTGGTAATCCCATAATATTTACTTCAGGCAACTAATGGCTACTAGGGATCGACAAGCGCTTATCATATGGTAGTTACTGAATGGCTCTGGATAGTTTAGGGCCGCATGTTGTTGATTGAAAAGGTGGTTGTAGCTGTTGCTCTGGTTCTTTACTCCTTTGCCTCTAGACTTCCTCTCCTGGGGTATGCTGCTATCATCTCCGCTTTGACCTATGGTTATCTTTTTTTCCTACTATTCCTCCCCAAGGTTCTTTTGAGTCCATCTTCGACTTTTTGCTCCACCAAATCCTTAGGTTGGCTTCTCTTTCTTTCCATTTTAATTGTCCATTTCTCTCAAGTTCATAGTAGATGGCGAGCCTCAAGAGTGTTAGAAGGAGAGAGTCATCGAAGAGGGTTGTCGGAAAGGAGGGGTCACAAGGACCCAATGTTCCATGCAAGGAGCATGTAAGGCTAGGGACCTTTGGCCCTGAGGAGTATTGGTCCACATGGACTAGGAGGATCTATCTTCATCCGTATTACATATATGTTCCAAGGAGTTTGAGCTAAAGTTGCCCAGCTCAGATGCCAAGTGAATTAACCTTCCCAGCCAACTCGGAGTCTATGAAACATTAGGCAGGGCTTATGTTTCCATTTTTCCATCATTTTTGAATTCCTTTGGTCTTATAGAGTTTCCCTATGTAGTTAATCCAAACTCTGTTAGACTCATCGGTTCTTGGTATTGTATTATTTTTGGTTGAAATCAAGCCTTTTTTCTATTCCATATTTTTTTATAATACCAAGGTGCATCTTTATGCCAAGGATGGTGATATCTTACTGCTCAAAAGGGGATAGATCCTTTGATTAGGGATGCTCTTTCTATCATTCATGGGTGGAAGAAATGATTTTTTCATTTCATGCTCTTATATGGATGATTAGGACCTAACGAGTTGGGGTCAACTGGATGCCTCTCTTCTAAAAGTTCCTTGGTTAAGTTCCTAAGAGGAAGGACGTTTTAGAGTCCTTAGGAGCTTTAAAGTCCTTGCTTGAGGTAGCTTTCCAAGAGACCCTTTCATATAAGGCTTAGCCATCTTGTCGAAGGGGAGTTTAGTTTTCTGTCTTGTTTCCTTCAGTATTTCATCTATTTTCTTCTATTCTATCATCAGATGATGTAATGCAAATATGAAGCCCAAAGAAAAAGAAACATTGAGAATGAGAATCATGGTCTAAATAAAAGGAAGGCTAAGGCTTCCTTGACCCCAAAGAAAGTGTGGTTCAGTGAACCTGGGGTGAGGGAGGCTCCCTCTAAGCCAACCCTCTTATGAGTGAGGCCACCTCAGTGATTGCTGCAGTTCCCTTTGCCAGCCTCATCTACACCAATCACTCTGCTGCCATACCCTAGCACTCCTGCTAAGGCTGCTGCCTAAAGGGGCCCACCTGATCCCGAGCTCTTTGGAAGGAGGTTTGGGGGGTATGCTTTCTCAAGATAGAAGATCGTCTGGGTCACTTTTGAAAGAAACTTTGTTCTCGGTGGAACTGGAAAGGGTCCATGAAATGGAATTCCAAGACTTGAAGTATTTGTGATGACTATTATGGTCGGTACTTCACTTTTTGACTTTATTTTTACTCCTTTCTTTGCATTTCTTAATGCTTGGTTTTTGTAATTGTCTCATTTCTCTACCCATTACTGAACCTAGACCCAGGGAGGAGGAAAGCCCTTGAGCTATAGGGGTAGTTCAAAAATGTTGTTGCTAAGGCTTGTCGAAGGGTTGAGGTTATAGAGGCTACATCTGAGCACCTAATAAAGGCACTCGCTAAGGCGAGACTAATTTGGTATGGCAAAGCTGATTTGGCCAAGGTGAAGGATGACTTAGCCTCAAAGAAAGGAAAGAGGGAGTAGCGAAGGCTAGAAAAGAGTTGGCGAGATGAAGAAGGAAGTCGAGGCATCATGGAGAAGTATAAGGCCTCCTTGGACTTTGCAGCTAAGAAGGCCCATGCAATGGCGATCTTCTAGGTATCGAAAAGAGTTCTCCAATGATCGCCTTGCATTTAGTCAAGAGGCCTTTGAGAAAGGCTATAAATTGAGCAAGCAAGACTATGGTGCTCAGTTTATGGATCGCCATCCAAGATTGGACCTTGCTTTCTTGAAAGAGCAGGGCTGAGTTGAAAAATCTTGCATTTGTATTTCCTGCAATTATGACTCATGAAGCTTGAGTCATTCTTTAGTCAACCCATGAGTCGACTCATAGTTCTACCAAAAACTCAGTCTCTTTGGATTTTCTTGCAACTACGACTCATGGACCTTGAGTCATTTCTCGAGTCGATCCTTGAGTGACTTACTAGTTTCTTGAGTAGATTATGTCTACTCTCATGGTCGAAGCTTTCTCATTGGGCCCATTGCAGTGGCAAAGCCTGCTTCAACTGATTCTCACACTAGGCCTGAACCCTCCTCAACCAAGGGGATTGCTGCTCCTTCCAAGGCTGCTTTGGCTTTTGCAAATCCATAGAGAGAAGATTGGGAATTAAACTTTATAATTTTTCATTCTCCTTGAACTTTTATAGCCTTCCCTTTCTTTTTATAAGAAAACTTCATTATGGAATGAAATGAGATTTTTCTTTCATGTCTCACATTTTTATTTACTAGTATGGTTGTATCCAAGATGCTGAACCATCATCAGATGAGACCATTTCCATTGTGTGACTATGATCTTGATTTTGATGATTGACAATATTTAAGTATATATAAACTACTAATTATATTTTTAGTGACTTTATTCTTAGTACTCATCCATGTGAATGAAGAATACAAGTTTTCAGTTGAAGAAAGTCCATAAATTAATGAAAATAAAGTATATGGACTTTGGAATTGATATGGAAGAACTTGAAGAGGCTAAAAATCAATTTTAGAGAAGTTTAGCAAGTTTCAGTACAGGCACAATCAAGTGTCGACTCATGAAGAAGTTCAAGTATTGACTCAAGGCTTGAAACAAAGAAAAATACAGAATTGTGAAAATCAAGAATTTTTTCCTTGAGCTAACTCAAGTGTTGACTCACCATATTCAAGTGTCAACTCATGAACAAACTCAAGTGTTGACTCACTAGATTCAAGTGTCGACACTTGGAGTAACGGCTAGTTTTTTAGAAGTCCATAATTGATTCCAACTTGCTTCAAATGGCTAGTTTTCATCTGCAATGGTCATAAATGGTCATCTATGGTTTGGAAAGCTATATAAACATCAAAAATTAAATGGGGAAGCAATCCTTTGGTGAGATCATTTAATATCTTCAAGAATTCAAGTGTTGAGTGCTTCAAGCCTTCAAGCTTCCAAAGATAAGAGAGTTGATCCAATTCCACAACATCAAGCTTCATTCAAAGTTTTCAACAAATTGAAGACAAGCTTCTTCAACATCATTCAAGTGCTTCAAAGAGATACTTGCTTTACTTTGGAAAGCTTTATTGTATTCTTTACTTCATTCTTACATTATTATATTAAGGTTTTTGGTGAGCCTTAAAAAATCAAAGAGGTTGTTGGTTAGCCTTTGTGTAAAAACAACTTTGGTTATTGGTGAGCTCGTAAAACCATCGGAGGATGTTGATTAGCCTAAGTTATAAAACCAACAGGGGATTTTGACTTGTGAGCCCGAGAAAATAAGTTGGTTTTGATTAGTGAGCCTGGAAAACTAATCGAATGTAATCTTGGTGATTATAGTGAGAACCCAATTGAAACTTAGGGAGTGGATTAGGTGCCTTGGAGTGCACCGAACAACTATATATTCTTGTGTTTGTGATTGCTCTTATTTATTGCTTATTTACTCTTGCATTATCTTGTTAATTATGTTGCATATTTTTGCAAACACTTTGACAAAATATAAGCACTTGGTTTGAATTGGCACATACTTGTTTTATTTCCATTGAAAAAGTTTAAATAATTTTTAAAACCTAATTCACCCCCCCTCTTGGGTTGCATCATCATTGGGCAACAATTGGTATCAGAGCCTGGAATCCAAAATTGTTGGTATCTAAACTTGGTGCTTTGCGAAGAATCCAATGGTTTGAGTTAAAAGATCATGGCAGCCCTAAGAGGTGCTTGTTTGCTATAGGACATATAACTAATAGACCACCATTTTTCAATGGAACTAATATACTTTTTGGAAAACTTGCATGCATATATATTCAATCTATTAGTTATTATCTTGGAAAGTTTAGTTAATGGTCCTTATCCTTCGATTTTGGTTAATGGCATTTTCATTCCAAAGGTTGAAGAGGATTGGAATGAATATGACATTAAGCAATCTAAAATTAATGCTAAAGCAATGAACTTGCTTATTATGCATTGGACTCTAATAAATTCAATAGGATCTCCACATGCACATTAGCGAAGGAAATATGGGATACACTTGAAATTACTCATGAGGCTACTCTTCAAGTGAAAAGTACTAAAATTAATATGCTTGTTCATTCTTTTGAAATGTTTAAAATGTTACATTTGAATCTATATCTGATATATATACTAGATTTATGACTATCATTAATAAATTAAAAAATCTTGGTAAAGTCTATACTAATATGATTTGGTTAGTAAAATTCTTAGATCTTTGCTAATATCATAGGATCTAAAGGTAACGGCAATCCAAGAAGCCAAAGATATTGATACCCTACCTTTGAAAGAGCTTATTGGTTCACTCATGACCCATGAGTTGAATTTATGGCACAAAGAAGTGGTTGCTGATCAAGAGAAGAAAAATATAATAGCCCTCAAGGCCAAAAAGAAATTCAAGGCAATGATGGCAACTTGGAGCGATAGCGAAGATTCAAGTTTGGATAATGAATAAAAAGTCGCCAATCCTTGCTTCATGGCAAATGAGGAAGAGGTATGTTCTGAAAATGAATATGATTTTATCTTTGATGAATTACATGATGCATTTAATGATCTTGTGCCTGAATACAAAGTATTAACAAATGAGCACAAGAAATTAAAAAGACATGTAGATCTTTTTCTTTTGAGAACACCAATCTTGTCAATAAAAACCATGATTTAAATGTAAAGATTGATATTTTATAAATTGATAAGAATAATCTTTCTAAAGAAAAGAAATTTTAGAAAAAAAATTTTGATTTGAAAGAGTTATACAATAAGTTTTCAAATGAGAAAATATTTTATTAAAAGAAATAGAAATTCTAAAAAGATCCAAGATTTGTATATCGAATGATGAGCTTTAAAGAAAAATAAAAATTTTGAGTTGAAAAATAATAATTTCTTTATTGATGCATCTTCCATCTGACTTGTTTTAGATATTGTAAAATTGGATATAATGCATATCCTTGTAAATTAAGAAAAATTTGGGTTTTAAAGGAAACCATATTTACTAACCCTAAATGACCCAAGAAAGTTTGGGTACTAAAATGTCCACCTAGTTTATTTTGCAGGAATGACTTGTAGCCCAACATGAAGAAAGGAAATTTTGAAAAGTGGCTATACAAGATAATATAAAGAGTGGACAAGCTATATTTTTGGACTAAATGATAAAGGAAAGATTATATATATTAGTAAATTCTAAACATTTCCTTCTATAATTGAAATGTAGTTGAATATTTGTTATAATATTGCATCAGTTATTTTAAAAATTAATTTAAATGATTATTAATTAGAAAGTTTAGACTTATAGTCATTAGTTATGATCATGAACTTTTTGATGTTGATGAATTTCATGCTATCATGATTAAACTTGTGATTATAAGACCTTCACTTGATTTTGATTAATGTATCTTAAATTACTTCATGAAAAATACTTTTAAAGTTGCATATTGCTTTGAAAATTATTTTAATTGATTAATTAGATCAAGTTTAAACTAATAGTCATTTGTTATGATCATGAACTTTTTGATGTGATAGATTTCATGCTCTCATGATTAAACTTGTGATTATTATACTTTCACTTAATTTTGATTAATATAGTTTTAAACTATTTTAAGTGAAATATTATGATTTATGGGTTTCATTTTTGGCATCTATGTTTAAGTTAGAAATGATTTGGATCAAGTTAGAATTGATAGTTAAGGGTTACATTTAAGAAGAAGGTATGCATATTGATAAATCCTTGTTCCAGTAGCTAAACTTGGTACTAGATTACTTCTAATATTTGTATGGATAATCAAAATCATTTCAAATCATATGGTTTTATGAAATATATTTAATTTTGTATCAATGCTTAGACTAGAAATGATTTGGAATAAGTATAGAATGGTACTTAAGGGTTACATTTAAGAAGAAGGTATGCACATATAAAAAACCCTTAATCCAGTAGCCAGACTTGGTATCATATTACTTCTAGCTTTTGTATGGATATCAAATCATTTCAAATAAATTTGAAATCATGCTAAAAGTTTTTAAATGATCAATCCTTTGTATTTTGAAAATTATGTATATCCAGAAAACTTCAAATCTTTGATTTCAGACTTAGTATGTATATTCATATCTCAAATTGTCTGAAATTATGATGCTTGTGCTTTCATATTTTATTCCTTAATTAATGCATATTTTTAAGGGAAAATAATATTTAGGGGGAGCATCCAAAGATTTATTATCATATATGATGCTTTCAATGTTTTCTTTGATATCATGCTTTACTTATATGCTCTGATACTCTTCATTGATACCAAATCTTTTTATTCTTTGAATGAAGTTACATTTAATTGTATCAAGATTTATTTCATTAATAATCTTAAAAAAAAGGAAGGAGAAGAGCTCTAGTAACTATTTGGATTGGGTTAGTCACCATGACCATCGGTCGTAAGAGCTAAGTAGGGTTTAAAGACCCTCTCTTCCCATTAATGAGATCTCTTAGATGTGTTGGGGGTGCCACTGTGGCCTTATCCCAAAACAAGTGAGGTGAATGGATTGTTGTCTTAATCATACCTTAGTTATGCATATTAAAGCTAATATACATCGAATTATTTCTTGCATGTGCATGTCATTTTTATGGTATCATGTTTAATTGGTATCATATTTAATTAGTATCATGTATGATTTTGATGATTTACTTGCTATTCTTTCAACCTTTATTCCCATTTTGCATTGCCTTTTATCCTTTTTCATGATGACAAAAAGGGGGAGAAAAATGTTAAGTATGAAATGGGGAAAGATATGATAAATATGAAAAATTATATGAGAAATGAAAGAAAATGCAAATGGGGGAGAGAAGAAAGCAAAATATTTTAATCATAAGGGAAGAATTATTAAGAGAAAAAATTTGAAAATTTTGCATATTTTGAAAAATATTTGAAAAACTTTGAAAATTTTTGGATCATATTTGAGGGGGAGCTTGATGCTTATTGATTTTAAACTTACATATTTATATTATTGTTAATCTTTTAAGCTTACCCTATTCATATACTTAAAGATTTTGTCATCATCAAAAAGGGGGAGATGTTGATTCTGATCTTGATTTTGATGATTAACAAAATATTTAAGTATATATGAGTACTAATTATATTTTTAATTGTATTTATCAGATCTTAGTACTCATCCATGTGAATGAAGAAATATATGTTTTTAGTTAAAGAAAGTTCTTAAATTAATGAAAAATCAAGTATATGGACTTTGGAATTGATATGAAAGAACTTGAAGAGGCTAAAAATTAATTTTGGAAAATTTTCAGCACTGGCACAATCAAGTGTCGACTCATGAAGAAGTTCAAGTGTCGACTCAAGGCCTGAGAACAAGAAAAATATAGAACTATGAAAATTCAAAATTTTTGCCTTGAGCTGACTCAAGTGTTGACTCATGAACAAACTCAAGTATCGACTCACAGATTCAAGTGTCAACACTTAGAGTAACGGCTAGTTTTTTAGAAGTGCAGAATTGATTCTAACTTACTTCAAACGGCTCATTTTTCATCTCCAACGGTCATAAACGGTCATCTATGGTTTGGAGAGCTATTTAAACACCAAAAATCAATTGGAAAAAGCAATTCTTTGTGAGATCATTGAATATCCTTTAAGGATTCAAGTGTTGAGTGGTTCAAGCCTTCGAGCTTCCAAAGATAGGAGACTTGATCCAAGTCTACAACATCAAGCTTCATTCAAAGGCTTCAACAAATTGAAGACAAGCTTCTTCAACATCATCCAAGGGCTTCAAAGAGATAGTTGCTTTATTTTAGAAAGCTTTATTATATTCTTTACTTTTATTCTTATATTGTTGTATCAAATTTTTGGTGAGCCTTGGAAAATCAAAGAGATTGTTGGTTAGCTTTTGTGTAAAACCAACTTTGGTTGTTGGTAAGCCCGTAAAACCATTGGAGGTTGTTGGTTAGCCTAAGTTATAAAACCAATAAGGGGTTTTGACTTGTGAGCCCAGAAAAATAAGCTGGGTTTTGATTACTGAGCCGGAAAACTAATCAACTAAATCTTGGTGATTATAGCAAATACCCAAGGAAATCTTGGGGATGGATGTAGGTTCCTTGGAGTGCGTCGAACCACTATATATTCTTGTGTTTGTGATTGCTCTTATTTATTGCTTATTTACTCTTGTATTTACTTTGTTATTCAGTTGCATATTTTCACGAACACTTTGGCAAAATATAACACTTATTTTGAATTGACACATACGTTTTTATATCCATTAAAATAGTTTAAATAATTTTTAAAACCCAATTCACCCTCCCTCTTGGGTTGCATCATCACTGGGCAACACACTGGATAACTCCATGAGGCCATAGAAATTAGGGCTTATGTTTTAGATCAACAGGTCAAAGCCAAAGTGGTGAGAAAGAAGGCCACTGATCGAAAAGAAAATTGTTGAAGGTGCAAGAGGTGTTTAGGAAAGCTATTAACTCCAGCCTTGATTTTGATGAATAATAAAACCTTTGAGTATATATGAGAAACTAATATTTTATGGAGTGTGTTATATTAATGTTTTAAGTACCTTATAAATATGATAAAAAATGGATCAAATTGATCAATTCTTAAGTAAGAAAATTTCACATTTTTGGATATCTTCACAAAGTGAAAAAGCCAAAGAAATTAGAATTTAATGAACATTTGAGAGTTGATGAGGAAGAATTCGAGAGTTGATGTGGAAGAATTCAAGTCAACACTTCAAAATTCAAGTCTTGGCACACATTTTTCAGTTGGCATAGATTATGGGTCAACTCAAAAAAATAGTGAGTCAATCTCTAAAAAAGACTCAGAAAAGGAAATGCACCAAGCATGCTAAAGTTTTAGTCGACATGGCCATGAGTACAATCAGAAAACTAGTGAGTCAACTCAAAAATCAACTCAAGAAATGACTCAATGTCCATGAGTCATAGTGGCAAGAAAATCAAAGAGACAGAATTCTAGTAGAACTATGAGTCGACTCAAGGGTGACTCAAGGAATGACTCACTTCATGAGTCGCAATTGCAAGAAATACAAAGAGCAATATTTTTCAGATTGAAGCTATGAATCAACTCATGGATCGACTCAAGATTTGATAAATCAACTTATTAGGCTCTGATTGTATAGTAATGCTATATTTTTATAAATGTAGAAGCTTTAAAATGTACTAAACGACTAGTTGTCATCTCCAAATGGCCATAAATTTTTTTTTTGAAGATTCTAAATATATTTATTCTCCACAAAACATATTGAAAACACTAGAGAATCCAAGACAAAGCAAATACTTTCAAGAGAGAATCTTCCAAAACAAAACTTCAAGAAAAAAGAAAAAAAAGAGCTTAAAGAGTGTCAAAATTCCGACCACCAGCCTTAAAGCAATTATTAGTGACTTTCCATTGAGAAGACAACTCGGTGATTCTATCAAGAGCTTCATTGACTTTCTTCTGCTCTATTAGAGAGCTTTTGCTTTCAATATTCTTTGTACTTTGTTTTGAGTTGTAGCTAATTCCAAGAAGATTAAAACTAGGGGATAAGTTCATCCAAGCCATGGAATTAGATGCAAGCCTAGATTGGCTTATTGTGAGGTTGTGGTTGGTAAACCTAAAAAAGCCAAGTAGATTTAGGTTTGTGATTCTGAAAAACAAATTGACTATAATCTTTAAAGGATTATAGTGAACTCCTGAAATATTTTGGAAAGTTGACATAGGTACTTGGGATGCACTGAACTACTATAAAACATTGCATGTTTGCTATGCATTGCTCTCTTCATTCCTTCATAAGCTTTGAATTTAACTCTAATTTGGTACTACATATTGCTACACATTCACTTCACTGATTTTTAAATTCAATACATACTTATTTAAAATCTTGAGAAATCCAATTCACCCTCTCTCCTGGAATGCTTTATTGGGGAACAAGTGGTATCAGAGCTGGTACTCCACAGATTTGATCTAATAATCAAGAGTAAGATCAAATGATAAAATAATTTGGTGTTTGTATTATCGAGGGGTAGTTATCAATTCGTCCACCTTTGTTGATGTGGGACGACACAAAGATTGCTAAACATGTAGGAAAAATAGTTAACTAATTTTTTTGTAATTTTGTAATTTAGGTTTGTAGGCTAAACTCTCAAAATAAAGTTAGAACTAGCAGGATATTCAGCAATGCAAAGAATCATCGTATCGCAAAACAACTCATGCAAGGTAACGAAATAGCCTGGACCCGAGAGTTGAGAAACTCCCAATTTAGGATAGTTATTCTTCATCAAATCAAAGGCTAAGAGAAGGGAAGGATGTTACTAATTTGTGAGTTGAAGAACTTTCGATGAAGAGGTCACACAGCACTTGATTGGAGTCTGAATGATGAAGCTCAGTTTCCTTGGATTTGATGACTGATTTGGGGCAGTCTTGGCGCAAGGAAAGCTCCTCTGGGGAGGTAAAACACTTCAAGGATACCACAAGCATCAGGGGTCAATCAAAATAGCAAGTAATAAAAGTAAAAAAAAACTAGAGTTTAATTGAAATCAGGGTAGAAGTTTGAAGCTAGCGGCTAGAAGTAGGATGATGCTTTTTGGCTTGGACAGCAGCTAGGGCACTCTTCTTGGGCGTGTGAAGACCTGGATGGCAGCAAGCTAGGGTGTAGAAGGGTGCTAGGGCAGCAAGGATGATTAGGGCACATAAAGTAACCAAAGAAACACAAAAACTCCAACACCAACACAAGAACACAAGTTCTTAAACCAAAATTTCAGCAAAGATTTAATTCATATGAAAGAAGTTAGTACAAGAGGGGGTGGGGTGGTGTATTTATAGAGTTTCCATGCCCTTTCTAGTTATAATAAGAATACAAGCTAGATAAGGAGAAGGATTACAAGTGGAGTAGGAATAGGTTCACAAGTTGCGTAGGAATAGGTTCTTCTTGTTTGATATGGATTTCCTTCCTCCTTTGACTTGGTCAAAGGGCCCTGGACTTGGTCAAATTTCCTTTTTTGGGCTTGGACTCCTCTTGGCTTGGACTTGGGCTCTTAGGCAGAAATTGGGGCATCCAAGGATGAGTTGGGCACATGGGCTTTGGGCCCTGGAGGCCTGGGATGCCTGGAGCAGGAATATTCTAGGTATCTTGGTTCTGGGCTAGAATATACTTGGAATCTTGGTTTTCATGGACCTGGGCCTTGCATTCACTTGGGCTGGGGTGCAGGTAAGTCCTTGGGATCATGGGCCCTGGTATTGACATATTCTCTAGCATCTGGAGGGAATCTGGTATCTGAAAAGCATTTGGAGGGCATCTAGAAGGAATCAGGGTATCTGGAAAAGCATCTTGGATCTCGAGGTGTCTCTCAAAATCCAATAAGCTGATGTGGTGGCTTCTGACTCCTAGATGAGGCCTGGTGGAACTCAAAAATAGGGTAACTTCCTCTCTTGTACAAAATTGGACTCATACTGGACTCATAACTGAAGTATAGGACTCAATATACTAACTAGGGTTAAGGGTTGAGACAAACCAACTACTAACCTCATCTTATTACAGGACTCAATCTTAATTGATTACAAACATTAAAAATTTTGACACATGACTAAGGTTCTAAAATTAAAACCTAATCAATAAATCGTATGGGATCTAGTGATCCATGTCTGATCTTGGTGTCCCCACCAATTCTCCCAGGGAGGCAAGAACTCGACCCCATCGAGTAAGGATCAATTTGGCTTAAGGAGGGTCTGGGTTGAGGCGCTGCAAATCCACACCAGCATTTCACAAGTTTCATATTCTGGCCAACCTTGCCACCGGACTAAGTACCGCTGACAGTCTCTATCCTAGGTACCGATAACTTGATCGTCCAGAGCTCTCTCAATCTTTTTCTCACTAAAAGGCTAAATTGTATGTGGTCGCTCTGAGGTGGGTTCACTCACAAAGAAAGGGAGTGGCTCAAGGGGCTCGCTGGGTATCATTGCTTGCTCCCTAGACTCTATAAAATCTAAGATGATGAAGGTGGAGCTAATACCTAAATCAGATGATATCTCAGGCACATAGGTATTGGGTCCACGCTATTCATTATTTTGGATAGGCCTACTTGTGAGCAGAAAAGTCCTTATCATCACATATACCTCTGCATAAAATTCTTACCTTTCCATTGGAAATAGCCAAGTTTTTATTTAATTCATTACTTAGTTCAGCTTTTGACTAATTTTCAAATGCAAATACTGTGCAGAGTGTAGTGTGGACAGATAAATCAGGGTGATTGGTACATATATAAGGTAATAAAGAAAGATGACTAATAAGAAATAGGCTTACTTGAAAGGAGTAGACTTATTGGGTGGGCTCTCTTTGGGTCTAACCTAATAGACTATAGACTCTCTAGGGTTGACCCTAGCATGGCATGCACATGAGAATTTACTATGTACTCCTACAAGGTGCAATAGGGTATGCCAGAAATATGATACAAATCTAGCCTATGTAGCGAATGAATGCATATGATTACCCCTACAAAATGCAACCTAATAGTGAAAGAAATAGAAGAAATTTCAGGAAAGGGTAGAGAATAAGAGGTGGATTCAGGGTTAGTCTGGCAGGATGAGAAATAAGGAGATGATTCAGGGTAATCAAAAAGAGTAGAATACTAGAAGGGGCTTCAGGGATTAGTCCAAGACTAATGAGGTTTACCTTAGGGATTTGGGATATTCCTATGGGGTCCGTATTATGGAAGAATAGGTCATTAATTTCAGGGAAGAGATCAATTGATGTTAAGGAATGACTTCATCCTGAGAGTATTGGTCTAAAGAGACCAAGTCCTTAATAAACTCTTCGGGCTCATAAAATTAGGACTGGGTTCTATAACTGGATTCTCTTCTAAAGTCTCCTCGGTAGAGTTGCAGTCATAGGGTCATGGATTTCTTCCTCTAATGACTCTTCCACTACATGGTTAGCTAACTCTATGTTGGTTGCTGTCTGGGAATGGCTAAGGTTGGCTAAATCTAGATTAGCACCTACTTGGGTATGGTCAGGGTCAACTATTGTTGGGAGGTCTTTTACTATAGGTTTAGTCTGGGTGAGGTTTGGGGAAACTAACTCTGGATTGGTTTCTATCTGAGTATCTACTAAGTCTAGGTCTTCTAGAGGGACTTCCTCTTCTTCTTCCTCATACTCCTCCACTAAGCTCATGTCAGCTTCATATACTTTTTTCAATGTCAGCTTCTGAACTAGTAGGGTGGTAAGAGGGGGTTGACCAAGAAAAAATGACTAATACTAGGTTTAAATCTAAGGGTATAATTCTATAGGGTTCAGGTTGACTGAGCGATAGTGGGGTACTATTGGGTTCATATCTAGGGACTATGAGTTCTTGGGGTCTATAGGGCAAGGGTTCAACTCTATGGGTCCTACCAAGGGTTCCTAATTGGTCTCCTACTTGGTCAAAACTATGAATTGCTTGATTACTTGATTGGATTAGCCGGTCAAGCTTGTTAGTAATTTGGGTAAGCCAGGTTTGGGTTTGGGTATTGGCTTGGTTCATTTGGGTAAGTGATTTTGGGTCTGGATATTGGATTGGGTTAGTTAGGTAGTTATTTTGGCAAGCTGGTTCACGATGGCCAAAAAATTGGAATCCATGGTTGAACTAGGTTGGGGTTTGGGCTTTTGATATGGGTTCCTAGTCTAGTGGTCATGCAACAATCTATCAAAGTGGAATGAGATGGTGCAGCCAAGCATACAAAATGGGTTAGCTTAATCTAGGGTTTCCTAGACCTAGAGCCAAAATTGGGTGGGTAAGCTCAACTTACACTTAAACCAGTAGCTGATTCTTCCTCTAGCTAGGTAAAGGGTGGGAGTGTGGGAGGCCCCTCCTGCTTTCACAGGGCCCAATTAAAAACCACAACATCACTTAGGTCACTTAACTCTAGATCCTCAGTCTTAGACACCAGATTTTAGTAATAGCCACAATATTAAATGCACTAGTTGGCCCACAAATTTCAGACCCGACCTGTTGGTGTCACCTAGCCCTCTAGGGCAATTAGGTCTAATTATTTTAATTAGGATTAGGTTAGAATGTTGGTGGTTGTTTTGGGCCCAGGACAGGTGATGAAATCCTGCACTGATGTTAGATGGTGATTGCCTTAAGATTAGGTTAAAAGATGATGGCACTCAATGGTCCTTATACAATCTAAAACAATCAGAAAATAAAATATATTTTTAATAATTTATGAGATGCTAGGTTAGGTTTAAATTAATTGGTGTTTGCAAACAAAGTTTGGCTTTGGATTGGGGGGTTTGGAAGTTGATTAGGTTTGGTCAAGTAAGTGCAGAAAACTCAAAAAATTAGGGTTTCGGATGATGCAATTTTGACAATGATATCAATGCAGAAAAAAGATCAAAGAAATTCTAGGATAGAGGACGGTTGGTTAAAATGATACCTACCAAATTTTATGTAAAACAAAAATCAAATGATAATGCAAATCTTAGGGTTTTCAGACTGCTGCAGAAATCTCAGGATTTTTTGTTAGGATTTCTATTATACCAATTTTAATGAATTAAGTTTCTATAAAATTAATTAAAAATTATGATAAATCAAAAGACAAGACAGTGAACAATGCATGCAAATTTCATAGGAAAATAAAATTCCTTGCTGGTCAAAATCAGATAGAAAACTGACACCTAATGTAGTGGACAGGATGCAGAAACTCAGAAATTAGGATTTTATGAATCTAATGAAAATGAAAACTATCGTAAACACGCTCTGATACCAAACTGATGCGGGATGACTCTAAGATTTCTAAACATGCAGGAAAAATAGTAAACTATTTTTTTGTGATTTTTATAATTTAGGTTTGTAGGATAAACTCCCAAAATAAAGTAAGAACTAACAAGAAATTCAGCAATGCAAAGAATCATCATATCGCAAAAACAACTCATGCAAGGTAATGAAATAGCCAGGGCCCGAGAGTTGAGAAACTCCCAGTTTAGGATAGTTATTCTTCATCAAATCAGAGGTTAAGAGAAGGGAAGGATGTTACCAATCAGTGAGTTGAAGAACTTCGATGAAGAGGTCACACAGCACTTGATTGGAGTCTGGATGATAAAGCTCGGATCCCATGGATTTGATGACTGATTTGGGGTAGTCTTGGGGGCAAGGAAAGCCTCCTTTGGGGAGGTGAAACACCTCAGGGATCCTGCAAGCATCAGGGGTCAATCAAAATAGCAAGTAATTATAAGTAAAGAAACTTCGGTTTAACTGAAATCAAGGTAGAAGTTTGAAGCTGGCGACTAGAAGTAAGATGATGATCTTTGGCTTGGACGATAGCTAGGGCACTCCTTCTTGGGCATGTGAAGACTGGATGGCAGCAAGCTAGGGCGTAGAAGGGTGCTAGGGCATCAAGGATGATTAGGGCACACAAAGTAACCAAAGAAACATAAAAACTCCACCACCAACACAAGAACACAAGTTCTTAAACCAAAATTTTAGCAAAGATTTAATTCATTTGGAAAGAAGTTAGTACAAGATGGGGAGGGGTGTGGTATTTATAGAGTTCCCATGCCCTCTCCTTGTTAGAAGAGGAATACAAGCTAGATAGGGTGAAGGATTACAAGTGGAGTAGGAATAGGTTCACAAGCTAAGTAGGAATAGGTTCTCCTTGTTTGGTATGGATTTCCTTCCTCCTTTGACTTGGTCAAAGGGTCTTGGACTGGTCAAATCTCCTTTTTTGGGCTTGGACACTCTTGGCTTCGACTTGGGCTCTTGGACAGTAATTGGGGCATTCAAGGATGGGTTGGGAGCATGGGCTTTGGGCCCTGGAGGCCTAGGATGCCTAGAGCAGGAATATTCCGTATCTTGGTTCTGGGCTGGAATATACCTGGAATCTTGGTTCTTCATGGATGTGGCTTGCATTAGTTAGGCTGGGGTGCAGGTAAGTCCTTGGGATCATGGGCTCCTTGGCATTGGAATATTCTTTGCATCTAGAGGGAATCTGGCATCTGAAAAGCATTTGGAGGGCATCTAGAAGGAATTAGGATATCTGGAAAGGCATCTTGGATCCCGGGGTGTCTCAAAATCCAATAAGTTAATGTAGTGGCTTCTGACTCTTGGATGAGGCCTGGTGGAACTTCAAAATAGGTTAACCTCCTCTTTTGTACAAAATTGGATTCATACTGGACTTATAAATAATGTATAGGACTCGATATACTAACCAGGATTGAGGGTTGAGACAAATCAACTACTATCCTGAACTTATACAGGACTCAATCTTAACTGATTACAAAACATTCAAAACTTTGACACATGAATAAGGTTCTAAAATTAAAATCCTAATCAATAAACCGTATGGGATCCAATGTCCGTGTCTGATCCTGGTGTCCCCACCAATTCTCCCTAGGGGGAGGAACTCGACCCTATCGAGTAAGGGTCAATTTGGCTTAAGGAAGGTCTGGGTTAAGGCGCTATAGATCTGCACCAGTATTTCACAAGTTTTCAGATTGTGGCCGACCTTGCCACCGGACCAAGTACTGCTGACAGTCTCTATCCCAGGTACCGATAGCTTGATCGTCTAGAGCTCTTTCAATCTTTTTCTCACTAAAAGGCCAAATTGTATATGGTCGCTCTAGGGTGGGTTCAATCTCAAAGAAAGGTAGTGGCTCAAGGGGCTAGCTGGGTATCATTGCTGGCTCCCTAGACTCTATAAAATCTGAGATGATGAAGGTGGAGCTAATACCTAAATCAGGTGATATCTTAGGCATATAGGCATAGGGTCCACTGCTATTCATTATTTTGGATGGGCCAACTTTGTGAGCAGAAAGTCCTTTATCATCACATATTCCTCTGCATAAAATTCTTTATCTTTTCTTTGAAAATTAGCCAAGTTTTATTTAATTCTTTACTTAGGTTCAGCTTTTAAACTAATTTTCAAATGCAAATGCTGTGCAGAGTGTATGTGTGGACAGATAAATCAGGGGTTATATTTATTGGACTCTAAATTAATACCTAAAAGACTCGACTAGGCTTCCTTATTGAAGGAAACTTGTTGGGCTCTCTTTGGGTCTAACCTAACAGACTATAGTCTCTCTAGGTTTGACCCTAGCATGGCATGCACATGATAATTTACTATGTACTCCTACGAGGAGCAATAGGATACGCCAGAAATATGATGCAAATTAACCTGTGTAGCGAATAATGAATGCAATATGATTACCACTATAAAATGCAACCTAATAGTGAAAGAAATAGAAGAAATTTCAGGAAAGGGTAGAAAATAAGAGGTGGGTTCAGGGTTAGTCTGGCAGGATGAGAAATAAGGATATGGTTCAGGGTAATCAAAAAGAGTAGAATACCAGAAGGGGCTTCAGGGATTAGTCCAAGAATAATGAGGTTTACTTAGGGGGGGATATTCTTATAGGGTCTGTATTATGGAAGAATAGGTCATTAATTTCATGGAAGAGATCATTGAAGTTAAAGGAATTACTTCATCCTGAGGGTATTGGTCTAAATAGACCAATCCTTAATAAACTCTTCGGGCTTATAAAATTAGGACTGGGTTCTACAACTAGATTCTCGTCTAAAGTCTCCTCGGTAGAGTTGCAGTCACAGGGTCATGGATTTCTTCCTTTAATTACTCTTCCACTACATGGTTAGCTAACTCTATGTTGGTTGCTGTCTGGGTATGGCTAAGGTTGGCTAAATCTAGATCGGCACCTACTTGGGTATGGTCAGGGTCAACTATTGTTGGGTGGTCTTTTACTTAGATTTAGTTTGGGTTAGTTTAGGGGAAACTAACTCTGGATTGGTTTCTATCTGGGTATCTAAAGTCTAGGTCTTCCAGAGGGACTTCCTCCTCTTCTTCCTCATACTCCTCCACTAAGCTCATGTCAGCTTCATATACTTCTTTTCAATGTCAGCTTTCTGAATTAGTAGTGGTAAGAGGGGGTTGACCAAGGAAAAACTCACTAATACTAGGTTCAAATCTAGGGGTATTAATTCTATAGGATTTAAGTTGACTAAGGGATAGTGGGTTACTATGGGTTCATATCTAGGGAGGGTTCTTGGGGTCTGTAGGGCAAGGGTTCAACTCTATGGGTCTTGCCTAGGGTTCCTATTGGTCTCCTACTGGTCAAAACTATGAATTGCTGATTACTTGATTCGATCAGCCAGTCAAGCTTATTAGTAATTTGGGTAAGCCAGGTTTGGGATTGGGTATTGGCTTGGTTCATTTGGGTTAGTTGATTTTGGGTATGGATATTGGATTAGGTTAGTTAGGTAGTTAATTGGGCACGCTGGTCTTGATGGCCACAAAATTGGAATCCATGGTTGAACTATGTTGGGTTTGGGCTTTTGGTATTGTGTTCCTAGTAGTGGTCATGCAACAATCTATCAAAGTGGAATGAGATGGTGCAGCCAAGCATGCAAAATTGGTTAGCTTAATCTAGGGTTTCCTAGACCTAGAGCCAAAACTGGGTGGGTCAACTCAACTTACACTAAACCAGTAGCTGATTCTTCCTCTGACTAGGTAAAGGGTGGGAGTGTGGGAGGCCCTCCTGCTTTCATAGGACCCAATAAAAACCACAACACCGCTTTGGTTGTTTGACACTGGACCCTCAGCCTTAGACACCAGATTTCAGTAATAGCCACAGGATTAAATGCACTAGTTGGCCCACATAATTCAGACCCGACCTGTTGGTGTCACCAAGCCCTCTAGAAAAAATTAGGTCTAATTGATTTTAATTAGGATTGGATTAGAATGTTGGTGGTTGTTTGGGCCCAGGACAGGTGATGAAATCCTGCCCTGATGTTAGATGGTGATTGCCCTTAAGATTAGGTTAAAAGATGATGGCACTCAATGGTCCTGATACAATCTAAGACAATCAGAAAAATAAAATATTTTTTAATTAATTTATGAGATGTCAAGTTAGGTTTAAGTTAACTGGGGCTTGCAAACAAAGTTTGGCTTGGGAGTGGGGGATTTGGAAGTTGATTAGGTTTGGTCAAGTAAGTGCAGAAACTCAGAAAATCAGGGTTTCGGATGATGCAGATTTTGACATAGATATCGATGCAGAAAAAGATCAATGAAATTCTAGGATAGAGTATGGATGGTTATAATGTTACCTACCAATTTTATATAAAACAAAAATCATATGATAATGCAAATCCTGGGGTTTTCGGACTGCTGCAGAAATCTCAGGATTTTTGTTAAGGTTTCTATTATACCAAATTTTAATGATTTAAGTTTTTTATAAAATTAATAAAAATTATGATAAATTAGAGGACAAGATAGTGAATAATGCATGCAAATTTCATAGAAAAATAAAATTTTAGGTGGTCAAAATCAGATAGATATCCGATACCTAATGCAGTGGACAAGATGTAGAAAACTTAGAAATTAGGGTTTTATGAATCTAATGCAAATGAAAACTATCCTAAATCGCTCTAATACCAACTGATGCGAGATGACTCTAAGATTGCTAAACATGCAGCAAAAATAATAAACTAATTATTTTATGATTTTTATAATTTAGGTTTGTAGGCTAAACTCCAAAATAAAGTAAGAACTAGTAGGAAATTTAGCAATGCAAAGAATTATCGTATCGCAAAACAACTCATGCAAGGTAATGAAATAGCCAGGGCCCGAGAGTTAAGAAACTCCCGGTTTAGGATAGTTATTCTTCATCAAATCAAAGGTTAAGAGAAGGGAAGGATGTTACCAATCAATGAGTTGAAGAACTTCCTATGAAGAGGTCACACAGCACTTTGATTGGAGTTTCGATGATGAAGCTCGGTTCCCTTGGATTTGATGACTGATTTGGGGTAGTCCTAGGGGCAAGGAAATCCTCCTTTAGGGAGGTGAAACATCTCAGGGACCCTGCAAGCATCAGGGGTCAATCAAAACAGCAAGTAATTATAAGTAAAGAAACTCCGGTTTAATTAAAATCAGGGTAGAAGTTTGAAGCTAGCGACTAGAAGTAAGATGATGCTCTTGGCTTGGATGGCAGATAGGGAACTCCTTCTTAGGTGTGTGAAGTCTTGGATGGCAGCAAGCTAGGGTGTAGAAGGGTGCTAGGGCAGCAAGGATGATTAGGGCACACAAGTAGTAACAAAGAATATAAAAACTCCAACACCAACACAAGAACACAAGTTCTTAAACCAAAATTTCAGCAAAGATTTAATTCATATGAAAGAAGTTAGTACAAGAGGGGGAGGGGTGGGGTATTTATAGAGTTCCCATGCCCTCTCTTTGTTAGAAGAGGAATACAAGCTAGATAGCGAGAAGGATTACAAGTGGAGTAGGAATAGGTTCACAAGCTAAGTAGGAATAGGTTCTCCTTGTTTGATATGGATTTCCTTCCTCCTTTGTCTTGGTCAAAGGGCCTTGGACTTAGTTAAATCTCCTTTTTCTGGGCTTGGACGCCTCTTGGCTTCAACTTGGGCTCTTGGGCAGCAATTGGGGCATTCAAGGATGGGTTGGGCGCATGGGCATTGGGCCCTAGAGGCCTGGGATGCCTAGAGCAGGAATATTCCAGGTATCTTGGTTCTGGGCTGGAATATACCTGGAATCTTAGTTCTTCATGGACGTGGGCCTTGCATTTAGTTAGGCTGGGTGCAAGTAAGTCCTTGGGATCATGGGCTCCTTGGCATTGGAATATTCTTTGCATCTGGAGAGAATCTGGCATCTGAAAGCATCTGGAGGGTATCTAGAAGGAATCAGGATATCTGGAAAGGCATCTTGGATCCGGCGTGTCTCTTAAAATACTATAAGCTATTGTAGTGGCTTCTGACTCCTGGATGAGGCATAGTGGAACTTCAAAATAGGGTAACCTTTTCTCTTGTACAAAATTGGACTCATACTGGACTCATAACTAATATACAGGACTCACTATACTAACTAGGATTGAGGGTTGAGACAAATCAACTACTAACCTCAACTTATTACAGGACTTAATCTTAACTGTTTACAAAACATTCAAAACTTTGACACATGACTAAGTTTTAAAATTAAAACCCTAATCAATAAACCGTATGGGATCCAATGATCTGTGTCTGATCCTTGTGTCCACACATTTGTTCAATAAAATAAACTATACATATTAAAAACTCTTATGCACATTTACATGAAATTTATTATTTATAACATTTGAAAGACTATGCCAAAGGACCTCAAAAATCCATAATCATGGTAGGTTGTGTCGCTACCCCAAGCTTAAGGATGATTAGGATGAGCAAGACTAAAATAACCTGAATTGAATGCTAAAACTATGAATTTACTATATTGTACCTTAGATCCTAATAAATATAATAGAATTTTTACTTGCACCTCAGCTAAAGAAACATGGGATACACTTGAAGTTATTCATGAGAGAACAAATCAAGTGAAAAAATCTAAGATTAATATACTTGTTTATACTTATGACATGTTTAAAATCGAGCCTAATGAAACTATCACTGAAATGTACACTAGATTTATCAATATCATTAATAGCTTGAAAAGTTTGGATAAATCTTATTCTAATGCTAAGTTTATAACAAAACTTTGAGATCTCTTCCAAATTAATGGAATGCAAAGGTTACCATGATCTAAGAGGTAAAAAATCTCGATATTTTTTGTTTGAGCATCTCCTATGTTCACTTATGATCTATAAGCCATCCTTAAAGCAAATGAATGCAGAAAATGAGAAGAAAAAGAAGATCATCACTCTAAAATCTATAACTATAAAGGAAAAAGCTAATGATGGCTTGGATGAGGAAGATGAAGATGATGAGATTGCTCTTATTTCAAGGAAGTTTGAAAGGTTCATAAGGAATAAGAACCATATCATCACTCTCAAATCTATAACTATAAAGGAAAAAGCTAATGATGGCTTGGATGAGGAAGATGAAGATGATGAGATTGCTCTTATTTCAAGGAAGTTCGAAAGGTTCATAAGGAATAAGAACCATTACAACGAAAAGAAGCCTTATAGAGAATAACAAAGCAAGAAAAGGAAAAGGAAAAAAAAGAAAAAGAGCAGCTAATTTATTTTAAATGTAAGAAGCCGGGACATTACAAGATGGATTGCCCCCTCAAGAAAGCTCTCAAGAAAATATAAAAAAAGTGATGATGCCAATATAAATGAAAGTAAAGACTCAAGCTATGAAGAGGAAATACAAGAGGTTGCAAATCTATGTTTCATGATCGATAAAAATGAGGTAAGGTTTGAAACTGAAATTAATTATACTTTTGAAGAACTTCAAGATATATTTTTTAAACTTATAAAAAATTTTTAAAAAATTAAGCGAAAAAATAAAGAAATGAAGAAACAAATTCTTGAGTGAACCAATAAAAAAAATTATCAAAAAAATGAAACCTTAACTCAAAAAAATAAAAATTTGAAGAAATAAAAGTCTACTTTAACAAATGAAAAGCTTTCAAAAGAAAATAAGACTCTAATCCAAGAAAATAAAAATTTGAAAGAATAAATAAACAAGATTAAATCTTTTATTGAAAAGTTTACTTATAATTCTAAAAAATCTGAAATACTTTTAAATAATCAAAGAACTATTTTTAATAAGACATGATTGGATTTCAAACAACAAAAATAAAAAAAATATTTTAAAAACTTTTTTGTCCCTACATCTTCAAGTATAACATATGATATTATAGTATATCAAGTTATAAAGCTTATTTATGTGATCATCAAAAATTATATAATACTAAGAATATTTTGATTTTAAAAGAAACCACCACTAATAATCCAAAAGGATCAAAGATGACTTAAATATCTAAAATCTCTACTTGATACCTTTTGTAGTATGTCTTGTAACAAATTTTTTTTTTTTGGTATATATATAGTAGTTGCTCAAGATACATAATAAAAAATATGAAGCAATTCATATCTCTTGAAATTTAAAATAAAAGAAATGTAATATTTGATGATAATAGAAAAGGCAAGATCATTAGAATTGGTAAAGTTTGTATCGCCCCCTCAACTTTTATAGAAAATATTTTATTAGTGGAAGGCTTAAAATATAATTTACTTAGTATTAATCAATTTTGTGATAAAGATTTTATAGTATCTGAACCATCATTATGCATTATTTCTAGGCGCAATGATAATGGAATTATGTTCATTGGATATAGACATGAAATATTTATATGGTAGATCCTGATAATCTTTCTATGCAAAATGATCAATATCTAATTACACTTGAAGCCAAAGTCAATGAGGCTAATTGGTCATAGCATCATAGATTAGGATTAAGAAGAATCTATAAAAGACTTATCAAAACTTAATTTTAAAAGAACAAAATTTGTGATGCATGCTAATTTGAAAAATAAACTAAAAATTCTTCAAAATCAAAAGGCGTAGTTTCTATATCTAGATCCTTGAAATTAATTCATATGGGTTTATTTGGATCCACAAGAACTATTGGTTTAGAAAAAAGAAATAGGATCTTGTTATTGTAGATGATTTTCTCATTTTACATAGATAATATTTTGGCATACAAGAATGAAACTTTTTCAGCATGCACTAAATTTTATCAAAATGTTTCAAATAAAAAAAGGTTATTTACTTTTTTGCATCTATAGTGATTATGGAACTGAATTTGAAAACCAAGATTTCAAAAACTTTTGCAATAAAAAAGATATTGAGCATAATTTTTCTATACCTAGAATACCTTAACAAAATGGGATTGTAGAAAGAAAAAATAGGACATTGAAAAAAATGGCACCTACCATGCTATGTGAAAGCAACCTTCTAAGATATTTTGGATGGAAGCCTTCAATATATGTTATATTTTAAACCATGTTGATGGGGACATCAGGACAACCCTAGTTTACTATGGGTCCCCGATTTTTGAGTCCCTTAGCCATTTTTTAAATTTTATCTTTGAGTCCAATAATCAAGTCCTATTAGTCTTTGAGTCCTGTAAGTAGGGCTTGAGTCATTAAAGTCATCTGGAGTCTTGTAATAAGGGTTAAGTCATGAAAGCCTTGTGATTAGGGTTTCATTCACTTTGAGTCCTATTTGGGCCCTTGAGTTCTGCTTTTATATCTGAGTCCTGTATTTAGAGTCAACTCATACCATTAGGATTTTTGAGTCGAGTTTTAGGTTATGATTAGCTCAGTTGAGCTTAGTCGATCCCAGTCAGCTCACCGTGAGCCTTTGTCATTTTGATTTTGTTTTGTCATTTGGGTCTTGTGTCAATTTTAGTCCTATATTCTTTCATTCAAGTCATGTTCAGAGAGAAGAGCCAGTGAACCACCACTCAAGTCACCCAGCCAAGCATCTGGACTCCATTCATGCTACCCAGATCCCTGAAGGATTAGCACCCCAGCATATCAGGCCTTAGGTGCCTCAAGCCCACAAGCTTTCATGAAGATTGGTGCCCCGTCCAGATCCACCAAGGAGTGGTGCCTAGATCCCAGCCCAAGCCTATGGTGCCTTCCCTCCTAGTTCAACATGGAGGCATCCCAGCCCATTTGACTCTGTCCAAAATGCCCTAGCTTTGACCTAGTCCAAGATGCCCAAGGCTTTGACCAAGTCCAAGCAGATGTTTTCCAAGCCCAACAAGGAGACAAAGCCTAGACCAAGAGGGTTTTCTTGGCCCACAAGTTTGTAATTTCTTGGCCCTCAAGTCAAGGTTTCTTAATCTTTAAGTAATGTAACTTGGGTACATCTATAAATACCACCCCCTCTTGTATTTTTCAATGAATGCTTATGAATGAAATTTAAGTTCCCTCCATAAAATCTTCCTTTGCCTGTGTGCATCAACCTCCATGAGGGAGTGGGTGAGAGACCCGTGCCTTTGCTCTTTAAGCATCGAGGGGTTTGAGGCCCTAATTATCAATACTAGCCGCCTTGCTTCTTCCAGCCCAAGCCACCCATCATCAGCCCATCCTTGCCACCCCCTGCTCTTCTTTCTTCCACATTTCCTTTAGCCATCTAGCCATTGTTTCTATCATTTCTAACCCTTTTTAGGTATTTTACAGATCCCTCGAGTTTCACATGAATCGGAGTCCGTTTGCCAGGCTTTCGGGCTAGTGGATAAAAAGTCGACGGATTCACAGTTCTTCAGCTTGATCTTCCAGGCCACATCCGGGAGCGTGGAGTGATTCTTTCATGGAAGCAGCAGCAAACATTGCCAGGTACACATCCCCTATCTCTCTAGATCAAGTTATTGCAGAGGAGCTAGCCCTACCGGGGTTCTTAGCCCTGGCAGTCGTTGTTTTGATTTTTTTCTCTTTTGAGGTTCTTTTTGCATGCTTGCGATCTAGAATTCTATAGGATCACCCTTTTATCTATTTTATTAAAATTTGGAATTAAAATCTTAACTTAATGCTGAATCCATGAAAATTTGCTTGCATGCTTATTAGTCCCCCATCATTTGGTATCAGAGCTCTTTTAAGGCTAATTTTCTGCATCCCATAATTCCTATATTAGGTTAAATTAATTGTTTCTGTATATAAATATCTCAAAAAAATCCAATTCTTGTTTTTATAGATCTTTATTATTTTATCCTATTTATTAGTAATGTTTCATAATTTATTCTAAATTATATGTTTTCTGAATGCCTATTTCGTGCCCTAGAAAATTTCTGCGTCCTATCATCTGCACTAGGGGTTCGAGATTAGGTATGTTTCACCAACATAGGAATACTCTTTTTTTTTGAAACTTGCACTGATTAATCTATGATTAGTTTCATTAATTAATGTGATTCTCCCATATTTTAAAAATCTAAAAAAATAAAAAAATCTGCATCCTAGAAACCATAACCAGAAATCAGATTTTCCTGCACCCAATTAGAGACCCTAGGTTTTGCATCATCATACCATTTTTGTTTTGAACAAAATCTAGCAGGTATCATACTCACACATAACCCTCTATTCTGAAAATTTCTTAGAATTTTTATGCTTTGAAATCCATGCTAATCTCTGCATCAAATGCAGAACAAAAAAAATTTCAATTTCTGCTGTCCTGCATACTTGACTTGATTAAACCTAATCAACTACCAAACCCCACCCAACCCAAGCCAACTCTGATTGATCACTTAACCAACTTAAACTTAAGTCAGACACATCAAAAAATAGAGGCAAAAAAATTTATTCCCTATTTTCTGTTATTAGATTGCATTAGGTTTCATTGATCGTGCATCATATGGCATCTAACCTAATCTTAAGGGCAATTTCCTCTGTCAGATTAGGGCATGATTTCATCACCTGTCTTGGGCCCAAAACCACCACCTTGCATACATACCAAGCCCTAATTAAAATTAACTAGCAACTTAATTCATTTAGGGACACTAACAAGTTGGGTCCGAGTTTTGTGGGTACACTAGTGCACCCAACCCATCATCTATTACTGGAAGCTGGTGTCTAAGGCTAGAGGTCCAGTAGCAAACATCCTAAGTGGACTGGTGGTTATTTTATTAGGACCCTATCATAGGCAGGGGGAGCCTCCCACCACCCCACCTCTTACCTAGCCAGTAGAAGGATTAGGTATTGTGTGTGTGTAAGTTGAGTTGACCCATTCTACTTTGACTCTAGGTCTAGCAAGCTGTAGTCGATTTGTATCAACCCCATCAATCTCACCTAACCCAGTCTGATCCTGGAGTCAACATGTGTGTGTTTACATCACCATTAGGTTAGAAGCCCAATACCAGTAGTCTCAATTCAACCTAGCCTGACCATAGAATTTGACGTAGGAACCTTATTAAGGACCATTACTGATTAGCTTGCCCAACTGATCCAAATAAACTTGGACTTCACCAATTGACCCAAACCCATACCCAAATGAATAATAGGTTTGATCGAATAGATAAGCGTCTAGGAACCCTAGAGAGAACCCGTAAGTCTAGTGCTGAACCTAAACTAGAAACCCTTGTCCCACACCACACAACCCTAGGAGAGCCCAACACCATGACCTATTCCAAGAACCCAACCCTAGGAGGCCCAATCAGGAGCTCCAGGACCAGGATGAAAAGCTTATGAGGAGCCTTAGGATAGATGCACACACCTTTGATGGCACCATAGATCCCAAGACCTACATAGATTGGGAAGGAGGCATGGAACAATTTTTTGAGTAGTATGACTCGAGTGAGGAAAAGAGATGTAAATTTGCCAAACTAAGGTTAACCGACCATGCTAGGTTGTACTGGGGAGACGTACAGCGCCTAATCAGACAATGAAACAAAGCTCCCATAGATACCTAGATGGCCATGAAGCTGAAACTTAGAGAAAAATATGTTCCCCCATCCTACCGACAGAGACTCCTAGACCAATGGTAGAGATTAAGTCAAGGAAGAAGGTCCGTGTCAAAGTACATCACCAAGTTTGATGAGTGTGCTAGAAGGTGTTGCCTAGACAAACCCGAATCAGTGACCCTATCTAGGTTTAGGGCTGGCCTTCATGAAGACATCTACTGTGAACTGTCTTAATGGCAAATTCAGGACCTAAAGGAAGCCGACATAGCTAGGGAATTCGAGTCATATCACAGGGAACTCATGATCAGTCAATCTAAGTCCAACAAGAATAACCCTCCTAAACCCAAGCCAATACCTAGCTAGCTGACTTCTTTTAGACCAGCCAATTCCCATTACCCCTAACTAGACCCTAGGACCTAGTCAAGTATGTCCGAGCCAATCCAGCCTGAGCCAACACAGCCCAAGCCAACCCTACCCGAGCCGACCCAGCCTGAGCTGACCCAAGTCCGGTATCCCACTAGTTCCCATAACTGATAGGAGTGAGGACCCTAAAGTTCAAATTGATTGCATTGATATTCAAGACTTAGGGTATCCCTAGGTTGAGGAGCTAGAGAAGAATAAGAGCAAGTCACCAGAGGTTCAGAGAAGATCCAACATCACATTGTTTAGATGCCACAAACCAGGACACTATGCTAGCCAATGTCCAACCAAAGCCTTACATATAGGAGAGCTAGAAAAGGACGAGTCTAAACCATTGCTGAACCTTAAGAAGATTTGTATGAGGCTGACTCAAGTCTGATCGAGGAGTATGAAGAGGTTGAAATCATTGAAAATCTAGGGAAAGAGACTCCTGAGCCCATTGAAGAGTCTAAAGAAGATACCTATGACTTGAGCATAGAGCAAGAAAGTGAACCCACTGAGGACCTAACAGGAAAAGATCCTGAACCCACTAAAGAATTTGGAGAAGTGATTGATCCAGGATCAAACATAGTTGATGAGCATGAGGGTTCACCAAAATTGTCCATTAAGGAGGTCCAGGAACCAATCCTAAGAAACAATCCCAGGAAGTTGATATTATTTTAGAGGACTTTCCAAGTAAGCTTCCCAAAGACCTTCCTGATGACCTTCCACCAATAATGGATTCCTAGCCTACTCTAGAACTAGTGCCAATAGACCACTCTAGTGCCAAACATATGGTTAGGATAAGCACCTAGTTATTTTTCCTTAAGGATAGGAGACAGTTGAACCATGTCTACCTTAAGGACTTCCATACTACAATCCATGTCCTAAAGTTTTGGAGAGGATATATTATCCCTAGGAAACTTACTGTACCCGTACCAGAGGACTTTCAGGTTTTTGATTTCCTAAAATTTTAAGCTTGAAACCTGAAAGGTGGATTGAATTTTGGGTCTACATCTTTAACATAGGGGATGAAGTAAGTATAGAGGATAAAGTGCTACCTGGTTTTAAGTCTGAAAGATCCCTAGGCCTAATCCCATGCACACATGCACAGATCTCTACACAGCATCTGCATCAAGACATTAGCATTCACTTAAACACTGATAATAACATAGCTAAATCTTGAATTTGAGTCAAAGAGTATGCTGAGGGAGATCATGTAAAGATTAGATCTAGACCTGAATGGTTTTCATTGGGAGCCGTGAAGAAACTACATGCTTGTGAAGCTGGACCCTTAATGGTGATAAGGATAGTTGATCCTAGTGCCTATGTGCTTAAGTCACTACTAGATTTTGGCATTAGCTCGACTTCCAATATCTTGAGCCTAGTTGTGTCTAGGGCACCAGCAATGATACCTAGTGAGATTTTGGATCTCACCCTATTCTTGAGAGAGAAACCTTACCTAAGTATCCACTAAATTACCCTGGAAGAGGAATACAGATCGAGCTTGACCTGGACATCCAAGCTGTTATGACCCGGGACCTAGGCTATCCATTTCATTTGGTCCAATGGCTTGGCCGACCAGACTCTGATTGTCCATGGATCCCTTGGGAGGACCCGCAGCACCATGACCCAACCCTCTTACCCACACCAGACTGATCCTTACTCAACAAGGTCGAGTTTCTCCCATCTCGGGAGAATTAATGAGGACATCAGGTCAACCCTAGTTCACTATGGGTCCCTGAATTTTGAGTCCCTTAGCCATTTTTTTAAATTTTGTCTTTAAGTCCAATAATCAAGTCCTGTTAGCACTTTGAGTCCTATAAGTAGGGCTTGAGTTATTGAAGTCATCTAGAGTCCTGTATTAAGAGTTAAGTCATGAAAGCTCGGTTGTGTTTGTGATTAGGGTTTTCATTCACTTTGAGTCTTGTTTTGGGCCCTTGAGTTTTGCTTTTATATCCGAATCCTGTATTTAGAGTCGACTCATACCATTAGGATTTTTGAGTTGAGTTTTGGGTTATGATCAGCTCAGTTGAGCTTAGTCGATCAAGTCGGCTCACTGCAAGCCTTTGTTATTTTGGTCATGTTTGTCATTTTGGATCTTGTGTCAATTTGAGTCATGTATTTGCTTTCATTCAAGTCATGTTCAAGAGGAGAGCCATGTTGGAGTTCTCCCAGGAATAGAAAATTGCAATCGATCGGGCATCAACAGCCTATCGCCCTGGAAGCAGATATAAAAAATAATTTATATCTAAAGATGCAATTTATAAATAAATCTAATTTATTTATCATAAATTTCTACATGCTGAAATATATAAGAAAAATATCAGATCCGAAATAAAAATTATTTTAAGCATAAAATACTTACCTGGATCGCTATCCTGGCCTACTTTAAAAAGCATGCCAATCCACTTCTGAAACCGGGATTCTACCGAAGCCATGTAATTGCCCGGCCTTTGCTGGTATCCATACGAAGCTCTCATAACCAAGTTATAGAGAGCACCAGACTGCTAGA
The DNA here is from genome assembly GCA_021397845.1 of Areca catechu. Lineage (NCBI taxonomy): Eukaryota > Viridiplantae > Streptophyta > Magnoliopsida > Arecales > Arecaceae > Areca > Areca catechu. The sequence continues at coordinate 118,273,226 of CM038040.1, read as the reverse complement.
TCCTTGTAGCCCTCTCATCTTTCAGCAAATCACCTGCATTAAAATCATGCCGATCCGCATCGAGACTGACTTCTAGCTTCTGTCTTGCAAATCAGACTATGCAAGACCTTTGGGCCTCCTTCTCTCTTCTTCTCTAATAGAGTATCTCTCTAGATCTAACTCAAGAAAGAGAGAAAACAAATAAAAGGAGAGAACAGCTTGAAGCCAAGAGAGAGACTCTCTGGTATTGATGCCCAAGAGAGATGATGCCTAAATATATTTTCATGCCAAAAAGCTTCTTAGTCGGCCACCCCTCTCTCTTTATTTATTTCTCATGGTAAGTCCCCTCCTTTTTATTTCTCCATGCCAAAACACCGGTGTTTTATTTCAACTGGTTGAAATTAAGAGGAGTAAAAAAAGGACTCCTCTTAAAATCCTTTCAGGCCAATTATGAATTAGCACTCTCCTCTTTTCACACCCCATATTATTTGTTGCACAAAATACTTGGGGCCCACTATGACTGTGGAGACAAGGAAAGACAAGGAGAGAGAGTCCCAGTCTAACCGGACTCTCATACGTGGTCCAAATTAATTGATTTGACAGTCAAATCGAAGCCAATTTTAAATACCATCGAACCATTTCGAAAAGGACATTGACCTAACTTAATTAGGATCAATTATTGAGTCTAACTCAATTAATTTAAATCTAATTAATTTAATTAATAATTAATCCAAAATTAATTAAACATTTATAATTAGTTCCAAATGTATTAAAATTATCAATTTTAGTAACATTTTGATTTGCTGATTGGTTACTTAAGCCCCTAATGTATGTGACCCCTCAGGTCCTATCTTGTCTGGTAATGAGATATGCTATAATCTCCATTATACATCATCAAAACTCCTTTCAATGGACTGAAACAATTTCAGCTCAACCTTAATCAGAATCATAAATTCGAGAATGATCCAAATGGGCTCTCATAATCCACCAGTGACACCTAGCAGTATGTAGTGGCAACCTAGCAGAATAAGATTGGAACCCTAGGTATAGTTATCATGTGATTCGATTCCTCTATCAAAAATCCGACATGATGATGGTTATGGATACTCGTCAAACTCATCAGTCATATGCTTAACTTAATTGACTAAGTCCATTTGTGATACTAATGAAAATACCTTTTCATTATCACCCTGCTATGGCCATAGACTTCTAGACTTAGCCACATTAAGCTGTATAGGATTATACCTTACTACTAAGGCTGATAGACCCCTACAAGTGAACACTCTACTCCTACAATAAACTTAATGAAGCCAATGAACACCGCAAGGTCCCAAATGGATAAGAAATATGTGATTGTGCTGTCAAACTACATCAACTTATTGAGTATAGCTGAGACACTCTAGGTCAAAGAACTATTCACACAACTACAGCATCAGGAAGTTATCGACGAGTGAGTAGTCATCCGTGTAACTTCCTCATGTACTTAGTCATGCTCAGTACCATTGATCTCTATCAACTACCTGCACTTTCACTCCAATGTCACCACACTATAGGTTAGAGACTCATCTACCCAGAAAGGGAAGTGATCAATGCACCGATTTTAACAGATCAATCACCATCCTCATGATATTTCAACAATCGGGAGCTTTTAGGAGTTCATCTATAAAGACACATGCCTTAGATTCTCAACTCTTGAGAATATGTGTCGTTGCCCATTAACTCCATGGATGATTATAGACACATCAATATGAATGAAACTAATACCTTTTCTTATAAGGAAAATTAAGTAAAAGTTTATGTCCTAAAATTAAAATGTTCAAGCTAACTTGGCTTTCAGGGCATACATCTAACAATCTCCTACTTGCACTTAAGCCAATTGGCTACATATATAAGTCTCATTTTCTCATAGTGGACTTCGGCCTTCAGCTAGCTTAGAGTCTTAGTTAGTGGGTTTGCCATATTATCCGTGGAGTCTACTCTTCGCACCTCAACATACTTCTTGAGGTAGTCGCGTATGATATGAAACCGTCGCTCAATATGCTTGGACTTCTGGTGAGACCTGTGCTCCTTAGCAAGAGCTATTGCACCATTATTGTCATAATATATGGGGATGGCATCAGATGACATCACACCAAGCTCCATATTAAACTTTTTGTACTAGAAGGCTTCTTTTGTAGCTTCAGAGGTAGCAATGTACTCTGCTTCCATTGTTAAATATACTATGATGGGCTCTTGGAACTTTTCGAACTAGTTGCCCCACCATTGCACAAAAACATAAACCCTGATGTAAACTTTCTATCATCAGGATTAGATATAAAGTCTGAGTCTGTATATCCTTTATCCCTAATTCCGAACTCCCTTCAAAGACTAAGAACAAATCTTTAGTCCTTCTCAAGTACTTAAGAATGTTCTTCACAACTGCCCAGTGTTTTAAATCTGGATTCGACTGATATCTACTCGTGACACTCATAGCAAGAGCTATATCAGGTCGAGTACACAACATGACATACATAAGGCTTTCAATTGCCGAAGCATATAGAATCTTGCTCATGCATTGAATCTTTAGGTGTGTTGGGACCATTTTCTTGGAGAGATTAATGCCATGCCGAAGAGGTACAATCATTTTGTAGAGTTCTCCATGCTGAACCTTTTTAGCACTTCCTCTATGTACAATTTTTGTGAAAGGCCAAGCATCCGATTAGATCTATCTCTATAGACCTTAATCCCCAAAATATAAGATGCTTCACCTAAGTCTTTCATAGAGAATTCCTTTGATAACCAACTTTTGACCAAAGTCAACATGGGAATATCATTCCCAATAAGGAGGATATCATCTACATACAATACGAGGAATGTCACCGCCCTCCACTAGCCTTCCTGTAAACACATGGCTCATCCTCATTCTTGATAAAATCAAATGATTTTATTGCATTATTAAAACAAGTATTCCAAGTCCGAGAAGTTTGCTTCAATCCGTAAATTGATCAATGCAGCTTGCAGACCTTATGATCTTCATCATGGAAGTGATACCCAAAGGTTGCTCACTATAGATATCTTCTTTAAGATATCCATTCAGGAATGTAGTTTTCACATCCATCTACTATATCTCATAATCATGATATGCTTCACTTGCAAGCAATGTATGGATGGATATCAACATAGCTATTGGTAAAAAGGTATCATGATCATGATAGTCAATGTCTTCATGTTGACTATACCCCTTCGCCACCAACCTAGCTTTAAAGGTCTCTACCTTACCATCTGCATCTATTTTTCTTTGTAGATCCATTTACAACCAATAGGTACAATACCCTCTGGTGGACCCACTAAGGACCAAACTTGATTAGAATGCATTGATTCAATTTTTGACTTCATAGCATTCAACCATTTCTCGAAGTCGATGTCTGACATCGTCTCATCATAAGTCTTAGGATTGATCAATTGATTCTTGTCCCCAACTAGGAATATTTTTTATATCCTCTGCAAGCATATCCAAGTATCTTTCGGGAGGTTTGGAGACTCTAATAGACCTACAAGGTGGAAGAGCATTTATGTGAATTGGTTGATTGGGTTTGATCTGATCTACAGCTAGCTGCTCTACAAGACTTTCTCATCAAGCTCAATTAACCTTCCACTACCACCTTCCTGAATAAACTGTTTTTCAAGAAATGTGACATGTTTACTCACAATCACATTATGATCTTCTGGAAGGTAAAAGTAATATCCTAAAGTTTTTTAGGATACCCTATAAATCGAGCTTTCATAGATCTAGATTCCAACTTATCCGCCATTAGTCTTTTGACATAGGATGGACATCCCCAAATCTTGAAATAAGCAAGACTTGGTTTCTTACCATGCCAAATCTCATATGGTGCGGTAGGAACAGATTTATATGGAACTCTATTTAATATAAATTAAAGTTTGTAGGACATATCCCCAAAGAAATAAAGGCAAGTCAGTGAAGCTCATCATGGATCAGACCATATCTAATAATGTCCTGTTTCTCCTCTCAGACACCACATTGAGCTGAGGCATACCAGGTAGAGTCCATTTGAGACTATGCCATTGTCCTTAAGATAACCTAAAAATTTTTCACTAAGGTATTCACCTCCTCGATCTAATCGAAGAACCTTAAGGGTTTTACCTATTTGTTTTCTACCTTATGTCTGAATTCTTTGAACTTTCAAAAGCTTCAGATTTGTGTCTTATAAAAAGCACATAACCATACCATGAATAATCATCAATAAAGGTTATGAAATAGTAAAAATCACCTCTAGATTGCACATCAAATGGACCACACACATCAGTGTATACTAGGGTAATTAATTTTGTGACCCTTTCTCCATGTCCTACAAAGGGTAACTTGGTCATTTTCTTTGAAGACATGACTCACAAGGTGGATATGATTCAGAATTAACTGAATCTAGGATCCCATCCCTTTCCAGTTGTTTATCTATCCACTTATATGACCGAGCTTTAAATGCTACATAAATTGTTATTTAGGTCATCTCTAGCACGTTTATGTCTTATGGCATTCACTTTAATTTTCTCGTTAATATTCAAAGATGCATCGGCATGCAAGTGATATAGACTATCAATTAAATAGCTTTGCAACCAATTATTTCTCAAATAAATGCTACAAAAGTTCTTATTGAATGTAAATTCAAATCCTTCTTTACTAGCACAGAGATAGAAATCAAATTTTTACTAGCTCCAGGCACAAAATAATAGTTACTAAGTATAATCTAAACTCTAAAGGTAACACCAGAGAATATGATCCAAAGGCTTGAGTAGCAACTTTTGCTCCATTTCTGACATGTAGGACCATCTCACCTTCTCTCAGCATTTACTTCTTTTCAGGCCCTACATTGAAATGCATATAGGAGCACTAGGCTAGAGTCTAAAATCTAAATAGAAGTAGATGAAACCGTTATGCTAGATTCAATAATGAGTATGGACATACCTTCAGAAGGTTCATCCTCCTTCTATTTCTTTAAGCTTTCCAGGTAAAGAGGACAATTTTCTTCTAGTGGCCATCTATATTACAGTGGAAACATTTCTTTTTGCTAACCTTGGCTTCTTGGGAGTGTCCTTATTCTTCTGTTGCTTTCCTTTTTCTACTTCTTTGCAGGATTCTTCTTCTTCCAAGTAGAATTCTTTTGGAGGAAGACTACTCCATAGAGGAAATAGAGCCCTTGAACTCTTCAAGGTCCCCTCATTGCTACCAACATGTTCAATAATTCAGGTAAAGTATAATTCAACTTTTTCATATTATAGTTCATAACAAATTGACCATGTGAACTAGTCAAGGATTGGAGGATCAAATCCACTGAAGCTCATTATCAATAGGAATGCCCAGCATCTCAAGCTATTTGATGTCCATGATCATACAGACAATGATCATGGATTGATGGCCTTTCATGCATCTTGTTGTGAAAAACCTTTTCGACACTTCGAAGAGTGCAATTCGACTTTGTTCACCATATAATTCTTGTAGGTGAATCCTAATCGATTTAGAAGTGGCCTATCCTTCTCATGTTGTCTCAGCAATTCATTTGACATTGAGGCCAACATGCAACACTTAACCTTATTATCATCTTCCATCCATTTCTCAAATGCAGTCATCTAACAAGCATTTGGATGGTCAGGTAAGACAGGGGTTCATGGTCAAGCATATAGCCTAACTTTGTTGTTTCTCAACCACTCTTTAAAATTAAGGCCTATAAGTCGGTTGTCTCTAGAATACGAACCAAGGGATTTGAAGCAGACATGGTTAATTGCAAGAGTAGAAGATTTGAATTAGATGCTTTATACTTAATTGTAAAAAATATTCTAGGGTCTTTAAGAATAATTTTAGAACTCCCACTATTTTCTCGGATCTCTCACACTCCCTGTGGAGATGTAGAAACCCTGTGACTCTAAATTTCTAGTGGGTGCTACGGTCGCATCGATGTGCGGCACCTCACCATGCCTGGTTATTGGTAACATGCTACACCAATAAGTGGCCAACTCTTGTCCAATGTATCTGATACAAGTTGTAGCTAGATCATTGCAGCCCTCTCCTTTTTCAGCAAATCACCCACTTAAAAATCATACTGATCCATAACTAGACCGGCTTTTGGCTTCTGTCTTGCAAATCAGACTATGCAAGACCTTTGGACCTCCTTCTCTCTTCTTTCTCTAGTAGAGTATCTCTCTAGACTTCACTCAAGAAAAGAGAAAACAAATAAAAGGGAGAGAATAGCTTGAAGCTAGGAGAGAGACTCTATGGTTTTGATGCCCCAGAGAGATGCGCCCAAAATATTTTTCATGCCAAAAAGCTTCTTAGTCGGCCACCCCTCTCTCCTATTTATTTCTCATGGTAAATCTCCTCCTTTTTATTTCTCCATGCCAAAACACCAGTGTTTATTTGAATCGGTTGAAAATTAAGAGGAGTAAAAGAGAAGGACTCCTCCTCTTAAAATCCTTTCACGCCAATTATGAATTTGTGCTCTCCTCTTTTTATGCCCCATATTATTTGTCGCACAAAATACTTGGGGCCCACTATGGAGTGTGGGGAAAAGGGAAGACAAGGAGAGTGAGTCCCAGTCCAACCGGACTCTCATACGTGGTCCAAATTAATTGATTTGATAGTCAAATCGAAGTCGATTTTAAATCTCATCGAACCATTTCAAAAAGGACATTGACCCAACTCAATTAGGATCAATTAATTGAGTCTAACTCAATTAAATTAAATATAATTTAATTTAATTAATAATTAATCCATAATTAATTAATTATAACATTTATAATTAGGTCTAAATGTACTAAAATTGCCAATTTTAGTTACATTTTGATTTGCTGATTGGTTACTTAAGCCCATAATATATGTGATCCCTCGGGTCCTATCCTGTCTGGTAATGAGACATGCTATAATCTCTATTATACATCATCAAAACTTCTTCCGATGGACGAAATAATTTAAGCTCAACCCTTATCAGGATCAATGATCAAGAATGATCCTAATGGGCTCTCATAATCACCAGTGACACCAGCAGTATGTAGTGGCATCCCAGCAGAATAAGATTGGAACCCCTAGGTGTAGTTACCATGTGATTCGGTTTCTCTATCAAAAATCTTGACATGATGTTGGTTACGGATACTCGTCAAACCCATCAGTCATATGCTTAACTTAATTGACTCAAGTCTATTTGTGATGCTAATGAAAACACCTTTTCATTATTACCCTGCTATGGCCATAGACTTCTAGACTTAGTCATATTAAGCTGCATAGGATATACCTTACTACTAAGACTGATAGACCCCTACAAGTAAACACTCTACTCCTACAATAAACTTAATAGAGTCAACGAACACTGCAAGGTCCCGAATGGATAGGAACCATGTGTGTTGCCCAGGTGGCTTCCCAAGAGGGGGGTGAATTGGGATTATAAAAACTTGACAGGTATGTATAATTTGAAATCCTTTTGGTGTTGTAGTGCAATATGCAATATGGAAGTAATTAAGTAAATACAATAAGGTAAAGTAACACAAACACAAACAAGGAAATTTAGAGTGGTTCGGAGCAACCGGCTCCTACATTCACTATCCAAGGATCACTTGGGATTTCCACTATATCTTCCAACCAGAATACAGTCAGATATTTTACCAGGCTCACAATCTAAACCTATACACTTTGGTTTTACTTGGATCACCAAAGAAAAACCAACTCCCTTTGATTTTAAAGGGATCACCAAAGAAACCATAACACTTGATTTTATATCGGGATCACCAAGAACCCAACTTAAGTTTTCACAAGGTTCACCTAAAAAACTTTAACCCTCTCTTAAGACATAGCCCCTTTGATGGGGAAAAAAAGAGCAAGCAAGGATGATGCAAATATGATTTTTTTTTTTTTAGGGTTTTATCTTTGGTTCTCGATTGCAAGCAAAGAGAACCTAGGAAAATTGAAAGAAAAGAAATCTACGCTAGCAGATCAATCCCTAAATAATGATAGACCAGGACCCTAAGATTAAGGAACCCCGGGATTAGGACTAGCTCGATACAATCAATACCTACCTAGGAGATAGGGATGCAAACCTTTCAACACTCTGATGCTCTTGGTGCAGAGATCGCTCAACCTTGACGGATGCGACTTGGATGTTCGAGCTGTCGAACCCGCGGATAGGCTGGCTTTCGATCAGGTGGTCACAGTGGCAAAGCAAACCTTCTCTGATGGTCGTGGCACCAAGGGGACCTGTAGGAAAACAAAGAGGATTAGTTTTTTTTTTTTTCTTATTCCTTTTAGATGATGGAAAGGTGGAAAGAAAAACAAAGGAAAGGGTGAGGAGATGGGGTTCGGATGATGGTGTCGGTGGAGATAACTTGGGGCCTCGCACCCCGCGATGTCCTGGAAGGACGAAGGAATGTGGTCTCTCACCACGCGACGCCCTCGAACGAAGGAATGTGGCCTCTCACCACTCGATGCTCGCAAGCGAAGGAACGTGGCCTCACACCACTCGACGTCCCAGGGGACGAAGGAAGCTCTCACTCAACCTAGCCTAGGAGACAAGGACTAAAGAAGAGGAGGGAACACACAAGCTTTCTTTTCATTAATCATTCATAATAATTACAAGAGGGGTTGGGTCCTTTAAATAGGCACTCAAGAGCACTTTGAAATTTAAACTACCCCATTACACTTGGCGCCCAAAATTGGAGGAGCACTTCTTTGGCCGACCAGCTTGGATTGGCATGAATCTTGGCTTGGAGTGGGGCGTTGCACCTTGACTTCCCTCTTTGGGTTGCTTGGTTTTGGTAGAAGGCGTGAATGGAGGCTTGATGTCTTCACCATGCCTTTCTTGCTTAACTTCTTTATGGAAGGAGGCTTGAGTGGAGGCATGCATCAGGGATTGAAACTTCTTTCCACTTGGAGAATGGAGGATGCCTTTCTTGCTTGACTTCTTTATGGAAGTAGTCTTGAGTGGAGGCATGCATCAAGGGATTTGAAACTTCTTTCCATGACCGCCATCCTAGATTGGAAGAGAGCTTGAAGAGGGGAGGGGAAGGGGGGCATGGATCATGTGAGTGGTCCCCCTCTTGGGCACCCAAAACAAACCACATGTCATCACCTCAGTGTGCCACATAAACAGATAAGGTGGGCCCTGAGCTGACTGGGCTTCCTTCCAGGTTTGGCTCCAAAAAGACACAAAACTGAGACCCAAACTTACAAAGGACTCATATTGAGACTCGACTCGATACAGGACTCAGTTTGACCTAATGGGTCAGACATAACTCAAACAAAAAGAAAAAAATATTAATCATTTTCTTGGACATTGTGTGCATACATTATTTATAAAACACTAAGGGCGATAAGTTAACATAGAGTCAGGAGTTCATAACCTGCCCTAGACCAAAAACCACCACCGGCATTTCGAACCCTAGCATTAACAAAAATCAATTAGACATAAATCTGCTCTAGTGAGCTAGGGAACCCATGAAGTCGTGTCAACCCAAGCATCGGGCCAAGCTAGATTGCTTGGAAGTGTGTGCTTGTGTAGCTGGTGTCTAGGCAAGCGGATCAAGGACTAGGTCCCTGAAGGGGAGTGGGTTGGTTCGCTTACCTGGCCAATTGCAAGATTGGTGTATAGGCAAGCAAAGAGAACCTCCACTAACCTTACGCTTACCTGGCCAGTGCCAAGTTACTACTACCAGGTTCGTCTTCTTGACTTTTCATTTGGTGAGATCTCCTAGGTCTAGCACACCGTAGTACCATTTGTGTGTTTGCATGTGCACCAGATCAGGAGTCCTTTTTCACCCACTGTCTCCAACCCCTACCGAAGCCATGGACCAATTTCTAACTCAAATTGAAGCCCTAACCCAAGCCATGACTTAATTAAGCAACTAGTTTGCTAATAGATGTGATCAAGTAGAGGCCAGACTAGGTCCCTTAGTGGACTCTGCTAGGCTCCATAAGCATCTCCAAAGAGCTCCTGCCTATAGAAGACCTGAGCCTTTTAGGACCAAAGCCATATCCCAGGATCCACCCAAGGTTATAGCCAGGCTTACCCAAGTCGACCAAGCCTAGCCAACCTAGTCCTAGTCATCCCAGTCTAAATCGACACCAATACAGTAGAGAGGACAAGGGTAAGGCTATTGAAGTCCAGAGGAGACCCGATCCCAAAGTAACAACTATAGGTGTCATAAACCTGAGCATCTTGCCAGTCAGTGCACCGCCCCTGCCCTACTTACAGATGAACCGATTGAAACTGAACCCAAACCCATTGAGGAATCAAAGAAGAAAAGATTAGAACCCTTCTGTGAGTTTGAGGAAGTCATATATGAGCCTGACATAAGCTTGATTAATGAATATGAAGAAGAAGAAGAAGAATGTGAGGAGGTATCCGCCTGATAATTTAATTGATCAGCTCCCACCTGATGGAATCATTAAGGATACCCTAGAACTTAGCAAGGACCCAAATGATAATGATCCTGAATCCACTATAGACCTTGAAGCAGAACTGACCAAGCCAGGATCAAACAAAATAGATGAAGGTATAGATTCTCAAGATGAATGTTCCGAAGACCTTCCCGAAAGCCCTCCACTATCTAGGAGCATCCCGCCTACCGAGGACTTGCACCTATCGATCCTCCTAGTACTGACCATGAGGTTAAGATGAGCACACCTTTAGACCTTTAAGGTCAGTAGCCTAAACCTTGAACCAGTCCTTGAGTCTCTCCTTATTTTCTACCCTTCCTGAGCCTTCTCACATTTCTAGAGCCATGGGGTTACTTTTTGTTGAAATAACCAAAATGCATGACTCCGTAGAGCCCACCCCTTTGCCATTTACTTCTGGCACACCTTATGACATTTGTCAGGGACCCACTGTGAATTTTCTTGTATCTTTCAGACTAGGGTCAAGCCTAGAGAACCAATGGTCTAGTAGGTTTAGGCCCTAGGACTCCAATAAATTCCTGCCACTAGGAATACCTAGTTTAGTTTGTTTTCGTATCTACTTGAGTCTCATGATCTGCATGATCACTTGCATGCATACTAGGGACATGCCTATGAAAAATAATTAATCATATAAAAAGCTGGCTGATTCCCGAAAGTGAAATAAAGAATTTAACATAGGGGATTTTGTAATATTAGGCTCAGGCCTGAACGGTTTCCTCCGGGAACCATTAAGAAGCTACATGCTCGTGGAGTGGGTTCCTTAGAGTAATTAGGATAATGGGCCCCAATGCCTATGTGCTAGAGTTACCCCCGGACTATGGAATTAGCTCGACTTTCAATATCTCTGACCTGGTCGAGTAGGGAGCCTGCACAAATACCTAGCGAGCCATTGGGGCCTAATTTTTCTTTTGAGAGTGAACTGAACCTGAGTGTCCACCTCTAAATATGCCTGAGAGAGGAGAGCGGATTGAGCGTGTCCTGGATGACCAAGCAATCACCACCCGGGGCAAAGGCTACCAACATTACTTGGTCCGATGGCAAGGTCGACCCGAATCTGATGACTCTTGGATCACCCGGGAAGACTTGCAACACATCGACCCCGACATCTTGGAGAGGTACCAAAGCCAGTCTGCCCCTTACTCGACGGGGTCGAGTTCCTCTCACCACGGGAGAAACTGGTGTGGGCACCTGGATCCGACAGAGGCTCCTCAAACCCTCTGTGGATCTCAGATTAAGGTTTCTGTTTTAAACGAGTCCTGTAATAAGGCTATAACCTCAAACCTATTCCTTTTTGTTTTGAGTTATGTCTGACCCATTAGGTCAAACTGAGTCATGTATCGAGTTTGAGTCTCAGTCTGAGTCTCAGTATGAGTCCTTTGTAAGTCTGGGTCTCAATTTTGTGTCTTTTGGAGCCAAACCGGAAGGAAGCCAGTCAGCTCAGGGCCCCCTTATCTGTTTATGTGGCACACTGAGGTAATGACATGTGGTTTGTTTTTGGGCGCCAAGAGGGGGGACCATCACATGATCCATGCCCCCCTTCTCCTCCCCTCTTCAAGCTTCTTCCAATCTAGAATGGGTGGTCATGGAAAGAAGTTTCAAATCCCTTGATGCATGCCTCCACTCAAGACTCCTTCCATAAAGAAGTCAAGCAAGAAAGGCATCTCCATTCTCCTTGTGGAAAGAAGTTTCAAATCCCTTGATGCATGCCTCCACTCAAGCCTCCTTCTATAAAGAAGTTAAGCAAGAAAGGCATGATCCCTTGATGCATGCCTCCACTCAAGCCTCCTTCCATAAAGAAGTTAAGCAAGAAAGGCATGGTGAAGACATCAAGCCTCCATTCACGCCTTCTACCAAAAACAAGCAACCCAAAGAGGGAAGTCAAGGTGCAACGCCCCCACTCCAAGCCAAGATTCATGCCAATCCACGCTGGTCGGCCAAAGAAGTCCTCGAAATTTTGGGCGCCAAGTGTAATGGGATAGTTTAAATTTCAAAGTGCTCTTGAGTGCCTATTTAAAGGACCCAAACCCCTATTGTAATTATTATGATGATTAATGAAAAGAAAGCTTGTGTGTTCCCTCCTCTTCTTCAATCCTTGTCTCCTAGGCTAGGTTGAGTGAGAGCTTCCTTCGTCTCCTGGGACGTCGAGTGGTGTGAGGCCACGTTCCTCGCTTGCGAGCGTCGAGTGGTGAGAGGCCACATTCCTTCACCGAGGGCGTCGTGTGGTGAGAGACCACATTCTTCGTCTTTTGGACGTCGCGGGGTGCGAGGCCCCAAGTTATCTCCACCGACACCATCATCCGCCCCATCTCCTCAACCCTTTCCTTTATTTTTCTTTCCACCTTTCCATCATCTAAAAGGAAAAAAAAAAAAAAAAAAAAAAAAACTACCTCTTTCTCGTGTGCCTACAAGGTCCCCTGGTGCGCGCCTACGACCATCAGAGAAGGTTTGCTTTGCCTCCACTGTGACCACCCGATCGAAAGCCAGCCTATCCGCGGGTTCGACAGCTCGGACATCCAAGTCGCATCCATCAAGGTTGAGCGATCTCTGCACCAAGAACATCAGAGTGTTGAAAGGTTTGCATCCCTATCTCCTAGGTAGGTATTGATTGTATCGAGCTAGTGCTAATCCCGGGGTTCCTTAATCTTGGGGTCCTGGTCTATCATTATTTAGGGATTGATCTGCTAGCGTAGATTTCTTTTCTTTCAGTTTTCCTAGGTTCTCTTTGCTTGCAATCGGGAAACAAAGATAAACCCTAAAAAAAAAATATAATCATATTTGCATCATCCTTGCTTGCTCATTTTTTCCCATCACCCTTGCTATTCTTAGAGAGAAAACAAAGATATGAGAAAAATAATAAGCAACTATACAACAAACCAAGTTGTTTAAATGTTGCCGATGAAGATCAAGATGAAGCCTAGCTTTGAATGCTCTTTAATGCTCTTCAAGCAGCTTCTTTGCTTCTTCAATGAGTGGATTCAATGATGAAGAGAAGTTAGTGGAGTCTTGAATCCTATCTTGAATGCTCTTGAAGTGGGTTGGTAAAAGACTTGAAGGCTTTTCAAAATTCCCAAGATAAGTCAATGAATATTCCCTTTAAAAATTGTTTAATCCATCAAAAATACTCTCATTTATAGTTTTCCATGAGATATAGCCGTTGTAGGGCCTACGAAATCATGAAAGAGCTGTTGGAGACCATTTGAATTTCAAAAATCACTTTCAGCAAACTAGTCGTTAGAGTGTAGAAAATGGTAACTTGAGTCGATTCGAAGTCTTAGACCACCCAAACAAAGTTCTGTGCGAGTCGGCTCTTCAAGCTGGAGTCGGCTTGAACCTTTGATCATTGCAAATCCAAAATTTTCTTGAGTGGCTCTTTAGGGCAGTGTCGGCTCGAAGTCTCAGTCATCAACAAATATAATTATGGACGAGTCGGCTCTTCTAGCTGGAGTCGGCTCGATGTCTCAGACTTCAAAAACATGTGTTCTTCCAGGAGTCGCTCTTGGGCTTGAGTCGGCTCGAGGTACTGAAACTCTGAAACTTTTATGTGCCATGCCAGAAGGAGTCTGCTCTTGATCCATGAGTCGGCTCTTGCAAAAACTTCATTTAATGCTTCAAACTTCTCCAAAATTCTTCAACATACAAATCCAACAAGAGCTAATCTACTCACTCTAATTTTTACAATTTTATAGCCCATTTATAAGATTATATAGCTTAAAAAAATTAGGGCTTTACACTTTAAAGTCCATAAGAGTCTATACAAAATTGAACTACCTTTCAACCAATTTAAAAACCAAGTAAAGTAAAGATAAAGATTTTCCTGCAAAATCTTCTCAAGTAATTGAAAGAATTAGTAACTCATACATGCTCCAATATTTTGTGATCATCAAAATCATTCCAAAGGTCAACAATCTCTTCCTTTTTGATGATGACAAAACACTGGGCATGAACAGGATTTTAAAATACTTTACATTTACTATGTATCGTATTCACATGTATCAAAGAATATTAGACATATTGTGTATCAAACCAAATTGAGTATCCAATTGTTAAACAGAAAAGTATCAATACAATGTATCATATGTGCATTAAGTATCAAAACATAATGTATCATGTGTATCATCTATGCACTATGTATCAAAACTTCATAATATTAACTTGTATTTGAAGTAAGTTTCATGAAAAGTTAACAAAAACTTAACATAAGCTCCCCCTTACTAATGTAATAATATTTTCTTCATATTTACTTTCATATTCACACTTTCATGCATATTCAAACTTTCATGCACATTCATTCATATTTTCATTCATACACATTCATTCACATTTTTATGCGCACTCTTCTCTCTTTTCTCCTTCTCCCCCTTTTTGTCATCAACAAAAAGAATATAAAAAGGAGAACATTCATTCAAAAATTAAGTCATTCAAAACATGTATCGAATGTATCATAAAAAGACATATGTAAATGAAAAGTATCAGTACAAGAGTGATACATTATAAAAGTGCCTCGGCACAATAAAAGTAGTATCACAACAACAAAACATGATAAACATAAAGTCCTAAAACATCAAAATGAAGGACTAGGGTCATCATCACTAGGCTCTTCCTCGCTAGAGGAGGAACCGACCTCTAAAATGGTTGGAGCAGACCTGAATTTAGGGAACCTAGGCCTAAGATCCCTAAGTCTGGTTCTAACAGGAGTAGTAGTCCTAGAGTTTTAGGTTTAGCTCTAACTCTAGACTCAAAGGAAATCGCAATAGGAGTAGGTCGAGCAATAGGAGGATCAAAAGACAAGGCGAGGGGTGCAGGTAGTAGATAAAATCTCTATCATTGGAGTGTCTCCAACATCAGATCTCAAAAATCAAATGACGATGCAAATCCTAGGGTTCTCGGACTAATGCAAAAATATTAAGATTTTAGTTAGGGCTTCTAATATGCCAAAAATTATTTAGTTTTCTATAAAATTAATTAAAATTATGATAAAATAAAGGACAAGATAGACAACACGTCATGCAAATTTTATAAAAAAATAAAATTCCTAGGTGGTTGAAATCAGATGAAAAACAGACACTTAATGTAGCTAGCAGGATGGAGAAATTAGGGTTTATGATCCTAATGCAGATGAATGTAAGCCTAAACCTGCTCTGATACCAAACTGATGCGGGATGATTCTAAGATTGATAAACATGTAGGAAAAATAGTAAACAAATTTCTTTGGTAATTTTTTTAATTATAATTTACAGGCTGATTCCCAAAATCAAGTAAAGACTAGCAGGATGAATAGCAATGCAAAGATTCATCATAATTGCAGGCATGTTCATGCAAAATAATAAAAGTTAGGACTCGAGAATTGAGAAATTTTGGCTTAAGATAGCTAACCTTCAATCAAAATAGAAATTAAGAGTAGGAAAGTTTGTACCAGTCAGAGATTAAAGAACTAGCCATTGAAGAGATCACTCAACACTCAGATTGGAGCCTAGATGATGAGCTTTAGTTCCCTTGAAGTAGAAGGCTGATCTAGGCAGTCCTGAAGGCAAGGAAGCATCCTTTGGGGATGAGAAATACCTCGAGGATCCTGCAAGCATCAAGGTTAGGCACGAAATAGGTGATCAATGAAAAGAAACAAAATATGAAAGAAAGAAAACAAAAGAAAGGGGATTAGGGCTGGTGGTTGGAAGAAGATGAAGTCCTTGATCAGGGCATCTTTAGGGCTCCTCTTCTTGGACATGGCTGTTTATTGGAAGATTGGAAGGCTACTTAGGCTTGGAGAATACCAAGGAATAGGGGTTTGGCCAGGTGAAGAAACAAATACAAGAAAAACTAAAGGAAACCATAGTTTGAAAACAATTCAATAGCAATTTGATTTCATGAAAGATAACTAATTACAAGAGGAGGAGGGGAGGGGTATTTATAGAGTTCCCATGCCCTCTCCTAGTTAGGATAGGTTTGTACAATTTAAGTGGGAGAAAAATAACACAAGTAACCTAAAACTAAGAGTTTACAAGTTGAATGAAACTAGGTTTCCTTCTTCCATTTGAATTCCTCCTTCAAGCTTGGACCAACTCAACTGTGAGGCTGCCTCTTTCCTTTGTGTGTTGGACTTCTAAGGTCAGCAAATGGGCAAGGGTGCATGGACTTTTGGGCCTTGGAAGGCTGGGGCACCTGGGCTGGAATCTATCTGGCGTCAAATTGGAATCTTGGTTCTTCATGGACTTGGTCCTTGCATTCTCCTGGACTGGGGTGCAGGTAAGTCTTTGGGATCATGAGATGTCTTGGTTTAGGAATATGCTCTAGAATTGGGGAGAATCTAGGCATCTAGAGAGCATCTGGAGGGCATATAGGATATATGGAAGGAATCCTAGACCCTGGGGTGGCAAATAGGGCCCAACAAGCTGATGTGAGCTGATGTGAAGGTCTCTGACTCCTGGATGAAGCCGTGGAACTCCAAAACTGGGTAACCTCTTCTCTTGTATAAAAATTGAACTCATACTGGACTTATACTCAAGTACAGGACTCAATGACCTGGACTGGGTTGAGACAAATCAACTAGTCTCAACTTATTACAAAACTCAATCTTATTTGCTTACAAAATTGTGACACATGACTAAGGTTCTAAAACCTTAATCAGTAAACAATATAGGATCCAGTGATCGTGTCTGATCCTGGTATCCCCACCATTTCTCCCAGGGCAAGAGGAACTTGACTCCATCGAGTAAGGGTCAATTTGGCTCTCATACTGCTCAAGGAGGATCTGGGTTAGGCACTGCAGATCCTCACCAGTGCACCACAAGTCCTCAAATTTTGGCCGACCTTGCTAATGGACCAAATACCTCTGATAGCTCCTATCTCGGGTACTGATGGCTTGATCATCCAAGATTCTCTCGATATTTTCCTCACCAATAGGCCAAATTGTATGTGGACACTCTGGGTGGGTTCTCTCTCAAAGGGAGGGATAGGCTCAAGGTGCTCGCTAAGTATCACTGCTGGCTCCCTATACTCTACAAGGTCTGAGATGTTGAAGATGGAGCTAATACCTAAATCAGGTGGTATCTCTAGCACATAGGCATTGGGTCCAATGCTATTCATTATTTTGAATGGGCCAGCTTCACGAGCATGAAATTCGTTTATGATCACACAATCCTCTAAAAATTCTTTAACTTTCTTTTGGGAATTAGCCAAGTTTTATATAGTTCATTACTTATATTCAAGCTTTTGACTAATTTCCTGATGCAAATGCAAACATGCTGACAAATGCAGACTCCTAACATTTGATGCAGGGACTCATTGGTGCGGACACCAGAGGCACCAGAATAAGGCAGAGGCTTCTCACCCTCTGTGGATCACTTAAATGACATTTAAGTCCACTGTAATAAAGCTTAGTCCAGCTGAGTTGTTTTATGTGAGTCCTGTATTAGTCAGCTCATGTGAGCTAGTTCAGTCAAGTGTTAGTCAGCTCATGTCGAGCTAATTTATTTTTTTTGAGTCCTGTCCAAGCATATTGAAGACTCAAGACCACATCATACAAGTGAAGACCAATTCCAACCTGATTGAAGACATGGAAGTTGAGCCCAAGTCCAACCCAGCTTAAAGATTTGAAGACCCTAGGAGGAAAATTCAGAAAATCCTGATTCCTTGCAGATGCCCTCCAGATGCCCACATTCCCTTCCAGATGCCATAATATATTCATAGACCAGGGAATCCATGATTCCAGAGGTCCACCAGCATCCTAGCCCAAAGAAATTAAGTCCAGGCGCCAAGCCCAAGCCCCTAAGAAGCAAGATACCAGGGAATATTCCTGCTACCTGGCTACCAGGCCATTCCAGCTTCCAGAGGCCCAAGCCCATGCACCAAAGCTCCTTGGGCCGGCTTCTTGCTGCTCTTAGAAGCCCAACATGCCCCCTAGGTGTCCTTGGAGTGTTGGCTAAGTCAAGAGAATTTTTAGAGATTTTTCTACCTAATGTTTCCTTATTTTCTAGCTAGGGTTTGAGAGGGAAAATGATTCTTATGTAAAGACTAATGTGCCCTTACTTGGAGCCCAAGGTTAAGGATCTATTTAAGGGACCCTAGCCTCTTGTATGAAGAAAGATTTTGATATATGAAATAAACCTTGAGTTCTTCTTGTTTTGTGTGATTATCCTGCTGTGTGCATAAAGGGGTTTGAGAGTTCTTCTTCCGGTGTTTGCAACCATCTTCCTGCTGCCAACCATCCTTCCAGCCCCCACCAAAACTTTCTTTTCTTACTATTTTTCTTTGTTATCTTGATTTTCTCTAAGTTTTCTAACCCTGAAGGTCGTTTGCAGGTCCCCGAGTTCCTACGAATCCAACGACTCTAGCCAAGCCTCAATCGAACCACCGAGCAGAAAGCCGGGTATCCGTGGGTCTTTGGCTCGATTTTCCAGGCCGCATCCATCGAGGGAACGAGAGATCCCTTTGCTGCGATCTTCACCGGGTACTTCAGACATTGTTAGGTACACCCCCTCTACCTCCAGTCTTTATATTGTAGGAGAACTTGCCCTAACGAGGCTTCTCAGCCCCGGCGATCCTTCTTTAATACTTTTCTAGGTTCTAATCTGCATGCTTGGCTTCAAAAATTCATACAAAATTTTTTACAACTAGTTTTGATATGAAATTTGGAAATTAATCACCTAACTCCACATATAAAATATACAAAATGAATTGCATGCATATTAGTCCCGCATCATTTGGTATCAGAGCTTAGATTAAGGCTTATTTTCTATAATTTTCAGTCCATATATGCTCTGTTATTTAAATTATTTCTCCCTGATAAAAATTGAAAAATTATGAAATTTATTTTATGGATTCAACATAATTCACAGTAATTTCTAGAATTTTTGCAGATTTATGTCGGCCTGTGAATTTTCTGCAAGCCAAAATACAGCCTGCAAATTTTTGGCTCTATTTTTTTCAGCAAGACAAGTTAGGAAGTTTTAGGGTTTTGTTTAGCATCTTTTGCATATCTTTTAATTTAGTATATTAATGCATATTAGGCCATAATTTGCAAGTTTTCTTCTATTTAAGAAAATACCAAATAAAAAAAAAATTACATATTCTCCAAAAATACCAAAAACATCTTAACGCTAATTTGCATCCTCATCTACTGCCATCATTACCTAATTTACTTTTAAGGGCACTCTTGCTATATCAGATGGGGGGGAGGATTTGATCACCTCTCCTTAGCCCAAAACACATCCCTTGCATTCGGTCCCAAGCGTTAACCTAAAATTAACTAGACTTAATTTGCCTAGTGGGCTAGGGACACCAACTGGCCGGGTCCGGGCTAGTGTTAGATCACCATGTCAAGTTAACCTGTATGTGCCTTGTGCTCAGTGTCTAGAATGGTAGTTTAGGGATTCAATCCTGAAGGGCTTGTGTGCTGGTCCGCCTACCTGGCCAATCTTTGATTGGTGTCTAGGATTGGCAATCAGGGACCAAACACTCCCCTACACCTGCCTGGCTGATTACAGGTTACTATAGGCTAGTTTGCCACCCTGATTGAGCATCTAGTTTTGGACTCTAGGTCTAGTCAGCTATAGTCGGTTTGATCGAGTCTTGCATGAGCATTAGATCAGGAGTCCCATCTCATCCACCATCTCCCTGAACCCATGGATAAGCTTGAAGCTAGGATTCAAGCCCTTATAGATCAAATGGCCCAGATGGCTACCCAGATGACTACCCAGATGACCCAGTTAACTCAATCTGGTACCCAAACCAACAATAGAATTGACCATCTTGCCAATAGGTTTGACTAGTTAGAAGGCCGTGTAGGGACCATACAAAGAACCCATGGGTCACAGTCTGAGCCAGATCTTGAGTCCCCTCAACCTAGGAGGACCCCAAACCTTGATCTATACCATGAGGTCGAACCTAGGAGAGCCCCTTATTCTGACCCGTACTACAATCCTCAACCTAGGAGGACCCCAAACCCTGATCCATACCGAGAGGTTGAACCTAGGAGAGCCCCTCAGCCTGACCCATATAATAATACTGAACCTAGAAGAACCCCTTACCATGACCCTTATTATGATACTGAAACCAGGAGAACCCAATACTCTAACCTATATAGGGAGTCCAATCCTAGGAGAACCAATACTCTGACCCATATATGGAGTCCAATCCTAGGAGAACCCAATACTCTAACCTATATAGGGAGTCCAATCCTAGGAGAACCCAATACTCTGACCCATATAGGGAGCCCAACCTTAGGAGAACCCAATATTCTGACCCATTAGGGAGTCCAACACAAGGAGAACCCAATATCCTGACCCATATAGGGAGCCCAAACTTAGGAGGACCCCATACCATGATCCATCCTTAGAACCTAACCATAGAGCTGACCCAAAATCCTATGACCCCAGATCCTATAATCCCATGACCCATAGATCTGCACCCTTGTCCTATGAACCTAGAGAACCCATAACCCCTAAGTATCAATCTAGTACTAGTCAGGTTTCCCTTAGTCAACTTGAACCCCATAGGATTAGTACCCCTAAATATGAGCCCAGTAGTGAGCCACCTCCCTTAGGCAGCCTGAACCTACTAGGATTAGTGTCCATAATCAGAAACCAGGACCTAGCCAATTTTTTCCTAGCCGACCTTCTCCAACCATTCCTGAGATTGACAAGGTACATTAATGTGAAGTGTATGAAGCTGATGCGAGCCTAGTGGATGAGTATGAAGGAGAAGAGGAGACACCTTTAGTAGACCTCGAATTAGCTGACTTAGTAGATACCCAGGTAGAAACCAACCCAAAGCTAGTTGACCTTGACCACATCCAACCCAAAGCTATAGTGGAAGAATAAATAGAGGAAGAGAACCTAGGTACTGCTGCTCAGACTTACCTGAGGAAACCATAGAGGAGAGCCAAATTATATAGTCTAGTCCAAAAATACAGGAACCAGAAGAATTTATTAAGGACCTGATCTCTTTGAATCAGTACCCTCAGGATGAGCCCCCTCCTATAGTTCCCATTAAGGACCTCTTCCCCAAAATTGGCGACCCATCCTTCCATTATGCAAACCCTGTAGATATAGCTCAACCTCGTAAGGTTAACCTCATTAGTATAGGATTAGTTCCTGACACCCCCTTCTATCCTACTTTATCCCACTAAACATTTTTCTCACCCTACCAAACTAATTCTGAACCCAGCTCCAATTTCCTACCCTTTCCTGAGTCTTCTCATGTGTCTAGAACTATTAGGTTACATTTTGTTGAGGTTACTAGGTTGCAAGGATCCATAGAGCCCATCCCATTTTCTACCTACTTTTGGCAGACCCTCTGGCACCTATTAGGAGTTATTAGCAAATTTTCTTCTGCATGTCATCCATCAACCATGACTCATGCCCCATGCCCAAGTGGTAGTTAAGACCTAGTAAATCTCTTTAGTCGAGTTTGTTAGGTGTAGGTTTGAGTCCTTTGAATCATTTGTTAGGAGTCTGCATGTGCCCAGCATGTTCACCACCTACACTAATTTTAAACAAACTGGTTAATTCCCGAAGATGGATCAAAGAATTTGATGTAGTGGTTCTATCTTGGTTAGGCTTAGGCCTAAAAGAAGCTTCATGCTTGTAGAGCCGGACATTTTAAAGTGATAGAGAAGGTTGGATCAAAATGCCTAGGTGTTAGACTTGCCTTCGGATTTGGGCATTAGTTCTACCTTTAATATTACAGACCTGGTTGAGTATAGGGAACCGGCAGCGATACCTAGTGAGGCCTTTGGACCTATTCCTTTTCATTGTGAGTGATCCTAACCGAGAGTGTCCACTAACAAATTGGCCTGAGAGAGGAGAATGGATCGAGCGTATCCTAGATGATCAAGCCATCACGACCAGGGGCCGTGACTATCAACGCTTCCTGGTCCGATGGCAAGGCTAGCCAGAGTCGGACGATTCATGGATTTCTCGAGAGGACTTGCAACGCCTCAACCCAAACCTTCTCGAGAGATATGTGAGCCAGTCTGATCTTCACTCGACAGGGTCGAGTTCCTCCCATCCCGGGAGAATTGGTGCGGATACCAGAGGCACCAGAATAAGGCAGAGGCTTCTCAACCCTCTATGGATCACTTAAATGACATTTGAGTCCACTGTAAAAAAGCTTAGTCCAGCTAAGTTGTTTTATGTGAGTCCTGTATTAGTTAGCTCATGTTGAGCTAGTTCAGTCAAGTGTAGTCAGCTCATGTCGAGCTAATTTTATTTTTTTGAGTCCTGTCCAAGCATATTGAAGACTCAAGACCACATCATACAAGTGAAGACCAAGTCCAACCTGATTGAAGACATGGAAGTTGAGCCCAAGTCCAACCCAGCTTGAAGATTTGAAGACCCTAGGAGGAAAATTCAAAAATCCTGATTCCTTGCAGATGCCCTCCAAATGCCCACATTCCTTCCAGATGCCATAATATATTCATAGACCAGGGCATCCATGATTCCAGAGGTCCACCTGCATCCTAACCAAAGAAATTAAGTCCATGCGCCAAGCTCAAGCCCCTAAGAAGCAAGATACCAGGGAATATTCCTGCTACCTGGCTACCATGCCATCCCAGCTTCCAGAGGCCCAAGCCCATGCACCCAAGCCCCTTTGGGCTGGCCTCTTGCTGCTGTTAGAAGCCCAACACGCCCCCCTAGGTGTCCTTGGAGTGTTGGCCAAGTCAAGAGAATTTTAGAGATTTTTCTACCTAATGTTTCCTTATTTTCTAGCTAGGGTTTGAGAGGGAAAAGGATTCTTATGTAAAGACTAATGTGCCCTTACTTGGAGCCCAGGTTAAGGGTCTATTTAAGGGACATCTAGCCTCTTGTATGAAGGAAGATTTTGATATATTAAATAAACCTGAGTTCTTCTAGTTTTGTGTGATTATCTGCTGTGTGCATAAAAGGGGTTGAGAGTTTTTCTTCCCGGTATTGCAACCATCTTTCTACGCCCAACCATCCTCCAGCCCCCTCCAAAATTTTCTTGCCTTTGCTATTGTTCTTTGTTTTCTTGATTTACTTTGAGTTTCTAACCCATCCTGACAGGTCGTTTGCAGGTCCCGAGTTCCTACGAATCCAACGACTCCAGCCAAGCCTCAATCGGACCACCGAGCAGAAAGCCGGGTATCCGCTGGTCTTTGGCTCGATTTTCCAGCCCGCATCCATCGAGAGAACGAGAGATCCCTTCACTGCGATCTTCACCAAGCAATTCAGACATTGTCAGGTACACCCCTCTACCTTTACTCTTTATATTGTAGGAGAACTTGCCCTAACCGAGGCTTCTCAGCCCGGCGATCCTTCTTTAATACTTTTCTAGGTTCTAATCTACATGCTTGCTTCAAAAATTCATACAAAATTCCCTACAACTAGTTTGATATGAAATTTGGGAATTAATCACCTAACCCCATATATAATATACAAAAAGAATTGCAGGCATATTAGTCCTGCATCACTCATGACATATAGACTCGACTATGCATTCCTATTGGACTCATTGGGTCTAAGCTTAACAGACTGTAAGCTCTCTAGGTTTAACCCTGGTTTGGCATGCACATGAAAATTTAACAAGAACTCCTAACAGATTCCAAAGGGTTTTCCAGAAGTAGGTAGCAAATAGGATGGGCTCTAAGGATTTATGTAACCTAGTAATCTTAGCAAAATGTAACCTGATGGTTCTAAGAATGCTGAAAGCTTGTAGAAAGGGTAAAAAATATGATGACGGTTCAGGGCTAGTCGAGTAGGATAAGAAATAGAAAAAGGGTTCAGGGTTGACTGGAACGGGTAAGATGTAAGAAAAGGTTTCTGGGATTAGATCTAGACTAAGGAGGTTAACCTTATGAGATTGGTGTATGTCTACAGGGTATGTATAATGGAAGAATGGGTCACTAATTTTAGGAAAGAGGTTCTCAATGGAAACTACAGGAGGGAATTCATCCTGAGGGTACTGGGTTACGGAGATCAAGTCCTTAATAAACTCTTCTGGCTCATGAAATTCAGGACTAGGCTCTCTAATTGTGCTTTGTTTTAATGGCTCCTAAGGTAAGACTCTAATAATAGGATTGGGTTCCTCATGGTCTTCTTCCTTAAGTGTTCTTCCACTACAGCTTGGGTGTGGTCAAGGTTAGCTAATTCTAGGTTGGCTTCTACCTAGGTATCTACTGGGTCAACTAATTCTAGATCATATATAGTATCTCCTCCTCTTCTTCATACTCATCCACCATACTTGGGTAAGCCTCATACACCTCTACTTTAGGCTCAGTAATGGGTTCATAGGTTATGGGTGCAAAGGTTATGGGTTCAAAAACTGGATTCAAAGGTTATGGGTTTATAGACTATGGGTTCAAAGGTTATGGGTTCATAGATTGTGGGCTGGATCTATAGGTTGCTTGGTTATTGGATTGGATCAATTGGTCAAACCTATGGTTTATCTGGGCTAACTGGGTTTGGGTTTGGGTGTTAGATTGATTATTTGTGTGGTCAGTTGGGCAACCATCTGATCGTTCATGGCTTTTATGAGGGCCTAAAGATTAGACTCCATGGCTGAACTAGGATAAGGTTTAGATTGCATGACCTAGTGATCATGCAATCAATCAATCAGCCAAGGTGGAATGAATGCAGCCAAGCATGCAAGGTTTAACACAAGCTAGGGTTTCCTAGACCTAGAGTCAAAACTGAATGGGTCTACTCAACTTACACTTAACCCAGCAACTAATCCTTCCACTGGCCAGGTAGGGTATGGGGTGGTGGGTGGCTCCCCCTGCTTGTCACAGGGTCCTAATTATAAACCATCAATATACTTAGGTCGTTTGACTCTGGACCCCTAGCCTTAAACACCAGTTTTCAGTAATAGCCACAGGATTAAATGCACTAGTTGGCCCACACGGTTCAGACCGACCTGTTGGGTGTCATCTAGCCCTCTAGGGCAAATTAAGTCTAATTAATTTTAATTTAGGCTTGGGTCAGTATGATGATGGTTGTTTTGGGTCTAGGATAGGTGATGAAATCCTGCCCTGATCTGAGATAGTGAATTACCCTTAAGATTAGGTTAATCAAATGATGCACATTCAATGAGCCCTAATGCAACTAATAACAATCAGAATTTCTTTTTTTTGTTTTTGTGTTTTATGAGGTGGCAAATTAGGTTTAAGTTGATAGGGTTAGCAAACAAACTCTGGCTTAGGATTGTGGTGTGTGGAAGTTGATTAGGTTAGGTGTAGTCAAGTGTGTAGAAATCAAGATTTCAGAGATTTATGGTTCAGTTTAATGCACGATTTGGCACAGACTCCGAAGCAGGAAAAAATCACAAAAATTCCAGGATAGAGGATAGATGATGGTGCTAACCTATACCAAATTTAATACAAAACAAAAATCAAATGTTGATGCAAATCCTAGGGTTCTCGACTGATGGCGAAATACAAGGGTTTTATTTAGGGTTTCTAATTGCCAAATTTTAGGACTTTAAATTTTTTGTAAAATTAATTAAAAATTATGATAAAATAGAGGACAAGACAAAGGATATGTCATACAATTTTATAGAAAAACAAAATCCCTAGGTGGTCAAAATAAGATGAAACATAGACAACTATTGCAGCTAGCAGGATGTAGAAATTAGGGTTTGTGATCCTAATGCAGATGGATGCAATCCTGAACCCGCTCTGATACCAAACTGATGCAGGATGACTCTAAGATTATTAAATATGTAGGAAAATATTAAACTAATTTTTTTTTATAATTTTTTAATTATAATTTATAGGCTAGATTTCCAAAATCAAATAAAGACTAGCAGGATGAATAGCAATTCAAAGAATCATCATAATCGTAGGCATGCTCATGCCAAATAATAAAAGTCTGGACCCGAGAATTGAAAAATTCCTGATTTAGAATAGCTAACCTTCAATCAAAATAGAAATTAAGAGTATGGAAGTTTGTACTAGTCAGAGATTGAAGAACTAGCCATTGAAGAGATCACTCAACACTCGGATTGGAGCCTAGATTATGAAGCTTTAGTTCCTTGAAGTAGAAGGTTGATCTGGGCAGTCCTGAAGGCAAAGAAAGCCTTTTCTAGGAAGGGGAAACACCTTGGGGATCCTGCAAGCATCAAGGTTAGGCACGAAATAGGGGATCAATGAAAAGAAACAAAATATGGAAGAAAGAAAACAACGGAAAGGGGATTAGGGCTGGCGGTGGAAGAAGATGAAGTCCTTGATCATGGGTGTCTTTAAGGCTCCTCTTCTTGGAAGTGGCTGTTGCTTGGAAGCTTGGAAGGCTGCTTAGGCATAAAGAATACCAAGGAATGGGGGTTCGGCCAGGTGAAGAAACAAACACAAGAAAAACTAAAGGACACCAGAGTCTGGAAAAATTCAACAACAATTTGTTTTCATGAAAGATAACTGATTACAAGAGGAGGATGGGAGGGATATTTATAGAGTTCCCATTCCCTCTCCTAGTTAAGATTTCATCCCTCTCCTAGTTCAGATAGGTTTGTACAATTTAAGTGGGAGAAAAATAACACAAGTAACCTAAAACTAGGAGTTTATAAGTTGAATGAAACTAGTTTCCTTCTTCCATTTGAATTCCTCTTTCAAGCTTGGACCAAGTCAACCATGAGGCTGCCTCTTTCCTTGGCATGTTGGACTTATAAGGGCAGCAAAGGGGCTAGCCAAGGACATGGGTGCATAGGCTTTTGGGCCTGGAAGGCTGGGGCGCCTGGGCTGGAATCTATCTGGCATCAAATTGGAATCTTGGTTCTTCATGGACCTCGGCCTTGCATTCTCCAGGGCTGGGGTGCAGGTAAGTCTTTAGGATCATGAGATGCCTTGGTTTGGAAATATGCTCTGGCATCTGGAGAGCATCTAGAGGGCATCTGGGTTATTTGGAAGGAATCTTGGACCCTGGGGTGGCAAAAAGGGCCTAACAAGTTGATGTGAGCTGATGTGAAGGTCTCTGACTCCTAGATGAGGCTTGATCGAACTCCAAAACTGGGTAACCTTTTCTCTTGTACAAAAATTGAACTCATACTAGACTTATACTCAAGTACAAGACTCAATGACCTGGACTGGGGTTGAGACAAATCAACTAGTCTCAACTTATTACAAAACTTAATCTTATTTGCTTACAAAATTGTGACACATGACTAAGGTTCTAAAACCTTAATCAATAAACCATATGGGATCCAATGATCTATGTCTGATTCTGGTGTCCCCACCATAAAACTCTTAGATCTCATCTAATTTTTTTATGATCATAACATTAGATTAAAATATTTTTAATTTACATTTTCCCTTATTTTCCTATTCATGAGTCAATCATAAGCGGCACCCCTGCATGCCATAGGAAACCAGATTAAATGGGAAGAGAGGATCTTGCAGCCCTGCTTCTCTCCTATGATCGGACGGCCATGGTGAAGCACTCAATCCAAGTATTTAAGAGAAAACAATGATGTTAAATCATGCTAGCATTGTTATACTATGAAGAAAACCTGGTGCTCTAATACCATTGAAGGAAAAAAAGCAAGGAAATAGACAAGCAAGGCAAAAACAATATTTAAAAATTATTTTAAAATATGCAGCAGAAGGCTCGGTAGATAGATCAAAATAATCTACCGATCTATCTATAACAGGACCTAGTATAACAATGTAGCATGCTATAAAACATTAATAGCAAAAAAAGAGTCAATAGGCATAAAGGTACCTTATCGCTATACCTTAAAGAAGGAGGTAGTGAAAAGCTCTCAAGCCGCACACACATCTGGCCTCTATGAGCAGTTCACACCAGGGCTCGACTCTGATCAACTCTCTTAGAGTGCTAGTTCTTTGGGATCCTTCAAGCCGATCTTCTTCTTCTCAAAATATAAGGAGAGGTGGAACCCTTCCTAACTAGCTCTCTTTCCAAGACCTAGCTTGAGTGTTAGATATTCTCACACCCAATCCCAAATCCTCACAAACCTCCTTTTTCTTTATAGTTCTTCAACCAACCAGCAGCCCCTAAACAACCTTTATTTATGGAGACAGCCATGAGACGAAGAAAGAGGAAGGAGGAGTGATTAGGGGAGAAGGTCAAGGGCCATACCAAATGGGTCCAAGCTAAAAAAGCAAGTATGACCATCATACCATGAAAGCCTGGAGCCAAAAATGCTTAGAATTCAAATTCAAAATTTGAAGTCAAAACTTTCCAAAAAACTTTCCAAAGTTTTTGCTCATTAGTCAAGTGGCGACACTTCCATTTTACCAAGTATCGACACTTGCAAGTGTCGACACTTTGAACATGGTCAATCACATTGACTTCCAAAGATGGTAAATGATTCTCAATCATCGATTAGCCTTTAGATTAGATAGAAACCCCTATGGTGTATGACCCGATAGGTTCGAACACTAAACTGGTAGCACTGGAACACTTCTAGTACCAGTCAAAGTCCTCATCTAGCAATGATACCCGACATCCGGATAGGTCAAAGATTGCAAAGCAACTTACAAGAACCTCTGGCATATGGTTACAATATATTTCATCCCTTTGACCTTATAATGCTTAGGATGACCTAGGGTTCAACTACCAACCCTAATTTATTCATCAAGATCGTGTTTCAACCCTACAAGTTCTGTAACTCCTCACAAGAACTACCCTGGCCAAGGTTTTACTAAATTGAGACACAGCGAGTTATTCACTCCAAACTATTTGGAGGGGTCAATTCCATCTTGATCCACCACAAATCCATAAGTACTTCACTGTACCCAAAATTCTTTCATCACTGGATTAGAAATCTAGCTAGTCTAGCACCAAAGTACAGTGAGTTGCTTGCAAGCTACCATGGTGACCTCAGGTCTGAGGGACACATATATCCATATCCCTTCACGAGCAATCCTTTGGTAGAAGGGAGCTCCACAGATGGTCACGTTCAGTGAGATGTCACACATTTCACTTGTATGTCACATCAATGTTACCACACTCCTTGGTCAAGAGGATAACCAACCAATGTGAGATACAATAACCTATACTTGATATATCATCATCCTCTAACAATGTATCCTTTGGTTGTGAACCAGTTCAAGAACTACTTGATATATCTTCTTTATATCAAATATAATGTAGTTGTAAGGACTCCATCACATAAGAGTTCTTTTCAGGAAAATGCACAAGTGATGAGTAGCCAAAAGAATAACTTTTGTTCATTAAGAAATTCATATACAATTATAAAATTAGCACAACCATCTGCAACCTAGATGATTGGCTTTGGGAAACAATTCCCAACACCTGCACCCCTCGTAGAGGCATGCCCCTACCAAGACTACAGGACCTATAGCATGCCGTCTGCACCCTTGGAGGGAGATGCCCTATTGGAACTCCAATTTTTGTCCTATGGGACTCTACGAAGCCTGCACCCTCCCTAGGAGAGTGCACCATAGCATGCCGCCTGCATCCCTTGTAGGGGATGCCCTGTTGAAACTCCAGTTTTTGTTTTATAGGACTCTGCAAAGCCTGCACCCCTCTCAAGGGAGTGCACTCCAAGATGCCAAATTTTGTCCAGCGATTTCAACATCTATATATCGTGAAGAGGGACCTCCGACCAAGATAAGTGGCAAGCAACCCCAATGAAGGGCCTCTTCATGATGGTCATCTAGGACTCCGTGACTGAGGATCTGTTGTTCTTGATTACCAAACTAACTTGATCGTCGGAGTGTCCCCATCGGGATCCCCGATCTGGGCTCTTTTTCTTACTAGATCACCTAGTGGCCAGGAGAATTCGAAGGCGAGGTGCCCGACTTCTCCTAGAGCAACTAACATGGCACCGGGACCCACCGAGTTTATAAGCAGGGTATGATCTTGGTAGCCACAAATTGGCAGACCAGGTAGGGGGGTTGGATTGATGTAGGACGACACCACTGATCATCTAACCAAGAAACTATCATCTCATCGCAACAATCTCATGGTGTGTGATGGGCTCAGGAGGCTTCAGCTAGCCATGTTGAAAACCAATCCCACCATGAGGACCGATGCAGTCAAGAGGTGGAGCCTCCGATTCCATCGCCTCCATTGCCTCCACTGCTAGCACACCAGCATGTGCAATTCACTGCACTTAAACAACAAGTCCAGTCACTGACCATGGTGGTGCACCGCCTATAGCACCAACACCTATCCATGGAAATACAGCAATAACTAGGGACCCCTATGGCCCCTGTCACCGTAGCCCCATAAGCCTTCGATCCTTTTAGGAGGGGTTGTCATGGGTATGGGCAGCGTCATACCCACTCTCTCCATGCCATCCATGAAAAGGCTAGTCGCTCCAGGTGACGGGCACTGGGATAGTTCGACCAGCAAGAGAACCTCTTCCTAACTCAAATTGCGACGGTCACTCACACAGATGATGCAGACATGGCAAGGAGCTGAAGCACGAGCTCCCCCGATCTTCGCCTCCCTTCCCTCATATGGCTTCGATCGAAGGGTCAACTGATGAAGTCATCAGGCGGTAGGCCGAAGAGCGCTTGGTGGAATACGAGCATAGACTGGCTGATCCTCCTGGCTAGTTCACTGACCTCCAAGGCACTTCTCATAAGCTGGTGGGCTACGATGCCCATTTCCTTCTCTCCTGTTGAATTCAAGAGAAACAAATTTCTAGCCAATTCCGTATGCCCCAGCTGGATCATCTCGAGAGCTACGAGGCTCTTATATGTGTCCAATGGGTGATAGATTCCCTTCTCTACATTCCTTCCTAGATATGCTTTACTAGGCGGCTTGAGTCTGATATTCCTGCCATAAGCCAGGGAGCATCAACTCCTTTAAGCAGCTGGAGAGGAAGTTCATGGCATACTTCGATGCCTACCACAAGGTGCCATGAGAAGCTGACAGACTCTTCTCGATCTGCTAACAGAATCATGAGTTCCTCAGGGACTACGTGATCCGCTTCAAAGTGGCCACCTTGAAAATCTATAACTTGGATGGGCCTATTGCCATGCTAGACCTAAGAGAGGGCTTAGGACCTCACATTTCACTTACTCCTTAGTAAAAAGCCCCCAAGTCTTACTCAGAGCTCTTACTCCATGCCCAGAAGTACATCCATGCGAAAGAAGCCGATCGCACTTAAAGGGAATTTGATAGGAGGCCCTTGAAAAGGCAAGCCCATGAGGAGCCAAGTGAGCCCTAGGGGCAAAAGATCACTCTAATCCCCCGGGCAGGCCCCAAGCCAATGGACACCCTTATCAAGGACAGGGGGTATATTTTTCTCTCACCGAGAGCCAAGATCGATCTTGATGGAGATTGAGGATGAGCACTTCCTGCATTGCCCTCCTCACTAAAGTCATCTAGTGGCCAAGACAAGTCCAAGTAATACTTGTTCCATCGAGACCACGTCCATGACATCGAGGACTGCCACCATCTAAAGAAGGAGGTCAAGGAGCTAATTCGACAGGGCTACCTCAAAAATTTTGTTGGGGGAAGAACTTCGTCTGTGACCCAAGGCAATGAGGCCCACCATGCCATCATCAACAATCAGCCCATGAAGAAGCCAGTAGGGAGGATCACCTGGGGGGTAGGGAGAGGGTTGAAGAGAGCCAAAGGTGAGGAGAAAGCTAATGATGTAATCCCTTTGATAGGAAGAGATCTGGTGGTTGAAGAGAACTTGAATAACAAAGCTATTATTGTAGATATGACAATAGCAAAGCATCATGTAAGAAGAAGAGTCATGGTTGATAATGGAAGCTCCTCAGATATCCTTTTTTATAATTCCTTTACAAGGATGAATATATGTCTTAATTTGCTAAAACTAGTCTTCACGTCCTTAGCTAGCTTCATCAAAGACTCTATTAGGATCGGGGGAGAAATTACTCTCCCAGTTATGATAGGATCACCACCCCGATAGAGCATGGTCCTGATGACTTTCACTATTGCCAAGCTCTTTTTTGCTTATAATGTGATCCTGGGTCAACCTGGGCTAAACCTACTTGATGCAGTCATCTCAATTAAGTGACTCCTTGTCCAATTCCCAACCCTATACGGGATCAAGGATATGAGAGGAAATCGACAGATGGTTCGGTACTGCCTAAAAACTGTCCCTAGGATTTGAAGAGCTGAGAAGAGCCCTACTATCGACCATCTAGACCAGAGAGTAGGAAGGAGAAGGGGGCTAGTCAAGCACCTACCATCATTCCCCTTGATGAAGATCCCTTGAAGATGGTGCAGGTGGGAGCCCTCCTACCCTAGGAGGAAAGAACTCGGCTACTCAACTTTCTATGAATGAATGCAGATGTTTTTGCCTAGTCTGAATTAAACATACCGGGGATTCCTCCTGACATAATCACCCATAAGCTAAACATCGACCCCAAGTGTTGGCCGATTCAACAAAAAAGAGAAATTTGTACTAGAATGGTAGCAGGCAATAGATGAAGAGGTCGGAAAAATGCTCGCTGCGGGTTTCATTCGGGAGATACATTACCCCTAGTGGCTCACAAATGTGGTCATGGTCAAAAAGGCTAGCAAAAAATGAAGAATTTACATGGACTACATAGATCTCAATCGGGCATATCCAAAGGATAGCTTTTTGCTATCCAAGATCGACTAGCTCATGGATGCGACAGGCTACTCAGCTTCATGGATACATTTTCAGGATATAGTCAGATCTGCATGGGCCCGAAAGATGAAGAGCACACCACATTCATAATAGATAGGGGGACATTCTTCTACAAGATGATTCTTTTTGGCCTATAAAACATAGGAGTGACTTACCAGTGCCTGGTCAGTAAGGTCCTCAAGGACCAAATAGGTCACAACATGCAAGTCTACATAGATGACATGCTCGTCATGAGTGACGAAGAGTTAGACCATATTGTAGACCTGAATGAAACCATTGACAACCTTTGCCTCCACCAAATGAAGCTAAACTCATTGAAGTGTTTTTTTGATGTCACGGTTGGAAAATTCTTAGGATTTATGGTCACGTAGTGCGGGATTGAGACAAATCCCGATAAAATACAAGCCATTGCGAACATGAAGCATCCAACTTTGAAGAAGGAGATCCAACACTTGACTGACCATGTTGCCACCCTCAACCAGCTTATTTCATGCTCGACCAAGCATTGCTTGTCGTTCTTCAAGGTGCTACAAAAGATGCATGACTTCATCTGGTTGGAAGAGGAAAGGAGGCCTTCGAGGGGCTAAAGAAATTCTTGCCTCACCTCCCTTGAGGTTGAAGAGGAGCTCCTTATCTGTCTAACTGTATCCCCTGGTGTGGTTAGCTCGGTACTAGTTCACACCAATTAGGATGGCACCTAGAAGCCAGTCTACAATACCAGCAAGGTGTTGCACAACATAGAAACCTGGTATACCTGATCAAAAAAAATTATTTTTGTACTAATTATGTCTGCTCAATATCTCAGACCCTACTTCAAGCTTATTTGATTACGGTCCTTACTGACCAACCTTTGAGGGCTATCTTGAGCCAACTGTACATTTCAGGATGCCTAGCCAAGTGGGCAATGAAGCTTAGCAAATTTAATATCTCGTACCCTCAAAGACCATCCCAGAAGGTCCAGGTCATGGTCGACTTCCTGGTATAATGTACATGGATGAATGATGACCCAGTGGAGGCTCCCTTCGGGCTAGCACAATGCCCGCTCGACGAGGGGATGATGTGGATCCTCCACATCGATGCTGCATCAAACTCAAGGGGGAATGGAGCCAGCCTCATCGTGCCAACTTGGAAGGAACTAGTGACCTAGTTCGCTCTATTCTTCCTCTTAAAAGCAATAAAAAACCAAGCTGAGTACGAGGCTCTCCTGGTAAGGTTGAGGGTATCCACAAGCTAGGAATCATGAGCCTAAGGATCTTCACTGACTCCTAACTTGTGGTTGGACAAGTCACGAGCAAGTTCGAGGCTCAGGATTCCCTCATGGCAAAATATCTAGATGAAGTGCACTCGTACACGGTGAACTTTTGGTACTTTAATATCTTTCACATTCCTCGAGGAAAGAATGATCACACCGATGCTCTCTTTAGGTTTGCATCTGATGCAGGACTAATATGCATGCAATTATTTTTGTATGTTTATATGTGGGGTTAGGTGATTAATTCCTGAATTTTAGATCAAAATTAATTATAGAGAATTTTGTATTAATTTTGAAGCCAAGCATGCAGATAGAACCTAGAAAAGTACTAAAGAAGGATTGTCGGGGCGAGATTCCTCGGTTAGGGCAAGTTCTCCTACAATATAAAGACTGGAGGTAGAGGGGGTGTACCTGACAATGTCTGAAGCACCCGGTGAAGACATAGTGAAGGGATCTCTCATTCCTCGTTGGATGCGACCTGGAAAACCGAGCCAAAGACCCGCAGATATCCGGCTTTTTGCTTGGTGGTCCGATTGAGACTTGGCTAGAGTTGTTGGATTCGTAGGAACTCGGGGACCTGCAAACGACCTGTCAAGGGTTAGAAAACTCATAAGGGAGCAAAGAAATAAATGAAAACAGCAAAGAAAAGGTGTCTTTGAAGTGGGCGGCCAGGGTTCTGGAAGTTTGGCTGGCGGCACGAATATGGTTGCAACACTGGGAAGAAGAAAACTCTCAAACCCTTTATGCACACAGCAGGGTAACACTCAAAGCAATAGAAGAACTCAAGGTTTATTTCATATATCAAAATCAAGCTTCATACAAGAGGCTAGGGTCCTTTAAATAGATCCTTAATCTTGGGCCCCAAGTAAGGGTACAATTGACATTACATAAGAATCCTTTTCCCTCTCAAACCCTAGCTAGAAAATAAGGAAACATTAGGTAGAAAAAATCCCTAAAAACTCTCTGACTTGGTCAACACTCCAAGGACACCTAACGGGCATGTTGGGCTTCTAAGAGCAGCAAGGGGCCAGCCCAAAGGGGTTCGGCGCATATGGGTTTGGGCCTCTGGAAGTTGGGGTGGCCTGGTAGCCAGGTAGCAGGAATATTCGCTGGTATCTTACTTCTTAGGGGCTTAGGCTTGGCACCTGGGCTTGATTCTTTGGGCTAGGATGCAGATGGACCTCTAAAATCATGGATGCCTTGGTCTATGAATATATTTTGGCATCTGAAAGGGAATCTGGGCATCTGGAGGGCATCTGCAAGGAATCAGGGTTTCTAATTTTCCTCCTGTGATCTTCAAATCTTCAAGCTGGGTTGGACTTGGGCTAAACTTTTATGTCTTAATCTAGTTGGACTTGGTCTTCACTTGTATGATGTGGTCTTGAGACTTCAGTATGCTTGGACAGGACTCAAAAAAATAAAATTAGCTCAACATGAGCTGACTAGCATTGGACTAAACTAGCTCAACATGAGCTGACTAGTACAGAACTGAAATAGCAACTCAAAAGACTCAAATAACAACTAAAATGGACTCAGATGGCCTAAGCTCTTATTACAGATGGACTCATAAATTATTGATCAATTCAGAGGGTTGAAAAGCCTCTGTCTTATTTAGTGCCTCCGGTGTCCCCATCAATTCTCCCGGGGTGGGAGGAACTCGACCCTGTCGAGTGAAGATCAAGCTGGCTCACATATCTCTCGAGGAGGTCTGGGTTGAGGTGCTACAAGTCCTCTCGAGAAATCCATGAATCGTCCAACTCTGGCCGGCCTTGCCATCGAACCAGGAAGCGTTGATAACCGCGCCCCTGGGTCTTACATCATTAGTAAATATATTCTCAAATTGTTGGCATTCCAAGTTCGGAGAAATTGGGTGCCATCAAGTCCAACGAGGTAGTAGGCTCCATGAGGGAGGGCCTCGACCACTTTGTAAGGACCTTCCTAGTTTGTGAAAAGCTTACCATATTCCCCCAGTTGTGAGACTTCAACTCGCTGTAGGACCAAGTTGCCCAGGTAGAAGGCCTTCGGTTTCATGCAGGAATTGTAAAACTGGGCCATAAATTGTTTATAGGCAGCCATGCAAAGCTGAGCTTTGTCCCTTGTCTCTTCCAACAGGTCCAGGTGAGTAGAAGACAAGCTGGATTCTCAGCTTCATCATATTGCTCTACCCGCAGTATGGGCAAACCCATCTCTACTATAATCTTTACCTTAAAATCGAAGACATGGTTGAAGGGTGTCTCACCTGTTGCCATCTGGGGCATGGTGTGGTAGGCCCAAAGTACATTGGAAAGCTTCTCGGTCCATCGGCGCTTGAACTCGTCTAACCTGGTGCGGAGCCCTTGGAGGACGGTCCGATTGTCACCTCTGCCTCCCTGTTGGTCTGAGGGTGAGCCACCATGGTGAAGCAGTGACATATATTAAGATCAGTGTAGAATTCCTCGAATGCTTGGTTATTGAACTAACATCCATCATCGGTGATGATTGAGTGGGGAAGGCCAAAATGAAAATGATCGATTTCCAAAGGAAAGATCGGGCCTTGCCTTTAGTGATTCATGCCAATAGCTCAACCTTAATTCACTTGGTGAAATAATCGATGGCCATAATCAGGTACCTTCATTGCCCAGATGTTGGGGGAAAGAGACCCAAGATGTCCATTCCCCACTGGACGAATGGCCATGGAGAGGAGAGTGGGAGAGTGGCATGGCCGGTTGGTGCTGTATGCAAGCATGTCGTTGGCAACAGTCACACTTTCTTATAAAGTCAGCCACGTCTTCCCTCATAGACTCTTAGTAAAATCATTGTCGAAGGGCTTTGTATGCCACCATCCTGCCCCCCATATAGTTCTTGTAGAGTCCTTCATGTATCTCCTGGAGCACGTAGGCCACCATTGAGGGTTTTAGACACTTTAGGAGTGGAAAGGAATGAGACCTTTGGTACAGCAGCTCGTCCATCAGCATGAAGCATGCGGCCTTCTTCTTGAAAAGGCCAGCCTCTATATGGTTCACAGGCAAGGTACCATCAGTGATGTACCTGATGTAGTGGTACATCCAACTAGGCTTAGGAGTGACCTACTAGACTTCACCGGACATTTCATAACTGGGAGCCTCCAAGTATTCGATGTAGGCATGTCCTAGCGATGTGTCTGGTGTTGAAAATTATGTCCCAAAGCCAATCGTCTAGGCCGTAGATGATTGTGCTATTTTGTAAATATATAAATTTTTAATAAATAAAAGTTATTCTTTTGGCTGTTCATCACATGCACATTTTCTGAAAAGAACTCTTATGTGATGGAGTCCTTAGAACTACATTATATTTGATATAGAGAAGATATATCAAGTAGTTCTTAAACTGGTTCATAACCAAAGGATACATGTTATAGGACGATGATGTATCAAGTATAGGTTGTTGTATCTCACATGGTGGTTGTCCTCTTGACCAAGGAGTATGGTAACATTGATGTGACATACAAGTAAAATGTGTGACATCTCACTGAACATGGTCATCTACAGAGCTCCCTTCTACCAAAGGGTTGCCCGTGAAGGGATATGGGTATATGTGTCCCTCAGACCAAAGGTAACCATGGTAGCTTGCAAGCAACTCACTATACTTTGGTACCAGACTACCTGGATTTTAATCTAGTGATAAAAAGTTTCTGGTACAATCAAGTACTTGTGGAGTGGTGGTGCATCAAGATGGAATTGATCTTCCAAATAGTTTGGAGTTAATGACTTGCTGTATCTCAATTTAGCAAAACCTTAGCCAGGGTAGTTCTTGTGAGGAGTCACGGAACTTGAAAGGTTGAGACATGATTGGATGTACTAGGTTAGGGTTGGCAGTCAAACCCTCGGTCATCCTGAGCATTATGAGGTCAAAGGGATGAATTATGTGGCAACCATATGCCAGAGGTTTAAAAAAATTGCTCTACAATCTTTGACCTATCCAGATATCCGGTATCATTACTAGATGAGGACTTTGACTGGTACTGGATGTGATCCAGTGTTATCGGCTTAGTGTTCGAACCTATGAGGTCAACACCATAGAGATTTATTTGATCTAAAGGTTGATCGATGATTGATAATCGTTTGCCATCACTGGAGGTCAATGTGATTGACCATGTTCCAAGTGTCGACACTTGCAAGTGTCAACACTTGGCTATGATGAGCAAAAATTCTAGAAGGATTTTTTAGAAGCTTTTGACTTCGAATTTTGAATTTGAATTTCGAAATCTGACTATTTGGCTCCATGCTTTCATGGAATGATAGTCATTCTTGCCATTTAAGCTTGGAACAAATTTAGTATGGCTCTTGACCTTCTCCTCCAACACTCCTCCTTCTTCTTTCTCCCTCTCATGGCTGCCCTTATAAATAAGGATTGTTTTAGGGGCTATTGATCGATTGAATAGTTGGAAGAGTTTTCTTATTGCTGAGATTATGAAAGGGAAGAGAAAAGGGGCTTGTGAGGACTAGGGTATTAGGTGTGAGAATACTAGCACTCAAGCTAGGCCTTGGGAAGAGAGTTAGTTAGGAAGGGTTCCACCTCTCCTCCTCATCTTCCTAGAAGAAGAAGATTGACCTAAAGGATCCTAAGGAGCTAGCACTCTGAGGGAGTTGATCAGAGTCTAGCCCCGGTGTGAACTACCATAGAGGCTAGACACGCGTATGGCTCAAGAGCTTTTTTCACTACACCCTTTAAAGGTATACGGTAAGATATCTTTATATCTTTGGTTCTTTCCTTGCTTATGATGTTTATACATGCTACATTATCATACTAGGTCCTGTTGCTGGCAGATTGGTAGATCTTTTGATTGATCTATCAAGCCTTCGCTATGTTTATTTTAAAATAGTTTTAAATACATTTTTCTGCCTACATCTTTCAACCTTTATCTGGTAGGGTTACAGCCTGGAGAGAGCATCAGCACAGGCATTCTCTCCATGAGGGATGTGGAAAATGCTGAAATACTGGAAACCCACTATGCTCGAATGTACCTACTGTAGATTATTGGCATTTAAAGGTCTCGAGATTTGAACTCTCTTGAGACTTGACCCATAACTAGCTATGAGTCAGTGAAGACTCTTAGGTTGGACACACCCAGCTAGCGGGATACCCTTAATCCTATGAGGAGTGCTTCATACTGGCCTGGTTTTGGTGGCATTGAACAGGATGTGTAGTTCACACTTAGCCATGACCCATCGATGTTGGCGAGGATGAGGCTAGCTCCACTTCCTCCCACATTGGATGCACCATCTTATTGAGAAATGAGTTCCAAAACCAATCATCTAGCTTGTACATGGTTGAGCTATTGTATAATTATATGTGAATTATATTGAATAAAATATTTATTCTAGCTGTTCATCATATTTTACATCTTCTTGTAATGAACTCTATGTGATGAAGTCCTTATGACTACGTTGATGTGATATAGAGGATATATCATCTAGTTCTTAAATTGGTTCGTGACCAAATGATACATTGTCACGGGACGATAGTGTATCAAGTGTAGATCATTATATGTTATAGTTGTTGGTTGTCCTCTTAACCAAGGAGTGTAGAAATATTGGTATGGCATGCAAGTGTGGTTGTATGACACTTCACTTGATGTGACCTATCTGTAGAATATTCTTTCTGCTAAAGAGTAGTTTGCATTAGGATATGGATATGTGTTCCTTTGACTTAAGATCACCATGATAGCTTGCAAGCAAAACACTATGCTTAGGTGCTAGACTATCCATCTTCTAATCTGGTGATGAAGGGTTGCTGGGTATAGTCAAGTACTGGTGTAGCAGGGGTTGGATCAAAATGGGGATTAACTCCTAAAAGAGTATGGAGTGAATGACTCATTATGTCTCAATTGAGTAAAACGTTGGACAAGGTAGTCCTTGTAAGTAGTTACAGGGATTTTGAGTATTAAGACATATTATGATGGACTATTCTAGGGTTGGGCAGATAAACCCTAAATCTTCCAGAGCATTGAGGGTTAAAGGAATGTATTATATGATTATCATATCCGTTTGATTCTTGATAGTAGCTTTGCAACCTTCGACCTATCCGGATGCCACGTATCATTTCTAGATGGCAACTTTGGCTAGTACTAGAAGTGTTCCAGTACTGCCAGCTTAGTGTTCAAGCCTATGGGGTCACACACCATAGGGGTTTTTGATTGACCTAATGGCTATTGAATGATTGGGAATCATTTTTTTTGACTCTTTGGATTATTTGATTGTCTATCTACATTTCGGAGTCGACTCATGAGTCACTAGCTGTAGGGATTTGATGATTTGTCAAGTGTTGACACATCATATTACAAATATTGTAACAAAGGTTTTAATTACTAAATGTTGGCAATTATATGAAGGGTTAGTGGCAATGATTGCTTGATTAAGTCAATTTGATTGAGCAATTAAGTTTGGGTCAAACCGAATGTGATTCGGTTTGGGCTCGGGTTAGGTCCAATGTGATTGGGCTAAATCATTGCATCCCATTTCAGATTTAAGTTTGAATTATGAATTCAAATTTTGACTTGGCATTTAAATTCAAAATATAGTTTGAATTTAAAAGGATGTAACTCCCATGGCCTTGAATGTCAGGTAACCCCCTATAATTATGTAATCCCATAACTTATGTAACCCATTTTGTTTTGTAACTCTTTCCTTTTCTTCTCTCCACACTTACCTCTATATTTGGGGGCTGAATAAGGATGTGGAGAAGAGAGATTTTTGAAAGTTTTCCTAAAAAAAACCTTTAAAAGAGGGAGAAAAGGCTAGAAGATTTTGAGACCTTTGTATAGCGAAGAAAGGTTTGGGTTTGAGTGTGTGCTGCCTAGTGTTCTAGGCTTGGGAAGAGTGTCTTGGGAAGAGTTCTTGAGTGCACTTCCTAAATCTTCTATAGTACTTTTTCATCTCCTGAAGTGTCCCAGCAAAAAAGAAGAAGAAGAAGAGTCCATAAGCCATTTCATTTCGGCGAAGCTAGCACTTCTAAAGAAAAGAAGCTGAAGAAAGAACTCTGGTGTGGATTACCTGTAAAGGCCGAACACATGTGCAGCTTCCAAAGTGATTGTCTTCCTAGGTGAGCTTTTCCTTAACTCAGCGAGTGTCGCATCAGATTAAGGTAAGGTTCTTGGTGAGTTTGCTAAGGAAGTGTGCTTTAGCATGTGCAACGAATATAGAGTGGTTCTATGTGATACACGACTTTGTGTGCTTATGTTTTCTTTCATTTGCATGTTAATATTCATACATGATCTTGTTTGTAGGTCTATATTAGAAATGTTCTAATATTATATGTTAATTAATATGATTAATTTAGTCTTTTGCTACGATGCAAGGTTGAAAAATTTTAAGGTTGCATGATTATTGCCTACATAATGTTTCCTTACATGCCCACATGGAGGACCAAAATCACCTTATCGGTTGGCGGTTCCATGGGATACTTTAGAGAAGCTTTTTCTGGCTCTCTGCTCATGGTAGTGCATTCCACCAGAAAGTCAGTCAACACCTGTGCTTTTTGAGATGGCCTCGGGTGGTCGGAGATATCAAACTCACTGAGCTTCAGCACCTATTTACCTAGATGCCCAAATGTATCCGGATGGCTGAGTATAGCCCTTAGGGGCTGGTCAACGAGAACCATGATTGGGTAGGCTTGGAAGTATGGCTTAAGATGTTAAGCAAATATAATGAGCATGAAAATTAATTTTTCAAATGGGTGTACCTAGTCTCCCCATCTCGGAGGAGCTTGCTAGCATAGTATATTGTTGAGTCTCGGGTGGTGCGTTCAAGGCTTGTCGAGTCAATGTCCATGTATTGGTCCAGTCTATCATGGTTTCCAATGATGTATCTAGGGCTAGGTGCGAGTCCGGTGTGAGTCCTAAATGTTTAGGCTGAGTTTTGTCAGTTTGGGTCTTAGAGTTGGCTCCTCTGGTATAAGAGTCGACTCTGGTAGTTGGCACAGCTCAAAACAGGGGATTGTGTTATGGTCAAGTCGGCTCGTTGGATTCGAGTCAGCTCGATTTCACAGTCAGGAAATCCTGTGGTCTGGATGAGTCGACTCTAATGCTTAGAGTCGACTCGGTTCCAAGGTCTAGTCGACTCTAATGTCTAGAGCCGGCACGAATGATGGGTTAGCTATTTTTTAAACAGTGCCAGCTGGAGGGGGTTTTGGGGTACTCGATAATGTGTGACTGAGGTATATATATTGGAACTTTTTGAGAGGTTGAAGGGTGGTGTAAACAAACTTCTTGGATGTGTAATCAATAAAATCCCCTTTCTCTCAAGAATTTCTTCTATTCTCTCTTTTCTTCCCTTTATTCTCCCATTCTTTGATCTTGATGTGCTTGATCTTCAAAGACCTGTATCCTATCATGTTCTCCAAGGAGATCACTGGCAGAGGGTCATCCACAGGCTGGTACGCTTCCGTTATTGCTTTGTAGATCAGGGTGTTTGTTCTTGATCGGGAACAAGGCTATTCTTGGATACTTGATTTAACATTCAGGTAGAAGTTGGATCCAAATTCTCAACATTTGGTATTAGAGCCATAAGGTTCATGGAAGGAAGATCTCAAGATCAGAGGGTTGGAAGGAAAGCTCCTTGTAGGTATGGTTTTCAGATCTCTTGATTTCTTGATTGTGGTAATGGCATCAAGTGGTTTCAAGGTAGATTTTGAAAAGTATGATGGTAAGGGGAACATCACCTTGTGGTAGCAAAGGGTTAAAGATTTGCTGGTTCAACAAAGGATCTACAAGGTCATGGTTAAAGAAAGTCCGGAAAAGATCAATGTTGAAGAATGGGAAGAGTTATAAGAGATTGCTTTTAGCACCATCAGGATGTGTTTGGCTTATCAGGTTTACCTAAGGTTTGTTTAGAGACTATCGCAAAAGGTTTTGAGAAGACTAAAGAACACATA
The DNA here is from genome assembly GCA_021397845.1 of Areca catechu. NCBI lineage: Eukaryota > Viridiplantae > Streptophyta > Magnoliopsida > Arecales > Arecaceae > Areca > Areca catechu. The sequence goes on along the minus strand of CM038040.1, from coordinate 118,230,144 downwards.
CATGGAAAAGAACATGACGAATAAGCTATGGTTGAAGAGGCAACTGTATAGCTTAAGAATGCCTAAAGGAGGAGACCTTGTTGCTCATATTTAGAGGTTCAACCAGGAATGTTCAGAGGTTATGAATCTGGATGTGAAGATTGAGAGGAGGATCGGGCATTGTTGTTGCTATGTTCGCTCCCTGGATCATATGATGGTCTCATAACAACCTTGGTGTATGGAAGGAAACCCTGAATTATGAAGAGGCTGTTGGTGTGCTTAGATCTAATAAGCCAAAAAAAAAGATCTGCAAAGGTAATCCTAACTCAGAGGTTCTTGCTGTGAATGAGAGGCAAGGTAGACCTAGGGAAAGAGCTAGGGGAAAGTCCAAGGGCAGATCACAATCTCGAAACCATAAGAACTTGAAATGCTATAAGTATCATCAGCTTGGGCATATCAAGAAGCATTTCCTCTTTGGAAGATAGAAAAGGAAGAGAAGAGTCAACACAAGTGGTGCAAATGTATTAGAAGGTAATGGAGGAGATGTATTGATTGTATCAGATAGATAGTAGATTAGGATAATATCTGGATTTTGGATTCTGCATGCTCATACCACTATACCTCACATTGAGAATGGTTTTACACCTACGACTAGTCAGATGGAGGTAGTGTAAGCCTTGGTGATGATCATCCTTGTACAGTAACTGGAGTTGGCACTATTAAGGTGAGGATGTATGATGGAGTGATAAGAACTTTGTCAAATGTCAAACATGTACCAGAGTTGAAAAAGAATTTAATTTCTTTGGGCTACTTGGAAGACTAGGGACATACTTTTAGTTGCTAATCTGGTAGTGGATGTTTGAGAATAACCAAGGGGGCTTTGGTGGTAATGAGAGGAAGAAGACTGGGCAACAATCTGTACAAGATGGAAGGCTCAGTTGCGAATGATAGTGTGGAGGTGCTTGCAGCGGCACAAGAGTAACAGTGATATATAAACTATGGCACTATCGGATGGGTCATATGAGTGATCGAGGGCTCACGGAGTTAAGTAGAGAAAAGGGAACATTCTAGCTTTGAAGAAGGATAGAAATGATCTGTGTGAGCTGTGTATCTTTAGTAAACAGCATAAGGTGAAATTTGTTGTTTGTACCAAACCAAGTGAAGTAGTGCTAGATTTGGTGCACTTGGATGTATGGGGACTGGCACCTATTTTATCCAGAGGTGGAGCAAGGTATTTTGTTACCTTCATTGATGACTTCTCTAGAAAATTGTGGGTGTATCTGATGAGAGAAAAATTAGAGATATTTGCCTAATTCAAAGCCTGGAGGGCAGAGATAGAGAAGGAGACAGGAAAACATGTGAAGTACCTTCGGTCTGATAATGGTGGGGAGTACTAGTAAATAGTTCAGGAGTTAATGTGAGGAAAATGGGATTAAACGCCATTACACAGTAAGGATGACACTATAGCAGGCAGAATGGTGTTGCGAAAAGGATGAATCGAATACTATTGGAGAAGGCAAGGAGTATGAGGCTGCAGTCATCACTGCTGAAAACCTTTTAGGGTGATGCTATTACTTTATCATGTTTTCTTGTGAACAGGTCCCCTCATTTCAAGCTAAATGGAGGACTTCCAGAGGAAGCTTGATTGGAAAAAAGGTCAAGCTTGGTCACCTGAAGTTGTTTTGTTGCTCGACCTATGTACATGTGGAGGCAATTGAAAGAAACTAGTTGGATCCTAAGTCAAAGAAGATGATCTTCATCAGGTATCCACAATCATAGAGGACAGTAATAGTATGGATGTCATATTAATGATGTTGACTCTGTTATTGATTTTGATGATAAACAAAATGCTTAAGTATAAGTGAGTATTAATTTTTTTTGAAGTGTGTTTATAGAAAAAGATGCTCATCATTCAACAAAATTTGATTGATTGTCAAAAAATAAAAAAATCCCAATTATTGATGAAAAATTAGTTTAAAGAGGATTTGATAGTTGAAGAATGCTTGAAAGGACATAAGAGTTCAACATAATTTGGTTTCAGTAGAAGTTCAGTTATTTTTGAAGAAATCTCAATCATGTGTCAACTCAAAAAATTGACTCATAATCAAAGTATCGACTCATGATAGTGGAAGTGTCTACTCAAGCCGATACGCAGAAAGAGTTTCAGATGGTATGGCTGAAATGTCGACTCATGCCAATCAAGTGTCGACTGAAGGATCGACTCATCGCCTGAAACTTTTTTATTACAGAACTTGCTGAAGTTGAGACTTGCTTGATGTGTCGACACATGGATGTCAATGTCGACTCAAAGTGTCAACTCACCAGTGGAAGTGTTGACTCATCTAAGAATTCCAAAGAGCTTCGTTGAAGATATTTGAACTAGGTGTCGACTCATGAATGAAGTGTCAACCTTAAGTATCGACTCGTAACTTGAGGTGTCGAAACTTGGAGTTCTGGGAACAGTAATGGCTAGTTTTCAAACGCAGAACTTGCCCCTCTTAGCTCCTAATGGCTAGTTTTTCATGTCTAACGGCTATAATCTAACTTTGAGGCCCTGGAAAGGTTTTTAAAATGATTCAAGTCAAATCTAAACAAAAGGAGAATCAAGAGGATTAAGGGAGGAACATCAAGAGAAAGAAAAAGCAAGTGCATTCACTCCCATTCATTGAGAGCAACTACCTTCAAGCAAAAAAAAGTCTCCAAGTATTCAAGAGCCTTCGAGAGCATTCAAGTTCAACCTTCTTGAGCATTTATTGAAGCATCATCAAGACTGAAGGCAGCACTACAACAAAGCTTCAAAGAGATATCCGCTTTTATTAGAAAGCTTTCATTGTTTCTTTACTACAAACTTATTCTTGTTATAAAGGTTTTTGGTTAGCCTATGAAAAATCAAGAGGTTTCTGGTTAGCCTATTGAAAAATCAGGAGGTTGTGGTTAACCTTGAAAACCAATTAGATTCTTGGTTAGCTCACAAAATCAAGGGAGGTTGTTGGTGAGCCTTAAAACCAATTAGGATCTTGGTAAGCCCCAAAAAACCAAGTGATGTTTTGACTTGTCAGCCTTGTGAAAACAAGTCAGGTTTGATTAGTGAGCCCGAAAAACTAATCGACTGTAATCGATTGAGATTATACTGAATTCCAAGTGGGCCTTGGGGAGTGGATGTATGTGCATTGAAAGGTACCGAACCACTATACTTGCTTTGTATTTGTGATTACTTGTCTCTTTAATTTTTCTTATTTTTTATTACTTTTATATTTTTGCTGCATACTCACTAAGAGCACTTTACACTTGCATTCATTGTACTTAGGTTGATTATTGGATTGGTTTACACACTTGCATTTCATTTAAATTTTTAAATACCTAATTCACCCTCCCTCTTGGTTGCTTACTGGACAACAAGTGGTATTAGAGCCATGTTCTCAGTATATAGGTCTAACCACCTTGAGTAAAGATCTATGGTAGCCTTTATTGGTACTAGTGTAGTTGAGGAACAAGCCTCAAATAGACCTCCATATTTTAATGGAACAAATTATACTTTTTGGAAAACTAGAATGAGAATTTACATGCATTCAATTGACTATAATTTATGGAAGGTTGTTGATAAGGGTCCTGATGTTCCTTCGATTGTTGTTAATGGTGTTTCCATCCCAAAGCTCGAAGAGGATTGGGATGAAAATGACATTAAACAATCCGAGATCAATGCGAAAGCAATGAATCTCCTCTATTGTGTATTTGATCCTAGTAAGTTTAATAGGATTTCTACATGCACATCTGCCAAGAAAATAAGGGACACATTTGAAGTTACCCATGAGGGTACTGATCAAGTGAAGAATATAAAAGTAAATATGTTAGTGCACACTTATGAGATGTTCCGAATGGAACCAAATGAATCTATCACATACATGTACACTAGATTCACGAACATACTAAATGGCATGAAAAGTTTAGAAAAAGTTATGTCTAATGCTAATCTTGTCAACAAAATTCTCAGGTCACTTCCAACTTCATGAGATCCAATGGTGACCACCATACAAGAAGCAAAGGATGTTGACAAATTATATTGGAGCAATTGGTGGGATCGCTCATGACTTATGAGCTAAATTTAAAGCAAAATCTATGGATATTGACAAAAAGAAAAAGGAGATAGCCTTCAAGTCTACTATTCAAGAAGAATCCTCAAATGATGAATCGAAAGAAGAAGAAGATGATGAATGTAAGAAGCACTTCTAGCAAGGAAGTGTTAAATGAAGGTTCACATGAAAACAATTTTTTAGAAAAATAAGGAAGTGTTAAGTGTTAAATGGATTGGTTCACATGAAAACAATTTTTTGTTAAATGAAGTTAATGAATTCAAAAATAAACTTGATGTTTTAGAAAAAAAATAAGGTTTTAATAATGAAAAATAATGTTTTGAAAAGATCTAAAACTATCATTTCAAATGGTGATCTTTAAAGAAAAACAAAGATTTACAAATAGAAAATAAAAACTATAAAAATGAAGTTGATAAAAGAAACCCTTTGTTGAAAAGTTCACCAACAGTTTTGAAAAACAAAATCTTCTTTTAAACAACCAAAAAGCTATTTTTAACAAAGCAGGATTAGGATACAAATCTCAAAAACTGCAAAAGTATCTAAAAAACTTTTTTGTACCTGCATCATCTAGTATTATATGTTTTTTATGCAAAAAATAAGGACACAAAGCTTTGCAATATAACATGAGAAAAATCAATACTTTTGGAAAGGTTTGGGTTCCAAAAGGAACCAATTTATATACTAATCCTAAAGGATCCAAGTTGGCTTGGGTTCCTAAAAACAAAACTTGATTTGTTTTACAGGTATGTCTTGTAACCAAGGAAAACAAAAGACTATAGTATCTTGATAGTGGTTGTCAAGGTACATGACAGGAGATGTGAAGCAATTCACTTCTCTTGAAGTAATAAATGGAGAGAGTGTGACCTTCGGTGATAATGGTAAAGAAAAAATCATTGGTATTGGTAAGGTTCACATCTCACGTTCTACTTATATTAGAAATGTACTCTTAGTTGAATGTTTAAAGTATAATCTTTTAAGTATTAGTTAATTTTGCAATAAAGGTTTTCAAGTTATTTTTAAATCATCTTATTGCATGATTGCTAGTCTTGATAAAATTGGAGTAAAACTCTTTAGAAAGAGGCATGGTAATATTTATTTGGTAGATTTAGATAATCTATCCTTGCCTAATGGAGAATGCCTAATTGCAATGAATTCTACTAAACATGAGACTAGTTGGCTTTAGCATAGAAGACTAGGACATGCTAGTATGTACTTACTTTCAAAACATTGCAAAAAGGATTTAGTAAGATATTTGCCGAAACATAGTTTTGAAAATGATAGAGTTTGTCAAGCTTGCCAATTTGGAAAACAAGTTAAAACATCTTTCAAAACTAAATGTTTTGTTTCTACTAGTAGGCCATTAGAACTACTCCAATGGATCTTATTGGACCAACTAGAACATCCAGTCTATGAGACAAGAGATATGGATTGGTTATAGTAGATGATTTTTCAAGGTTTACATGGGTATTCTTTCTTGTTCATAAAGATGAATCTTTTTCAATATTTGTGAAGTTTTACTGAAAAGTTTCTAATAAAAAAGGTACTTCGGTTATTTGCATACGTGTGATCATAGTTCTGAATTTGAAAATCAAGATTTTAAAAATTTTGTAATGAAAAAGGTATTGAACATAAATTTTCTGCACCTAGGACACCTCAGCAAAATGGGATGGTAGAAAAGAAAAAATCGTACTTTAAAAGAAATCGCATGCATTATGATTTACAAAAATGATTTGCTAATATATTTTGGGCTGAAACAATTAACACTGCTTGTTGTATTTTAAATCATATTTTAATCCCCCCTATTTTAAAGAAAACTCCTTATGAACTTTGGAATCAAAGAAAAGCAACTTTAAAATATTTTTAAGTTTTTGGTTGTCAATGTTTCATTTTGAATAATGGTAAAGAGAATCTAGGAAAATTTGATGCCAAGTCTGATAAAGGTATCTTTCTAGGATATTCTATATCAAGCAAGGCATACAAAATTTTTAACAAAAGAACCTTAGTTGTAGAGGAGTCTGTACATGTAATTTTTGAAGAGTCTACTAACAAATCCTCTAGAAAAGAGGATACATATGATGCATGTGTAGGTGCTGAAAAGCTAAAGAAGCTAACATTGGAAGATCAACCCTCACAACAAAGTGAAGAAGATCAAGATAAATGTGAAAGAGAAGAAGCCATACAATCCATACCAAAGCATCAAAATCTACCTAAGGAGTGGAGGTATGCTCATGGACATCCTAAGGAATTAATCCTAAGTGATCCATTTAAAGGGATAAGAACTCGATCCTCAATTAGAAATGAATGTGATAATATTGCTTTTGTTTCTGAAGTAGAGCCTAAATATTTTGAAGATGTTGATAGAGACCCTAACTGGATAAATTCTATGCAAGATAAACTAATTCAGTTTGATAGAAATAATGTTTGGACATTAAAAAAAGAACATCAAATGTTTCTATAATTGGCACAAAATGGATGTTTAGGAATAAATTAGATGAAAATGGAATTGTAATCAGAAATAAAGCTAGGCTAGTTGCCAAAGGCTATAATCAGGAGGAAGGAATTAATTTTGATGAAACCTTTGCTCCTGCTGCTAGACTTGAGGCAATTAGACTACTATTAGCATTTGCCTGTTTTATGAATTTCAAACTTTTTCAATGGATGTTAAAAGTGATTTTCTGAATGGTTATATAGCAGAATAAGTTTTTGTAGAACAACCACCTGGTTTTGAAAATCATGCACATCCAAATTATGTTTACGAATTGCACAAAGCACTTTATGGTTTAAAGCAAGCACCCCGAGCATTGTATGAAAGACTCATCAAGTTTTTGATTAAAAATAAATTCTCTAGAGGCTATGTTGATACTACCTTATTTCTAAAGAAGAAAAATGATAACTTATTAGTAGTACAAATCTATGTTGATGATATTATTTTTGGTGCGACTAATGAAATCCTTTGTCAAGAGTTTGTTAAGCTTATACAAGGTGAGTTTGAAATGAGCATGATGGGAGAACTCAATTTTTTTCTCGGACTCCAAATCAAGCAAACCAAAGATGGAATCTTCATCAACCAAGCTAAATATACAAGAGAAATCTTAAAGAAGTTTGGGATGAAGACTACTAAGTCAATAGGTACACCTATAAGACCCTCTTATAAACTTGATAAAGATGAGCATGGTAAATTTATTGATCAAAAATTATATAGAGGTATGATTGGCTCTTTATTATACTTGACTGCCAGTAGACCATATATAATGTTCAATGTATGCATGTATGCTAGATATTAGTCTGATCCTAAAGAGTCTCATTTGTTGGCTGTTAAGCACATTATTAGATACTTATATGGTATAATTGATATTGGTTTATGGTATTCTAGAGACTCATATGCTGATTTAATTAGATTTTCTGATGCTGATTTTGTTGGGTGTAAACTTGATAGAAAAAGTACTAGTGGAACTTGCCAATTTCTTGGAGTTCACTTAATCTCCTGGTTTAGCAAGAAACAAACTTCAGTTGCACTATCCATAGTTGAGGTTGAGTATATTGCAGCAGGAAGTTGTTGTACTCAAATCTTATGGATTAAGAAATAACTTGAAGATTTTGAAATCAAATTAACTAAGACACCCATAAAATGTAATAATACTAGTGCAATTTGCTTATATAAAAATCCTATTCAGCATTTTGGAAGCAAGCATATTGGAATTAGGCATCATTTTATTAGAAATCCTGTTAAAAATAATGATGTTGTGCTTGAATTTATTTCTACTGAATTGTAATTAGCTGATATATTGGCTAAGCCTCTCTAAGAAGATCGATTCAGTATGATTGAAGAGAGCTTGGGATCATCAATCCTTTTGATTGAAAAATTTTTAATCTTTGACCAATGAAAGATCAATTTTGATAACAATCATATTTAATTTCCTTGAATTTCACTGCAAGTCTATTGATTCTGATCATTACTTCATTTTTTATTTTTCTTTGGTTTTAAGTTGAAGTGTTGACACTTGTAAGTGTCGACACCTTGAAGTGTCCACACTTGGCCCCGTGTCGTGAGTCGATACTTAAATGGTGATAGACCGAGATAAAAATCCAAAATGAGGTATTTTTATGATCTTTTGTCTCCCAAGTCGAGCCGACACCTACCCTAACACCATACTATCCTCTTCTTCCCTCCAATTTTCAACTCCAACCCTTTCAAATTCATGTTTGGGATGGTTTTTGATTTGGTCTTTGGCATTTCCCCTCCTCCATTTCATTTTTGGACTGTTAAAACCCTAGATTTCCTCTCCTCTTGTACTTCAATCATTGATTTTATGGAATGGGGCCTAGGAAGCAAGTTGTCCATCATCCTCGGCTATCCAATCAAGAAGAAGAAAGAAGAAAAAAGGCCAGACATGAAGCCAGTGCACTGGATGCCCCTGCTCGACCTCTTTTTCCTGTAGCTAGTCGGATGGGTATGAAGATCATCATCGGAGGACGCCGTATGGACTTCGCGTTCATTGACCAGCAACATTTTTGGATAGGCTAGTGTCTCAGGGATGTTGGTTTGGTTCCATTTTTCTCATTGATAGAGAGATTCTACTCGAGCTTGATACGAGAGTTTTATGGATCTTTAGCCCAAGGCAGTGATGGATGAGTTGCACAGGTCCGTGGCAGAGATGTCCTAGTGACAGCAGAGATTCTGAGCAGAGTATGGGACATACCCATAAGAGGATCTATGGTTGACAGCATAGTAGATAGGTTCAGTGGTCTTCGATGTATTTCCGAGTCAGATGACCTGCTTGAGAGAGCCACTATTGTTGCATCCAAACTTTCAGCTGAGATGAGGTTGCTACATCACATTGTTGCCTGGATCCTTATACCGAAGACCGGCCATTTTGACTTCATCACAGAGAGAGAGCTACTAGTGATGGTGTCTCTAGTTCATCATACTCCTATTTGCCTACCAGTACCTATGGTACATCAGATGATGGAGGCATCTGTGAGTTAAAGATTGTGTTTGCCCTATGGGATGGGCTTGACTTTGCTATTCAGAGCTTATAGTGTTGTTATGGATGATGAACCCTACTGGATGTTACTGCACATTGATGTCTATGACATCAGATCTCTTCACTGGATGGGGTATCAACTAGTTAGAGGCCAGTGGAGACGATGAGTATCATGTCAGGCCATTGACAGAGATGAGGATACAGCAAAGGAGGAGCGCATATTTTTGGGTGAGGCAGGACCTTCAGAGACACACATTGACATGCCTGACATTCAGCCCGAGCCTTCAGCATAGCCAGAGCCTACTCCTCAGCCCAAGCCTACATAATCAGATATTCCAGGAGCTTCGAGAGTCTTGAGGATAAAGTCGCTCTCATTGAGATAGAGACTATGATCATTCATTAGCGAGTCGACAGTTTCATTATGGAAACTTGAGAGAGCCATCAAGGTTTAAGAGATGGGATCTCTGCCATTCTGTTTGCTTTGAGTAGACCCTCTTCTAGGAGTGTTCTCGATACTTCAGCTCCAGCTGATTATGCTCTAGTTCCACCTACTCTGGGACCAGTCATGGATGATAATGATGATGTGTCTGACTCTGATGAATTTGACTTTCCTGATGTGATGACAGAGCCAGTGTCGAAGACAACAGCTGACCCTCCTAGGAGTCCCATTCATGATCCATTGAGTTCATCCTTCCAGACTCTTATCCTACCCACACCTCCTTCTAAACCAACTGATCATTCTACCATTCTTATACTCACACCTATCATTTCTTCAGTTGATACACCTATTATTGATACACCTATTGTTGTTTCTTCATCATTACGTATATCTTCCCTTATCCGGGAACTAGGATTTTATACTCATGCTTTCCATCATCTTGATTTCGGTCCTTTATTTGATCATACACCACATCCTACAGTTTTCAAGACTGTCACTCCGATCAGTTCTTCTCTTGCTGTTGACATAGCTTCTACCTCTTCTGCTCCAACTAGAGGGAGAACTTAAGTTAGACATAGAGGACGAGGTTGTCGTGTTCCATCTAGATCGACTAGGACTCATCTTCGTGATCTTCGATCTATGTGGCCTCGATCTCGTGCTTTTACTGATACCAGACTGATAGCGATTGGATCTTTAGATGATGAGGATAATGCTTAGGATAGTTTTTATATTTAGATAGTTTATATTTTAGCACTTGTTGTATGTTTCTTTTGATGTTAATTTACTCTTTTGTATCAATCTTGTATCAAATGAATGAATCATTTTCTTTTACTTCATGTTATGACTTTGAATGAATGAAATGCTTTATTTAATTTCAGTGATTCAATGTTCTCCTTCATGAATGAGTGAATGACTTATATTTATGTTCGAGTTTATTGCCTTCTTCCTTCCTTTTTTAATGATAACAAAAAGGAGGAGAGATAAGTATAAATGTGAAGTGAATGAGAGATAAACTTTTTTTGCAAACTACTTTGAAAAATGCTTAAAATCTGAAATTTCTGTTCATTATGTGAGGGGGAGTAATCCCTCCTTTAAATTGGAAAATCTATTTTGCTAAAATTTTCATGTCCAATTCTTACTTTTAGATGCTTAAATTTTATCTTATTTTCATTAAAAGATCTTCAAAAATCAATTTTATAGATCATCTCTTCAAGGGGAGTATTTATATACTTTACAGTATTCTATTACTGAAGTTATTACTTTTGAGCATGTTTTCTTTGAGTATCATGATACATGTGTTGGGAATTGTGTCCCAAAGCCAATTGCCTGGGTTGTAGGTGGTTGAGCTCAGTATTGTACTCTTTCTTTGAATTAATAAATATATTTTTTTTTGGCAGCTCATCATATTTTATATTTCCCTGAAATGAACTCTTTCCATGTGATGAAGTCCTTAGGACTACATTGACTTCGATACAGAGAGGATGTATCGAGTGGTCCTTAAACCTTGTTCACAACCAAAGGATATATTGTACTGGATGGCAATATATCAAGTATAGGTTGTTGTAGTTCACATCGTTTGGTTGTCCTCTTGACCAAATGAGTGTGGTGACACTGATGTGATCTACAAGTGGGATATGTGATATCTTATTGAATATGACTCCGTGCAGCCCCTTTCTGCCAAAGGGATACTCACGATTGGATATGGGTATATATGTCCCTCCGACTTGAGGTCATCACAGTAGCTTGCAAGCAACTTCCTGTGCTTTGGTGCCAGACTACCCGGATTTCTAATCCGGTGATGGAAGGTTTCTAGGTACAGGCAAGTACTTGTGGAGCAGTGATGGACCAAGATGGAATTGACCTGTCCAAACAGTTTGGATTGAATGTCTCGCAGTATCTCAATTTAGCAAATCCTCGACCGGGGTAGTCCTAGTGAAGAGTCACCGGACTTGCAAGGTTGAGACATGTAGTGGACTGACTCTGTCTGGGTTGGCAGCCCAATCTCAGTCTTCCTGAGCATTAGAGGTCAAAGGGATGAATTATACGGTAACCATATGCCAGAGGTTCGATATTTTGCTCCCGCATCTTCGACCTATCCGACGCCGGGACCCATTGCTAGATGGTTTCCTGTGTTGGTACTAAATTGTTCTAGTGCTACCGTTTAGTTTCGAACCTATTGGTCACACGCCACAGAGGATTACTCTCTGATCCGAATACCGATTTATGATTGAAAATCATCTCGGTTTTATGGTCACAGTATTTTTTGAGCACTATTTTCCCCCTCTTGCCCTTGTCTGTGTCAACCGAAATTGTTTCGTGCTGACCAAGACTGCACCAGTTTTTTTTGAATAAGTCTTGAACTGATTCGTAGCTCGTTTTGGCCTCCAATTTGTTGTGAACCAATTTTAATCACTTGAACCAATTTAATGGGCTTGAACCGATTCAATTGGATTGAACTGCTTGGTTTAAATGTTTTTGGGCCGGTTGATTGAACCGCATCTTCTTTCACCGTGTAATCGTTTTACTGCTGTTGAAATTCCCTTATGCTGGAAAGAATTCCAAGCATCTGAAGAGGCCAAACGATTATCCCTTCCCCTCCCTCCACCCGCTGCCTTATCTCCCCTTTTAATCCCTGTTTATGGCCTGGTTAATGGGTTTAACCACAGCCTCATCGTCTCCCAGCCCCTTACCCTCTACTCTTCGGCCTATTTAAACCCCAGCAAGTCCCCTGTTTCAGCAGATGAAGTTACACCGTGTAAAGAGCTGAAAATTACAGTCTGGACGTTCTTTGAGAGGCTGAAAGTTCTCCCTTTTGAGAGTTTATTCTTTGGCACCTGGGGCTGGGTTTAAAAGTATGTGAGGGAGAGAACAAGGCCTTAATCCCTTGTTTTGTTGTGCTCTAACCTGCACTGCAGCAAAGGAGTGTTGCTGCAATCCACCGTGATGTTGCTCCTCCTCCAGCACTAGCACCAGTGTGAAGGCGGATCGAAGAGCCCCCGGTGTGTCTTCCCTCTAGAGGAGTACCCTTCTTCTCTTGGGAGCAAGCCTCGTGAGCCGGGATCACCGCTGCAACTCCAACGCCAAGAAGAACACTGCTAGTTTTCTGCAACAGAACTTCGGCAGCAGGCTTTTGGCCCTCTTGTATATCGTATACACTGACCTTTTCTTACAGATTTCGATTGGAGATCGAAGAGCGCTTGTCCAAGTGCCGCTGCTCAAATTTGGGAGGAAAAGGAGCTCCGGAAGCCACCATTTGATCGCTGTTTTGAAAGCCAAAAACAGAGCATCTCAACGGTCCAAGGAGGAGAAGACTGGAATAAGTTTATCCCACTTATTCCAGCCTATTCCAGCTTTATTCTAGAGTTATTCCAGGTGAAATAAAGGTATGAAAAATTTTATTTTAATCATGCATAAATAGATGTATTTATTTGTATATTTTACCAAATATTATGTCCTCGTTACATGCCTACATGCAACATGAATAGGTTAGTTCTGAGCGGAGCAGTTTCCGCTGCGGTGATTTTTAAAATGTTTTAAAATCCATTCTGCTCCCGTAGCTATTTGCATGCCTGGTGTAGGATCATGTCAAACCACCTGCACCGTTTTTTCTTCAACATAATTTATTTCTTATATAATGTTCAAGCTCTGATACTCATCTCAAATCAGTTTCAAAAGAAAATTTTAAAATCTATAATAAACATCTCTTTCCATATTTCAATATCTATTGCAATAAGCTCTATGCACATTAAAAAATTTTCTTTAAAAGCTTATTATTGAATTTATACTTAAAAATTTTGTCATCATCAAAAAGGGGGAGATTGTTGACTCTGTTATTGATTTTGATGATAAACAAATGCTTAAGTATAAGTTGAATACTAACTATTTCTTTGAAGTATGTTTTTATAGAAAAGGTGCTCATCAATTCAACAAAATTGACACGGTTGAAGTGTCGACTCAAAGTGTAGACTCAAGGATCGGCTCATCGTCTGAGACTTTTTGTTATAGACTTGCTGAAGTTGAAGACTTGCCTGAAGGTCGAGACATGGATGTCAGTGTCGACTAACCAGTGGAAGTGTCGACTCATCTGAGAATTCCAGAGAGCTTTATTGAAGATATTTTAACTAGGTGTCGACTCATGGAATGCAAGTGTCGACCTTAAGTGTTGACTCATAGCTTGAAGTGTCGACACTTGGAGTTCTGGGAAAGTAACAGCTAGTTTTTCAAATACAGAACTTGCCCCTCTTGCTTCCAATGGCTAGTTTTTCATGTCTAATGGCTATAAACTAACTTTGAGGCCTTGGAAACATTTTTAAAATAATTAAATCAAATCTAAACAAAAGAAGAATCAAGAGGATTAAGAGAAACACCAAGAAAAGAAAAAGCAAGTGCATTCACTCCTATTCATTGAGAGCAACTACCTTTAAGCAAAAAGAGTCTCCAGTATTCAAGAGCATTCAAGTTCAACCATCTTGAGCATTTATTAAAGCATCATCAAGATTGAAGGCAGCACTACAAGAAATCTTCAAAGATATCCCGCTTTTATTAGAAAGCTTTCATTGTTTCTTACTACAAACTTATTCTTATTATAAATGTTTTGGTTAACCTATGGAAAACCAAGGAGGATTTTGGTTACCCTATTAGAAACCAAGGAGGTTGTTGGTTAGCCTTGAAAACCAATTAGGTTCTTGTTAGCCTGCAAACCAAGGGAGGTTTTCGATGAGCCTTAAAACCATTAGGTTCTTGGTAAGCCCGGAAAACCAGTGAGGTTTTGACATGTAAGCCTTGTGAAAACAAGTCGAGTTTGATTAGTGAGCCCGAAAAACTAATCGACTGTAATCAGTTGAGATATATTGAATTTTCAAGTGGGCCTTGGGAGTGGATGTAGATTCATTGGAAGCATCGAACCACTATACTTGCTTTGCATTTGTGATTACTTATCTATTTAATTTGCTCTATTTTTTATTGCTTTTATATTTCTGTGGTATACTCACTAAGAGCACTTTACACTTGTATTCATTATACTTAGGTTGATTATTGGATTGGTTCACACACTTGCATTTCATTTAAATTTTTTAGAAACCTAATTCACCCCCCTCTGGATTGCTTACAGGGCAACAGATGAGAGGAGTATCTTGGAGAGATCGGTAGTATGGATGGAATTGCAGCTTCAAAGGTGAACAGCAGTGACTTTCTTTCACAGGTGGAGGATAAGCCGTCTACATCAACTAGCAAGGTGCTTCAGTTGAGGTGGAGTTAGGCAGGAGTGATCCTCTATAATGAAGGATCAAAAAGGAAAATCAATGTTCAAAGTGAAGTGCCCGAACATCCATAAGCAAAGACTTGCAGGATAGTGCAGGGGAGTGGCATTGCATAAACCTCAATGTATAATCTGGAAGCCGGTGAGATATGGCATGGAAGAAACTATATCATATGCTCTTATATCTATTAATGGAGATCCAGAAAATTTTATGGAAGCCATAGAAGGTCCTGATAATAGTCATGGATGCAAGGCATGATGGAAGAGATGAAATCTCTCAGTGGAATAAGACATGATAGTTGGTGGATCTACCTAAAGAAGCTTGAGCAATTGGCTCCAAATGGGTGTTCATAAAAAATTAATACCTTCAAGCAAGGTGGTGTGAGATACAAGGCAAGGCTAGTAGCAAGGGATTTCACAGAGGGAGAGAGTTAACTACACAAAGGTGTTTTCTACTGTGGTAACACCTACTTCAATTCATGGTGGGGGCACCAGGATCAAACACAGATTACTTGGCCGTATTTGGTTTACCTAGCCATGTATCAAATTTTATAATCAACTGAATTGAGTCCTGTAATAAGTTGAGGTTAGTTGATTGTCTCAACCCTCAACCTAGTCATTATTTTGAGTCCAATATGAGCTCAATTTTGTACAAGAGAGGAGGTTACCACATTTGAGTTCCACCAGCCACATCCAGTATCAGAGGCCACTACATCATCCATTGGGTTTTTGTGACAACCCAGGATCCAAGATGCTTATGGAAACCCTGATTCCTTCCAGATGCCCTCCAGATGCCCAGATTTCCTTCCAGATGACAGAGCATATTCTCAGAATAGGGAACCCATGATTCCAGACATCCACTGCATCCAAGCCCAAAGAAATCAAGCCCAGGTGCCAAGCCCAGCCCTTAAGAAGCATGATTCCAGGGAATATTCCAGCTACCAGGCTAACAGCCACCCCAGCTTCCAGAGGCCCAAACCCATGCATCCAAGCACCTTTGGGCTGGCCCCTTGCTGCTCCTAGAGGCCCAACATGCCCCCTAGGCATCCTTGAAGTGTTGACCAAGTCCAAGAGGTTTCGTTGAGTGGAATAGTCAAAGCATGAAGGAAAAAGGAGAAGACTAGGTCAATTCCTAACCTAATGGGGATTTGTTTTTCTAACCTAGCTAGGAAAGGACTTGTATTCCAATTGGGAAGAGGACATGTAACCCAAGTGTAACCATGGTTAGTGAGGGTATGGGAACTCTATAATACCCCACCCTCCCCCTCTTATAAGCATCTCTTTCTTATGAAAACAATTTGCTGAAATTTGAGTTATTGCCTTGTGTTGGTGTTTTGTTTTGGTTCTTTGGTTTGTGTTCTTATGCTTGGACGAATTCCTTGCTACCCTAGCTTCCTTCTGCACCCTAACTCTGCCATCCAAGCCTTCACACGTCCAAGAAGAAGTGCCCTAGGCCGCCAACCGAGGAGATCTTCAATAAGCTTCAAACAGCCATCTTCTAACCCTATTCCTAATTCCTTTCAACCCATAGTTCCTTTCTTATTTTTTAATTGCTGTTTTGATTAACCCTGATGCTTGTAGGAACCCCGAGGTGCTTTCCCTTCCTTGAGGAGGCCTTGTTTGCTGCCCAGACTGCCCAGATTCGCCATCAGATTCAAGGGAAGCAAGGCTTCTTCTTCCAGGCTCCGATCAGAGTGTGAGTGATCTCTTCTGCTACTGATTTTTAATCTTTGACTAAAGAATCCTTCCCTTCTCTTATTATCTGATTTAATGAAGAAAGCTATCCTAAACGGGAGTTTCTCAACTCTCAGGTCCTGGATATTTTATTGGTTTGCATGAGTATGCCTGCGACCCGATGATTCTTTGCACTTCTAGTCTTTCCTCTAGTTCTTACTTCATTTCGAGAATCTAGCATGCAATAAAATTAAAAAATCACAAAAAAATTTTTTACTATTTTACATGCATGTTTAGCAATCTTAGAGTCGTCCTACATCAGTTTGGTATCAGAGCAGGTTTAGGATAGTTTTTATCTGCATTGCAATCACAAACCCTAATTTCAGCAATTTGTCCTGCATTAGTTATCAGTTTTGCATCTATTTTCGACTATCTAAAAATTTTGTTTTTCTCTAACTTTGCATGAACTATTCTTTTTGGGTCCTCTATTTTATAAAATCTTTAATTAATTTTATAGAAAACCTAAATTTTTAAGATTTGGCATAGTAGAAATTCTAACAAAATCCTAATAATTTCTATAGTAGTCCAAAAACCCTAGGTTTTCATTATCATATAATTTTTGTTCTACATGAAATTTGGTAGGTTTCATCAAAACCATCCATCCTCTATTTCAATTTTTGTTTGATTTTTTTATGCATTGGCATCTATGTCAAATTCTGCATCATTTGAACCCTAATTTTTCTAATTTCTGCTATTTTGTATACTTAACTCAACTAACCTAATCAACTTCCAAACCCCCCAATCCCAAGACAACCTTGTTTGCTAACCCTAGTAAACTTAAACTTAACTTGACATCTCATAAATTAATTAAAAATTATTTTATTTTTTGATTATTTTAGATTGCATCAGGACCATTGATTGTTCATCATCTGTTAATCTAATCTTAAGGGCATCTATATAACATCAGGGCAGAAGGTCATAACTTGTCCTAGGCCCAAAATAACCACCTAGCATTTCCACCCAAGCCTTAATTAAAATTGATTAGACATAATTTGCCCTAGTGGGCTAGGAGACATCAACAGGTCGGTTCGAGCTGTGTGGGCCAACTAGTGCATTTAATCTTTTAGCTATTACTGAAAGCTGGTGTCTAAGGCTGGGGGTCTAGAGTCAAACGACCTAAGTGGTGCTATGGTTTTGAATTGGGTCCCTGCGAAAGCAGGGGCCTCCCACACTCCCACCCCCTACCTGGCCAGTGGAAGGACTAGCTATTGGGTTAGGTGTAAGTTGAGCTAATCCACCCAGTTTCTGGCTCTAAGTCTAGGAACCCTAGATTATACTAGCTTTTCTCTCTTTTTGCATGCTTGGTTACACATCATTTCATTTTGATTGTTTGATTTGTTGCATGCCCACTAGATTAGGAGCCCAATACTAGTAGACTTAATACAACCCAACTAGTGTGACCATGAAGTCCAACCCTAGGAGATTCCAATACTCTGATCCATATAGGAGCCCAACCCTAGGAGACCCCATACCATGACCCATACTTGGAGACCAACCCTAGGAAACCCCATACTCCGCCCTTACTGGAAGTCTAACTATAGGAAGCACAATTATCAAGTACCCACCTTCAATGGCACCTCAAATCCTGAGGATTACATAGACTGGGAAAAAACATTGAATAATATTTTGAATGGTATGGCTTGAGTGATGAGAAAAAGTGTCAATTTGTTTGGTTCAGGCTAACTGATCAAGCTAGATTATACTGGGACCAAGTAGAAAGACTCAATAATCAATAGGCAACCTACCCATTACCACCTGGGAGCCATGAAGTTAAAGCTTAGGGCTAAGTATGTTCTCCCATACTATCGATAGTGCCTTCTAGACCAATGGAATAGGTTATACCAAAGAAATGGTCTATGTCAGAGTATATAGCCCAATTTTAAGAATGTGCCCTTAGGTGTTGCCTAGACAAACTCAAACCAGTGAACTTATCTAGGTTTGAGACTGGCCTTCATGAAGTCATCCAGTGGGAACTATCTCATTAACAAATTCAAAACTTAGAGGAAGCCTATAACATAGCTTTGGAATTCGAGTCAACCCTTAAGACTGAACCATTATGACCTATGAATTCATAATCCTTAGTCAGCCTAACCCCATAGGATCAGTACCCCAGACCCTAGCCAGTTTTCCTTTAGCCAAACCCTCCTACTATCCCATTGGTTCACCAAGATGATCTAGAAGAAGAAATATATGAAGCTGACCTAAGTTTGTAGAGGAGTACGAAGATGATGAGTCTATTGTAGATCTAGAGGAAGAACACCTATAGAAGACCCAGAAGTTGTTGACTATACCAAACCCCAATAGAAACCAACCCAAATTAGTTGAGTCTGAAGTCTAACCCAGTTCAACCATGGAGTCCAATCTAGAAACCCTCAAGGCCCTAATTGAACAATGGGCCCATAAATTTAACCAATTCCAAACCTAGTTTACCCAATCCACCATCCTAGAATCAGTTGACCCTGACCAAACCCGGTAGAAGCCAATCCATGTTAGTTGATCCAGTAGAATTCAGGTAGAAGCCAATCCAGTGTTAGTTGATCCAGTAGATAACCAGGTTGAAGCAACCCTAGAGTTAGTTGACTTTAACCACACACAACTTGTAGTGGAAGAACCCTTAAAGGAAGAACCATGAGGAATCCTGTCCCACTATTAGAGCTTTACTTGAGGAGCCACTGGAAGAAAGCCCAATTAAAGAGCCCAGTCATTTGATTTATAAACCATAAGAGTTTATTAAGGACTTAATCTCTTTAGATCAATGCCCTCAAGATGAAGTCACCTTTTTGCCTCCACTTGATCTTTTTCCTGAAATCAATGACCCTTTCTTCCATTATGTAGACCCTTTAGATAGACATCAACCCCATAAGGTAAACCTCATTAGTCTAGGACTAATTCATCACACACCTTCTTGCATTCCATTCTATCCAATCAATCCCGAACCCTTTTCCTGCCAAACTAACCCCGAATCCACCTCTTATTTTTTGCCTTTTCTTGAGTTTTCTTGTATTTCCTTAACCATTCACCTGCATCATGTAGAGGTTTGCATGTTGCATTCATTTATTGCCCATGTTAGGTTTGCATGTTACTTTTGGTATACTTTGTGGCATTTGCTAGGAGTACATAATAAATTTTAATGTGCATGCCATGATAGGATCAAACCTAGAAAGTCTATAGTCTCTTAGGTTTTAGACCCGAAGAGTCCAATAAGTTTCCTTTGATAAGAAAGCCTAGTTGAGTCTATTAGGTGTTAGTTTTGAGTCTAATAAAATTCACAGTCCTAACCTATTTTTCTACACCTACACTAGCCTCCGCACAGCATATGCATATGAAAATTAGTCAAAAGCTGAACGTAACTAATGAACCAACAACAACTTGGCTAATTCCCAAAAGAGATATAAGGATTTTGCAGGGAATTTTGTAGTTGTAAAGAATTTTCTGCTTGTGAAGCTTGCCCATCCAAAATAATGAAGAGTAATGGACCCAATGCCTATGTGCGTGAGATACTACCTGAATTAGGTATTAGCTCCACCTTCATCATCTCAGATCTTATAGAGTCTAGGGAGCTAGCAGCGATACTACCAAGCACCTTGAGCCTATCCTCCCTCTGAGAGAGAACCCACCCCAAAGTGTCCATATATAATTGGCCAAATAGTGAGGAAATGATTGAGAGAACCGTAGACGATCAAGCCATATGTACCCATAATCGTGGCTATTAGAGGTACTTGGTCTAGTGGCAAGGTTGGCCAGAATTCGAGGACTCGTGGATCACCTGTGAGGATCTGCAGCACCTCAACCCAAACCTACTCGAGCACTATGAGAGCCAAGTTATCCCATACTCGACAGGATCGAGTTCCTCCCATCCCGGAGAATTGGTGGGGGCACCAGGATCAGACACAGATTACTAGGCCTTATTTGGTTTACCTAGCCATGTGTCAAATTTTATAATCAACTAGAATTGAGTCTTGTAATAAGTTGAGGTTAGTTGATTTGTCTCAACCCTCAACCTAGTCATTATTTTGAGTCCTTAATATCAGTTATGAGTCTAATATGAGCCCAGCTTTTGTACAAGAGAAGAGTTACAATATTTGGAGTTCCACTAGGCCACATCCGAAGTCAGAGGCCACTACATCAGCCCATTGGATTTTGTGTGACAACCTAGGATCCAAGATGCTTCTGGAAATCCTGATTCCTTCCAAATGCCCTCTAGATGCCCAGATTCCCTTCCAGATGCCAGCATATTCTCATAATAGGGCACCCATGATTCCAGAGGTCCACCTGCATCCAAGCCCAAAGAAATCAAGCCCAAGTGCCAAGCACAACCCTTAAGAAGCAAGATTTCAAGGAATATTCCTGCTATTAGGCTAACAGGCCAACCCAGCTTCCAGAGGTCCAAACCATACACCCAAGCCCCTTTGGGCCAGCCCCTTGCTACTCCTAGAGGCCCAACACTCTCCCCTAGGCATCCTTGAAGTGTTGACCAAGTCCAAGAGGTGTCCTTGAGTGAATAGTCAAAGCATGAAGGAAAAAGGAGAAGACTAGGTCAATTCCTAACCTAATCGGGATTTGTATTTCTAACCTAGCTAGGAAAGGACTTGTATTCTAATTGGGAAGAGGACTTGTAACCCAAGTATAACCATGGTTAGTGAGGGCATGGGAACTCTATAAATACCCCACCCCCTCCCCTCTTGTAAGCATCTCTTTCTTATGAATACATTTGTTGAAATTTGAGTTATTGCCTGTGTTTTGATGTTTTGTTTTGGTTCTTTGGTTTGTGTTCTTGTGCTTGGACGAATTTCTTGCTATCCTAGCTTTCTTCCACACCCTAACTCACTACCATCCAAGCCTTCACTTGTCCAAGAAGAAGTGCCCTAGGCCGCCAACTGAGGAGATCTTCAACAAGCTTCAAATAGCCATCTTCTAACCCTAATCCTGATTCCTTTCAACCCATTGTTCCTTTGTTATTTTTAATATTGCTATTTTGATTAACCCTGATACTTGTAGGATCCTCGAGGTGCTTTCCCTCCCCTGAGGAGGCCTTCTTTGCTGCCCAGACCGCCCAGATTTGCCATCAGATTCAAGGGAATAAGGCTTCTTCTTCCAAGTTCCGATCAGAGTGTGAGTGATCTCTTCTGCTATTGAATTTTAATATCTGACTGGTAAGAATCCTTCCCTTTTCTTATTATTTGATTTAATGAAGAAACCTATCCTAAATTGGGAGTTTTTCAACTCTCGGGTCCTAGATATTTCATTGGTTTGCATGAGTATGCCTGTGACCTGATGATTCTTTGTACTGCTAGTCTTTCCTCTAGTTCTTACTTCATTTTGGGAATCTAGCCTACAAATAAAATTTAAAAACCATAAAAAAATATTTTATTATTTTACATGCATGTTTAGCATCTTAGAGTCATCCTGCATCAATTCGAGTGTTGTTGTCATAGTGGCAAAACATGATATGGAATTGGAGCAGATGGATGTGAAGACAACCTTTCTACATGAAAGTCTAAAAGAGAAGATCTACATGAGCAACCTGATAGCTTCATTGAGATAGGATAGGAGAATAAGGTATGTCTACTCCAGAGTCATTGTATGGTTTGAAACAATCACCTCGTCAGTGGTATCATAAATTTGATACATTTATCACGAGCCTTGGGTTTCTTAGATATGAACATGACCATTGTGTTTATGTCAAGGATGTAGATACTATGGATGCTCTGTATTTACTTATATATGTGGATGATATGTTGAAGCCAGTAGAAGTATGAAAGCTGTGAAAGGGCTGAAGAGATGGTGCGGACACCAGAGGCACCAGAATAAGACAGAGGCTTCTCAACCCTCTATGAATATCTTAGTAGTGTTTGATTAGTGAGTCCAATTTTGTAATAAAGGCTTAGCCCACTTGAGTCTGTATTCTGGTCCTTGAGTCCTATTTTGAATCTGTATCTGTCCCCTGAGTCCTGTTTTGGGCCTTTCTACATTTGAGTCTGTATTAGGTTTTGGATATGGTTAGTTTAATTGAGTCAAGTTGAGTCAAGTCTTGAGTTAAGTCAGTTCATGTTGAGCCATTTATTATTTTGAGTCCTTTAAGTCTCATATTGAGTTCAGTCCAGTCCAACAAGAGAAGACTCAAGACACTGTTGGACTCCAGCCAGAGTTTGACACTTCAAGGAGCCCAGTCATACTTGGATGTGCCACCTTGGATTATATGAGAAGGGTCTTGAGATCACCACCATTGAAGACCGGATGACAACACATTAGCCTATCGAAAAGGATAATAGGAGAAATCCTAAAGCCTACCCAGCACTAAAATGGGCCGCCCAAAGCCCTGGCCCATCATGAAATTGGCACCCCGTTATGGTTACCTTCCCTTTGTCGGCCACCCTTATGATCACCACACTTTGGCCGTCCATGATAAGAGAGGGAGAGAATGTTTGAGTTCATTTAGGAGAGTGAGGTTTCCATGTAATCTAGCTAGGGTTTGAGTGGGAAAAGGATTTATAGGAATTCTCTTGTATGCCCTTACTTAGAGCCCAAGTTTGTAAGTCAATATAAAGACCCCCTCTCATGTATATTTTAATCTATGATTATGAATGCAAAATTTCTTGAGTTCTTCTCAAATTTTTATGATGCGGGACTAATATGCATGCGATTATTTTTGTGTATTTTATATGTGGAGTTAAGTGGTTAAATCCCAAAATTGGATCAAAATAAGTTGTAGGGAATTCTATATGATATTGAAGTCAAGCATGCAGATTAGGACCTAGAAGCAATAAAGAGGATTGCCGGATTGAGAAGCCTCGGTTAGGGCAAGTTCTCCTACAATAAACTACTGGTTGCAGAGGGGGTACCTGACAATGTCTGAAGCACCCGATGAAGATCTTAGCAAAGGGATCTCTCGTTTCTCGATGGATGCGGCTAGAAAAATCGAGCCATAGACCTGCGGATACCCAGCTTTCTGCTCCGTGTTCTGATTGAGGAGTGGCTAGAGTCGTTGGATTCGTAGGAACTCGAGGACCTACAAACGACCTGTCAGGGGTTAGAAAACTCAGAGGAGATTAAGAAAATAAAGGAAAGCAGTAAAGGAAAGGAAGTTTTGGAGTGGGCGGCCAAGGCTCTGGAAGTTTGGCTAGCGGAAGGAAGATGGTTACAGCCTGGAAAGAAGAAAACTCTCACACCCCTTTATGCACATAGCAGGTAACACTCAAAGTAATAGAAGAACTCAAGGTTTATTTCATATATCAAAAGCGTTTCATACAAGAGACTAGGGTCCCTTAAATAGACCCTTAACCTTGGGCCCCAAGTAATGGTACTTAAGACTTTACATATGACTCCTTCTCCCTTTCAAACCCTAACTAGAATATAAGGTAACATAGGTAGAAAATCCCACATAAATTGCTCTCCCTCTCCTTGTCTTGGTCGGCCAAGGGGGTGACCATAAGTGGCCGACCAAGGGGATGGTCACCATAAGAGATGGCGCCCTAGTTCCTTCCTAGGCCTGGGCTGGCCCATTTCTTTCCGCTGGTTCAGGGCTTTGGGTTTGTGCTTGTTTTAATTTTCTCTTCCTGGATCTTCAAGTCTTTAAGCTGGGTTGGACTTGGGCTCAACTTCCATGTCTTCAATTAGGTTGGACTTGGTATTCACTTGTATGATGTGGTCTTGAGTCTTCGATATGCTTGGACAGGACTCAAAAAAATAAAATTAGCTCGACATGAGCTGACTATACTGAACTGAACTAGCTCAACATGAGCTGACTAATTATAGGGCTCAAATAAAAATAACTCAGCTGGACTAAGCTTTATTACAGTGGACTCAATGTCAATTAAGTGATCCACAGAGGGTTAAGAAGCCTATGCCTTATTCTGGTGCCTTTGGTGTCCCCACCAATTCTCCCGGGGTGTGAGGAACTCGACCTTGTCGAGTGAAGATCAGACTGGCTCACATATCTCTCGAAAGGTCTGGATTGAAGTGTTGCAAGTCCTCTCAAGAAATCCATGAATCGTCCGACTTTGGCCAGCCTTGCCATCGTACCAGGAAGCATTGATAGTCACGACCCCGGGTCATGATGGCTTGATTATCCAGGATACACTCGATCCGTCTCATCTCTCAGGCCAATTTGTTAGTGGACACTCTGGTTAGGGTCACTCACAATGAAAAGGAATTGCTAAAAGCCTCACTAGGTATCGCTGCCGTTTCCTTATACTCAACCAGGTCTGTAATATTGAAGGTAGAACTATTGCCCAAATCCAAAGGCAAGTCTAACACCTAGGCATTTGATCCAACCTTCTCTATCACTTTAAAAGGTCCAACTCTTCTCTATCACTTTAAAGGTCGGCTCTGCAAGCATTAAGCTTCTTTTAGGCCTAAGCCTAACCAAGATAGAATCCACTACATCAAATTCTTTGGTCCATCTTTGAAAATTAGCTAGTTGTTTCAAAATTAGTGCAGGTGGTGAACATGCTGGGCACATGCAGACTCCTAACAAGATGATGCAAAGGACTCAAACCTACACCTAACATACTCGACTCTGCATTCCTATGGAAGGAATTTTATTGAACTCTTTAGACCTAAACCTAAGAGATTATAGGTTCTCTAGGTTTGATCCTAGCTTGACATGCACATGAAAATTTACATTGAACTCCTAGCAAATTCCAAAGAGTATGCCAGAAGTAAGATGCAAACCTAACATGCGTGATGAATGCATGCAGTATGCTAATCTCAGCTAAATGCAATCTAATGATCCTAGAAATGCTAGAGGTGTTTGGAAAGTGCAGAAAATAGAAGTGGATTCAAAATTAGTCTGGTAGGGTAGGGAAAAAGGTTCAAGGTTAGTTGGATAAAGTAGGATAAAAGAAGGGGCGTCAGGGACTAATCCTAGACTAATGAGGCTAACCTTAGGGCATGCAGTATATCTATGGGTCTACATAATGGAAGGATGGGTTATTAATCTCAGGGAAGAGGTCCTTAATGGGACTATAGGAGGAGGCTCATCTTGAGGGTACTGATTCAAAGAGATCAGGTCCTTAATAATTCTATAAGTTCTTGTATTTTAGGACTAGACTCTATAATTTGGCTCTCCTTTATGGTTTCCTCAGGTAAGGCTCTAGCAGCAGTACATAGGTTCTCTTCCTCTATTTGTTCTTCCCTATAGCTTTAGGTTGGATGTGGTCAAGGCCAACTAGCTCTGGGTTGGTTTCTACCTGGGTATCTATTGGGTTATCTAATTCGGAATCTACTAAAGGTGTCTCCTCTTCTCCCTCATACTCATCAACTAAGCTCGTATCAGCTTCATACACTTCTGCGTTAATGTAAGCCTTGTGAATCTCAGGAATGGTTGGGAAGGCCGCTAAGGAAAAATTGTCTAGGTCCTAGTTTCTGAGTATGCGCAATAATCCTAGTAGGTTTAGGTTGCCTAAGGGGTAGTGGCTCACTACTGGGTTCATATTTAGGGGTACTAATCCTATGGGTTCAAGTTGGCTAGGAGAAACTGTCTAGTATTAGATTGATACCTAGGGGTTATGGGCTCTCTGGGCTCATAGGACAAGGGTGCAGATCTATGGGTCATGGAATTATAGGATCTGAGGTCATAGGATTCAGTTTCACTCTATGGGTCTTGGGTCTACTAGGCTCATAGGATATGGGTTCGTAGATTCTAGAGTCAGAGGATTGGAGTCATAAGATCTATAGGTTATGGGTATACTAGGCTTATAGGAAGAGGGTAAATAGGATCTATCTTCCTGGTCTACAAAATCCTGATTGGGTATTCTAGGACTAACCTTAGGGATTGGGTCATGACGATGGGCTCTCCTAGGTTCAACCTCAAGGTATGGATCAGGGTTTGGGGTCCTCCTAGGTTCGGTATCATAGTATGGGTCATGAAGATGGGCTCTCCTAGGTTTCAACCTCTTGGTAGGGATCAGGGTTTGGGGTCCTCCTAGGTTCAATATCATAGTATTGGTCATGACGATGGGCTCTCCTAGGTTCAACCTCACGGTAGGGATCAGGTTTGGGGTCCTCCTAGGTTCAGTATCATAATAAGGGTCATGATGATGGACTCTCCTAGGTTCGACCTCATGGTAGGGATCAGGGTTTGTGGTCCTCCTAGGTTCAATATAATAATAAGGGTCATGGCGATGGTCTCTCCTAGGTTCAACCTCATGGTAGGGATCATGGGTTCTCCTAGGGTTAGGCTCCTTATATGGTCAGAGTATTGGGTTCTCCTAGGATTGGACTCCCTATATGGGTAAGAGTAGTGGGTTCTCATAGGTTGGGCTCTATGGTTTCACTAGGTTAAGTTGGGTTGAGGCTATTGGTCTGGATCAACTGAGTCATTTGGGAAATTAACTGGGTAGACTCTAGGCCATTGGTCTATAAGGGCTTAAATCCTAGCTTCCTGCTTATCCATGGGTTCAGGGAGATGTGGATGAGATGGGAGTCCTGATCTAATGCTCATGCAAGACTTGATCAAACCAACTATAGCTGACTAGACCTAGAGTCCAAAACTGGATACTCAATCAGGGTGGCAAACTAGCATATAGTAACCCTGTACTCAGCCAGGCAGTGTAAGGGGAGTGTTAGGTCCCTGATTGCCAATCCTAGACACCAATCAGAGATTGGCTAGGTAGGCGGACCAGTACACAAGCCCTTCGGGATTGAATCCCTGAACCACCATTCTAGACATTGAGCACAAGGCACATACAGGTTAGCTTGACACAATGATCTGACACTTAGCCCGGACCCAACCAGTTGGTGTCCCTAGCCCACTAGGGCAAATTAAGTCTAATCGATTTTAGTTAGGCTTGGGACCAAATGCATGGGATATGGTTTTTGACTAAGAGAGGTGATAAAATCCTCCCCCCATCTAACATTGCAAGAGTGCCCTCAAAGGTAATTATGCAATGATGGCAGGCAGATGAGGATGCAAATTAGGGTTTAGATGTTTTGGTATTTTGGAAAATATGTATTTTTTTTTTGTTTTATATTTTGGAATTTTCTTAAATAGAAGAAATCTTGCAAATTATGGCCTAATATGCAGGAAATATATTAAAATTAAAAGATATGCAAAAAGATGCTAAACAAAATCCTAAAACTTCCAACTTGTCTTACTAAAAAAATAGAGCCAAAATTTGCAGGCTGTATTTCGGCTTGCAAAATTTCACAGAACAAAAAAAATCTGAAAAATTCTGGAAAATACTTTGAATTATGACGAATTCATAAAAAACAAATTTCATAATTTTTGGAGTTCAGAAAAAGGGAGAAATAACTAAATTAACAAGTATATTTAGACTGAAAAATTACATAAAACAAGCCCTAATCTAAGCTCTGATACCAGATGATGCAGGACTAATATGCATGCGATTATTTTTGTGTGTTTTATATATGGAGTTAAGTGGATAAATCCCAAATTGGATCAAAATAAGTTGTAGAGAATTCTATATATGAGTTTTTGAAGTCAGCATGCAGATTAGGACCTAGAAAGAAAAGAAGACGGATCGTCGGGCTGAGAAGCCTCGGTTAGGGCAAGTTCTCCTACAATAAAACTACTGGTGGCAGAGGGGGTGTACCTGACAATGTTTGAAGTGCCCGATGAAGATCGTAGCAAAGGGATCTCTCGTTTCTCGATGGATGCGGCATGGAAAATCGAGCCATAGACCCACGGATACCCGGCTATCTGCTCCGTGGTCCGATTGAGGCGTGGATGGAGTCATTGGATTTGTAGGAACTCGGGGACCTGCAAACGACCTGTCAAGGGTTAGAAGACTCAGAGGAGATTAAAAAATAAGGAAAACACAAAGGGGAAGGAATTTCGGAGTGGGTGGCCAAGGCTCTGGAAGGTGGCTGGCGGCAGGAAGATGGTTGCAGCATCGGGAAGAAGAAAACTCTCACACCACTTTATGCACACAGCAGGATAACACTCAAAGCAAAAGGAGAACTCAAGGTTTATTTCATATATCAAAAGCAAGTTTCATACAAGATACTAGGGTCCCTTAAATAGACCCCTAACCTTGGACCCCAAGTAAGGGTACTTTAGACTTTACATAGGACTCCTTCTCCCTTTCAAACCCTAACTAGGAATATAAGATAACATAGATAAAAAATCCCACACAAATTGCTCTCCCTCTCCTTTTCTTGGTCGGCCAAGGGGGTGACCATAAGTGGCCGACCAAGGGGAGGGTCACCATAAGAGATGGCACCCTAATTCCTTCCTGGGCCTGGACTGGCCCAATTTCTTTCCGGCTGGTTCAGGGCTTTAGTGTTTGTGCTTGTTTTAATTTTCCTCCTCCTGGGATCTTCAAGTCTTCAAGCTGGGTTGGACTTGGGCTCAACTTCCATGTCTTCAATCAGGTTGACTTGGTCTTCACTTATATGATGTGGTCTTGAGTCTTCGATATGCTTGGACAGGACTCAAAAAAATAATTAGCTCGACATGAGCTGACTAATACTGAACTAAACTAGCTCAACATGAGCTGACTAATTATAGGACTCAAATAAACAACTCAGCTGGACTAAGCTTTATTACAGTGGACTCAAATGTCAATTAAGTGATCCACAGAGGGTTGGGAAGCCTCTGCCTTATTCTGGTGCCTTTGGTGTCCCCACCATTTTGTGTGAATTCTATGTGATTTCTGTGTGAATTCTGTGAAGGGTATTTGTGTGATCCCAACCCCTATGCCTTGCCTCCAAGCCCTCCAACCAAAAGCCCTAGCCACCCCTCATCCTTTGCTTCCTTCCTTCTTATTTCTGCTTTCTAACCTCTTTCTTCTTGTTTTTCTAATCCTTGTTAGGTGCCTTGCAGTTTCTCACTTTCCACGAATCCAGGATTCCATTAACTAGCTTTCGGGCCACCGAATTCAAAACGTGGATCCACAGGGTCTTCAACTTGATTTTCTAGGCTGCATTCGGAGCGACAAGCGATCTCTTCATGAATTCATCTTTAAATCCCTGCCAGGTACACATCCTTGACTCTCCAGTTATCGATTTGTAGAAGAGCTAGCCTTACCAGGGCTTCTCAACCTTGGGATCCTTCGCTTTCACTGTTTAGGATTTAATTCTGCATGCTTGTGCTTCTAAATTTTTCTAAAATTACTTACTTTGTTTCTTGCATTGAAATTTGGGATGCAAACTCCAAACTTAATGCCTAATAACATAAAAATAATTTTCATGCATAATTTGTCCCGCATCATTTGGTATCAGAGCACTTTTAGGGCTAATTTTCTGTATCCCATCATCTACATTAGGGGTCTGAGTTTCGGTCTATTTCATCAACATAGGCATTCTATTTTTCATTGAAAGTTGCATAGAATATTCTCTTTTTATTCTTTATAATTCTCATTAATTTTAATTGTTTTTATAGAAACAATAAATTATAAAAATTTGCATCCTAGAAACCCTAATAGAAATTCTTAGTTTTCTGCACATAGTCTGAAACCCTAGGTATTGCATCATCATCCGAATTTTAGTCTGCATGGAATTTGGTAGGGATCATCTTCATTGTTAATCCTCTATCCTGAAAGATTTTGGAATTTTTTCTTCTCTTAAACTCATACAACTAAGCATCAAAACAAATCCTAATTTCTGATTCTGTGATTTCTGCACACCTGATTGAACCAAACATATCTCACTTCCAACCCCCACTTTACCCAAGCCATTTTTGTTTGATAACTTAACCAACTCAATTTAATTTGTCACCTCACAAAAGACAACAAAAATATTTATTTTTTTGTTTGTTATTAGATTGTATTAGGGTCATTGATTATGCATCATCTCATCTAAACTGATCTTAAGGACAATTTCCTATCTCAGATCAGGATAGGAGGTCATGACCTGTCTTGGGCCCAAAACAACCACCTTGCATACATATCCAAATCCTAATTAAAATAAATTAGTAGCCTAATTTGCTTTAGTGAGCTAGGGACACCAACAGTGATGGGTTTTTTTAAGGGTGATCATGCATGTATGATGCATTGGATTTCAAAATTTTGCACAAAGAAAAACCCTTATTGACTAGAACCCCTAATCCCAATATCCCCTCATTCATATACAACTAATATATCACAAATATGGTTCATGATAAATACCTAGAATGCTATTTCCACTACTTTCCACTAGGCTCACAAGTGCGAGCCCTCCAACAGTGATCCACAAAGGAATTGACCCAAGAAGAACTCCTACTTCGGTTACTTGCTTGACTAGGACTCTTCATGATAGCCTTCTAGACTTTAACCTTTGTAGGACACCCTACCCTCTCGTAGGGTACTCTGAATGCTTTCCAAAACCACTCTTGGATTTGGAATTGCCCTCTTATAGGACACTCTAGGCTTATATCTTAAATCCTAAGACTGGTCCTAGTAAGAACATCCTTGTCTTAAAGAGACAAGGTTTGTCTTAAGAAAAAGGGAGGGAGGAAAAACACTCAGAACAAAAACTATGGTAGAAGTCTCTTCTAAAACTCATTACACCACCCCTATTTATAGTTATAAGAGGGCATTTGATATGTCAAGCCATCAACTTATCAGATATGACTTTTTAAGATCGAAGAGAAGTTATCTGGCTTGAAAAATCATATCCAATATGTTGATTCATGCACCAAGGCTTATATCCGCATCCCTTCTCATTCCTGGATGATTTCTCACTTGCCACATGGCATGTACCGGTCTCTAGGAAGCCAAGATGTGCCTCTTCAATCTCCAAGTATCAGAGAATTTGAGAGTCCTGATAACAAAAGGATACTGCTTCAGACCGCGCGAAATGAAGGGACGACGTCCCTTCATGCGCGCGTTCTCCTTGCCTTTTCATGCCAATTCAAATGATGTTGACCGATCAAAAATGATCCTAAGAGGCATGGGGATATGTGCCAAGAGAGTTCCAGATAAATCAGCTAGAGTGATTCATCTGTAGAAGGACTCTTGGTCCTTTCTGTGATCTCTTTCCATGGCATGCGCACATATGTGTCTAGGAGTCCATGCCAACTTGGACTCTAGTCCAAGTGGCATTCCATGTCGAATTAATTAGATAAAACCTGATAAAGGTTGTCTTAATCAAGACATAACCCAATTTAAGTCTCTCTTAAATTGGTTAATCGAATTAGCAAGCAACAGGACCCAAATCAACTTGGTTAGGAATTAGGTTACCTACATATGCTAGTGTGAAATCTAGCTAACCAACTAGGATCCCATGACCCTAATTAAATTATGAATGACTTCCTTGGTTAACACCCTAATGTGTGAGACCCTTTCGATTCCACATCCAGCCAGTAGTAGTGATGTGGTGATGGCAGACACGAAGAAACCTAGGGTTATTCGGAAATGGAAAAGAAAACCTAAAGCAAACCAAGGATCGTGGGAGGGCTAAGAAGCCTCCCCGGACAAGGATAGGATGACCCCGAAAGTCCTAAAACAGCCAGACTCCTTCGATTTTTAGTTTTCTTGGCGGAGGTGGCGAAGGAAGGATGGGGATGGGAGACAGGGGACTGGAACTCATGGACCTTGGGAGTCATCCTAACGAAGAGACCTCTCACCTCTAAGGCATTACGCCCTCCTCGATACATGGAGGCGCTAGGATGAATCTCAAGGTCACGAAGATAAACAGGGAGAACATGAAGATGGAGAAAAAGAATGGGGATACCTAGGGCCTCACACCCCTTGACGTCCTGAAGGACAAAGGCAAATTGGGGCCTCACACCCCTCGACATCCCGAAGGATGAAGGCAAACGAGCCTTAGCCCATAACCACACAAGTGGAAAAACACTCTCAAAAATTCATTTTCATCAACTAGTTTATTACAAGAGGAGTATGGGTATTTATAGATGCCCATATCTCTTATGAATTCAAAAATAAATTCCTTGAAATCCTCCCTAGATTTGAATTCAAATTTCAAATGATTTGAATTCAAATTCAAACCCAAATCCTAAATTTCCATTTTAAACCCACATTACAATCATGAAAAAATACCAAATAATTCCTGTTATTTGAATTTTGAAATCTCCCTCTACTCTGGAAATCGTGCGGCCCTGAAGATCATGCTGCTCTAAAAATCGTGCAACTCCAAAAATCATGCAGAACAACCTTTCCTTGGATGCTTTGAGAAGCATGCAAAAGCTTCTCTCGCCGAGCCACAAGGGGGGATCTCCGACGGTCGGCCCAGCGGGCGGTGGTGGGGCAGCACGGCGGTGCACCGGCGGGCGGGCGATGGTGGCGGGGCGGCACGGCGGCGGCGTCACATGGATGCACGGGGTGGACGGACGCCTCCCGCGTCCGTTCGTCTTCCCACGGGCATGGGCGGCGGCGGACACCACCGGCGATTGGGCGGGGCCCGACGGGCGATGGGAACAGCGATGGGCAGCAGGCCGGTGGCGGTGCAGGGCGGCACGGCCGCAGGTGGGCAGACGGACGCCTCCCGCATCCGTTCATCTTCCCACGGGCGTGGGCGGCGGTGGCGGCATCTCCGCGAGGGTAGGGCCAGCAAGCATCGACGGCGGTCCGGCGGGGGCGGCCGAGGGTCGGGCACGGCGGATCGGGGACTGGTGGGGCAAAAAAATCAGAAAAAACTCTCTGTGTGTTTCTTTGAGGTTGAAGAAGATAGTAATATATCTTGAATAAGTTGGGAATAACATCGGGATAAGGTAAGGATAAGGGAATAAGAGGAATAGTTGGGATAAGTATTTTTAAACTAAAAATAAAAAATCTAAAAAAAGAAAAAGAAACCCGGATGTGTTTCGGGTCCCCCATTAAGTAGGTTTAGGTTTAAGCTGATTCGAACCAATCAAACCCAATTGACCTAATTAGGTCAAATGAGCTAACCTAAATTGCCAATTCGATCTATCCATCGAATTGACCATGAAACCAATACAATTGTTTCATGAATACCTACAAGACATGATTGACGTCTAGCAGCATGTCATGCCTACCTAGAAGATGAAAATTTGGTAGAAAGTATCAAAATACCCTTCAATAGAAAGTTACCGTGTAATTCAATCTTTTTATCTTTCATTATCCCTATTAAGTGATCGGTATGGATAAATTTCAACCCTAGCACTTAGTCATTTCGAATCTCTATTCGATAATAAAGACTCGCTGATGACTGATTAGAAACCACTTCTAATCTCATCCTGCTTTGATCAAAGACTTCTTGAGTCATCAATCGAAGAGATCACTTAGGATAAAAATTCCTCTTACCAGGATGATCGATTTCTTGTTGGTCCACTCATATCCTTCATACACCTTCCATAATATCTGAGAACACCCCGTATATGACTTAATGTCATGATGAGTATGAACTAAAACATGGCTTAGTGTGCACGAGGAACCATGGTGACCTCAGGTCTAAAGATCACATACACAGCTTCTACTTTGAGATCTATCTTTTGACAAGTATAAGACTTCCATAAGATAGTCCCAGTGTGAATCAGTTCAGTGAACTCATACTTTAATGAGCACCCTTATCCTTGTATTACTGTCTCTACATAAGTGGCTGTGAGACCAACCACCCTTTATTAGAGCATATATAGGATAAGCTAACCTTTCCAGACTTATCGATCCTTTAAAAGATGGTCCATTGACTAGGAACATTTTAGGTTAGGGTTTATAGAAACTTAGGTCTCACTATCATGATTTCTGTCATAACCCTAATTCCATTTGCCATAACCTATGGGGTCATCATAATCTTTAAATACGAAATATTGGTGCGGACACCAAAGGCACCAGAATAAGCAGAGGCTTCTAAACCCTCTGTGGATCACTTAATTGACATTCAAGTCCACTATAATAAAGCTAGCTATTTTATTTAAATCATGAAATTAGTTAGCTCATGTTGAGCTAGTTCAGTTCAGTATTAGTCAGCTCATGTTGAGCTAATTTTATTTTTTTGAGTCCTGTCCAAGCATACTGAAGACTCAGACTATATCATACAAGTGAAGACCAAGTTCAACTAGATTGAAGACATGGAAGTATAGCCCAAGTCCACCCAGCTTGAAGATTGAAGACCCAGGAGGAAAATTCAGAAACCCTGATTCCTTGCAGATGCCCTCCAAATGCCCATATTCCCTTCCAGATGCCAATGTATATTCATAGACCAGGGCATCCATGATTCTAGAGGTCCATATGCATCCTAGCCCAAAGAAATCAAGCCCAGGTGCCAAGCCCAAGCCCTAGCCCTAAAGAGCCCTAAAGAAGCAAGATACCAGGGAATATTCCTGCTACTGGCTACCAGGCCACCCCAGCTTCCAGAGGCCCAAACCCATGCACCTGAGCCCCTTTGGGCCGGCCTCTTGCTGCTTCTAGAAGCCCAACACACACCCCCCTAGGCATCCTTGGAGTGTTGGCCAAGTCAAGAGAATTTTTAGGGATTTTTCTACCTAATGTTTCCTTATTTTCTAGCTAGGGTTTTAGAGGGAAAAGAATTCTTATGTAAAGACTTATATGCCCTTACTTGGAGCCCAAGTTAAGGGTCTATTTAAAGGACCCTAGCCTCTTGTATGAAGAGAGATTTTGATATATGAAATAAACCTTGATTCTTCAATTGCTTTGTGTGATTACCCTGCTGTGTGCATAAAGGGTTTTGAGAGTTCATCTTCCCAGTATTTGCAACCATCTTCCTGCCGCCAACCATCCTTCCAGCCCCCTCCAAACATTCTTCCATTTGCTATTTTCCTTTGTTTTCTTGATTTTCTCTAAGTTTTCTAACCCCTAATAGGTCGTTTGTAGGTCCCCGAGTTCTTACGAATCCAACGACTCCAACCACGCCTCAATTGGACTACCGAGCAGAAGCCGGTATCCACGGACTGTGGCTTGGTTTTCCAGGCGCATCCATCGAGGAACGAGAGATCCCTTCATTGCGATCTTCACCAGGCACTTCAGACGTTGTCAGGTACACCCCCTCTACCTCCAGTCTTATTATTGTAGGAGAACTTGCCCTAACCGAGGCTTCTCAGCCTCGGCGATCCTTCTTTAGTACTTTTCTAGGTTCTAATCTGCATGCTTGGCTTCAAAAATTCATACAAAATTCCCTACAACTAATTTTGATCTGAAATTCAGGAATTAATCACCTAACCCACATATAAACATAAAAAAATTTGCATGCATATTAGTCCTGCATCAAATATGATGAAACAATATGCCTTTATTAACATATTAATATCATACAAGAGTTGGAAGATTACAAAAATGCCCTTACATAAGATTGGCTTTTAGGGCACTTCCTTTCAATCTCCCACTTGCACCATTGCCATCGCCCTTATACTTTATGCCCATACAATCTAAGTGGCGATCAATTGCTGCTAAGGTAATGCTTTAGTGAATAGGTCTGCTATATTGTTCTTAGTATCAACTCATTCAACAATAACATCTTGTCTTTCTATAATTTCTTGAACGAGCTGGAAATGTCTTAGAATGTGCTTGGACTTATGATGAGACCTCAGTTCCTTTGCTTGTGTAATAACTCCAGTGTTATCACAGTATAGTGGCACTGGTTGTTGTATTTTAGGATTCACGCCCAATTCTATGATGAATTTCTTTATCTAGATAGCTTCCCTCACGGCTTCACTTGCAGCTATGTATTCTACCTTAGTGACTGAGTCAGCTACGGTTGGCTGCTTTGTACTCTTCCAACTTACTGCACCACTATATAGGGTGAAGATATACCCTGATAGGATTTGCTATCATCTGGATCTAATTGAAAACTAAATCCGTATATCCTTCTATTTTCAACTCTGATCCTCCATAAATAAGAAAAATATCTTTAGTCATTCTAAGGTACTTAAGAATATTTTTCATAGCTTTCTAATGATCCTCACTTGGATCTGCCTGGAATCTACTTACTATGCCTACGGCATAAGCAACATCAGGCCTGGTACATAACATAGCATACATAATTGATCCTATAGCCGAAGATAGAAATCTTAGCCATCCTTTCTCTTTCTTCTGATGTCTTAGGAGACATTTTCTTAGAAAGATGTATGCCTTGACTCATAGGCAAGTAACCATTTTACTTCCATCCATGTTGAATCTCTTTAACATTAAGTCAATGTACCTGGACTGGGATAAACCTAGCATCCTCTAAGATTTATCTCTATAGATCCTTATACGTAGTATATAGGATGCTTCTTCCAAATCCTTCATGGAAAACTTTGATGATAGCCAAGTTTTAACCAATTATAACATTGGAATATCATTCCCAAAGATTAGTATGTCATCAACATACAAAACCAAGAAAATAAGTGCACTCCCACTTGTCTTCTTATACCACATGGTTCATCCACATTTTTGGCAAAACCAAGTTCCTTGATTATTTCATCAAAGTGGATGTTCCAACTCCTCGATGCTTGTTTTAGTCCATAAATGGACTTCTTTAGCTTGCATACTTGGTTTGGTATCCCACTTGAGACAAAACCTTCTGGTTGTGTCATATAGACTTCTTCCTCAAATTTCCATTAGAAAAGCAGTCTTGACATCCATCTGCCATATTTCATAATCATGGTATGTAGCTATTGCAAGCAATATCTGAATGGACTTGAGCATGGCTACTGGTGAAAAGGTTTCATCATAGTCAATGCCATGTTTTTGTCTAAACCTTTTGCTACCAACCTGGCCTTGTAGGTTTCTACTTGACCATCTGCTCCTATCTTTTTCTTGAAGACCCATTTACACCCTATTGAGTTAATTCCTTCAGGTGGATCTACCAAGATCCATACCTGATTGGAATATATGGAGTCCATGTCAGACTTCATGGCACTTAGCCATTTATCGAAGTCTTTTCTCTCAATAGCTTCCAATAGGTCACAAGATCATCATCTTGAATTATACTGGCTTCATTGTCATCCCCGATGACAAAGCCATATCTAAGAGGTGCTTCCCATACCTCTCTGACCTTCGAAGAGAAGGTGTGTATTGTGGCTGCTTTTGATTTATAAGACTTCTGGTTGAGAAATTTCACTTGAAGACTCATCATATTGTTGGTTCTTTCTTCTTTACTTAATTCAAGTGTAGATATACTTCTTTCTTGGATGAATTCTTGCTCTAAGAATGTAGCATGTCTACTGAAAAATACATTTTGTTCAGTTGTATTATAAAAGAGGTATCCAACACCCTCTTTAGGATAACCAACAAACCTACATTTGTCAGCCCTAGCACTTAACTTATGTCCAAAATTATTCTTTACATAAGCATAGCAACCCAAATCTTTAAGTACTTAAGATTTGGTCTTTTGCAATTCCATAACTCATATGGAGTGCTAATCACTGACTTAGATGGTACCCTGTTCAAAATATAGGCAGTAGTCTCCTAGCATGTCCCTAGAAAGAAATGGGAAGATCTGTGAAGCTTATCATGGACCTTACCATGTCTAACAAAGTGTGATTTCTTTCCTTTCTGCCACACCATTTAATTGGGGTGTATTAAGAGGGATCCATTTAGAGATTATGCCTTTGTTCTTGAGATGGTTTAGAAACTCACCATACAAGTATTCACCTCCTCGATCAGAACGAGAGTTTTAATACTATGTCCAGTTTGTTTTTCAACCATGCTTTGATATTCTTTGAACTTATTAAAGGCTTCAGACTTGTGTTTCACTAGATGCACATGACCAAACCTAGACAAGTCATTAATAAAAGTGATGAAGTATGAATATCCATCTCTGGCTTGAGTTGTCATAGGTCCATACACATCAGTATGCATAAGACCTAATAACTCAGTTGCCCTATCCCCATGTCTAGTGAATGGAGACTTGGTCATTTTTCCTTTGAGGCAAGACTCACAAGTTCCTAATGATTGAAAATCATAAGGGTCAAAGTAATTATCTTTGACTAACTTGTTTATTCTTGACTCACTAATATGACCTAACTGATATTGCCAGAGAAATGTGTCATTGACATTATCTCTCTTTCTCTTCTTGTTATCAATAAGTAATATTCATCATTGAGTTCTAATGTCATAAGACCATTTATAAAATAACCATGTCAGAATATTTATTGCAATGAAGAATAGAGCAGCCACTGCTCTTTATATTTATCTCAAATCCTTGTTGTAACAACAAGGGTATTGATACAATGTTTCTTACAATATCCGGTACATAGTAGCATTATTCTAACTTTAAAACATTACCTATAGGTAATAATAGAAGATAGGTGCCCATAGCTTTAGCATACATGGCTTTTCCACTAGTGTCATATAGTTTGAAATCACCTTTCTTCAATACTCTGATTCTGTGGAGTCCCTGTAAAGATTTACAGATATGAGATCCACATGCGGTATCCAATATCCATGAATTAGAAATGGAAGCACTCAATGATAAATTAGTTTGTATCATGTACAAACCTTTAGATGCTCCACTTGTATATGGCTTTACACTTGCAAGATATGTCTTGCAATTCTTCTTCCAGTACCCCTGCTTGTCGCAGTGGAAATAGGCTCCATCATTAACTTCCTCTTGACTTTCTTCTTCTTCTGGATGCACTTTTTAGGGTTGAACTTTCTTTTCAAACCCTTTCTATTTACCTGTTTCTTCTTCCTGTCAATGAGAAGAAGATGAGCCTTATCACTTTTTGAGTTGCTCTCTATTATCTTTAACATATTCATAGTTCAAGCAAAGATATATTCAGTTTGTTCATGTAATAATTAAGAATAAACTGAGAGTAGGAATTTAAAGGTGATTATAGGATTAAATCCTGATTGAGTTCACCATCCATCACAAACCCTAATTGACCTAATCGAGTGATTAAGTCAATCATTTTTAATACATGGGTTTGTACAGATGAACCCTCACTCATCCATGCACGGAATAACTACTTCGATATCTCGTATCGAGTAACAATACTTTGCTTTCCATAGCTCCTTTAAGTTGAGCAATATGGACTGAGGTTCCATACCTTCTTGTTGCCTCTGGAGCTCGTTGCTCATCAAGGCTAACATGATGCACTTGACAGTTGTACTGTCATTTTGCCATATTTTGTGTATGGCAATTTCTTCCTCTGATGCATCTTCTCCGATCGCTCAAGGTCTGGAGAATCCAGAATATAAGAAAGTTTTTTCTGAGTAAGAACTATGCTCAGTTCCTCAACTAGTCCACATATTGAGACCGATTAACTTGTTGGCATCTAGAATGCCCCGCAATGATAAATTTAAAACCATTAGAAAATCCTACATTTAATTAATAACAATATCAATAGACCACTCAAGATGACATTCATAATTAGATAAGGACTTTATATAATTATGTCTCCCACTATTTTATTCAAATACCATAACCCAATCTATGGTAAGCGAGAAACCTTACTGGTTTCTTTAGTAGGGTTGAGATCCCAATTCTTCATGAGTGCCTTGTGTTACACAATAAACACTCATGAGTTCAATGTTAGACTTCCTTTCCAATTGCAACCCATGCAATTCTCAACAATAAATTGCCTCTAAGATGCTTATAGTCGTGTGTACACAACAAACTATAATGTCTTAGTTTAGTCAGACCCTTCATTTCTATAAAGCCATGATGGAATAATGTTGCCCTTGTGTTCACAACAAAGCAACAATTTCCAACATGCCATAAACCACTAGTGCACCAAGACAAATGTTATATCAAACCCTAGAGTAGGCCTTGTGTTACACAACAAACCTACTATAGTTTTGATATTAATTTGGCTTAGCATGAAGGAAGGCCAATTATAGTATACTCAATCAATTAGCATTCCTAAGTTAAGGTTTAGATATGAAGCAAATTGGCTAGGTAAGTGGAAGGGATGAGGGGTTGTTGACTCCGTTATTGATTTTGATGATAAGCAAATGCTTAAGTATAAGTTGAGTATTAATGATTTCTTTGAAGTATATTTTTATAGAAAAAGGTACAAATTAACTTGACAAAAATTGTTTGATTGAAGAAGTCCCAAATTTAGATGAAAGATCTGCTTAAAGAGGACTTTGATAGTTGAAGATTGTTTGAAAGGACACATGAGTTCAACACAAACTTGTTTTAGCAGAAGTTCTGATGTTTTAGAGAGAATCTCAATGATGTGTCGACACCTACAACTCAAGTGTCGACACATGATAGTGAAGTGTCGATACAAGCCAACACGCAGAGTTAGTTTCAGATGGCATGGGTGAAGTGTCAACACATGGATGTGTTGTGTCAACTCAAAGTGTCGATACATAGATCGGCTCATCATCTGAGATTTTTGGGTTATAGAACTTGCTGAAGTTGAAGACTTGCCTAAAGTGTTGACACATAGATGCTAAGTGTCGACTCCCTAGTAGAAGTATCGACTCACCTAAGAATTTCAAAAAGCTACATTAAAATATTTGAACTAGGTGTTGACTCATGGAGTACAAATGTCGACCCTATGTGTCGACTCACAGCCTGAAGTGTCAACACTTGGAGTTCTGGGAACAAGATGGCTAGTTTTCCAAACACAGAACTCATCCTCTTGGCTTCCAATGGCTAGTTTTTTCATGTCTAATAGCTAGAAACTGAGTTTGAGATCTTGGAAAGGTATTTAATGATTGAAATCAAATCTAAAAATAAGAGAATGAAAAAGGAATAACCAAGAAAAAGGAAGAGAACATTCACTCCTATTCATTGAGTTCAACACCTTCAAGCAAAAGCAAGTCTCCAAGCATTCAAGAGACTTCAAGAGCATTCAAGATCTACCTTATTGAGCATTAATAGAGGCTTCATCTAGTTGGAGGCAGCACTACAATGAGCTTCAAAGAGATGCCTACTTTTTTATTAGAAAGCTTTCATTATTTCTTTGCTTTAAACTTATATTTGTTGTAAAGGTTTTTGGTTAGCCTATTGGAAAACCAAGAGGTTATTGGTGAGCCTTTGAAAACCATTTAGGTTCTTAGTTAGCCCGCAAAACTAAGGGAGGTTGGTGGTTAGCCTTAAAAACATTTAGGTTATTGGTTAGCTCGTAAACCAAGTGAGGTTTGACCTGTGAGCATTGTGAAAACAAGTCAAATTTTGATTAGTGAGCCCGAAAAACTAATTGGCTTTAATTGGTTGAGATTATAGTGAATTCCTAAGTAGGTCTTGAGGAGTGATGTAGGTGCATTTGAAAGCACCGAACCACTATATTTCCTTTATATTTGTGGTTGCTTGTCTTTTTCATTTGCCTTTCTTAATTGATTTTATATTTTTGCTGCTTCTTATTAAAGTATACTACTCTTGCATTCATAGTACTAAGTTTAATTATTGGATTGGTGCAAACACTTGCATTCAAATAATTTTAGAGATCCAATTCACCCCCCTCCTGGATTGCTTACTGGGCAACAAGTGGTATCAGAGCCTGTTCTCAGTATATTGGTCTAGCTACCTTGAGTAAAGATCTATGGCAGCCCCTATTGGTACTAGTATAGTTGAGGGACAAGCCTCAAATAGACCTCCATTTTTTAATAGAATAATTATATTTATTGGAATCTAGAATGAGAATATACATGCATTCAATTGATTATAACTTGTGAAAGGTTTTGGATAAAGGTCCACATATTCCTTCGATTATGGTTAATGGTGTTTATATCCCAAAGCTCAAAGAGATTGGGATGAAAATGATATAAATATTCGAGATTAATGCAAAAATAATGAATCTCTTCTATTGTGTATTAGATCCTAGTGAATTTAATATTGTGCATTAGATCCTAGTGAATTTAATAGGATTTCTACTTGCACATCCGTCAAGAAAATATGGGACACACTTGAAGTTACCTATGAGGATACCGATCAAGTGAAGAACACAAAGTGAACAGCTAGTGCATACATATGAAATATTCCGAATGAAACCTAATAAATCTATCACTGATATATACACAAGATTCAAAAATATTGTAAATGGAATGAGAACTTAGGAAAATAATGTCTAATGCTGATCTTGTCAACAAATTCTCAGGTCACTTTCAACATCGTGGGATCTATAGGTGACCGCCATCCAAGAAGCTAAAGGTGTTGACAAGCTACCATTGGAGTAATTGGTGGGATCGCTCAAGACTTATGAGGTCAACCTAAAGCAAGGTCTATGGATTTGGACAAGAAGAAAAAGGGGATTGCATTCAAATCTACTATAAAAGATTCCTTAAATGATGAATTCGAAGAAGAAGAAGAAGATAAGA
Organism: Areca catechu; assembly: GCA_021397845.1. Taxonomy (NCBI): domain Eukaryota; kingdom Viridiplantae; phylum Streptophyta; class Magnoliopsida; order Arecales; family Arecaceae; genus Areca; species Areca catechu. The sequence goes on along the minus strand of CM038040.1, from coordinate 118,187,587 downwards.
GTGAAGAAGCAGCTCTTCTTGCTAGAAAATTTAGAAGGTTCATGAAGAGAAGAAATTCCTTGTAAGAAGAATTTTCAATCAACTAAAGAGAAGGGAAAAGAAAAGAAAAAAAAAGAAAATGAGAAGGAATACCTACATGCTTTGAGTGCAAGAAGCCTGGACATTAAAATTTGACTGCGCTCTCCTAAAGAAATCAAGAAGAAGCTTTTTAAGAAAGCTATGATGGCCACCTGGAGTGATAGTGAAGACTCCAGTTCAAAGGAAGAACAAGCTGGAATTGCAAACTTATATCTCATGGCACATCAAGATCAAGAGAGCTAACTTCTGATACAGAAATAGATTTTACTTTTGATAAGTTAAAAATGCTTTTGATGAATTAGTGCATGATTACAAATTGATTTTATCTAAAACAAAAACTAAAAAAGCATGCTAATAGTTTTTTACATGAAAATAATTCTCTTTTGAATGAAGTTAGTGATTTGAAAACTAAACTTGATGTTTTGGAAAAGAAAAATAAGGCTTTAACTATGAAAAATGATGTTTTAAAAATCCTAAAACTACCATTTCAAATGGTGATCTTTTGAAGAAAAACAAGGATTTAGAATTAGAGACAAAAATTTAAAAATGAGCTTGATAAAATAAAACCTTTTGTTGAAAAGTTTACTTTTAGCTCAGAAAACAAATCTTCTTCTAAACAACCAAAGAGCCCTTTTTTAACAAAGCAGATTAGGTTATAAACCCCAAAGACAAGAAAAGTATTTGAAAAACTTCTTTGTACCTGCATCATCTAGTATTACATATTTTTATGCAAAAACAAGGTCAAAAGCCTTTCAGTGTAATATGAGAAAAATTACTACTTATAAAAAGTTTGAGTTCCAAAAGGAACCAATTAAGTGCTAACCCTAAAGGACCCAAGTTGGCTTGGGTACCTAAAAACAAAGTTTGATTGTTTTACATATGTCTTGCAATCAGGAGACAAAAGACTATGGTATCTTGATAGGGTTCTCAAGGCACATGACAGGAGATGTGAAGCAATTCACCTCTCTTGAGGCAATGAATGGAGGAGTGTGACCTTCGAGGATATGGTAAAGAAAGATCATTGGATTGGAAGGTTCACATCGCTCCTCTATATGTATTGTAATGTACTTTTTAGTTAAAGGTTTGAAACATATCTTTTAAGTATTAGCCAATTTTGCAATAAAGGTTTTTCAATTATTTTTAATCATCTATTCCATAATTGCTAGTCATGATAAAAATGGAGTACATTCAATGAAAAGGCATGGTAATATTTATTGGTAGATTTTAAATAATCTATCCTTGCCTAATGGAGATGCCTATTTGCAATGAATCTACTATAGATGAGATTGCTACTTTGCATAAAAGACTAGATATGCTAGTATGTATTTACTTTCAAACTTTGTAAAAAGGATTTAGTGAGAGATTACCAAACTTGTTTTCGAAAAAGATAGATTTGCCAAGCTTGCCATTTGGAAATAGGTAAACTTCTTTCAAACCTAAAGGCTTGGTTACCACTAGTAGGCCACTAGAACTACTCTATAGGATCTCTTTGGACAACTAGAACATCTAGTTTAGAAGTAAGAGATATGGATTGTGTTGGCTTTGGCTCCTTAGTTTTGATGATTAACAAAAGGTTGTATATGTTTGGACTAATGTTTCATCTCAAGATAAAGTTTCAGGACTTAGGTTATTCAAAAGAGTACTAAGAGTACAATGATGAAACCAAGCTTGCCTGATTTTGGAAAAGAGCTCTTCTACCTTGAACAAGATCAAATTTCTCATATTGGACCTTCTTGTTAAGAAGTAATTGACAAAAGAAACAAAGGCTTAGAGAAACTCAAGCATGGCACGCACCTCTCTAGAGTTTCAGAAAATTTCAGATCAGAGGTCGACCACCAGAGGTCGACACCTTGTCAAAGGTCGACCACCAGAGGTCGACTCATGAAGAGAAGAAAAGTTCAGCAAGGCCGGCACGCAAAATTTCAGTGGCACGCTTCAGAGGTCGACCACCGAGGTCAACACCTGTCCAGAGGTCGACACCAGAGGTCGACTCATTGCCTGAGAATTCAAACTGGGCAGAACTATGGTTTTCTGGATTTTTGCCTAAGATAAACTGGAGGTCGACTCATGAGGTCGACACTTGATCCAGAGGTCGACTCATGAGGTCGACTCATGGCATACGGCTAGTTTTTTTTGAACTTTTGATTTGATTTCTAAGGCCATAAACGGCCATATTTTGATTCTAATGGTCTTGTGGAGTTGTTTCAGCTTGAATGAGGTATTTAACCTCCACCAAACTTCAAAAAAGACAAGGAGACAAAGTGAAAAAGTTTAGAGTGAAAGTACAAAGCCTTCAATCAATTCCAAGCCAAAAAGAGTGAGAAACCAAGAGATTCCTTAGCCAAAAGCTTTCCATCTTTGAGGAATCCAACTTTCAAGTATTTGGCATTTAGTGAGGTCCAAGATTCCAAGAGAAAGGCTTGAAGAGTCTCCATCAAGAGCTACATCGAATTACTTTTTGCTCAAAAGGAGTTTGTCTTGTTTTTATTCATTGTATTCATATTCTATTTGTCTAGGCTAGTTTCAAGAATTTGAAACTAGTGTGAGGTTTGTTGGTGAGCCAATTGATAAAACCAACTAGGGTTGCTTGTAAGCCCGAAGCCAAAACAAGTGTGTGAGGTTTGTTGGTGAGCCAATTGATAAAACCAACTAGGGTTGCTTGTAAGCCCGAAGCCAAAACAAGTGTGTAAGGTTTTGACTTGTGAGCCTGGTAAAACAAGTCGGCTGTAATCTAAAGATTATAGTGGAAATTCCCAGTGGAGCTTGGGGAGTGGATGTAGGTGCTAGGTGCACCGAACCACTATACTTCTTGTGTGTTTGCATTGCTTTACTCTTTATCTTCTTTTGCTCTTTAATTGTTGTTTATTTCATTGCTTCCGTTGCACAATTACTTGAGCACTATCACTCTTCACCTTTGAACTTGATAGCACATATATTGCTTTAATTTTTAAAATACCCAATTCACCCCCCCTCTTGGGCACCATATCTGGGCAACAAGTGGTATCAGAGCACCGGTACTCTCTTGTAGGTCCAACGATCTTGAGTGAAAGATCATGGCCGCCCCAATTGGAATGGGTGTAGTTGAAGGACAAGCATCAAATCGCCCTCCTTTCTTTAATGGCACAAACTACACATACTGGAAAACTCGTATGCGTATTTATTTACAAGCTGTAGATTATCATATATGGAGAGTAATTACTAAAGGGCCTCATCAGCCCACTCACTTGGTTAATGGCATTATCACCAAAATCTGAAGAAGATGGGATGACAATGACATCAAACAAGCTGAGTTAAATGCTAAGGCGATGAATTTGCTATTCTGTGCACTTGACCCTAGTGAATTCAACAGAATATCAATTGTATTTCCGCCAAAAAATTTGGGATACACTTGAGGTTACCCATGAGGGTACACACCAAGTGAAGACCACAAAGGTGAACATGCTCATTCATACATATGAGATGTTCAGGATGGAACCAACTGAAAGTATCAGTGAAATGTATACTAGATTTACAAATATAGTAAATGTATGAGGAGTTTGGAAAAAATTATATCTAATGGTGAACTGGTTAACAAACTTCTCAGTCTCTTCCGGCTTCATGGGATGCGAAAGTAACAGCCATAGAAGAAGCCAAGGATGTCAATACTCTACCTCTTGAGCAGCTTCTTGGATCACTGATGACTTACGAGCTTTCACTAAAGCAGAAGACAGTGGACAATGACAAGAAAAAGAAAGCCATAGCCTTCAAGTCCACTACAAAGGAAGAGTCAAGTGATGAATCAGAAGAAGAAGCTGATGATGATGAGACAGCCCTCATTACAAGAAATTCAAAAGATTCATGAGAAAGAAGAAGGCTTCTACAAGAAAAGGCCACAAAAGGTGATCACAATAAAGAAAAGAGAAAGAAAAAGAAGGGATCCACCCATCTGCTTCGAGTGCAAGAAGCCTGGACATTATAAAACGGATTGCCCTTTGCTTAAAAGAGTCGAAGGATGTTGAGAAAGAAAGCCATGATGGCTACCTGGAGTGAGAGTGAGGACTCCAGCAGTGATGAAGAGCAGCAGGTAGTCGCCAACCTGTGTTTCATGGCCAATGAAGATAATGAGGTAAATCTGAACCTGAAATTGAATTTACTTTCAATGAATTGCATGATGCTTTTGATGATTTAGTTATGGAATATGAAAATTAAAACTGAAAATAAGAAATTAAGAAAGCTAAATCTTGAGCTTACCAAAATTCAGAAAAGTTTTCAACTGAAATTGAAGATTTAATTCAAGAAAACAAGAAATTAACTGAACATGTAAAGACCTTGAAAAATGATAAGGATAATCTTAAAAGAAAATGATTCTTTGAAAAAAATAGAAGTCTTAAAACTAATGAGAAAATTGAAAAACAAACAAAGAACTATTGCTTCAAAACAAGAATTACAAAGAAGAGTTAGAAAAAGTAAAACTTTTGTAGAAAAGTTTACTTTTAGTTCAGAAAAATTAAGCATGCTTTTAAATAGTTAACATGCAGTGTTTAACAAAGCTAGACTTGGATTTAAGCCACACAATCAGCAAAAACTTTACAAAAACTTTTTCATACCTGCATCTTCTAATATTACCTGCTATGCATCTGGTAAGTTAGGACATAAATCATATATTTGTAATAAAAGAAAATTAAATACCTTTGGAAAGATTTGGGTTCCAAAAGGAACCAATTTGACTAACCCTAAAGGACCCAAGATGACTTGGTACCTAAAGTTTCAACTTGATTAATTTTGCAGGTGTGTCTTGCAACCAAAAATAAAGAAGAATGTGGTATCTGGATAGTGGTTGCTCAAGGTACATGACTGGGGATGTGAAGCAATTCTCATCACTAGCAGCTATTGATGGTGGAAACGTTACTTTTGGTGATAATGGAAAAGGCAAAATCGTCGGAATTGGTAAAATCCATATCACCCCGAATGCTTATGTAGATAATGTATTATTTGTTGATGGCTTGAAGCATAATCTTTTTAGCATTAGTCAGTTTTGTGATAAAGGTTTTAAAGTAGTTTTGAATCATCTTTGTGCATGGTATCTAGTCTTGATGTCGATGGCATCAAGTTCACTGGTCATAGGCATGGAAACATTTACATGGTTGATCTTGATGATCTAGCCATGGAAAGTGGTCAATGCCTAGTGGCTAGGGAAGCCAAGGCAAGTGAAACTAGTTGGCTTTGGCATCGTAGGCTAGGGCATGCTAGTATGCAGTTGATTTCAAAATTAAGCAAAAGAATCTTGTAAAAGAATTGCCAAAACTCACATTTGAAAAAGATAAGATTTGTGCTGCATGTCAATTTGGAAAACAAACTAAATTTACTTTCAAACCTAAAGGAGTAGTATCTACTATTAGACCCCTTGAATTATTGCATATGGACCTCTTTGGACCAACCAGAATAACTAGTTTGGGAGGTAAAAATATGGGCTAGTAATTGTAGATGATTACTCACGATTTACTTGGATGATGTTTTTAGCTCATAAAGATGAAACGTTTTCCAGCTTTTGTTAAATTTCATAAAAGGTTTCAAACGAAAAAGATCTCACTATTGTTTCTTTGCGTAGTAATCATGGAACTAAATTTGACAATCATGGTTTTGAAGCTTTTTGTAATGAAAATGGCATTAGTCATAATTTTTCTGCACCTAGGACACTTCAACAAAATAGGGTGGTAGAAAGAAAGAACATGACACTTGAAGAAATGGCACGCACAATGCTTTGCGAAAACGATTTACCTAGATATTTTTGGGCAGAAGCCATTAATACTTCCTGTTACATTTTAAATCATGTTTTAATTCGGCCTATTTTGAAGAAAACACCATATGAGCTTTGGAAAAATCGAAAACCAATCTTAAGTATTTTCGGTATTTGGTTGCCGCTGTTTCATATTAAATAATGGCAAAGACAATATCAGTAAATTGATGCCAAGTCAGATGAGGGTATCTTCTTAGGATACTCTACTTCTAGCAAGGCATACAGGGTCTTCAACAGAAGAACTCTTCTGGTTGAAGAATCAATTCACGTAGTGTTTGATGAATCTAACGAAAAATCTTCTAGAAAGAAGATTCTATTGATGATGAAACAGGTACAAAGAAGCTTGAACATTTGACAATCAATGAAGATGAGCCCAAAGGAGATGATGATCAAGAAAATGAAGATCAAACTCAAGAGATCAATGCAACTTCACCAAAACCTTTACCTAAAGAGTGGAGGTATGCACACGGACACCCCAAAGAGCTAATAATTGGTGATCCATCAAAGGGAGTAAGTACACGCTCTTCTATTAGAAATGTTTGTGATTATTTAGCTTTTGTATCTCAGATAGAGCCTAAGTCAATTGAAGAAGCTGAAAAAGATTGTAACTGGATTAATGCTATGCAAGATGAACTAAATCAATTTAAAAGAAATAACGTTTGGACTTTAACTGAAAGACCCCTTAATATTTCTGTAATTGGCACAAAATGGGTTTTTAGAAATAAACTTGATGAACATGGTATTATAACTAGAAACAAAGCTAGACTTGTTGCTAAAGGCTACAACTAGGAAGAAGGGATCGACTTTGATGAAACCTTTGCTCCTGTTGCTAGGCTAGAAGCAATTAGACTTTTACTTGCTTTTGCTTGTTTTATGGATTTCAAGTTATTTCAAATGGATGTTAAGAGTGCTTTTTTAAATGGATTTATTGAAGAGGAAGTTTATGTTGAACAACCTCCTGGTTTTGAAAATCATGAATTTTCTAACCATGTTTTTAATTGCATAAAGCATTGTATGGTTTAAAGCAAGCTCCTAGAGCTTGGTATGATAGATTAAGTTCATTTTTGATGAAGAATGATTTTTCTAGAGGTAATGTAGATAATACATTGTTTTTGAAAAGAAAAATGATGATCTCTTAGTAGTACAAATCTATGTAGATGATATTATTTTTGGTGCTACTAACGAATGTCTTTGTCAAGAATTTGCAAAGTTAATGCAGAGTGAGTTCGAGATGAGCATGATGGGAGAACTCAACTTCTTCCTCGGACTCCAAATTAAGCAAACCAAAGAGGGGATCTCCATCAACCAAGCCAAGTACACAAGGGAAATATTGAAAAAGTTTGGGATGGAGACTACCAACCAATAGGTACCCCTATGAGCTCTTCATGTAAATTAGACAAAGATGAATGTGGTAAATCAGTAGACCAAAAATTATATAGAGGCATGATTGGTTCGCTGCTATATCTAACTGCCAGTAGACCAGATATAATGTTTAGTGTTTGTATGTGTGCACGTTTTCAGTCTGTCCTAAAGAATCACATCTCTTAGCTGTAAAACGTATATTTAGATACTTATCTGGGTCAATCGAAATTGGTCTTTGGTACTCTAGAGAGTCATCATATGAATTAATTACATATTCTGATGCTGATTTTGCTGGGTGTAAACTTGATCGTAAAAGTACTAGTAGAACTTGTCAATTCCTAGGAGTTAATTTGATTTCATGGAGCAGTAAGAAACAGAATTCGGTTGCTCTATCTACGGCGGAAGCCGAATATATAGCAGCTGGAAGCTGTTATGCTCAGATTCTATGGATCAAACAACAACTCGAGGACTTTGGCATCAAACTAACTAAGACACCCATAAGATGTGATAATACTAGTGCAATCAATTTAACGAAAAATCCTGTACAACATTCAAGAAGCAAACATATTGAAATAAGACATCACTTCATAAGAGATCACATTCAAAACTCTAATGTGTTGTTAGAATTTATTTGTACTGATTATCAATTGGCTGATATATTCACAAAACCATTGAATGAAGATAGATTTTGTATGATCAGAAGAGAACTGGGAGTCATTGATCCTTTTGCTTGAAACTCTTCAATTTTCATCAAAAATTCCTCAAAAATGATTTATAAATTCTCAAATATGTTTAAAGGTTATTTTTCTAAATTTTATCAAATTTTTAAATTTTACAGAATTTTATTTTGGATAATTTATTGTTGGAGGTCGACACTTTAATTTTCAGAGGTCGACACTTGAGGTCGACCCCTAAGGTTTTTGGAGGTCGACACTTGAGGTCGACCCCTGAAAATTTTAGAGGTCGACACTTGAACGGAAATCTCCTTTTTTAAAACCCATCCGCAAGCCACATTTTCTCCATTTCATTCCATTTCTCCTTCGTGTGGTCCCCCTCCAACTTCCCTAAACCTCTAAACAGTGGATTTCCAACCTTCTCCTTCATCTTTTGGGTAATCCTCTCCTCTCCTCTTGTTTTCTTTAGAACCAAACCATTTTTTGACCGTGTTCTTGGTTTTGGACAATCGAAAGCTTTTGCATCTATCTACCCTCAAATCTCGGTTTTTTTCAATTGAAATCACTTATTTCCTTCCTCCGTTTCTTACATTTTCTCCATTTACTCTCGATTTTCTCCATTTTCACAAACCCTATCTCACCATTTCACCATTTCCTCTTTTTCTCAAACCGTGAACCTCTCTTCTCTCTCTTTTCTTGGTTCCTTTCCTCTTAGCCTTGCTTTATCGTACTTCTCCCTAATTTACCCCTCTTCCTTCCATATGGGTCCAAGAAAGCACTTGGCAGTAAGGAAAAGAGATTGGAACAAGGCCAAGGTAGCACTGAGCGACGAAGAAAGGTCAGACATGAGCATGAGCCGACCCTAGAGCCACCTGCACCAGTGCCAGCCAGCTTAGTACGGAAGAGCATTGCGAGTGGGAGGCATGTGGATATACCTTTCTGGGATCAGCATCACTTTTTTATAGGAGATGTGCTGAGAGATGCAGGTCTGGTTCACTTCTGCACGATGACTGAGAGATTCTACCCAGACCTCATCAGGGAGTTCTATGGATCCATGGCCACTGATGGCATTGGATGGTCAGCTACTGTACGTGGGATCGAGATTCCAGTGACACCGGAGGTCATCAGTCGCGTTTGGAGGATTCCACTTCGTGGCACTGCTGCCACTTCGATCAGCGACAGAGAGCATGCCTTCAGATGTATTCTAGAGCGTGAGGATGTTAGCGGCATTTCCACAGTAGCCGCTAACCAGCTTTCACTGGAGATGAGAGTGCTGCATCATATCATCGCCCGTATCTTGATTTCGAAGAGCGGGAGATTCGACTTTATCACTGAGCGTGAGTTGGTGTTGATGGTGTCCCTGAGATAGCGGACTCCCATCAACTTCCCAGGATCATGCTTCAGCAGATGGGTGAGGCAGCATCTCACAGGAGACTAGTTCAGCCATATGGTATGGGGCTGACACAGCTATTCAGGGAGCATGGTGTTTCATTTGATGGTATACCCTTCAGTCAGCTGCAGCATACTGATACATATGGAGAGAAATCCCTGCATAGGATGGGATTTCGACTGATTGGTGACCGTTGGGTGCGACGAGAGTCTGGCCAGGAGCCAATGAGGAGGATGAGATCCGAGCAGCTGAGGTAGGACCTTAGAGCCTACTGATCATGGTACACCTCCTCGTCCAGCACCAGAGTCAGAGACTGCGGAGCCTGAGCCATTCACGCCACCACCCTCATCAGCTCCAGCACCTACTGCTACTGCTACACCATGGAGGACTACAACGAGGATATCGGACTTTGAGCAGAGAGTGACTGATCACATTTCAGAGGTCCGGACAGAGATTACTGGTGTACGACAGGAGCTACATGATTTGCGGATACACACAGATATGCGCATTGGAGCTCTCTCAGCTAGTGTAGATGCAGGATTCTGACAGATCCTCAGCCTACTGAGATTAGCACTGCCACCAGGGACTGTAGATCCGACAATATCTCCTCCACATTCTGATGATGATGATGATGATGGCTCCAGTGGATACAGTGACAGTGATGGAGATCAGCCTGGAGTAGGTAGCTCTGATGTTCCACCTACAGATCCGATTCCGGAGATTCCCCCTTCTACTGATCCTCCTTCTACTAATCTTCCCAGTACAGATCCTCCAGCTACAGATATGCTAGTAGATACTGAGTTTACTGAGTCACTTTTTGAGACTATTACAGGGATTTCGGATGATAGAGATGAGCATACAGAGACAGATATTGATGATCCCACTGCTTATGAGCTAGTCAGCAGGCACACTCCAGCTCAGTCTACTCAGCATACTATCCATTTACTCCTTCTGCTACTGCTTCTGTCAGGACACCTGTGGAGCCTTTTCCTCGGACCTATAGATCTTGTAGGACTACCCCTAGGTCTGGTCCCTCTCTGAGGACTCGGAGTCTCACTCATAGGACTCCAAAATCCTCATCTAGGATCTCGGCTCCTATCTCTTTTGATATACCTTCTGATGAGGAGTAGCCTCATAGATTTACTTGTTGTACTTTGTATGATCTGATGTATCAGTGTTTTGTGCTTACTATGTAAGCAATTTTGTAACTGAATACATTTATATACTCATCTACATTGTGATATTTTACTGTCTGATACCAGCTCTTAGCATTTATCTTTTTAAACCCTCAAGTTAGAATGCTTTTATATTGAATGCACAAATTGAGGGGGAGCATGTATTTTATGCAACTAAATACTTCATTGTAATGGAACATAAGTTTCCTTAATATATCTTTCACTACAAAAAAATGGACTTTTTGATTCTTGACAAAAGGGGAGTAGAGTATAGTAAAGTATATTGATTCTTATGAGTAAAGATTGTATGGTTCTTAATTTTTGACTCATGAGAATGTTTTCACAAAAAAAAAAAAGAGAAGAAGTAAATAAAAAGTAAAATCATTTTGACTCATGAGAATGTTTTCACAAAAAAAAAAAGGTAGATGAAAAGTAAAATTTTTATGGTATACTCATACGTGTAAGGATTCTTTGAAATTTTTATTATTGCTATATTTTGCTTTTGGACTTAATTGCATATATACTCAAGGTTTTGTCATCATCAAAAAGGGGGAGATTGTTGGCTTTGGCTCCTTAGTTTTGATGATTAACAAAATGTTGAGTATATGTTTGGACTAATGTTTCATCTCAAGATAAAGTTTCAAGACATAGGTTATTCAAAAGAGTACTAAGAGTACAATGATGAAACCAAGCTTGCCTGATTTGGAAAAGAGCTCTTCTACCTTGAACAAGATCTAATTTCTCATATTGGACCTTCTTGTTAAGAAGTAATTAACAAAAGAAACAAAGGCTTAGAGAAACTCAAGCATGGCACGCACCTCTCTAGAGTTTCAAAAAATTTCAGATCAGAGGTCGACCACCAGAGGTCGACACCTTGTCAAAGTCGACCACCAGAGGTCGACTCATGAAGAGAAGAAAAGTTCAGCAAGGCCGGCACGGTAAAATTTCAGTGGCACGCTTCAGAGGTCGACACCTGAGGTCAACACCTGTCCAGAGGTCGACACCAGAGGTCGACTCATTGCCTGAGAAATCAAACTGGGCAAAACTATGGTTTTCTGGATTTTTGCCTAAGATAAACTGGAGGTCGACTCATGAGGTCGACACTTGATCCAGAGGTCGACTCATGGCATAACGGCTAGTTTTTCTGAACTTTTGATTTGATTTCTAACGGCCATAAATGGCCATATTTTTTATTCTAACGGTCTTGTGGAGTTGTTTCAGCTTGAATGAGGTATTTAACCTCCACTAAACTTCAAAAAAGACAAGGAGACAAAGTGAAAAATTTAGAGTGAAAGTACAAAGCCTTCAATCAATTCCAAGCCAAAAGAGTGAGAAAACCAAGAGATTCCTTAGCCAAAAGCTTTCCATCTTTGAGGAATCCAACTTTCAAGTATTTAGCATTTAGTGAGGTCCAAAGATTCCAAGAGAAAGGCTTGAAGAGTCTCCATCAAGAGCTACATCGAATTACTTTTTGCTCAAAAGGAGTTTGTCTTGTTTTTATTCATTGTATTCATATTCTATTTGTGGTAGGCTAGTTTCAAGGGAATTTCAAACTAGTGTGAGGTTTGTTGGTGAGCCAATTGACAAAACCAACTAGGGTTGCTTATAAGCCCGAAGCCAAAATAAGTGTGTGAGGTTTGTTGGTGAGCCAATTGATAAAACCAACTAGGGTTGCTTGTAAGCCCGAAGCCAAAACAAGTGTGTAAGGTTTTGACTTGTGAGCCTGGTAAACAAGTCGGCTGTAATCTAAAGATTATAGTCAAAATTCCCAAGTGGAGCTTGGGGAGTGGATGTAGGTGCTAGGTGCACCGAACCACTATACTTCTTGTGTATTTGGATTGCTTTACTCTTTATCTTCTTTTGCTCTTTAATTGTTGTTTTATTTCATTGCTTCCGTTGCACAATTACTTGAGCACTCTCACTCTTCACCTTTGAACTTGATAGCACATATATTGCTTTAATTTTTAAAATACCCAATTCACCCCCCCTCTTGGGCACCATATCTGGGCAACAGATTGGTTATAGTAGATGATTTTTCAAGATTTACTTGGGATTTCTTTTTTGCTCATAAAGATGAATCATTTTCTGCATTTGTAAAGTTTTAACCAAAAGGTTTCAAATGAAAAAGGTATTTCAATTATTTGCATACATAGTGATCATGGTTCTAAATTTGAAAATCAGGATTTTGAAAGTTTTTGTAATGAAAAAGGTATTGAATACAATTTTTCTGCACCTAAGACATCTCAACAGAATGGGATGGTAGAAAGAAAAAATCGTACTTTAGAAGAAATGGCATGCACTATGCTTTGTGAAAATGATTTACCAGATATTTTTGGACTGAAGCAATTATACTGCATATTATATTTTAAATCGAGTTTTAATCCATCCTATTTTAAAGAAACTCCTTATGAACTTTGGAATCAAAGAAAACCAACTTTAAAGTATTTTCGAGTTTTTGGTTATTAATGTTTTATTTTAAATAATGGTAAAGATAATCTTGAAAATTTGATGCCATGTCTGATGACGGTATCTTTCTAGGATACTCTACATCAAGCAGGGCATACAAAGTTTTTAACAAAAGACCATAGTTGTAGAGAAATCCGTACATGTAGTTTTTGAAGAGTCTACTAACAAATCCTCTAGAAAAGAGGATACTTCTCATGCATGTGCAGTGCTGATAAGCTACAAAAGTTGATATTGGATGATTAACCCTCTCAACAAAATAAAAAAATCAAGACAAAGATGAAAAGGTGAAGCCATACAATCCACACCAAAGCACCAAGATCTACCTAAAGAGTGGAGGTATGCTCATGGACATCCTAAGAAATTAATCCTAGGTGATCCATCAAAGGAGTAAGAACTTGAGCCTCATTAGATATGAATGGGATTATATAGCTTTATTTCTCAAGTAGAGCCTAAATATTTTGAAGATGCTGAAAAAGATTCTAACTTGATAAATGCTATGCAAGATAAACTAATTCAGTTTGATAGAAATAATGTTTGGACATTAATAGAAAGACCATCTAATGTTTCTATTATTGGCACTAAATGGGTGTTTAGAAATAAGTTAGATGAAAATGGAATTATTATTAGAAATAAAGCTAGGCTAGTTGCCAAAGGCTACAATCAGGAGGAAGGAATTGATTTTGGTGAAACCTTTGCTCCTGTTACTAGACTTGAAGCAATTAGACTACTAGTAGCATTTGCTTGTTTTATGAATTTTAAACTTTTTCAAATGAATGTTAAAAGTGCTTTTCTAAATGGATTCATAGTAGAAGTCTTTGTTGAACAACGACCTAGTTTTGAAAAGCATACACATCCTGATTATGTTTTCAAATTGCAAAAGGAACTTTATGGTTTAAAACAAGCACCCCGAGCATGGTATGAAAGACTCGGCAAATTTTTGATTAAAAATGAATTTTCTAAAGGCCATGTTGATAAAACTTTGTTTCTAAAGAAGAAAAGATGATGATTTATTAGTAGTGCAAATCTATGTTGATGATATTTTTTGATGCTACTAATGAGATCCTTTGTCAAGAGTTTGCTAAGCTAATGCAGGGTGAGTTCGAGATGAGCTTAATAGAAGAACTCAAATTCTTCCTCAGACTCCAAATCAAGCAAACTAAAGATGGAATCTTCATTAACCAAGCTAAGTTTATAAGAGAGATCATAAAGAAGTTTGGGATGGAGACTACTAAGTCAATAGGTACACCTATGAGCCCCTCTTGTAAACCTGTAAAGATGAGCATGATAAATCTGTTGATCAAAAATTATACAGAGGTATGATGGCTCTTTATTGTATTTGACTACTAGTAGACCAGATATAATGTTCAGTGTATGCATATATGCTAGATATCAGTTTGATCCTAAGGAATCTCATCTATTGGCTGTTAAGCACATTATTAGATACTTGTCTAGTATAATTGATATTGGCTTGTAATATTTTAGAGACTCATCTGCTGATTTAATTGGATATTTTGATGTTGATTTTGCTGGGTATAAATTAGATAGAAAAAGTACTAGTGGAACTTGCCAATTTCTTGGAGTTAACTTAATCTCCTGGTTTAGCAAGAAACAAACTTTAGTTGCACTATCCATAGCTGAGGTTAGTATATTGCAGCAAGAAGTTGTTGTACTCAAATCTTGTAGATTAAGCAACAACTTAAAGATTTTGGAATAAAATTAACTTGCACATCCATAAAATGTGATAATACTAGTACTATTTATTTAACTAAGAATCCTGTTATGCATTCTAGAAGTAAACAATTGAAATTAGACATCATTTTATTAGAGACCATGTTGAAAATAATGATATTGTTCTTGAATTTATTTATACTAAATTGCAATTAGCTGATATTTTGACTATGCCTCTCCAAGAAGATCGGTTCAGTATGATTAGAAGAGAACTTGGGGTCATTAATTTTTTTGATTGAAATTTTTCTATTCTCCGACCCATAAAAGATCAAATTTGACATCAATTACACTTAATTATCTTGAATTTCATTATATTTCTAGTGTTTTTGCTCTGCACTTCATTTTCTTTTTTTTCGATTTTAAGTCGATGTGTCGATACCTGTATGTGTCAACACCTTGATGTGTCAACACATGACACTATGTCGTGAGTCGACACATGAATGGCTGCAGACCAAAAATAAAGGCAGAAACGAAGTGTTTTCTTCCCCCATTTCTTCCCAATTCGAGCTGACACTTGCCCTAGGATGTGCTATCCACTTCTTCCCTCCAAATCTCGACTCAAACTCTCTTAAATTCTTATTTTGGATGGTTTTTGTGTTCATTCTTGCCTCAATCCCTCTTCCACTTCCATTTTAAATCGTAAAAACCTTAGGTTTCATCTCCCTTCTTGTTCAATCCGTGAATCTGTACAATGGGACCTAGAAAGCATGTTGTGCATCACCCTCGGCCATCTAACCATGAAGAAGAGAGAAGGACAAAGCCAAACATGAAGGTAAAGCACCAGATCCACCAGTTCGGCCACTTTTTACTACTTCTAGTTGCATGAGTTCGAAGATAGTTATCGGAGGATGCCATGTAGACTTTGGTTTCATCGACCTGTAGCACTTTCGGATTGGTCAGTGGATTAGAGATGATGGTCTGACTTCATTCTGCTCGTTATCTGAGAGATTCTACTCAGGCCTGATACAAGAGTTCTACGAATCCTTCGCCCGTGGCAGTGATGGATGGATCATGCAGGTCCGAGGCAGAGATATCCCGGTGACTGTAGAGGTTCTAAGCAGAGTATGGGATATACCCCTGATTGGATCTGTAGTTGACAGCTTATTAGATAGGTTTAGTGGACTCCAGTGCATTTTCGAGTCGGATATTCTACCTGAGGGAGCCACTGTTCCAACATCCCGTCTTTCTGCTTAGATGAGACTACTACATCATATTGTTACCTGGATTCTTCTACCGATGACCGGACATTTTGACTACATCACAAAGAGAGAGCTGCTTGTGATGGTCTCTTTAGTTCAACATACACCCATCTCCCTTCCAGTACACATGATACATCAGATGATGGAGGCATCGACCAGTCAGAGACTATGCTTGCCCTATGGGATGGGCTTGGCATTGCTCTTTAGAGCATATGGAGTGGCATTCGATGATGAGCCCTACCAGATGCTTTTACATACTGATGTCTATGACATCAAGTCACTACACTGGATGGGATATCAGTTATCAGAGGCTAGTGGAGACGCAGAGAATTAGGACAGGCCGATGACAAAGATGAGGACACTGCAAAGGAGGAGCGCATATATTCGGGCGAGGCAGGACTTTCAAAGGTACATCTACCAGAGATTCAGCCTGAGCCAAGAGCGTAGCCAGAGTCTGCTCCTCAGTCTGAGCTAGCTATCCAACCTTAGCCAGCATAGTCAGATACTCCAAGAGCTTCAGAGATTCTTATGGACATAGTCAATCGCATAGAGATAGATATTATGATTGTTCAACAGCGACTCGACTGCTTCATTATGGAGACGAGAGAGAGCCACAAAGGATTGAGAGATGGCATCCCCGCTATTTTGTCTGTACTGTCCAGACCCTCTTCTAGGAGTGTTCCCGACTTATCTGCTCTAGCTGATTCTACTCCAACTCCACCAGCACCAGGTCTAAAGATTGACACTGATGGTGAGACTAAATCTGATGGATTCGACTTTCTAGATAGGATGCTAGAGCTAGTACAGGAGACAGCAGCTGACTTACCTAGGAGTCCCATTCGTGATCCTTCGAGTTCATCCTTTCAAACTCCTATTCTACCTACACCACATTCTAGATCCATTGATCATTTTGCCATTCCTATACTTTCACCTATCATTGATACCCCTATTATTGACTCACCTATTATTTCTTTAGTTGATATACCTGTTGTTGATACACTTATCATTTCTTCAACTGACACACCAATTTTTAATACACCTATAGTTGATACACCATCCTTGCATACATCTTCCCTTATTCGGGAGCTAGGTTTCTACACACCTGGTTTCCATTTTCTTGATTCCGGTCCTTCATTTGACCGTACACCACATCCGACGGTTGTAGAGACTATCGCTCCGATTTGTTCTGTTCCTGCTAATGACATAGTCTCCACCTCTTCTACTTTAGCTAGAGGCAGGATCTATGTTCGACATAGAGGACATGGTCGTCGTACTCCTTCACAACCGACCAGGTCTCATCTTCGTGATCTCAGACAGATGTGGCCTCGAGCTCATGCTTTCACTGATACTGGACCGATCGAGATTGGATCTTCAAAGGATAAGGATGTTGATTATGATAGTTTTTTATATTTAGATAGTTTGTATTTCTGCACTTTCTGTATATTTTGATGTTCCTTTTATGTATCAAACTCTTTTTAAGTGAATGAAATATTATGTTTCACCTTATGACTTTGAGTGAATGAAATGCATTAGTTACTCTCAGTAATTCATTATCTTCCTTTATGATTGAGTGAATAGCTTATTTCTTTATTCAAACTCATTTAGCTCTTCCTTCCTTTTTAATGATAACAAAAAGGGGAGAAATCAGTATAAGTACAAATGAAAATATTTATGATGAAAGAAATTTTGAAATTTTTGGAAACTTCTATGCATTGAGTGAGAGGGAGTAATACCTCCTTTGTATTGAAAATCTGTTTTGAATTGGATTTCATGCCCAATTCCTATCTTTAGATATTTAAAAGACATTCACATTTTTGTTTATGAATTATCTTTTCAGGGTGAGTATAGTTTATTGCTAAAATTGTTTCCCTTAAGCATGTTTTCTTTTTGAGTATCAAGATACATGATTTTATCTCCTATATAATTTAAGTTCTGATACTCTTAGCTATGAAAATACTCTTAGCCCTGATATATCTCTTTTAGTATCTCAATACATATTACAATATGTTCTATGCACATTGAAAATATTTCTTTGAAAGCTTTTTATGCGATTTATACTTAAAGGTTTTGTCATTATCAAAAAGGGGGAGATTATTGACTCCGTTATTGATTTTGATGATAAGCAAAATGCTTAAGTATAAGTTGAGTACTAATGATTTTTTTAAAGTATGTTTTTATAGAAAAGGTGCTCATCAACTTGACAAAAATTGCTTCATTGAAGAAGTCCCAAATTTAGATGAAAGATCTGCTTAAAGAGGATTTGATAGTTAAAGATTGCTTGAAAGGATACATGAGTTCAACACAAACTTGTTTCAGCAGAAGTTCAGATATTTTTGATAGAATCTTAGTGATGTGTCGACTCAAAGTATCGACACCTATAACTCAATTGTCGACACATGATAGTGAAGTGTCGACACAAGCCGGCACATAGAGATAGTTTCAGATGGCATGGCTAAAGTGTCAACACATGGATTGTTGTGTCGACTCAAAGGTCGACACATGGATCAGCTCATCTCCTAAGATTTTTGGGTTACAAAACTTGCTGAAGTTGAAGACTTGCCTGAAGTGTCGACATATGGATGCTAAGTATCGACTCACAGTGTCGACTCACCATAGAAGTGTCGACTCACCTACGAATTCCAGAAAGCTACATTGAAAATATTTGAACTAGGTGTTCACTCATGGAGTGCAAGTGTCGACCCTATGTGTCGACTCACAGCCTGAAGTGTCGACACTTGGAGTTCTGAAAATAGTAACTACTAGTTTTTCAAACACAGAACTCATCTCTCTTGGCTCCCAACAGCTAGTTTTTCGTGTCTAACAACTAAAAACCAAGTTTGAGGCCTTGGAAAGGTATTTAATTGATTGAAATCAAAACTAAACATAAGAGAATGAAAAGGAATAACAAAGAAAAACGAAGAAGAGAGCATTCACTCCTATTCATTGAGTTCAACCACCTTAAGCAAAAGCAAGTCTCCAAGCATTCAAGAGCCTTCAAAAGCATTTAAGATCTATCTTATTGAGCATTAAAAGAGGCTTCATCAAGTTGGAGGCAGCACTACAACGAGCTTCAAAGAGATACCTGCTTTTTATTAGAAAGCTTTCATTGTTTCTTTACTTCAAACTTATATTTGTTGTAAAGGTTTTTAGTTAGCCTATTGAAACCAAGGAGGTTATTGGTGAGCCTTTGAAAATCATTTAGATTTTTGGTTAGCCCGTAAAACCAAGGGAGGTTGGTGGTTAGCCTTAAAACCATTTAGGTTCTTGATTAGCCCATGAAACCAAGTGAGGTTTTGACTTGTGAGCCTTGTGAAAACAAGTCGGGTTTTGATTAGTGAGCCCAGAAAACTAATCGACTGTAATCGGTTAAGATTATAGTGAATTTTCAAGTGGGTCTTGGGGAGTGGATATAGGTGCATTGGATAGCACCGAACCACTATATTTCCTTTATGTTTGTGGTTGCTTGTCTCTTTCATTTGCTCTTCTCTAATTGCTTTTATATTTTCATAGCTTACTTATTAAAAGCATACTACTCTTGCATTCATAGTACTAAGTTTAATTATTGGATTGTGGCACACACTTGCATTCAAATAATTTTTAGAGACCCAATTCACCCCCCCCCCTCTTAGGTTGCTTACTAGGCAATAGGGGTCCCCCCGTTGTTTTTCTTAGACACCAATTGATTTGGCTAGGTCAGATAATTGAACCAATTAAAAAACCTTATTCCCTTTACCTTCCCAGAACCACTTCCCTAGACACCAACTGGCTGATCAAATCCTAATCTGTTTTGCATCATGATTGAGTTTATACTATGACTAAATATATTTTTATGAGGGCTTTGATGGTCTCATACACATCCTAAATAATCATGTTATTATTGTTCATAACAACAAGTATAAACAAAAGCATATCAATCCAACATATGCAAAAATATGATTATCCATCAAGCATATTTATCTTAATATGCAAACCATAGCATGATTTTACAATTCTCCGTTCACCTCACTTATTCATGGGATATGACCATAGGGGCACCCCTACATGCCATAGGAGATCCCATTGAATGGGAAGAGAGGGTCTTTAAACCCTACTTAACCCCTATGACCAGACGGCCATGTTGACTAACCCAATCCAAAGAAGTTACTAGGATAAGACATGCTATTAAGATGCATTTGATTAGCAAAATGCATAATATCATGTTGAAACAATAACGTGCTCTTTACATGATAATATTTACTATCATACATAGATTAGGGTTTAAGAATAACAGTCCCTAATTCAATGGCAAACATCATACTATGATTATTTTTCATAACCATACAGCATTCCACTGAACCCTAAGAAATGGCATGCATAAAAAAAAACTATGATTAAACTAGCTATCTAATAAGCATTTGATCATACAAATGACAATTAATTGAATAAATTAAGGGTTGATCTGATACCACTTATGGGTTTCTTAAGGATGATCATGCATGTATGATGCATTGGATTTCAAAATTTTGCACAAAGAAAAACCCTTATTGACTAGAAAACCTAATCCCAAGATCCCCTCATTCATATACAACTAATATATCACTAATATGGTTCATGATAAATACGTGGAATGTTGTTTTCCACTTCTTTCCACTAGGCACACAAGTACAAGCCCTCCAACGGTGATCCACACAGGAATTGACCTAAGGAAGAACTCCTACTTTAGTTGCTTACTTGACTAGGACTCTTCTTGTCAGCCTTCTGGACTTTGACCTTTGTAGGACATCCTACACTCTTGTAGGGTAGTTTGAATGCTTTCCAAAACTACTCTTGGATTTGGGATTGCCCTCCTATGGGACACTCTAGGCTTATGTCTTAAATCTTAAGACTTGTCCTAGTAAGAACATCCTTGTCTTAAAGAGACAAGGTTTGTCTTAAGGAGGAGGGAGGGAGGAAAAACACTCAGAATAAAAACTATGGTGGAAGTCTCTTCTAAAACTCATAACATTGCCCCTATTTATAGTTGTAAGAGGGGTGTGTGATATGTCCAGCCATCAACTTATCAGATATGATTTTTTAAGACCGAAGAGAAGTTATCTGGCTTGAAAAATCATATCCAATATGTTGATTCATGCACCAAGGCTCATATCCGCATCCCTTCTCATTCCTGGATGATTTCTCACATGCCACATGGCAAGTACTGATCTCTGAGAAGCCAAGAGGCACCTCTTCAATCTCCAAGCATTAGAGAATTTGAGGAGTCCTAATAGTAGAAGGATACTGCTTCAGACCATGCACCAAATGAAGAGACGCGTCCCTTCATGCGCGTATTCTCCTTCCATGCCTTTTCATGCCAATTCAAAATGAGTTGACCGGCCAAAAATGATCCTAAGAGGCATGGGGATATGCCCAAAGTGAGTTCCAGATGAATCAGCCAGAATGATTCATCTGCAGAAGGACTCTTGGTCCTTTTGCGATGCCTTTCCTTGGCGCGCACACGTATGCGCCCAAGGAGTCTATGCCAACTTGGACTCCAGTCCAAGTGGCATTCCATGTCCAATTAAATCAGGATAAAACCAGATAAAGGTTGTCTTAATCAAGACATAACCCAATTTAAGTCTCCCTTAAATTGGTTAATCAAATTAGCAAGCAACTGGACCAAATTGACTTGGGTTAGGAATTAGGTTAGCCTACACATGCTAGTATGTAATGTAGCTAACCAATTAGGATCCCATGACCCTAATTAAATTATGAATGACTTACTTGGTCAACTCCCTAATATGTGTGATTATTTGGATTCCATATCTAGCCAGTAGTAGGTTTAGGTTTAAGCCGATTTGAACCAATCGAACCCGATTGACCTAATTAGGTCAAATTGAGCTGACCTAAATTGCCAATTCGATCTGTCCATTGAATTGACTCATGAAACCAATCCAATTGGTTCATGAATACCTACAAGACATGATTGATGTCTAGCAATGTGTCATGCCTACCTGAAAGATGAGGATTTTGTTGAAAGTATCAAAATACTCTTCAGTAGAAAGTTACCGTGCAATTCAATCTTTAGGTCTCCCATTATCCAGATTAAATGATGGGTATGGATAAATGTCAAACCCTAGCACTTAGTCATTTCAAATCTCTATTCAATAATGAAGACTTAGCTGATGACTAATTAGAAACTATTCTAATCTCATCCTGCTTTGATCAAAGACTCCTTGAGTCATCAATCGAAGAGATCACTTGGGATAACAATTTCTCTTACTAGGAATGATCGATTCCTTGTTGGTCCACTCATATCCTTCATATACCTTCCACCATATGCGAGAACACCCCGTACATGACTTAATGTCACGAATGAGTATGAACCAAAACATGGCTTAGTGTACACAAGGAACCATGGTGACCTTGGGTCTAAAGATTACATGCACAACTCCTACTTTGAGATCTATCTTTTAACAAGTAGTAAGACTTCCATAAAATAGTCCCGGTGTGGATCAGTTCAGTGAACTCATACCCTAATGAGCACCCTTATCTTTGTTTTAGTGTCTCTACATAAGTGGCTGTGAGACCAACCACCCTCTTATCAGAGCATACATAGGATAAGCTAGTCTTTCCGAACTTATCGATCCCCTAACCAATGGTCCATCGACTAGGAATATTTTAGGTTAGAGTTTATAGGAACTTAGGTCTCACTGTCATAAATTCCATCATAACCCTAATTTCATTTGCCATAACCTATGGGGTTCATCATAATCTTTAAATAAGATACAGCAATATGATGATACAATATGACTTTATTAATATATTAAATATCATACAAAAGTTAGAAGATTACAAAAATGCCCTTACACAAGATTGGCTTTTAGGGCACTTTCCTTTCAAACAGGTCGGGTCCAAGTTGTGTGGGTAAACTAGTGCATTCAACTCTCCAACTATTACTGAAAATTGGTATCTAAGGCTAGAGGTCCAAAGGCAAACGCCCTAAGTGGACTGGTAGTTTTTAATTAAGACCCTGTCACAGGCATGGGGAGCCTCCCACCACCCCACCTCTTGCATGGCCAGTGGAAGGATTAGTTGTTGAGTTGAGTGTAAGTTGAGTAGACCCATTCAACTTTGACTCTAGGTCTAGTAAACTGTAGTACGTGTTAACCTTGTGTGCTTGATTGCATCATAACATCTTGATAGATTGATTGCATGACCACTAGTTTAGGATCCCAATACCAACGGTCTAAACCTCAACCCAGCTCAACATTGGAATCCAATCTTGAAACTCTCATTAAGGCCATGAATGAATAATTGACCACCCAGATAAACTAATTGACCCAATCCAATGCCCGCTTGACCACCCAGATGAACCATTTGACCCATCCAATACCCAATTTCAAAATCAGTATACCCAATTAACCACCCAAATGAATCATAGATTTGACCAATTGACCCAAACAAATAACCAAACAACCAATAGGATTGACCATTTAACCAATAGGCTTGACCAAATAGAGGACCGATTAGGAACCCTAGAAAGAACCCAAGAGTCTAATTCTGAACCTGATCCTGATTCACCCCTTTCCACCACTCATATCCCTAGAAGAGCCCAAAACTTTGACCCATTTATGGAGCCCAACCCTAGGAGAGTCTAATGCCAAGAGCCATATCAGGAGCCCAACCCTAAGAGAGCCCAAGACCCAGATCTTTTCCAAGAAACCAACCATAGAAGGCCCCACCATGAAGTTTGTGATCAAGATGAGAGGGCCACGAGAAACATTCAGGTAGAGGCACCTATATTTGATGATAGTCTAGAACCAAAGGTCTATATAGATTGGGAAGGAGACATGGACTATTATTTTGAATGGTATGACATGAGTGAAGAGAGGAAGAATAAATTTGGAAAAATGAAGTTGGTTCGTCAAGCTAGGCTACATTGGGCCAACCTTGAGCGCACTAGGAAACAAAAAGAACTTCCTCCCATAACTACCTGGCAAGACATGAAACTGAAACTTAAAGAAAATTACCTTCCTGAATCCTACAATTAGAAACTCCAAGACCAATGGAATAGGATACATCAAGGGAATAGGCTCATATCAGATTATATTGCCTAATTTGAGGACTTCGCCGTGAGGTGTAATAAACCCGAGTCTCCGTTACATACCATGTCTAGGTTTAGGACTGGATTACACGAAGATATCCAGAGAGAGCTATATATAAGGGAGGACACTGATTTGGACCAAGCCTACCGGATAGCCAGACACTATGAACAATTTCATAGGGGACCTATATACCAATGATCATAACCTTCTAGGAGCAATGCCCCCTTTCCAAAATCAAACTCTAGCCTGGCCTACCCAAGTCGATCCAGCCCAAATCGACCCAACCCAAGCCGACCCAACTTGAGCTGACCCAGTCCAAGCAACCTTGACCCGAGTCGACCCCAATCCAGTACCCTTATAACACATAGAAAGGATAGAGGTAAGTCTGTAAAGGTCTATAAGAATTTCACCACCCTGAGGGTATGCTTTAAATGTCACAAACTAGGCCATTTTTCTAGCCAATGCCCAGTCAATGCCCTACACCTAGGTAAGCTAGAAGAGAATGAGTCTGAACCCATAGTTGAGCCTGAAGGAGAAGTCTATGAGGCTGAGGCCCAATTGATAGATGAGTATGAGGGAGAGGAGGAAGTGCCAGAGTCTGAAGACCTATTAGGAGTGGTTAGGTGCATCTTGAGCCAAACCCAAACTAAGAAAGATTGGCATAGGACTAACATCCTACAAACCTTTGTCAAGATAGGAGGTAAGATATTCATGATCATAATAGATAGTGGAAGTTGTTTCAATGCCATCTCTGCTAGTACAGTTAAATCTTTAGGATTGACCCCAGTTCCCCATCCTAGCCCCTATAAGGTCTCATGGATAGATTCCACCTTCATCCCAATCAAGTCTAGGTGCCAAATCTTGGTTAAACTGCAATCATATGGGGAGATGATTTGGTGTGATATCCTTCTCATGGGAGTCAGTAGTATCATCTTAGGTCAACCATGGCTTTACAATTATGATGCATCCTTGTTTGGTCGAACCAACATCAGTACCTTTAGTCACCATGGGGAGAAATTTGTAATTCATCCGACTCAACCCAAAGATCTAGTTAAGAGAGATTCTAGTAGCTTCGAGGAAAAGAAACTAAGAGTTAATCTAATTAAGGCTAAGGAATTAGAGAAAGAAACTCCTGAGCCCATTTGAGGATCTAAAGAGGACATCGATGAGTTGAGTCCAGTAGAGAAACCCAAAGAAGAGGAATTAGGGAGTGGACCCATTGAGGAATCAAAGGAAAATGATCCTGAACCTACTATAGAATTTGAAGAAGAAGTGACTAAGCCATGATCAAACATCGTAGATGAAAGTGAGGGTTCACAAGAGTTATCCATAGAGGAGGTCCAGGAACAAGTCCCGAAGGAACAACCCTAGGAAGTAGACATTAGTTTAGAAGACTTTTAAGATAAGCTTCCCAAATACCTTCCTGATGACCTTCCACCAGTAAAAGGTGCCTATCTTACTCTAGAACTAGTGCCTGTAGACCACCCTAGTGTCAAACATGTGGACAAGCCTTTAATTTCTCTTAAGCATAGAAGCCTATTATAACATGTCTATCCTAAGGACTTCCTTGCTACAATTCAAGTCCTACAGTTCTGGAGGAAATATCTACTTTCGCGAGATTTAGTTTTATACCTCTATCAAAAGACTTTCATGGTTTTTAATTCACCCAAGATTTTAAGTTCAACCCTTGAAAGATGGACCGAATTCCTAAGGATATATACCTCTTGGTGTGAAGTAGATGTAGGAAGTAAAGTATTATCTGGTTTTGAGTCAAATAAGTCCACAGACCTAATCCATCTATCAACACCTGCACTGACCTCTACACAGCATCTGTATTAGGACATTAGCCAAAAGATTAATTTAAGTAATGAAACATAAAAGAAACTGGCTAATTCTTGAAAGAGAGCTAAGAAATTTAATGTAGGAGATTTTGTTATGGTTAGGCTTAGGCCTGAGCGGTTTACACCAGGAACCATTAAGAAGCTTCATACTCATGGAGCTGGACCCTTTAGAGTGATAGAGAAGGAAGGACCCAATGCCTATGTATTAGATCTGCCCTCATATTTGGGCATTAGCTCCACCTTTAATATCGTGGACTAGGTTGAGTATAGGGAACCAACAATGATTCCTAGTGAGGTTTTTGGACCTACTCTATCATTTAAGAGCGAAACTAACCCAGAGTGTCCACCTGGCCTACGAGAGGTGAACGGATCGAGTGTATCCTAAATGATCAAGCTATTACAATCCAGGGGTGCGGCTATCGACGCTACCTGGTCTGTTAGCAAGGTCGCCCTGAATTCGATGATTCATGGATTACTTGAGAGGACTTGCAGCACCTCGACCTAGACCTTCTTGAGAGATACCTGAGCTAGAGTGACCCTTACTTGATAGGGTCGAGTTCCTCCCAGCCGGCAGAATTGGTGCAGACACCAGAGGCACCAGAATAAGACAGAGGCTTCTCAACCCTCTATGGATATCTTAGTAGAGTTTGATTAGTTGAGTCCAATTTTGTAATAAGGGCTTAGCCCACTTAAGTCTGTATTCTAGTCCCTGAGTCCTGTTTTGAGTCTGTTCTCTGGCCCTTGAGTCCTATTTTGGGCCTTTCTACATTTGAGTCCTATATTAGGGTTTTGGATATGGTCAGTTCAATTGAGTCAAGTTGAGTCAAGTCTTGAGTTAAGTCAGCTCATGTTGAGCCATTTATTATTTTGAGTCCTGTAAGTCTCATATTGAGTCCTGTCCAGTCCAACAAGAGAAGACTCGAGACACTGATGGATCCCAGCCAGAGTTTGACAACTTCAAGGAGTCTCAGTCATACTTGGATGTGCCACCTTGGATTGCATGAGAAGGACCTTGAGATCACCACCACTGAAGACCAGATGACAACAGCATCAGCCCACCAAAATGGATAATAGGAGAAACCCTAAAGCCTTTCCAGCACTAAAATGGGCCATGCAAAATCCTGGCCCATCATGAAATTGGCGGCCCCTTATGGTCACCTTCCCTTGGTCGGCCACCCTTTGGCCGACCATGATACGAAGAGGGAGAGAGTGTTTGAGTTCATTTGGGAGAGTAAGGTTTCCATGTAATCTAGCTAGGGTTTGAGTGGGAAAAGGATACCTAGGAATTCTCTTGTATGCCCTTACTTGGAGCCCAAGTTTGTAAGTCTATATAAAGACCCGCTCCCATGTATATTTTAATATATGATTATGAATGAAAAATTTCTTGAGTTCTTCTCAAATTTTTGTGTGAATTCGGTGTGATTTTTGTGTGAATTTTGTGTGAAGGGTATCTGTGTGATGCCAACCCCTGCACCCTGCCTCCAAGCCCTCCAACTAGAAGCCCTAGCCGCCCCTCATCCTTCCTATCATTCCTTCATCTTTTATCCTTCTAACCTTTATCTTCTTATTTTTCTAACCGTTGTTAGGTGCCTTGCAGGTCCCTCAGTTTCCATGAATCTAGGATTCCAGTTGACTAGCTTTCGGGCCACCGAATTGAAAGTCACGGATCCGCAGGGTCTTCAGCTTGATTTTCCAGGCTATATCCTGGAGCGACGAGCGATCTCTTCATGGATTCATCTTCAAATCCCTACCAGGTACACACCCTTGACTCTCCAGTTATGGTATTATAGAAGAGCTAGCCTTACCAGGGCTTCTCAGCCTTGGCGATCCTTCACTTTCACTGTTTAGGATTTAGTTATAATTCCTGTGCTTCTGAATTTCTCTAGAATTACTTAGTTTCTTGGCTTGAAATTTAGGATACAAACTCCTAACTTAATGCCTAATAATATAAAAAAAATTTGCATGCATAATTAGTCCCGCATCAAGAGAGCATTGTCTCATGAATTTGAGATGAAAGATTTGGGATCAGTGCAAAAAATTCTTGGAATGGAGAGTACAAGGATAGATGCAAAGGAATACTCCATTTGTCACAACAAGAGTACATCAAGAAGGTACTCGAGAGGTTTGGGATGGAGAAGGCCAAACCAGCAGATACACCATTACTAGGGCATATTTCTCTCTTGAAAAATCAGAGCCCCCAAATAGAGAAGGAGAGAGAATACATGGAAAGAGTTCCATATGCCAATGTAGTGGGTAGTGTGATGTATGCTATGGTTTGTTGCAGGCCAGACATAGCAATGCTATAAGCTAGGTGAGCAGATACATGGCTGACCCTGGGAAGGAACACTGGAAGGTATTTAAGTGGATTTTGTGATATATGCAAGGGACTCAAAAGCATGGACTGGTATTTGGTGGGCAGCCAGAAGGACATGAATGGAACTCCATATAATCATGTGAAGATTCGGGTCCTTTGGAAGGGTTTGTTGATGCGAGCTATGCAGGTGATCTTGAAACAAGAAGGTCTACAACAGGTTACATCTTCTGCATGTATGGTGGACCGATTTCTTGGAGATCAACCCTGCAACCTATTACTGCTTTGTCTATAACAGAAGCTGAGTATACAGGGATTACGAAGGCTATAATGGAAGCACTATGGCTAAGAAGGCTAGTGGCTGAAATAGGGGTGAAACAGTATATGGTGGTCCTGTATAGTGATAGCCAGAGTGCCATACACTTGACTCAAAATATAGTCTATCATGCTCGTTTTAAGCATATAGATGTGAGATACCACAGGATTAGAGAGCTGGTGGAGGAAGGAGAAGTGATGCTGGTAAAGGTCCATACAAAGGAGAACTACGTAGATGCACTTACAAAGGCTCTACCAAGAGAAAGCTTTTACTCTTGTATGTGGTTGATGGGTTTGAGGAGGCTGGCATATATAGCCTTGAAGCACCAAGATGGAAATTGTTGAGTCTCAAGTGATGCGCTCAAGGCTTGTTTGATCAATGTCCATGTATTAGTCCAGTCTATCATGGTTTTCCATGATGTATCTAGGGCTAGGAGCGAGTCCAGGGTGAGTCCTAGATGTTTAGGCTGAGTTTTGATCATTCTGGGTCTTAGAATTGGCTCCTCTGGTGTAGGAGTCGATGGTGCAGACACCAGGACCAGAAAAGATCGACAGGTCGAACCTACATCCTTGTGGATCAACTATAAATAAAGCCCTGAACCTAAACCCCTTTTTCTATAAATATTTTACTTTAAATTCTGTTATTTAGGTTTAGTTGGGTTTAACCATAAACCCAAATTGAGTCAAACCCTATTTATTAGTTGTGTCAAACCCTATTTATCCAATTGAGTTGTAAATGGTCCAATATTAGTTAGCCCTTTTTACCAACTGTAATTAGAGTTTATTATTTTTTAGCCTTTTGGGCCAAACTCCTTTTACCAAGTTGAACCACTTATTTACATGTCTTTCCTTTTTGATTAGATTGGGTTCCAATTGATCAAGTACGACTTTAGTTATTTTGTTGGTTTAATTAGTTTTGAGTCATGTGATTAGTTAATTTAGTTATTGAGTCCTGTAACATAAGGGAGGACCCAATTGAAGACCCATGTGACTTCATATACACTCAATCAAGACCCATGTGCACCTAAATCAAGATTCCATGTGACTCCATGTGCTAAGTCAAGCCATGTGCTAGCCTAACCAAGTCTTTGCACCACCTTTTAAAGATTTTGGACATTATCTACCACCTCATCCAGGACATCATCATATGACATGTCACTTTTGTTTGGACATTACTTGCCACATCATCCTGGATAAGAACACATGCCATGTCACTTATGTTTGGACATCCCACATGCCATGTCATTTATCTATGGTTGCCCACATCATTCAAGAATTAAATGGCACCATTTATTAATAAGAAGAGTAAAGCAGAAGGAGTCTCCAAATTGGCGCCCTCCCAGTCAAATAAATCATGCCAAAATTCCAAGGAATCGGCCAAGCTTCTCTTCCTCTCTTTGACACCAACTTCCAAGAGTTTCAAGCCTAGTTGATCACCCAAAGTGAAGGAAATTTAGTGTCTTTCTACCTCCAATGTTTTGATCAAACAGGTTTCAAGTTGCTCAAGATTAGAGAACTCAAGAACCCTATAAAAACTCTTGAGTTTTTTTCTATCTAAACTAAAGAGTCCACCATCCTGCAGGAGCCAACATCATCCAAACACCAGAGTCTAGCAATCATGGCCCTTCATCATGACACCTCACCAATCCACATCTTGGCACCCAAACTGGATGGAAATTCCATGATGTCGCCCACCTTGGAAAGAGTTCCATATCAGCCCAAGAGCAAGAGTCCAAGATGCCCAGAGCAAGGTCTTCAGGAGTTGTTGCCTAAGGGAAACAAATACTAGTCTTTGTAACCCATACACCTCTAGTTGTTGGTCTATAAATACTCCAACAACCCCCCATGTATTATTAATGATTATCGATGAAATACAACGACATTCTATCAAATTTTTTCCTTAGCTGTGTGCATCGCAGGATGTGAGGCCCTTTCTTTTGTTCTTCAGAGATCGCGGGGTGTGAGGCCCTAGTTATCCTACTTATTTAGACATCAAGAAAACCCTAGCTGACTACTTCCCTCTTCTCTTTCACTTTTCCATTCTTTTCCTACTTTGCTTCTTTTTAACTGAAACCTTCCTTTGTTGAGTGATTACAGGTGATCAGGAACTAAAGTCGAGGTGTTCTTACCTTGGAACTGAAATCATGGTAGATCGGAGCCCGAAGATCGAAATCTTGAAGCCCTGCCACAAAATCCTGAGAGTTCCAACAAATCTACTTTAGAGAGAAAATTCTACGTTGGTAAAATTCAAAAACCTTTCCTTACTCTTTAGTTTCTAGATCTATTCGTGCTGGAATAAACTAGTTCACTAGTTTTTATAATTGCTTCCTTTGAGTCTCTAAAAAACTAAAAATTATAAAAAGATTAATCTCTATTTCTTCTCTGCTAATTAAGTTTAAAATCAGTAAATTAGGTTTTAATAATTGTCTTGCATCATTTTGGTATTAAAGCGAAGGTTAAACTAGGGTTTAACTTCTAGTTCTAAATTTTTTGCATACGTAGAACTAGGCTGAAATTAAAACTGCATAAAACCTATCTAAAAAAATTCAAAAGAAATAGAAATAATTTTTTTGTTAATTTTTTATTTATCTTAGAAAAAGATTAGATAATTTTTTTTATTTGCTATTTTTTGGTGGAAGGAAATCACTCCTCTTGAGAGGGTATATGCAAGTATACTGTCATGACCCATGGAAGTAACAAGCTATGGCCAGATGTGATATCCCAAGATCGGATCAGATCTAAAATGTAATTTTGAGATAAAAAAATTAATTTCTATTTTTCTACTATTTTTAATTATTTTATTATTTTATTGCATATTTGGGTTTCATCTTGTGTGTGCATCATTAGGTAACCAAATCTAAAGGGAACTTGAGCATCTCAAATCAGGGCAGGATCTCATCACCTATCCTGGGCCCAAAACAACCTTCTATTGCATCCGAGCCAAGCCTAATTAAAATCAATTAGACTTAATTTTTTCTAGTGAGCTAGGGACACCAATAGGTCGGGTTCCAAGTATTGTGTGAAAGCTAGTACACCCAATCCTTTGATTATCACTTGAATATGATGTCTAAGGCTAGAGGTCCAGAGGCAAACTCCCTAAGTGGTTTCGTGGTTTTTAATTAGGACCCTACGAGAGCAGGGGGAGCATCCCATGACCCTACCTCTTACTTGGCTAGTGGATAGGGCAATTGCCAAATTGATTATAAATTGAGCTGACCTACATGAGCTCTAAGTCTAAGAAACCTTAGTTCGGGTTTTTGTGTGATTGCATTGCATGGCTACTAGATTAGGAACTCCATACCAGTAGTCTCACCCAAACCTAACCCAGCTTGATCATGGAGTCTAACCTTGAGACCTTCTTTAGGATTATGACTAAACAGTTAGGACCAATGAATAATAGGTTTGACCGACAAGATGATCGGTTAGGAACCCTAGAGAGAACCCCTGTGACCCATACTAAGCCTAAGCCTGAGACCCCATGTCTTACACCTCCCAACCCTGGGATAGCCCCTCGCCATGACCCAATCTGGGATCTTAGTTGAGGAGATGCAATTATGACTCCATAGACCAGGATGAGAGAGCCACTAGGAACTTTAGGGTATAAGCACCTACATTTGATGGTGATCTTGATCTTGAAGATTATCTAGATTGGGAAGAAGGTATGGATTTGTATTTTGAGGGGGATCTAATGTCTGAAAAAAGAAAATTTAAGTTTGCTAAGCTTAAGTTAGTACGCCAGGCTAGAATTTATTGGGATGATGTTGAAAGAATGATCAGATGAAGAAGAGACATACCCATAACTACCTGGGGTGACATGAAACTTAAACTTAGGAAAAAGTACCTACCCAGATCATATGAACCTAGTTCCTATGCACCCAGATCCTATGAACCTAGCTCCTACGAACCCAGATCCATAACCTATAGATCTGAGCCCATATCCTATGAACCTAAGGAACCCATAATCCCTAGGTATCAATCTAGTGCTAGTCAGGTTTTCCTTAGTTGGCTTGAACCCATTAGGGTTAATTCCCCTTATCAAAAATCAGGATCTAGTCAAATCCACCCGAGTTGACCAATTCCTCACTAGAGTCGATCCAATTCTCACCCAAGCTGACTCAACCCTAATCCGAGCTGACCTACCCCTACTAGTCCTGATCCTAGCCAATTTTTCCTTAACCGACCCATTCCGACTACCCCATTGGTTCATAAGGATAACATTGAAGAAGAAGTGTATGAAGCTGAGGTGAACTTAGTGGATGAGTATGAGAGAGAAGAGGAAATACATATGGCTGACCTAGAATTAGCTGACCTAGTAGGCACCCAGGCTGAAGCCAGCCCAGAGTTAGTTGACCATGACCGTGCCTTGACTGAAACTGTACTTGTAGGACCCTTAGAAAAAAAGCCCATGAGGAGTCTAACCCTATTGTTAATACCTTACCTGAGGAAACACTAGAAGAGACTCAAGTATAGAGCCTTGTCCTGAAATCCAAGAACAAGGGTAAATTGGTGAGGACTTGGTTTATTTAGTCCAGAACCCTCAGGAAGACTTCATCCTTGTGGTCTCAATTAAAGATCTCTTCCTTGAAATCGCTGACCCATTCTTCCAACAACCGGACCCTTTATTCCCTGTAGATGTGAATCAATGTCCAACCCTTAAGGTCAACCCCATTAGTCTAGAATAAATTCCATAACCCTTTTTTTATTTCCTACCCTACCAAGTCACCCCCATATCCACTTCTTATTTCTTACCCTTACCTAAAGTTTCCACTCCTTCTAGAGCCACCCGATTACATTTTGTTGAAATCAGTAGGTTGCATAAGTTCTTTGAGCACATTCAATTTGCTACCTATTTCTGGAGAACCTTATGGCATTTAGTAGGAGTCCATGCACCATTCTCATCTGCATGTCACCCACCAACCAAGGGTCAAACTCAGTTGTAGTTTAGGGTTTAGTCGAGTTTGTAGTCCATTAGGTATTATTATTAGTCATTTATATGCATGTCATTAGGTAAAAAAAAATAATAATAAAAGCAATGAATCTTTTCAAGAAAAAGACTCAAATAAATCAATGAATGAGACTTTATTATGGTTAGGCTATGACCTGAATAGTTCCCACCTGGAACCAGGAAGAAGTTACATGCCTGTAGTAGTGGACCATACAAAGTAATTAAGAAAATTGGACCTAATGCCTATGTGCTTGAGTTACCACCTGAACTAGGCATTAGTTCTACTTTCAACGTTTCAGACCTTATCGAGTATAGGGAGCCAATGTTGATTCCTAGTGAGCCTTTTGGGCTTAATCTAATTCTTGAGAGTGAGCCAACCATGTATGTCCATCTGCCATACTACCAGCCCAGAGAGACAAGATCGAGCGGATCTTGGATGACAATATTATCGCTACTCGGGGCAAAGACTATCAGTGATATTAGGTTCATTGGCAAGGACGACCCGAGACTGACGATTCTTGGATCACCAAAGAGGACTTGCAAAGAATTAACCCAGACTTATTAAAGCACTATCATAGCAAGGTTGATCGATACTCGACAGGGTCAAGTTCCTCCCACCCGGGGAGAATTGGCATGGACACCAGGGCTAGAAAAGATCGATAGGTCTAACTCACATCCCTGTAGATCACCTGTGAATAAAGCCCTGAATCCAAACCCCTTTTTTTCTGTAAATATTTTATTTTAAATTTTGTTATTTAGGTTTAGTTGGGTCAAACCCTATTTATCAGTTGTGTCAAACTCTATTTACCTAATTGAGTTGTAAATGGTCCAATGTTAGTTAGCCCTTTTTACCAACTGCAATTAGGGTTTTTTATTTTTTAGCCTTTTAAGTTGAACCCCTTTTACTAAGTTGAACTATTTATTTACATGTCTTGCCTTTTGATCAAATTGGATTCCAATTGATCAAGTGGGGCTTTAGTTATTTGGTTGGTTTAATTAGTTTTGAATCATGTGATTAGTTAATTTAGTTATTGAGTCCTGTAACATAAGGGGGGACCCAATTGAAGACCCATGTGACTTCATGTGCACTCAAATCAAGACCCATGTGCACCTAAATCAAGATTCCATGTGACTCCATGTGCTAAGTCAAGCCATGTGCTAGCCTAACCAAGTCTTGGTGCCACCTTTTCAAGATTTTGGACATTATCTACCACCTCATCCAGGACATCATCAGATGACATGTCACTTTTGTTTGGACATTACTTGCCACATCATCCTGGACAAGAACACATGCTATGTCACTTATGTTTGAACATCCCACATGCGATGTTATTTATCTATGGTCGACCACATCATTCAAGAATTAAATGGTGCCACTTATTTTTAAGAAGAGAGTAAAGCAAAAGGAGTCTCCAAATTGGCGCCCTCCCACTCAAATAAATCATACCAAAATTCCAAGGAGTTGGCCAAGCTTCTCTTCCTCTCTTTGATGTCAACTTCCAAGAGTTTCAAGCCTAGTTGATCACCCAAAGTGAAGGAAATTCAGTGTATTTCTACCTCCAGTTTTTTGATCAAACAGTTCCAAGTTGCTCATGATTAGAGAACTCAAGAATCCAATAAGAACTCTTGAGTTTTCTTCTATGCAGATAGAAGAGTCCACCAGCCTGCAGGAGCCCACATCATCCAGATGGTGTGGGCACCAGGCTCAGGAAGAGGCTTCAACCAATGCCAAGTTTTTTATGGATAGAAGACTAGAAAATTAAGTCCTGTAATAAGTCTATCAGTCCTGTACTTGTTTTTATTTGAATAATTGAGTCCTGTTTTATTTCAATTTGGATCCAATTAAAGTTAAATTGGATTTATATTGAGTCAGGTTCAAGAGCTACTTGAATTGGGTTCCAATTAAGCCAGATTAAGTGCAACCAGCTTCACCAACTACTTGGAGTACCACATCATCATTGAACCATGCCACCTTGGAGGTTAAGTCATGCCACTTGGAGGATAGATCATGCCACATCACCAAGACAATTCAAACATGATTTTTGCCCAAGATATATTCAAGAAAAGCTCCATGGGATGCCACCTTGCAAGAGCCATCCCACTTTCTTTGGGATGCCTTGATTTTCTCTCTTGTAATTAGGAGTTTCAAATTTGAAAGGGCCACTCCTCTCTTCATGGGATGCCCCTTGAATTTCTCCATGAAAGGAGGTGTAGTTTGAATTTGAAAGGGAGCTTAAAGTCTATAAAAGCTCCTAAGTTCTCTTGTAATAGGATGATGAATGAAATGAATAATTTTCTTGAAAGTTCTTTCCTTTGCTAGCCAAAGTCCCTTGAGAGAAGGTAGGTGTGAGACCCAGGTTACTTAGCCAATTCAAGCCTTAATCCCTCTTCCAACCCCATTCGGCCATCCTTGAAAATTTCTCTCCAAGCCAATCCAAATTCATCCTCCCCTCTTCCAAAAGATGTCATCCTCAAAGGAGTTCTCCATGCCATCAAGTGAAGGAGATTCAAGCTACGGGCGCCAAAGGAGATCCACTTCAAGCCAAGCCTAAGCCACTTCTTCCATTCCTAATTTTCCTCTTCCATTTCTCTATTCTTCCATATAAATCTTTTAATTTTACCATCTATCTATGCAGCATCCCCAGGTCTCCTGGTTTCCAAGGTGAAGGTCTACTTTGCCAAGGAATTATAAACAATGTACCTTTAGATCTAGAGTAACTCCTTGCCATCTTAGTACTTCATCTTGAGTGTTCCTTTACTAAATTTCAGAAAATTAGTAGTCGGATAGCCATCTTTATAACCTTCTTTCAGATCTGAAATAGTAAATTATGCTAGCCCTAACCTGTGTGGTTTCCTAACCACGAAGGTCCCTTAGTTATTTTGAAAGATTCTTTTCTAGTCAAGTTTTTTTCCTTAAGTTCCTTTCATATAATTCTGTTTCTTTTACGTAGAATAGCTGCATGTTTATCTGTTTCATTTTCACTTAGTTCCTATAATTCCTAGAAATGCATCATTCTATATTTGTTCCTCATCATCATGGTATCAGAGCATGGTAGGTTAGGGTTAATTTTGAATTTCTGTATTTAGGTAAGTTGCTGAAATTTCTGCATGCATAGCATTAATACTTGCTACATAGTTTTCTTTGTAAATCCAATCTAGATCTAAGATTCACGCCTCCTGAGCGGGTGTACACCAGCACACTATCACGACCCATTGAAATAATGAGCCCCTTGCCGGATGTGAATCATTAGGTTGAAGTTTGGTATGCAAATATCTTTGTTTGTTTAAATTCTGCTATTCTGTCATGCATGCAATGTTTGTGTTCTAGGAACTACCATGCCTAGCACAGATTTTAATTTTTAATTTTTTTTCATATGGTATGTCATCCATAAGTTAGAAATGTTCTACAATTTTTTCTGAGTTTTTGGACAATTTTACATTGCACTTTCTGCCGCACGTTGGAACTACAGCACACCAATTCTGCACCAGAAATTTGAATCCATATGCTTGTTTGCATCCATTTTATAGCAAATCAAATTAAGGGCATCAAATTGACATAGGGTCTGGATGTCATTACCTATCCCTAGCCCAAAAATCACTAACTTGCATAATGCACCCAACCCTAATTAAAACAAAGCAGGCATTTAATTGCTCTAGTGAGCTAGGGACACCCACAAGGTCAGGTCGAGTCAAGTGTCAAGCCAACTTTGGCAACCTGTTTGTGTGTACTTGTATCTAGTGTCTAGGCAAGTGGTTCAGGGATAAGAGTTCGAAAGAAGGTGGGTTGGTTCACTTACCTAGCCAATTTTAAATTGGTGTCTAAGGCAAGCAAAGAGGAACCTCCACCAACCTTATACTTACCTGGCCAGGTGCCAAGTTACTACAATCTGGATTATCAATTTGACTTAACATTTGGTTTGGGATCTAGGTCTAGCAAATCCCTAGTCCAAGTTTGAGTTCGTGTGTGCATGGCAACTAGATCAGGAGCACCCTACCAGCAAACCCAAGCCTAATCTAGTGTAACCATGGAACAAAACTTTGAGAGTTTGATGAAATCTTTGAATCACCAAATGACCCGGCTGAACCAAAACTTGACTGATCAATTAGCCCAGACCAATCAAAACATGACTGATCAGATAACCCACATCACTACTAGACTTGATCGATTAGAAGCTCGTACCCCTGGAGGAACTCATGAAGTCCAGAATGAGTTAGAGCTTGAATCTGAGTTTGGAACACCCATTAACCCTAGAAGGACTCTTCATCAAGACCATTTTTTCAAGACAAATCATAGGAGGCCCAATTTTGATCGAGTCCATGACCCGAATCCTAGGATAGAACACCATGATCCAATCTATGAGCCAAGCCCTAGGAGACATAATTAGGATCAGACAGACCGTGACGAGCGAACCCTTAGGAGTATTAGGTTGGAAGCACCAACATTTGATGAAAATCTAGATCCTAAGGTTTACATAGATTGGAAGGCATAGATGGATCAGTACTTTGATTGGTATGACATAATAGAGGAAGGAAAATGCAAATTCACGAAGCTTAGGTTAATTTGTCAGGCTAGGCTTTACTGGAAAAATGTCGAGAGGTTCATTAGATAAAGGGGTGATGTTCCCATAGTAACCTGGAGGGCAATAAAACTTAGGCTTAGAGAGAAATACTTTCCTATGTCCTACCACTAGAGACTTCTAGACTAGTGGTAGAGATTGACCCAGGGAACCAAGGGTGTAGCTGAATACATTGCAAAGTTTGATGAATTTATGATGAGATTCAATGTAGATGAGTCCAAGTTAGTTACTTTGTCTAGGTTTAGGGTAGGATTGAGAGAAGAGATCCAGGAGTTATTCTTGAAGGAAGTCCATGACTTAGAGCTAGCTTTTCAGGTAGCACGAGATGCCGAGAGATTCCATAGGGGACCACTTTATCGCAGACCCGAACCCCCTAGAACTAGTACACCTAGTCAGTAGCTAGGACTGAATATGATGTGAACCAGTTGACCCAATCCTAGCACCCCTCTGACCCATAGAGATGATAGGGATAAAGCACCAGAAGTTTAGAGGACTCCAAACCCTAATGTTGCGTGTTTCAGATGTTATAAGTTAGGCCATTATGCTAGCAATTGTCCTACTAGGGCCTTAGACATAGGAGAATCAGAAGAGAATGAGCCTGAACCCATAGAGCCCCTAGGTGATAATGTTAAGGAGGTATATCAGGCTGAGGATAATTTGGTTGAAGAGTATGAAGGTGACGAGGAACAAATAGAGCCTGATCTATTGGGAGTAGTTAGATGCATCCTTACCCACACCGTGACACAGGAAGATTGGTGTAGGACTAACATCCTACAAACATTTGTCAAGTTAGGGGATAAGGTATATAAAATAATCATAGATAGTGGGAATTGTGTAAATGCCATATCCACTAGTGCTGTCAAAACTTTAGGCTTCTCCATAGTTCCCCATCCAAATCCCTAAAAGGTTTCTTGGATAGACTCCACTTCAATTCCAATCAAACATCGGTGCCTAGTCCAAATCCAATTACAGTCATATCAGAAGAAAGTGTAGTGTGATGTCTTACCAATGGGAGTGAGCAGTATCATCTTAGGTCAACCCTAGTTATTTGACCACGACGCCACTCTATACAGCCAATCAAATTCCTGCTCATTCATGCACCTAGGAAAGAATTTTGTGATCAACCCAACACCACCTAAGGACACTGTTAAGAGAGGATCAAGCCACCTAAAGGAAAAGAAAATGGGAGTCAATTTGATAACTGATAAGGAAATTGAGAAAGAGCTCACTGAGGGTACACATGTTTGGATTTTAACCACTAAGGAAATTCAGGAGCCTTCCCAGAAAGAACGCCCTCAGGAAGTGGCTAAAGTGTTAGAGGACTTTAAGGATGTGTTTCCAGATGACCTACCTGACCAACTTCCACCACCTAGGGACATCCAGCATGCCATTGACTTAGTCCCAGGAGCCACCCTACCGAACACTTAGAGTTACAAAGACAAGTAGGGGATTTCCTTAGGAAAGGATTTATTAGAGAAAGTTTGAGTCCCTGTACACGTACCTGCATGACTGACCCCTAAGAAATATGGCACTTGGAGGATGTGCGTTGATAGTCGTGCCATTAATAAGATCACAACAAAATATAGGTTTTCCATACCCCGTTTAGACGATATGTTAGATATGATGGCCGGAGCAATAATATTTTCAAAGATTGACCATAAGAGTGGCTATCATCAGGTTAGGATTAGACCTGGGGATGAGTGGAAGACTGTATTCAAGACCAAGGAGGGTCTTTTTGAGTGGGTAGTAATGCCTTTCGGACTATCCAATGCTTCTAGTACCTTTATGCGGATTATGAATGAAGTCCTACGGTTATTTATAGGAAAGTTTGTCGTAGTTTACTTCGATGACATTCTTATATATAGAAGGACCAAGAAGGATCATTTGGACCAATTGAATCAAGTCTGTTTAGCACTTAGAAAAAATAGTCTCTTTGCAAATCTAAAAAAATGTGATTTTTTTACCCATAGAGTCGTTTTCCTAGGTTTTGTTGTTACGCCTGATGGAGTTTCTGCTGGCCCCGAAATGATTAAGTCAATTGTAGAGTGGCCTGTCCCAAAAAGTGTTCATGAAGTGTGAAGTTTTCATGACCTCGCTACTTTTTATAGAAGGTTCATTCAGGGGTTTAGTACCATAGTTGCACCAATCATGGATTGTATTAAGAAAGGCCAATTTTAATGGACAAAAGCTGCTGATAGGGCCTTTCTAGATATTAAGAAAAAAATGATACAAGCACCTATCTTAAGATTGCCTGATTTTTCCAAGGTTTTTGAGGTCACTTTTGATGCATCTGGAGTTGGAACAGGTGGAGTTTTAAGCCAGGAGAGCCACCCCATAGCTTTCTTTAGTGAAAAATTAAATGAAGCCAAGCTTAAGTATTCCACCTATGATAAAGAGCTATATGTAGTAGTGCAAGCTTTAAGGTATTGGAGGCACTATCTACTATCACTTGAATTTGTCCTATTTTCTGATCACGAGGCCCTTAGATTCCTTAATTCCTAGAAAAAACTAAATCCTAAGCACGCTAAGTGGGTAGAATACATCCAGGCCTACACATTTATCTTGAAACACCATGCTGGAACTGAGAATAAGATAGCAGATGCATTAAGTCGTAGAGCCCTACTTCTGAACTTGATTAGCACTGAAGTTGTTGGATTTGAAAGACTTACGGATGAGTATAATACCTGTCCAGACTTTAGTGAAGTTTACCAAGATTTGAAATTAGGACCATCTATTAACCATAGTGAGTACACTCTTTTAGATGGTTATCTATTTAAGGAAAAAAAACTTTGTATTCCAAAGACTTCCCTAAGAGACTTTTTAATTTGGGAAACCCATGCTTGAGGTTTGGCTGGCCATTTTGGAAGAAACAAGACCATATCGATACTTGAGGAGAAATTTTGCTTGCGAGGCCTTAAGAGATAGGTAGCCAATATTGTTGCCCGATGTAGGACATGTGCGGTTGCCAAACATCAAAGACAAAACACCGGGTTATACACTCCTTTACCTATGCCAGATTGTCCATGGCAGGATCTTAGCATGGACTTCATTTTAGGACTGCCCAAGACCCTTAGAAAACATGATTCAATCTTTGTAGTGGTCGACAGATTTTTGAAAATGACACATTTTATACCCTGCTCCCAAACTTTTGATGCCTCCAGGGTAGCCAAGCTTTTTCTCGATTAAGTAGTCGAGTTACATGGGTTACCTAAGACCATTGTTTTTGATAGGGATGTCCGTTTCACAAGCTATTTTTGGAAAACCCTTTGGCACCTACTAGGAACAAAACTAAAATTCTCAACTGCTTACCACCCTCAGATTGATAGACAAACCGAGGTTGTAAATAAAATTCTAGGGAATTTATTGAGATCCCTTGTTGGAGAGAGTATGGAAATTGGGATTTTCTTCTACCTTGTGCTGAATTCACATACAACAGCTTGGTCAATAGGTCTAATGGAAAAAGTCCCTTTGAGATTGTCCATGGTTACAGACCTAGGAAACCTATCGACCTCATTCAATTACCTACACACGCATGAATGTCTGAGTCTGCCGAGTCATATGCACAGCATCTTAAAGAATTACATAAAGAAATTAGTAAGAAATCTTAAATGAGTAATGAAGTTTATAAGCATATGGCTGATTCGCGTAAACGAATAAAAGAATTTAATGAAGGGGACTCTATCGTGATAGAACTTAGACCTGAGAGGTTTCCACCGGGAACTATGAAGAAATTACATGCCCGGGGAGCTGGACCTTTCAAAATAATTAAGAAACTTGGATCTAATGCATATGTGTTAGAGTTATCACCTGATTATGGCATTAGCTCCACATTTAATATCTCTGATATGAAAGAATTTAAAGAACCGGCATTAATTCTTAGTGAGCCTTTTGGACTTCACCCTGCCTTTGAGAGCGAAACCCTACCTGAGTGTCCACCAGCAATTCAACTAGACCGGAGAGACAAGATTGAACGTATCTTAGATGACCAAGTGATTATTACTAGAAATAAGGGTTATCATCATTATCTGGTTTATTGGCACGGTCGAGCGGAATCTGAAGACTCCTAGATTATCCAAGAGGATCTACAACAAACTGACCCAGATCTATTAGAAAAATACCACAGTCAAACCGATCCTTACTCGACAAGGTCGAGTTCCTCCCACCGGGGAGAATTGGTGCGGGCACCAGGCTCAGGAAGAGGATTCAACCAATGCCAAGTTCTTTATGGATAGAAGACTAAGAAATTAAGTCCTGTAATAGGTCTATCAGTCCTGTACTTGTTTTTATTTGAATAATTGAGTCCTATTTTATTTCAATTTGGTTTCAATTAGAGTTAAATTGGCTTTGTATTGACTCGAGTTCAAGAGCTACTTGAGTTGGGTTCCAATTAAGCCAGGTGCAACCAGCTTCACCAACTACTTGGAGCACTACATCATCATTGAACCATGCCACCTTAGAGGACAAGTCATGCCACTTGGAGGATAGATCATGCCACATCACCAAGACAATTCAAACATGATTTTCGCCCAAGATAAATTCAAGAAAAGCTCCATGGGATGCCACCTTGCAAGAGCCATCCCACTTTCTCTGGGATGCCTTGATTTTCTCTCTTGTAATTAGGAGTTTCAAATTTGAAAGGGCCACTCCTCTCTTCATGGGACGCCCCTTGATTTTCTCCATGAAAGGAGGTGTAGTTTGAATTTGAAAGGGAGCTTAAAGTTTATAAAAGCTCCTAAGTTCTCTTGTAATGGGATGATGAATGAAATGAATAAATTTCTTGAAAGTTCTTTCCTTTGCTAGCCAAAGTCCCTTGAGAGAAGGTAGGTATGAGACCTAGGTTACTTAGCCAATTCAAGCCTTAATCCCTCTTCCAACCCTATTCGGCCAACCTTGAAAATTTCTCTCCACGCCAATCCAAATTCGTCCACCCCTCTTCCAAAAGATGTCATCCTTGAAGGAGTTCTCCATGCCATCAAGTGAAGGAGATTCAAGCTATGGGCGCTAAAGGAGATCAACTTCAAGCCAAGCCTAAGCCACTTCTTCCATTCCTAATTTTCATCTTCCATTTCTCCATTCTTCCATCTAAATTTTTTAATTTTACCATCTATATATGCAGGATCCTCGGGACTCCTGGTTTCCAAGGTGAAGGTCTACTATGCCAAGGAATCATAAACAAGGTGCCTTTAGATCTAGAGTAACTCCTTGCCATCTTAGTACTTCATCTTGAGTGTTACTTTGATAAATTTCAGAAAATTAATAGCCGGATAGCCATCTTTATAACCTTCTTTCAGATCTGAAATAGTAGATTATGCTAGACCTGACCTGTGTGGTTTCCTATCCATGAAGGTCCCTTCTAAGTTATTTTGAAAGATTCTTTTCTAGTCAAGTTTATTTCCTTAAGTTCCTTTCATATAATTCTATTTCTTTTACATAGAATAGCTGCATGTTTATCTGTTTCATTTTTACTTAGTTCCTCTAATTCCTAGAAATGCATCATTCTATATTTGTCCCCCATCACCAGACTCCAGAGTCTAGCAATCAGGGCCAATCATGAAGCAATCTCGGCCCTTCATCATGACACCTCACCAATCCACATCTTGATGTCCAAATTGGATAGAAATTCCATGATGTTGCCCACCTTGGAGAGAGTCTGAAATTAGCCCAAGACTAGGAGTCCAAGATGCCCAGAGCAAGGTCTCTAAGAGTTGTTGCCTAAGGGAAATAAACTCTAGTTTTTGTAACCCATACACCTCTGGTTGTTGGTCTATAAATACTCCATCAACCCCCATATATTATTAATGATTATTAATGAAATACAATGACATTCTGTCAAATTTTTTTCTTTGCAATGTGCATCGTGGGGTGTGAGGCCCTTTCCTTTGTTCTTCGGAGCATCACGGGGTGTGAGCCCTAGTTATCCTACTTATCCAAACATCAGAAAAACCCTAGCCGACTACTTCCTTCCCTCTTCTCTTTAACTTTTCCATTCTTTTCATACTTTGCTTTTTTCTAACTGAAACCTTCCTTTGTTGAGTGATTACAGGTGATCAGGAACTAAAGTCGATGTATTCTTGCCTTGGAACCAAAATTATGGAAGATCTGAGCCCGAAGATCAAAATCTTAAAGCCCTGCCTTAAAATCCTGAGAGTTTCAACAAATCTACTTCAAAGGAAAAATTTTATATTGGTAAAATTCAAAAACCTTTCCTTACTCTTTAGTTTCTTATCTTTAAATGTAGACCTTAGTTTATGTTGGGATTTTTAGGTTACTTTTTGTTGACCCCTGGTATGATTTTAATGATTACAA
Source organism: Areca catechu (assembly GCA_021397845.1). Lineage (NCBI taxonomy): Eukaryota > Viridiplantae > Streptophyta > Magnoliopsida > Arecales > Arecaceae > Areca > Areca catechu. The sequence continues at coordinate 118,143,381 of CM038040.1, read as the reverse complement.
AATATTGAAGCATGTATGTATTACTAATTCTTTCAATTACTTGAGAAGTTTTTGCAGGAAAATGTTTATCTTTACATTTGTTGGTTTTCTAATTGGTTGAAAAGTATTCCAACATTGTATAGACTCTTGTGTTCTTTAAATTGTAAAGCCCTAATGATTATCACCTATGTAATATTGTAAAAGGGCTATAAAATTGTAAAAATGAGAATATGTAGGTTAGTTCTTGTTGGAATCTTGATTTGAAGAACTTTGGAGAAGTTTGAAGCATAAAATGGAGTTTTTGTAAGAGCCGACTCCTATTTTGTCATGGCATAAAAAATTAAGAGTTTCAATACCTCGAGCTGACTCAAGCCCCAAGAGCCGACTCAATGAAGAACCAATGTTTTCGATGACTGAGATCTCGACCCGACTCGTCCAAAGTTAGGTTTGTTGGTGACTGTGACTTCGAGCAGACTTAACCTTGAAGAGCCGACTCAAGCAGAATTTGAATTTGCATTGATTGAAAGTTCGAGCCAACTAAACCTAGAAGAGTCGACTCGTACAGAACTTTTATTTAGGTTGTTTGAGACTTCAAGCTGACTTGTGGACCTCGAGCCAACTCGAGTGATGGGTTTTTGCAGTCTAACGGCTAGTTACAGAATTTCATTTTTGAATCACAAAAACCCGCCAACGGCTCTATTTCAGTTTCCTAGGCCCTACAATGGCTATTTCTGATGGAAGACTATAAAGGGGAGTAATTATAAAGATTTAAACAAATTTTTGAGGGATTATTTATTGATTATTCTTTGGAAGTTGAAAAGTTTTCAAGTCTTTCACCGACTCACTTCAAGAGCATTCAAGATATGATTCAAAGCTCCACCAACTGTTCTTCATCATTGAATCCAACCTTTTGAAGAAGCAAAGAAGCAGCTTGAAGAGCATTAAAAAGCATTCAAGGCTAGGCTTCACTTGGATCTTCATCGGCAACACTCAAACAAGTTTGGTTTGTTGTAAAGTTGCATTTTACTTTTGATATATCTTGTTTTCTCTCTAAGAACAGCAAGGGGCTGTATGATGCAGAACAAATAAGATGATGCAATGCGAAAGTAAATTAAGACTTTTTTTTTTTTTTTTTTTATGTTTTGTTAGAAGTTGGCTTGACTCAAAAATAAGGCTAACTAATATTGAAAGAAAATATGCACTGAAAGAAAGCACAATTCAAAAGAGTAGATTATTAGAGTAATAAAGAAGTAGGATCGCTGGGGATTGAGAAACCCCCAGACCTAGGGTTTACTCCTCTTTCATGAAACAGACGAAGAGAGAAGAGAAGGTTTTATACCTGATTGTGATATCTCTCTTTGCTTCAATTGAAGGATACTCTCGAGCAGATTGTAGGATCCTTGGAGGTGGGGTATCTTCGTAATGGATCCTCGGATTGTAGTCCTATGGCAAGGTTGGCCTTCTTCTCGTATCTAGATCTGGAAAAGATGAAGAACAAGATAAGGATGTAAGAAACTCAAGGAAGAGACCTTTACCTGGGATAGCTCCGGACTGCTCGAACTTTGAAGATGAGGGAAGAGTATGGAGGTGGCGATGGAAGATGAAGTGGATTTAGGGTTTGGCTGGTAGGGTGGCGGCTTGCAGATGAAAAGGAACTAGGGCTTGATATAGTGGGCGGTGACTTGGAGAAGGAGATGGCAGCCTTGAATGAAGTGGGAATAGGGTTTAGGAATTTGGGTGTTGGCGGCTAGGATGATGAAAGGAAATTAAGGTTGGCGGCCAGGGATGAAAGCGGGGCAGGGTTTTGGTAACTTTGGAGATCTCTCACCTCCTCAAGGCTCCAATGGAACCCGGATTTACTCCCTCATGGAGCTCAACACTCAAAGAAGTGCGGAAGAAGAGAACACAAGGTTACTCAACACAAGAAAAGATTTTATTTACTCATTAAAATCAAAAGATTACATAAGGGTCCAATATATAGACCTTGCAAGAGAAACAAAATTACACTACTTCCCATGTGGGACTAAACATTCATCCTACGCATGAAAAGCTTTTCCTTGATCGACCAGGCTTCTTTCCTTGGAGTGGGCGGCCTCAAATGCAAGGTGATGGCTTCATATGGCAGGTATGTGGGGCACCTCCTAGTTCTTCTCCTTAAGTCATGGGTTTTCCTTCCATGACTTGCTCCTTCTTGGAAGAAAATACTCATCTCCTAGTCTTTCTCCCCAAGACTAGGCTCCTTCCATTCATAGCCAGGTACTTTAGGCAGCTGTGGGTGCCTACCTTGAAGTCCTCTCTAAGAAAAATCCCCTGCTCCTTTAGCTTGGTTACTTTTGGTAGCTTGTGGGCGCCTTCCTTGACTTCTCCTAAGAAAATTTTCTTGCTCTCTTGGGCGTGGGGACCAGGGACACTAGGATGAAATATGGCACCAACTGGTCCTGGGAGTGTGGCTGGGAGTGTGGCATCCACTTGCATTTGGCCTTGGAAGAAAAAATGATGCCCTAGGGAATGGCGCCAACCAGGACTTGACTTGGACTTAGATTGAGTCAACATGACTCAACAAAATGAAATGCAGACTCAAAGAAATAAAATAATTTGGTTGACCAGGTCAACCCTTATTACAAACCCTAATCTTCGGGCAAGGTCATTCAGAGATCCAGATGGAACCCTGAAGTCTTCTTCTGATTCTGGTGCCCGCACCAATTCTCCCGGGGTGGGAGGACTCGACCTTGTCGAGTAAGGCTCAAGTTGGCTCTGGTATCTCTCCAAGAGATCTGGATCCAGCTCTTGTAATTCATCTCAAGAGATCCAAGAGTCATCAGAATCTGGCCTTCCTTGCCAGCGGACCAGGTATCTTTGGTATCCTCGATTACGAGTAAAGATAACCTGATCATCCAGGATCTTTTCAATCTGTTCTTTCCTCACTGGCTAGTTTGTTGGTGGACACACAGGGTTGGGTTCACTCTCAAGAACAGGATTAGGCTCAAAAGGCTCACTGGGAATCACAGCTGGCTCTCTTTACTCTACTAGGTCTGTAATGTTGAAAGTGGGGCTAATGCCTAGTTCTGGAGGCAACTCGAGCACATAGGCATTAGATCCTACTCTCTTCACCACTCTAGATGGTCCAGCTCCTCTAGCATGTAACTTTCTAACGGTTCCAAGAGGAAACCGTTCAGGCCTTAACCTAATCATTACATAGTCTCCCTCAACAAAAGTTTTGACTCGCCTTTGAGAATCAGCCAACTTCTTATAAGTTTCATTACATAAATTTTTTTTCCAAATCTAGAGTATGAGAAGAAGGCCAACCTTGCCATAGGACTACAATCCAAGGATCCATTACGAAGATACCCCATCTCCAAGGATCCTACAATCTGCTCGAGAGTGTCCTTCAATTGAAGCAAAGAGAGATATCATAGTCAGGTATCAAACCTTCTCTTCTCTCTTCGTCTATTTCTTGAAAGAGGAGTAAACCCTAGGTCTGGGGGTTTCTCAATCTTCAGCGATCCTACTTCTTTATTACTCTGATAATCTACTCTTTTGAATTGTGCTTTCTTTCAGTGCATATTTTCTTTCAATATTAGTTAGCCTTATTTTTGAGTCAAGCCAACTTCTAACAAAACAAAAAAAAAAAAAAAAAAAAAATTAGTCTTAATTTACTTCCGCATCGCATCATCTTATTTGTTCTGCATCATTTTTTGTATCAGAGCCTTATCTAGGGTTCTTGCTTGTTTGATTATTTTTTCGTTCCTTTTTACTTTTGCTGCCTGGAGTAGACTCCCCTAGCCGTCCGGTCCAAGGAACAAGCGAGATGCAAGCCTTTTCCTCCCATTCCACGGGGGTTCCTAGGGCGTGTAGGGGTGCCGCTGGGTTATAACTTCTAGGCAGGGATTGTAAACGGGACTCATGTTCTATTTTCTGCCAGTAACTACCTTGTTAATTGAATTGTTTCTCCTTGTAAAAAATTCCAAATTAAGTAATTCTTATTTTTCTGGAACCAATATAATTGAAAGTAATTTACATAAAAGTTTCATGATTTATTAATTTCTGTAGATTTTCTAAGATCAATTTTACTGTTGTTCTACTTTTTATTTTCTGCAAGTTATTTTTTTATTTGAGTGTGCATAAATTGAATCTATCTTAAGGGCACCGAAGTTGCAACATAAGGGGAGGATTGAGACCCTCTCTTTAGCCCAAAATCACCTCCCGTGCATTCGAACCTAAGCCTTTAATCTTAAAATTAATTAGACCTAATTTGCCCTAGTGGGCTAGGGACACCAACTGGTCGGGTCCATGACTTGCTCTTTCTTGGAAGAAAATACTCATCTCCTAGTATTTCTTTCGAAGACTAGGCTCCTTCCATTCATAGCCAGGTACTTTAGGCAGGTATGGGCGCCTACCTTAAAGTCCTCTCCAAGAAAAATCCCCCGCTCCTTTAGCTTGGTTACTTTTGGCAGCTTGTGGGCTCCTTCCTTGACTTCTCTTAAGAAAATTTTCTTGCTCTCTTGGGCGTTGGGACCAGGGACACTGGGATGAAATATGGCGCCAACTGGTCCTGGGAGTGTGGCTGGGAGTGTGGCATCCACTTGCATTTGGCCTTGGAAAAAAAAATGATGCCCTAGGGAATGGCGCCAACCAGGACTTGACTTGGACTTAGACCGAGTCAACATAACTCAACAAAATGAAATGCAGACTCAAAGAAATAAAATAATCTGGTTGACCAGGTCAACCCTTATACAAACCCTAATCTTCGGGCAAGGTCATTCAGAGATCCAAATGGAACCCTGAAGTCTTCTTCTGATTCTGGTGCCCGTACCACTGTGTCTTAAGAGAGTGGTAAAGGTTTTAGGTGAGCCTTTAAACCCTAAGTTTGGGTTCTTGGTGATCCCGGTATAAAACTAAGATTGGGTTTTCTTTGGTTCGCTCGGTTGTGAAAACTAAAGGGATTTAGGTTCTTGGTTAGCCTGTGTTTTAAACCAAGTGAGGATTTCTTTGGTGATCCTTGTAAAACCTAAGTGTATAGGTTTGGATTGTGAGCTTGTTTGAATAATCCGACTATATTCTGGTTGGTAGATATAGTAGAAATCCCAAGTGGTGCTTGGGTAGTAGACGTAGAAGCAGGTTGCTCCGAACCATTCTAAATTTTCTGTGTTTGTGATTGTGCTTTCTTAACTTTATTGCATTTATTTACTTGCTTTTGTATTGCTTATTGAACCACAACACTAAAAGGACTTTAAATTGCACATACTTGCCAAAGTTTTTTTTATAATCCCAATTTACCCCCCTCTTAGGAAGCCACCTGGGCAACAAGTGGTATCAGAGTGGAGTCTCTGAAAATTACTTAAAGTAAAGATTGATAGCACATCCCATGAGCACTTCTTTGGCCAAAGGCCAATCCATAAATCGACCTCCACTTTTTACTGGAACCAATTATATATATTGGAAGGCTAGGATGAAAATCTACATTCAAGCCATAGACTTTCATTTGTGGAAAATAATTCTAAAAGGATCTCATACACCCACTGTGAGTTAATGATATTGAGGTTCCCAAACCGAAAGAGGAATGGGACGAGAATGATATGAAGTTGGCTGAGCTGAATGCCAAAGCTATGAATGTACTTTATTATGCTTTGGACCCAAATGAGTTTAACGGAATTTTCACTTGCAATTCTGCTAAAGAAATTTGGGATAAGCTTGAGATCACATATGAGGGCACATCACAAGTTAAAACTTCAAAATCAATCTTCTATCTTATGCATATTATGAATTGTTCAAAATGGATCCTAGTGAAACTATATTTACTATATATACACATTTTACTGATATAATAAATGGTCTTAAAAGTCTTGGTAGGACTTATACTAATGCTGATCTAGTCCAAAAGGTTTTAAGATCTTTGCCAGATAAATGGGAAGCTAAAGTTACAGCAATACAAGAGGCAGAGGACTTGAACACCCTACCATTGGATGAGCTGCTAGGATCATTGATTACTCATGAGTTAGCCATGCAACAAAGAACAAATGAAGATTCAAAAAGGAAAAAGGCTATAGCATTTAAGGCTACTGAAGAGGACAAAGATGAAGATTCAGATACATCTGATGATGATGATCTGGAAAATGATGAGATCGCCCTAGTAATGAGAAAATTTAAAAGGTTTATGGGTAGAAGAAGAACAAATAGATGGAGAAAGCAATTTAGAAGAGGACAATTTGGAAAAGAAAGAGAAAAAGATAAAGAAAAGGACAAGGACAAAGATCAAATTCAATCTGCTATAAGTGGAAGAAAGCAGGACACATATGTCCTGACTGTCCAGAAGCTAAGAAAAAGATGATTAAAATAAAGAAAAAGAAGGCAATGCTTGCAGCATGGAGTGATAGTAACGAATCTATGTCAACAAAAGAAGATGAAGATGCAACAAAAACTGCTCTGATCTACCTTATGGGTTTGGAGGATGAGGTAACTACTTCTGAACCTAATCTAGAATTTACTTATGATGAGCTTCATAATGTTTTTTGTGAATTACTGGTAGAATACAAAAAAGCTAGTTTGAAAATGAAGATTTTGAAAAATAATTATGATATGGTTGAAAAGATAAAAATAAAATTTGTGAAAGAAATAATATTTTACAAAGGAAATTAAGTTTGATTTGTGAAAGACTTAAAACTACTCAATTTGAAAAAGAAGAACTTCTTGAAAAGAACAAAAGTTTGTAAAATGAAAATACTGATTTGCAAAAGGAGGTTCAAAAGCTTAAACCATTGGTTGAAAAATTAACCTTAAGCTCTAACAAACTTGAACTAATTTGAATGATCAAAGAGATACAAATAATAAGTTTGGAATTGGTTATAATGGTTCAAATTCAAATAAATGTTTTGCATCCACATTATATGCTCCTATGTTCATTACATCAAAGCAATATAGACCTAAATTTGCATCATCATATACTTCTTATTCAAAGCCAAAAATTATCTGCTATGCTTGTAATAATGTTGGTCACAAAGCATTTGAGTGTCATTTGAAATATAATGGCAAGAAGAAAATTAAGAAAATTTGGATTCCAAAAGGAACCGATCCTACTAACTTGTAAGGACCTAAGAAAGCTTGGGTACCTAAATCTATTACCTGATTGTTTTGCAGGGATGTCTTGCAACTACAAATATAAAGTAGAGATGGTACCTTGATAGTGGCTGTTCAAAACACATGACGAGTGATATTGATCAATTCTTCATCCTAGAACAAAAGGATGGTGGCATGGTAACCTTTGGTGATAATTGCAAAGGAAGGATAATCGATATTGATAAAATAAAATTACTCCTTCTACCTTTATTGAGAATGTGTTACTTGTAGAAAAATTAAAGCATAATCTTTTGAGCATCAGTCAACTTTGTGATATTGGTTTAAATATTTTCTTCAAGTCTTTAATGTGTATAGTAATTGATCCTATTGACTCTAGTACAAAGTTCATGGGACATAGACTTGATAATATTTATGTAGTAGATCTTAATGATCTAGCTATGTCAAGCAATACAAGTTTTGTGGCAATGAATGACAAGAGCAAGGAATCAAGTTTACTATGGCATAAGCGACTTGGACATGCTAGTATGGATACCATTGGAAAACTTATTTCAAAAGATTTGGTTAAAGATTTGCCAAAGTTCAAAGTAAATTTTGATTATGTCTATGATGCATGTCAATTAGGAAAGCAAGTGAGGGGGAGTTTTTAAATTCAAAAACATTATTTCTACTATTAGACCCTTAGAGCTACTTCACATGGACCTATTCGGACCTACTAGGACAACAAGCCTACGTGGCATGAAGTATGGCCTTGTGATTATAGATGATTTTCAAGATACACTTGGGTTTTATTTATTGCACATAAAGATGAGACTTTTAAAGTATTCAAAAAGTTTTACAAAAGAGTTTCAAACTTGAAAAATCTTTCTATTATTTCTATTCGTGTGATCATGGTACAGAATTTGAAATCAAAATTTTGATCACTTTTTCACAAAGCATAGTATTGATCACAACTTCTCAGCTCCTAGAACACCACAATCCAAGCTCAAGGGAGGCGTCCTTAAGTGAGAAGGAGAAGACTACTCAAACCTAGTTAGGATTTATGTTTCTAATTATTTTAAGATTTGTAATTCTAACCTAGCTAGGAGAAGGACTTGTAATCTAACTAGGAAAAGGCTTGTTAACCTAAGTGTAACCCTAGATAGGAGAGGGCATGGGAACTCTAGAAATACCCCACCCCTCCCCCTCTTGTACTAACTTTCTCTTATGAATATAATTTGCTGAAATTTTGAGTCATTGTCTTGTTCTTGTGATTGGTGTTCTTTTTTTTGAATGCTCTCCTTGTGTACCTTGGCCAAACCCCTACTACCCTAGCTTCTATCTGCATCCCAAGAGATCACATGCTCCAGTTGAAGAGCCCCAGGTGTCCAAGAAGAAGAAGCCTTCCTCTACTTATGGCCGCCAGCCTTTGGAGACCTGATTCCATCTCTTCTTTCCATCCAATTTTCTTTTTATTATTTTATTGTTTATTGCTTAACCCCTGATGATTGCAGGATCCCCGAGGTATTTCACCTCTCCCAAGGAGGCTTTCCTCACCTCTAGGACCATTCAGATCAGTCATCAGATTCAAGGGAACTGAAGCTTGTTCGTCCCGGCTCCAATCAGAGTGTGAGTGATCCCTTCTATTGCAAAGCTTTCAATCTCTAACTGCTAAGTAACCTTCCCTTCTCTTAATCTTTAATTTGATTGAAGATAACTATCCTAACTTGGGAATTTCTCAATTCTCAGGTCCTGTCTTTCATTATCTTGCATGAGTTATTTTGCGATATGATGATTCTTTGCATTACTAAATATCCTGCTCGTTCTTATTTTATTTTAGGAATTTAGCCTAGAAACATAAATTATAATAATCATAAAAAAAATTAGTTTACTATTTTTCTATAATCTTAGAGTCATCCCACATCAGTTTGGTATTAGAGCGGGTTTAGGATAGTTTTCATTTGCATTAGATTCACAAAACCCTAATTTCTGAGTTTTATGCATTCTGTCCACTGCAGTAGGTTTCTGTTTTGCATCTGATTTTGACCACCTAGGAATTTTATTTTTTTGTGAAATTTGCATGAATTATTCTTTTTTTTGTCCTTTAATTTATCATAATTTTTAATTAATTTTATAGAAACCCTAATTCATTAAAATTTGGCATATTAGAACCCTAACAAAAATCTTAAGATTTCTATAGCAGTCTAACAACCCTAGGATTTGCATCATCATTTGATTTTTGTTTTGTATCAAACATGGTAGAGTTCATCATGCTGTCCATCCTCTATTCTTAGATTTTTTAGATTTTTTTCTATATCAGTAACTGTGTCAAATTCTGTATCTTCTAAAACCCTAATTTTTTGATTTCTGCTATTTATGCACCTTGACTCAATCTAACCTAATCAACTTCCACACACCAAATCCCAAGCCCAATTTGATTGATAACCTAATTAACTCAAACCTAACTTGCCATATCAAAATACACACAAATTTTTTATTTTTTTCTGATTGTTTTAGATTGTTAGGACCATCGATTGCCATCATCTTTAACCTAATCTTAGGGCAATTGCTATCTAACATCAGGGCAGGATTTCATCACCTGTCCTGGGCCCAAAACAACCACCAAAACTCTAACCCAATCCTAATTAAAATTAATTAGACTTAATTTATCCTAGAGGGCTAGGTGACACCAAACAGGTCGGGTTCGAATTGTGTGGGCCAACTAGTGCATTTAATCCTGTGGCTTTTACTGAAATCTGGTGTCTAAGGCTAAGGGTCCAGAGTCAAATGACCTAAGCGGTGTTGTAATTTTTAATTGGGTCCCTGCAAAAGCGGGAGGGCCTCCCACACTCCTACCCTCTACCTAGCCAGAGGAAAGATTAGCTGCTGGGTTATGTGTAAGTTGAGCTGACCCATCCAGTTTTGGCTCTAGGTCTAGGAAATCCTAGATTAAGCTAACCCAATTTTGCATGCTTGGCTGCACCATCTCATTTTGACTGATTGCTTGATTATATGACCACTAGGCTAGGAACCTAATACCAGAAGTCTAAACCCCAACCTAGCTCAACCATGGACCCTAGTCTAGAGGCTTTCATGAATACCATGACCGAACGATTTGACTGAATCGATTTATCCAATAACCAATCAAATGCCCAAATTAATGCTAAACTTGACCAAACCAATGACTAAATAACCAAATTGACCCAATCCCAAAACCAAATGAACCATAGATTCAACCAAGTAAACCAACGATTTGACCAGGCAACCACTAGGATCAACCAATTGACCACTAGATTAAACTAAGTAGAAGATCGATTAGGTACTATAGAGAAAACCCAAGACTCCAATGCTGAACCTAACCCTGACCCATCCTGTTCCACCTCTCAATATCCTTGGGGACCCTTAAATCAAGACCAATTTGTGGAACCTAACCCTAGAGAAGTCCAGAACCATGAACAATTTATGGAATCTAACCATAGAAGAGTTCAACATCAAGAACCATACCAAGAGCCCAACCATAAGGGAGTCCACAACCCTGACCCTATCCAAGAACCAAATCGTAAAAGGCCCCAACATGAAGCCCATGATCAAGATGAAAGGGCCATGAGAAATATTAGAGTAGAAGCACCCACCTTTGATGGTAGTCTTGAACCAAAGGCCTATGTAGATTGGGTAGGAAATATGGAGTACTATTTTGAATGGTATGAGATGAGTGAAGAGATGAAATATAAGTTTGCCAAGATGAGGTTGATTCGACAAGCTAGATTACATTGGGCTAATCTTGAGCGTACTAGGAGACAATAAGAGCTTCCACCTATAAGTACTTGGCAAGACATGAAATTGAAACTCAAGGAAAAATACCTACCACAATCCTATATTCAAAATCTTTTAGACCAATGGAACATAATTCATCAAGGGAATAGATCAGTGTCGGATTATATTGCTGAATTCGATGAGTTTGCTGTTAGGTGTAGTGTATCCGAGTCTTTAGATCAAACCCTGTCCAGGTTTAGAATTGGATTATGTGAAGACATTAAAAGGGAACTATACATGAGAGAGGTCCATGATTTGGAACATGCCTATCAAATAGCTAGATATTATGAACAATTCCAAAGAGTACCTATATATCAGAAGTCTGAACCTGTTAGGAACTATACCCAATTCCCAAAGTCAAACCAAACCAGGCATACCATGGTAGACCAAATCCCAATCCCAACCAAGGTCGATTTAATCCCAACCCAGTTAGGCCAAACCCTAACCCAGTCTGACCCAACCCTAATCAAATCCGATTCAATCCCAACCCAAAACCAACCCAACCCTAACCCTTCTCGACCTAACTCAAGTTTGAGTCCATCTAGTTCCAATAATTCTGCACCTACTAGAATAGACAAGGGTAAGGCACCCATGTTTTAGAAAGCCTCAAGCCCTAGCCTCGATACCTGCTTTAGGTGTAATAAGGTAGGTCACTTTACTAGCCAGCATCCCACCAGATCCTTAAACATAGAAGAGCTAGAGGAACAAGAGCTTGAACCTAATAATGAGGATATGGAAGAAGAAGTTTATGAGGTTGAACCAGACTTGGTAGAAGAATACGAAGGAGATGAGGAAAAATTTGATCAAACAGGGGTAGTTAGATGTATTTTGACTCAAGCCCAAACTGAGGAAGATTGGCGTAGGACTAGCATCCTACAGACTTTTGTTAAAATTGGGAATAGAGTATGTAAGATTTTAATAGATAGCGGGAGTTGTGTCAATGCCATTACCACTAAAATAGCTAAATCATTAGGCTTGACCTTAGTTCCACACACTAGCCCCTATAAGGTATCATCGGTAGATTCCACCTCTATGCCAATCAAGTCTAGGTGCCAAATCTTAATTAAACTACAATCATATGAAGAAGAGATTTGGTGTGATATCCTTCCCATGATGGTCAATAGTATCATTCTAGGTCGACCATGGCTTTATGATCACGATGCTGCCCTATCTAGTCGAACAACATCGACGTATACCTTTTATCATCATGGAAAGAAATTTGAGATTTATCCCACTCAGCCCCAAATTCAATTAGAAGAAATTCTAGTAGCCTTAGAGCAAAACCAGGAGTTAATTTAATTAAGGCTAAAGAATTAGAGGTCCACCCATCTAAACCTATTGAGGAATTCATGAGAATTGATCCTGAACCCACTATAATAACTGAAGAAGTAGTAATTAAGCCAAGATCAAATAATACAAGTGAAACTATGAATTTACAAGAGTTGTTCATAGAGGAAACCCAGGATCAAATCCCTAAAGAACAACCCCAAGAAATAGGTGTAACATCTGAATTTGAGTTCACAAATCCAATATATTTGTTTGCACCTACACTTACCTCTACACAGCATATGCATCAGTAACTTAGTCAAAATCTAAACATAAATAATGAATTAATTAACAACTTGGCTAATTTCCAAAGAAAAGATAAAGAATTTCCTGCAGAGGACTTTGTGATTTTAAAAGAATATTCTGCTCGTGAAGCTGGCCCATCCAAAATAATGAATAGCGGTGGATCCAATGCCTATGTGCTTGAGATATTATCTGATTTAGGTATTAGCTCCACCTTCATCATCTTAGATCTTATAGAGTCTAGGGAGCCAGCAGTGATACCTAGCGAGCACCTTGAGACTATCTCTCCCTTTGAAAGAGAACCCGCCTCAGAGTGTCCACATACAAATTGGCCTATAAGTAAGAAAAATATTGAGAGAGCTCTGGACGATCAAGCTATCAATACCTGGGATAGAGACTGTCAGTGATACTTGGTCCGGTGGCAAGGTCAACTAGAATCTTAGGATTTGTGAAACGTTGGTGCGGATCTGCAACGCCTCAACCTAGACCCTCCTTGATCCAAATTGACCCTTACTCGACGGGGTCGAGTTACTCCCACACTGGGAGAATTGGTGGGGACACCAAGATCAGACATAGATCACTGGATCCTATTTGGTTTACTGATTAGGGTTTTAATTTTTAGAATTATAGTCATGTGTCATAATTTTGTAATCAATGAGATTGAGTCCTATAATAAGTTGAGGTTAGTTGATTTGTCTCAACCCTCAACCTTACTTAGTCAGTATATCGAGTCCTATACTTCAGTTATGAGTCAAGTATGAGTTCAAATTTTATACAATTAGAGGTTACCCTATTTTGGAGTTCCACCAGGCCTCATCCAGGAGTCAGAGGCCACTGCATCAGATTATTGGATTTTGTGTGACACCACAAGATCCAAGATGCCTTCTGAAAATCTAGATTCCTTCCAAATGCCCTCCAGATGCCCAGATTCCCTTCTAGATGCCAGAGTATATTCTTAGACCAGGGCACCCATGAATTCAGAGATCCATCTGTGCCCAGCCCAAGAGAAATTAAGTCTAGGTGCCAAGCCCAAGCCCTTAAGAAGCAAGATACCATGGAATATTCCTGCTACCAGGCTACTAGGCCACCCCAACTTCCAGGAGGCCCAAGCCCATGTGCCATTCCACCTTTGGGCCGACCCACTTGCTGCATTGAAGCCCAACACACCATGCCTTGGCATCCTAGAAGAGTTGACCAAGTCCAAGCTCAAGGGATGCGTCCTTAAGTGAGAAGGAGAAGACTAGTCAAACCTAGTTAGGATTTATGTTCCTAATTGTTTTAAGATTTGTAATTCTAACCTAGCTAGGAGAAGGACTTGTAATCTAATAAGGAAAAGGCTTGTTAAACTAAGTGTAACCCTAGTTAGGAGAGGGCTTGGGAACTCTATAAATACCCTAAAATATTGTGCCCTGAAAGCTAATTGAGATATTGTATTTCGATCCCAAAATCAATGAATTGACATTATTATAATAAAGGCATTATTTTCATCATACGCTGTGTCTTTATGATTATATGATGAACCCCATAGATTAGGGCTATGGTTCTAGGGTTATGATGAGATCATACCAGTGAGACCTAAAGCCTTAAAACCCTAATCTATATATTCCTGGTCGATGGGACATTGAGTTGGGGATCAATGTTTCCGGCAAGACCAGCACATCCTATATATGCTTTGTGATGAGGGTGACTGATCTCACAGTCACTTGTGTTTGACACTAATACTAGGATGTGAGTGTTCATTAGAGAATGAGTTCACTGAATTGATCCAGATTGAGAATATCTAATGGAACCTTATCTGTTTGTCAATAGATAATTCTCATAGTGGGAGTAGTGCATGTGGTCCTTTGACCTGAGACTACCATGGTACCTTATATATATGAATCCATACTTTGGTTCGCAATCAATCATGACACCGAGTCATGCACGAGGTGATACTGGGTATGGTGGATTGTATATGGAGGTTATGAGTAGGTCAACAAGGAATTGATCAGCCCTAGTAAGAGGGAATTGCATCCAGCTAATTTCGATCAAATGATGGATTCAGGAAATCTTTGATCAAAGTATGAACATTAGAGTTAATTTCTAATGGTTCATTAATGAATAATCATTATAAAGATTGAGCTAGGGATGAATATGAAATTGGATTTGACAAGTATCCATATTCATAATCATATTCGGGATGCAAGTTGATCAAAGGATTGAATTGCCCGGTAACTCACCACTGAAGGGTATTTTGGTAATTCCACCAAAATTCCACATCTTCCGGGTAGACATGATACGTTCCTAGATGTCAATCTTGTCTTGTAGGTATATGATTGAATTATGGTAATTCAAATCAGTTAATTAGAATTAGATTCTAATTGACCGAGTCGAGCTAGTTTGAGTTGACCTAAATCAGCTTAGTTGAGATCTAACGAATTAAGTCAAATAGCACTCGGACCTACTGCTGGCTAGGTGTGGAACCCAATGGGTCACACACAAAAGAAAATTGATGAAGGATTTAATTTGGAATTAAATCTTGTTTGCAGAATAAACACACTAGAATGTTTTGCAGACCCAATTTCTATTCGAATCATATTCGAATTTGGTTCTGAATTGGGCTTAATTGGGTTCTAATTGAACCAGATTAAGGTCTAATTTAAATTTTAGGACATTGGGATAACCCACGGCTAAACCCAAGTGAATCAAGTGCACTGAGACTCTCTCTCCAAGCCGCCCACACCCTTCCTCACCCGCGCGTGCTAAGAAGAAGAGTCCACGCGCATGTGGACTCCTCTTCACGTGCGTCGGAAAGAAATTCCATCAGAGGAAAATCAAGAAAAGGGGGCGATTTGGATCCTTGTCTGACGTCCTTGGATCTAGATCTGATGGCCAGAAAAAATTAAGGAAAAAGATCCGTAATTTTTCGGTCGCAAGTTCGTCTTCAAAAGTCACGATTCTTCCTGAAGTTTTTCCGAGAGTCCTCCTCGTCCGAAAAACGAAAATTAAATTGGAGAATCATGATTTTTGGTTGAGGGGATGCGTGAGGAATGAGGGATCGTGATTCCTGGGGTTTCAGAGGGTTACGATGTTTTGAGAAAATGCCCCTCTGAAATCTATAAAAGGGTTTGGGTTCTCGGGGTTTCTTTCAGATAATCAAATATAGAGATCATAATCCTCTCCTCCTCTCCAGAATACTCCTTCCCTTTATGCTTGTTGGGTATTGTTTCCCTTATAGAGATAATCTCTGTCGAAACTCTAACACTAAACAAGAATAAGAGGAAGGTCTTGAACGGTTAAGGAAAGGGAAAGGAAGGGTCTGTTTCTTCTTCTTTTCTTTCTTCAATTAAGACTTTACTTGTCTTAATTTTTTCTTCCAATTCAATTCAAGAAAAAGAATTCAAGAAAGGGAATTCATGAAAAGAATTCAAGAAGATGAAAGAAGGAAGAAAAGAAATTTTCAAGAAAGAAAATTTCAGCCTAAAAGTCCAAGAATTGAATTCTTGAAAAAGAATTCAAGAAGAGGAGCCAAGAACAAGAAATTGTAGTCTTCATCTTTTTCAGTGTGGATCACCATTGGAGGGTGAACATTTAGGCACCTGGTGGAGATTTAAAGTTTGGATTTTAGCAATACAGGTTAGTACTTTAATATGAGTTTAAATCTTATTTATACATGTTATATGTTTTAATTCTTTTAAGGAGATGTTGGGTTAAGGGTTTGGTGAAGATTTCATAAAGATAAAATTTTGAAATCTATGTTTCCTCCTTGCCACCGAACCCTACAGTGGTATCAGAGCCTCCTTATTAAGATTAAATATATATGCTGATTTTTAGATGCATATATATAAGTAACATATGATAATGTATATGTTTGATGTAATGTCACCAATTAGGGTTTTCACTCAAACCCTAATTGTTGTAGAGATATGTTTAGACATCTAGTCATCATGCTGAAATAAGATTGCCCTGGCATAATGGTGGATCCATTATGTGGTAAATGGTTGTCCTAGTATGATGACACACTAATCATATTTGTGTTAATTATGCATATATGTTTGATGTATACCACTAATTAAGGTTTTTACTTAAACCTTAATTTATATAGAGATATGTTTAGCCTTCTAGTCATCATACTGAAATAAGGTTGCCCTGGCATAAAGGTGGATCCATTATGTGGTAAATGGTTGTCCTAGTATGATGGCACACTATGGCACATATTTGCTAGGTTATATAAAGAATGTGCTTTGTTTTAATAAAGCCCTCTTTAAAAACATATTAAGTTGTAGTGTCATATACCAAAAGCAAAATAATCAATATGATTAGTTTATCATTCGGTGTCTAGGAAAAGTGGTTCATGATCGGTAAAGAGGATATGGTTTTTATTGGTTCCGTTGACTGACCTGGCCAATTCTTATTGGTGTCTAAGGAAAGCAACGGGGGGACTCCCACCACTCTCCCACTTACCTGGCCGATAAGATTAACTTAATTATTGATTGATATGCTTAGTGTAATATTCACTACATGTGGCCTTCCTTAATGCGAAGTCATTATTATGTTTTGATCCATATTAGGTTTGTTGTGTACACACAAGGCCTTTTATGGTGACTAACATAATTTTGGCTTGGTACATTTGATGTTTATGGCATGATTTAATATAATACTTTGTTGTGTACACATAAGGGTATTATAATTAATATCATAACTATATAGCAATGAAGGGTCTAACTTAACTAAAATATTATAGTTTGTTGTGTACACACAAGGCTATTAATATTTTAGAGGCCAAGATAAGTTGAGAATTGTATGAGTTACAATTGGAAAGAGTTTTCCTACCTTTGAACTTATATAAGATTTGTTGTGTACACACAAGGTCTTTTGTAAGGAATTAGGATCTCAACCCCACTAAGAGAACCAATTAGGGTTTTCTCGATCATCATATGGAGGGTTATGATGCTTGATAAAATAGTGGGAGACATAATTAAGTTAAAGTCCTAATTTGATTATGTTTTGTCAACATTGGTTGTTTGCTTATGTAATGTTCTTTGTTAATGTAGATTAAATGCCTCTTCACTCTCACTCCGTAGCATTCTTGATGCAAATAAATTGACTGGACCAAACTATGTTGATTGGTTGAGAAACTGAAGATAGTACTCAGCCAAGAAAGAATTTCTTATATTCTTGATACCCCAACCTTGGAACCATTAGGGGCCTCGCAAGAGGATAAGACCACATATATATGTGGCAAAATGAATCACTTACTGTCAAGTGTATAATGCTTGCCTCTATCACCAATGAGTTACAGAGGCAACATGAAAGCATGGACACAAACTCCATATTGCTCAATCTAAAAGAACTTTATGGAGAACATAGTCGAACTGCAACATATGAAATATCTAAGCAGTTATTCCGTGCAAGGATGACAGAAGGTACATCCGTACAAGACTATGTATTAAAGTTATTGACCTAATCACCCATTGGGTCAATTGGGTTTTGTTATGGATAAGGAGTTGAATCAGGATTTAATCCTGCAGTCACTACCAGAGTCATTTTCACAGTTTGTTCTTAATTATCATATGAACAAACTTAACACTTCCTTGCCTGAGCTGTTGAATATGTTAAAAACAATAGAGAGCCATTTAAAGAAAAATAAGGCTCCACTTCTTCTTGTGGATGGTGTAAACAAGAAGAAAATAGGCAAAAAGGGTTCCAAGAGGAGGTTGAACCCAAAAGGGGGCATCAAGAATAAGAAAGGAAAGAAGGCCTCCGGACAAATGACTTGCTTTCATTGTGGCAAGCCGGGTCACTGGAAAAGAAACTGCAAGGTTTACCTTGCAAGTGTGAAGCCTGGTGCTAGTAATGCACCAAAAGGTATGTATGAGATACATACAATTTTGTCATTAGACTCTTCTAATTCAAACTCTTGGGTATTGGATAATGCTTGTGGTCATCATATCTGCAAATCATTGCAGGGACTACAGAATATTAGAGTTTTGAAGGAAGGCGACTTCGAGCTCTACGGTGCTGAAGGAGATTCCATCCAAGCAGAAGCTGTAGGGACTTATATATTGAAGCTGCCTTCTGGGAAGATTTTAGAGTTAAAAAATTATTATTTTATGCCCAGAATGATTAGAAATATCATATCTGTACCCTTGTTACTTAAACAAGGATATATTATGAATGTAATGAGCAGTGGCTGCTCAATCAGTTTTTCTAATGAAATAATATTTAATGGCATATTTTCAATGGTCTCTTAACTCTATCTTCTGATGACAATATACTACATGTTAGTAATAAACAAAAAATAGATGAAGTAAACAATACTTTACTTTGGCACTGTCGTCTTGGACATATTAGTGAGCAATGGATTAACAAGTTATACAAGAAAAAATTTCTTAATCCTTATGACTATGAATCATTAGGAACTTGTGAATCATGTCTCATGGAAAATGACCAAGACTCCATTTAGTGGACATAATGAAAGGACAACTGAGTTATTAGGACTCATACACATTGATGTATGTGGACCTATGACACTCTGGCCAAGGATGGATACTCATATTTCATCACATTCATTGATGATTTTTCAAGGTACGGATTTGTGTATCTAATGAAACATAAGTCCGAATCTTTTGAAAAATTTTTAGAGTATCAAAGTATGGTAGAGAAACAAACGGGAAAAAGTATTAAGATCCTTCAATCAGACAGAGGAGGTGAATACTTATCCACCGAGTTTCTTGATCACCTTAAAGAAAAGGGAATCATCTCTGAATGGACTTCTCCTTACACACCACAATTAAATGGTGTTGCTGAAAGAAGAATCGTTCTTTATTAGATATGGTACGGTCCATGATGTGCTTCACAGACTTACCTGTTTCTTTCTGGAGATATACCTTGGAAACAGCGGCTAATATTTTAAATAGAGTACCATCCAAATATGTATCTAGCACTCCATATGAGTTATGGAGGGGAAAGAAACCCAATCTTAAGTATCTTAAGATATGGGGATGTCCAGCCTATGTCAAAAGAAATTTTGGACATAAGCTTGATGTTAAAGCAGAAAAGTGTCTATTTGTTGGATATCCTAAAGATAGTATAGGATATCTGTTCTACCACCCTACTGAACAAATGATTTTAGTCAGTAGGCTTGCCACTTTTATGGAGAAAGAGTTCATCCTACAAAAGGGCAGTGGTAGAAATATTGAACTTGAAGAAGTTCAACAAGTAGATACATCTCAACCAAATCATAACATAGTTAGTATAGAACCTGAACACACCACTCCTATCCATAAGTCTGATAGGGTGAGACATGCACCTGAGAGGTATGGGTTCATTATTGAAAATAATGAAGCCCGAATCATTGATAATGATGAGCCTCTAACATATACGGATGCTGTCATGAGTAGTGACTCAGACAGATGGCTGGAAGCCATGAGATCCGAAATGGACTCCATGTATGTCAACCAAGTCTAGACTTTGGTTGATGCACTAGAGGGTGTTAACCCTATTGGATGCAAATGGGTCTATAAGAAAAAGATTGGGGCAGATGGCCAAGTTGAAACTTATAAAGCCAGATTAGTGGCTAAGGGTTTCAAACAAAAATAGGGAATATATTATGATGAAACATTTTCTCCTGTTGCCATGTTCAAATCTATTCGGATCATGCTAGCTATAGCAGCATATCATGATTGTGAAATATGGCAGATGGATGTGAAAACCGCATTCTTCAATGGTTTCCTTGAGGAAGAGGTTTATATGTCACAGCCAAAAGGTTTGTCTTGGAGACTAAACCTAATCAGGTACGTAGGCTGAAGAAATCTATTTATGGATTAAAGCAAGCATCTAGGAGTTGGAACATCCTATTTGATAAGAAAGTCAAAGAATTTGACTTTATCAAAAATGAGGATGAACCTTGTGTGTACAAGAAGACTAGTGGGAGTGCCATAGTTTTCTTGGTTCTGTATGTAGATGACATACTCCTCATTGGAAATGATATCCCAATGTTACAATCAGTCAAGGTATGGTTATCTAAACAGTTTTCCATGAAAGACTTGGGAGAAGCATCTTATATACTAGGCATCAAGATCTATAGAGATAGATCTAGGAGGATGCTAGGTTTATCCCAGTCTAGGTACATTGACCAAGTGCTAAAAGAT
The DNA here is from genome assembly GCA_021397845.1 of Areca catechu. Lineage (NCBI taxonomy): Eukaryota > Viridiplantae > Streptophyta > Magnoliopsida > Arecales > Arecaceae > Areca > Areca catechu. Next base: position 118,122,838 of record CM038040.1, on the reverse strand, counting down.
TTAGCTTGGAGGAAAGTAAAAGAGGTTACTTACCTATTGGTTATGGCATACATCTTTCTAAATTGATGTCTCTGAAGACACCTGAAGAAAGAAATAGAATGAATTCTATACCTTATGCTTCGGCAGTAGGGTCTATTATGTATGCTATGTTATGTACTAGGCCTGATGTGGCATATGCTTAGGTATAGCCAGCAGGTTTCAGGCTGATCCAGGAGAGGATCATTGGAAGGCTGTGAAAAATATTCTTAAGTACTTAAGAAGAACTAAGGATATTTTTCTAATATACGGAGGATGTGATCTTAAACTAGAAGCTTATTTAGATTCTAGTTTTCAATCAGATCCAGATGATAGCAAATCTATATCTGGGTATGTTTTTACCCTAAATGGAGGAGCTGTAAGCTGGAAGAGTTCTAAACAGCAAACTGTAGCTGACTTAACAACTAAGGTAGAGTACATTGCTGTTAGTGAAGCTGCCAAGGAAGCTGTCTGGATGAAGAAGTTTATATCAGAGTTGGGCGTAGTTCCTGAGATTGAAGGTCCAGTATCACTTTACTGTGATAATACTAGGGCTGTTGCTCAAGCAAAGGAACCAAGAGCTAATCACAAATCAAAGCACACTCTGAGATGCTTCAATCTCGTTCGAGAGATTGTCGAAAGATAAGAAGTCTGCATTAAAGGGTAGAAACGAAGAACAACATAGCAAACCCGTTCACTAAGGCTCTATCATAGCGAGAGTTTGATCGCCACCTTGATTATATGGGGTTAAGATTTAAAGGCGATTGGCTTTAGTACAAGTGGGAGATTGAAAGATTGTGCCCTGAAAGCCAATTGAAATATTGTATTTCGATCCCAAAATCAATGAATTGACATTATTATAATAAAGGCATTATTTTCATCATACGCTGTGTCTTTATGATTATATGATGAACCCCATAGATTAGGGCTATGGTTCTAGGGTTATGATGAGATTATACCAGTGAGACCTAAAGCCTTAAAACCCTAATCTAAAATATTCCTGGTCGATGGGACATGAGTTGGGGATCAATGTTTCTAGCAAGACCAGCACATCCTATATATGCTTTGTGATGAGGGTGACTGATCTCATAGTCACTTGTGTTTAACAATAATACTAGGATGTGAGTGTTCATTAGAGAATGAGTTCACTGAATTGATCCAGATTGAGAATATCTAATGGAACCTTATCTATTTGTCAATAGATATTCTCATAGTGGGAGTAGTGCATGTGGTCCTTTGACCTGAAACTACCATGGTACCTTATATATATGAATCCATACTTTGGTTTGCAATCAATCATGACACTGAGTCATGCACGAGGTGATATGGGGTATGGTGGATTGTATATGGAGGTTGTGAGTAGGTCAACAAGGAATTGATCAGCCCTAGTAAGAGGGAATTGCATCTAGCTAATTTCGATCAAATGATGGATTCAGGAAATCTTTGATCAAAGTATGAACATTAGAGTTAATTTCTAATGGTTCATTAATGAATCATCATTATAAAGATTGAGCTAGGGATGAATATGAAATTGGATTTGACAAGTATCCATATTCATAATCATATTCGGGATGCAAGTTGATCAAAGGACTGAATTTCCCGGTAACTCACCACTGAAGGGTATTTTGGTAATTTCACCAAAATTCCATATCTTCCGGGTAGACATGATACGTTGCTAGACGTCAATCTTGTCTTGTAGGTATATGATGAATTATGGTAATTCAAATCAGTTAATTAGAATTAGATTCTAATTGATCGAGTCGAGCTAGTTTGAGTTGACCTAAATCGGCTTAGTTGAGATCTAACCGAATTATGTCAAATAGCACTCAGACCTACTGCTGGCTAGGTGTGGAACCCAATGGGTCACACACAAAAGAGAATTGATGAAGGATTTAATTTAGAATTAAATCATGTTTGCAGGATAAACACACTAGCATGTGTTGCAGACCCAATTTCTATTCGAATCAAGTTCGAATTTGGTTCTGAATTGTGCTTAATTGGGTTCTAATTGAACCAGATTAAGGTCTAATTTAAATTTTAGGACATTGGCTAACCCATGGCTGAACCCAAGTAAATCAAGTGCACTGAGACTCTCTCTCCAAGCCGCCCACACCCTTCCTCACCCGCGCGTGCCAAGAAGAAGAGTCCACGCGCGTGTGGACTCCTCTTCTCACGCGTGGGAAGGAAATTCCATTAGAGAAAAATCAAGAAAAGGGGTGATTTGGATCCTTGTCTGACATTCTTGGATCTGGATCTGATGGCCAGAAAAATTAAGGAAAAAGATCCATCGTTTTTCGGTCGCAAGTCCGTCTTTAAAAGTCGCGATTCTTCTGAGTTTTTTCGAGAGTCCTCCTCGTCGAAAATGTTTTTTCGAATCTTTTTCGTCCTAAAATGAATATTCTATCTCGCTTAATTCTATGAATCTTGGATTTTCTTTGCTTCAGGATAGAGATCATTCTCATGTTCGAATATTCGCGATGAGAAAACGCCCTCTCTGAATCTATAAAGTGTTTGGGTTCTCGGCGGTTTCTTTCAGATAATCAATATAGAGATCATATTCCTCTCCTCCTCTCCGGATACTCCTTCCCTTTATGATTTTTTCCCTTACAATAATCTCTATCGAAACTCTGACCCTAAACAAGAATAAGAGGAAGGTCTTGAATGGTAAAGGAAAGGGAAAAGGAAGGGTCTGCTCTTTTTCTTTTCTTTCTTGAATTAAGACTTTACTTGTCTTAATTTTTTCTTCCAATTCAATTCAAGAAAAGGAATTCAAGAAAGGGAATTCAATAAAAGAATTCAAGAAGAGGAAAGAAAGAAGAAAAGAAATTTTCAAGAAAGAAAATTTCAGCTTAAAAGTCCAAGAAATGAATTCTTGAAAAAGAATTCAAGAAGAGAGAGCCAAGAACAAGAAATTGTAGTCTTCATCATTTTCTGTGTGGATCACCATTGGAGGGTGAACATTTGGGCACCTGGTGAAGATTTAAAGTTTGGATTTTAGCAATACAGGTTAGTACTTTAATATGAGTTTAAATCTTATATATACATGTTATATGTTTTAATTCTTTTTAGGAGATCTTGGGTTAATGGTTTGGTGAAGATTTCATAAAGATAAAAATTTTGAAATCTATGTTTCCGCCTTGCCACCGAACCCTACATACCCAACCCCCTCCCCCTCTTGTACTAACATTCTCTTATGAATACAATTTGCTGAAATTTTGAGTCATTGCCTTGCTCTTGTGATTGGTTCTTATTTTTGAGTGCTCTCCTTGTGTACCTTTGCTAAACCCCTGTTGCCCTAGCTTCTATCTACATCCTAGGAGATCAATCACACTCTAGTTGAAGAGCCCCAGGCATCCAAGAGAAGAAGCCTTCCTCTACTTCTAGTCGCCAGCCTTTAGAGCCCTGATTCCCTCTCTTCTTTCCATCCAATTTCCTTTTTATTATTTTGTTTTTTGTTTCTTAACCCCTGATGCTTGTAGGATTTTTGAGGTATTTCACCTCCCCCGAGGAGGCTTTCCTCACCTCCAGGACCACCCAGATCAGTCATCAGATTCAAGGGAATTGAAGCTTGTTCTTCTAGGCTCCAATCAGAGTGTGAGTGATCCCTTCTATTGCAAAGCTTTCAATCTCTAACAGGTAAGTAACCTTCCATTCTCTTAATCTCTGATTTGATTGAAGATAACTATCCTAAGCCAGGAATTTCTCAATTCTCGGGTCATGTCTTTCATTATCTTGCATGAGTTATTTTGTGATACGATGATTCTTTGCATAACTGAATTTCTTGCTCATTCTTATTTTATTTTGAAAATTTAGCCTACAATCTAAATTATAAAATCACATAAAAAATTAGTTTACTATTTTCCTGCAATCTTAGAGTTATCACGTATCAAATTAGCTTACTATTTGGGCTAACCATTTAAGTGGGACTTAGATTGGGTTAATTTTTAATTGGGACAGTAATTATCTATTTTATCTAGAATTATTTGGTGCTTTATCCTTGAATTATGGAAGAGTCCAAGTAGGATTGGACTCTTGGTGCCAAGCTTGGCGTGCACCGAGATTAATGATGGGACATTAGGAGTAGACAAAATTTCAAGGTCCCATGAGATCTCTAAGGCATGTGTTGGGAAGTTGCTCAAATTTTTAATGAGCACATTGAGTCCTGGACATTGAGTCCTGTAATAAAGTGAGTCAATTGGATTCACTAAGTCCATTGAGTCTTGTTTAGTCAGTTCAGTTGAGTCCATTTATTTTATTCGGTATATTTTGAGCTTTGTCAATTATGCCCTTTGAGTTTGGTATTTTCATTCAAATTAAGTCAAGAGGAGAGTCACCAGACTAAGATTCAATAGGCCCCCAACCTGAGCTGGACTTCATACACCTGGTCCCCAGTCAGGTGCCCAAGCCCACTTGAGATTAGCACCCAATTCCTTGGAGTTGGCATCCTAGGCCAAGAAGAAGTGGCGCCCTCTCAAGCCCATCTATATTGGCTGCCAGTCCAAGGCCCAACCCCATGAAGAAGTGGCACCCCAATTCCAAAGCCCACAAGTGTTGTGCCCTTCATAGGCCTATTATCATAGTTGGCATCCCTCCCCGACCCACCAGCTGCAGCACCCACGCTTTGACCCAGTCCACAGCATTGGTGCCCAAGGCTTTGACCCAGTCAAAAAGGCTTTCATCCCAGCCTAGCATGGAGTTTCAGCCCAAAGCCCAAGAGAGTTCTCTTGGCCCTCAAGTTTTGTTTTCTCGGCCCTCAAGTTATGTAATCCAACTTTGATAGGGAGTCCAGGGACCTGAGTGAATCTATAAATACCCACCCCTCCCCCTCTTATATTCATTAACTTTGATGAATGAGAAATTGAGTGCTTGTTTTATTCCAATTGCCTTCGTTCTTTGAGAACGTCGACCTCCATGATGGAGTGAGTGTGAGGCCAAGTTATCTTTTTTTTTTCTTTCTTGCAAACCCTTGCTGCCCAACATCTATTCCCTTCCAATCAAACCCTAGCTGACTTCCATCCTATATAAACCCTAGGATGCCCTCTCATCTTCCAAGCCCAAGGCCGCCCACTCCTCTCTCTTCTTTCTTCCCCTTGGCTGCCACCTTCTTTCATCAACCCTAGGTTGCCAACCCTTCCAAGTCCTTGGCCACCAGCTAATCTCTCTCTTCCAGGCCACCAGCAGCAATTCCTCTAGTTGTCTTCATCAGTAGCCAAGCCGCCCCTCCAAGCCAGGCATCCTTCCTCTCCATCTAGCTGCCAGCCATCCCTAATACCCCATCAACTCCTCCACTCCCCCTTCTTCCAATCTTATATTTTTCTCTTCATCTATGACCCTAACCCTTGACATTTGCAAGGTCCCTCGGGAGAAACAAGCCTTGGATGAGTCTTCCTTGCCATCAAATCAAACTGATAAAAAGCTGGCATATCCATGGGAAAGGGACTTGATCATCCAGGCACCGATCTGAGAGGAGTGATCTCTTCTACAATAATAAGAAATCATTGCCTGGTATGTGAAACCCAATTTTCTTTTCTCTTTGTCTATGTTTTTGAGATAAAACATATTTTTAATAGGGTTTCTTAGCCCTAGGATCCTTCTTCCTTCATTATTTTGTTAGATTTTTGCTATGCGGGTATAACCTAGATCTAGCATGATAACCCTAACATCTTTTACCTCTTTTTAGGAACAAGACCAATAAAATCTAAAATTTACTGCTTTCTTTAATTTGGTTTTTCAGTAGCATGTTCATCCCGCATCATCCCTGGTATGTCCCCCATCAATTAAGGTGTGCAGAAGGACCAAGAGTCCTTCTGCCACTTAATCACCTATTTCAGATAAATACAAGGACCCTCTTTCTTATCTCCATGCCCATTTGGATTGGGCTTGATCGATCAAAAGAAGGATTTGGCATGGAATTGGATGGCATGCATAGGGAAGGGACGTGTCCCTTCATATTTGGTGCAAATTTAAAATCCACAAGTCCTTCTATTTGAAGTCTTCTATTTTCTCCAATACATCACTTGGAATTCCATGCCCCTAGCCAATTTATGACCGGTTACATGCCACATGGCAAGTGGGAATAATGCTAGAAAATAAAGAGACATATATATGTCTCTTGGTGCATGATATGACATGTCAAGATAAGTATTTTCAGTCAAGGGACTCCTTTTACTTGAAGGGTCTTATCAAGGGCTAAAGAAAAGATTTATCAGGAACCCCCTCACTCTTTATAAATAGGTATTGGTAATCTGATGCCAAAGTATCCAAAGAAAACATCCGAAAGAAGTCCTTTTCATTTTCGCTTCCTTGTCTTAGGACAAAGGTCTCTTTTAAGACAAAGCTTATCCTTTTATGACAAGACTTGTCATTTTAAGACAAGACTTGTCATTTTAAGACAAGAGCCTAGGAAAAGATATAGGAGGGATAATTGGATTCTGAGAGAGGATTCAGAGAGGTCTTTGAGTGCCCTAAAGGAGGGTAGGGCTTCTAGCAAAGGAAAAGGAAGAAAGACTATCATAAAGAGTCCTAGTCAAATAAACAAGCTTGATAGGAGTGCTTCCTTGGTTTGATTTACATGTGGATTGCCTTTGGAAGGCATGCACTCGTGTGCCTTATGGAAATTAAGGAGTATAGCACTCCAGGTATTCCTTTATAACCCTAAGTTATGATTTATTAATTATTATAGTCAAGTGGTCCTATGGTTTAGGGTTCTGGTCAATTAGGGTTTCAATAATAATAATTTTGAACCCAGTCTTTTGCTGTGTCTACCCAAACCCAACACCTCAATAGTGGGGTCTATATATGCCATGACATGTACAAGATCAAACATGACATACTCACTAGAGAAAGTAAGTAGTATCAGTCTGACCTAAGTGAGGCCCATTGGAAGGTAAGGAAAACTATCCTCAAATATTTGTAAAATGGTAAAGGCTAATGGTTCATTTATGGAGAATTTGACTTAGAACTTTGGGGTATACTGACTCTAATTTTAGTCAAATAGGGATGATATAAGAGCGTGTTAGGCTATCTTTGTCCTAAATGTTGGAGCGATCTATTGGAAAAGTTCCAATTAGTACACCATGGCGGACTCAGTTTGCGAGGTGGAGTATATTACAGCATAAGATGTAGCAAAGGAAGTTGTGTGGTTATTAAAGTTTCTTGGAGAGCTTGTAGTGGCACCCTCCCTTGATGGTCTAGTTTCTTGTTGACTCCGTTATTGATTTTGATGATAAGCAAAATGGTTAAGTATAAGTTGAGGACTAATGATTTCCTTGAAATATGTTTTTTTTGAAAAAGGTGCTCTCAAATTTGAAGAAGCTTATCTGTTTGAAGAAGCCAAGTTTGAATGAAAAAGATTGCTCGAAGAGGACTTGGAAACTCAAGAATTGCTTGATTGGATGATTAAGTTAAGTGAAAATGTGGTTCAGCTCAAGTTCAGCCTTTTTTGTGAAGTTTTTAGTGAAGTGTCGACTCAAAGTGTGGACACATGACACCAAGTGCCGACACATGGAAGTGAAGTGTCGACTCAAGCTGGTATACAAGAATGTTTCAAATGGCACGGATGAAGTGTCAACACATGGACTTGAAGTGTCGACTCAAAGTGTCGATACATGGATCAACACATCGCCTGAGATTTTCAAGCCACAAAACTTGCTGAAATTGAAAGAACAGCTAAAGTGTCGACACATGGAAGCAAGGTGTCGACTCAAGATGTCGACTCAACTGAGTAAGTGTCGACACATCTAAGATTTTCAAAGAATCAGTTTAGAGATATTTGAATTGGGTGTCGACTCACGAAGTTCAAGTGTCGACCTTATGTTTCACTCAGCCTCCTAGTTTCGACACATGCAGTTCTGACAATAGTAATGGCTAGTTTTTCAAGCGCAGAACTCATCCATTTTAAGTAAAAATAAAAAATAAAAGAATTTAAGTATTTTTTTCCATTTAAAAACAATAAGTTTAAAAAGAATGCAAATAGTTTTTTCTTTTGAAAACATTCTTTACTAAAAGAAGTCAATGATTTGAAATCTAAATTAGATGTTTTTGAAAAGAAAAACAATGCATTGTCGATGGAAAATGAAGTTTTGAAAAGACCTAAGAATGTTATTTCAAACAATGATTTTTTGAAGAAAAACAAAGATTTAGAACTTGAAAATACTAAGTACAAAAAGAACTTGAAAAGATAAAGCCTTTTGTTAAAAAATTTACTTACAGTTCAGAAAAATTAAACCTACTTTTGAATAGTCAAAGAGCAGTTTTCAATAAGGAAAGTTTAGGTTTTAGACTACAAAAACAATAAAAGTATTTCAATAACTTTTTTGTTCCTGCATCTTCTAACATTACTTGTTTTGCATGTAAAAGTTAGGTCATAAATCATTTCAATGCAATTTAAGAAAAATTAATTCTATTAGTAAAGTGTGGGTTCCAAAAGGAACCATTTTGAATGCTAACCATAAAGGACCCAAGTTGGCTTGGGTACCTAAAAACAAAGCTTGATTTTATTGCAGGTGTGTCTTGCAACCAAGGAGAATAAAAGACTTTTGGTATCTTGATAGTGGTTGCTTGAGGTACATGCTAGAGATATGGAACAATTCACTTCTCTTGAAGCTTTAAATGGAGGGAGTGTGACCTTCGGTGATAATGATAAAAGTTTTCAAGTAGTTTTTAAATCATCATATTGCATGATTGCTAGTCTAGATATAAATGGAGTACAATTCATTGGAAAAAGCATGGAAATGTTTATTTGGTAGACCTAGATGATCTATCTTTGCCGAATGGAGAATGCCTTGTTGTAGTGAATTCTACTAAAGATGAGACTAGTTGGCTATGGCATAGAAGATTAGGGCATACTAGTATGTATCTTCTTTCAAAACTTTGCAAAAAGAATTTAGTTAGAGATTTACCTGAACTTTGTTTTGAAAAAGATAGAATTTGTCAAGCATGTCAATTTGGTAAACAAGTTAAAACTTCTTTCAAACCAAAGGATTTTGTAATTACTAGTAGGCCACTAGAACTACTTCATATGGATCTCTTTGGACCAACTAAAACATCAAGTCTAGGAGGCAAGAGATATGGGTTAGTCATAGTGGATGATTTCTCAAGATTTACATGGATTTTCTTTTCAGCACAAAAAGATGAATCATTTTTAGCATTCATATGGTTTTATCAAAAAGTTTCAAATGAAAAGGGTGTTTCAGTTGTTTGTTTTTGTAGTGATCATGGAACTAAATTTGAAAATCAAGATTTTAAAAACTTTTGTAATGAAAAAGGAATAGAACATAACTTTTCTGCACCTAGGACATCTCAGTAGAATGGGATAGTAGAAAGGAAAAATCATACTTTGGAAGAAATGGCATGCACTATGCTTTGTGAAAATGATTTATCAAGATATTTTTGGACTGAAGCTATTAATATTGCATGTTACATTTTAAATCGAGTTTTAATCAACCCTATTTTGAAGAAACTCTTTATGAACTTTGGAATCAAAGAAAACCAACTTTAAAATATTTTCGAGTTTTTGGTTGCAAATATTTTATTTTAAACAATGAAAAGGAAAAACTTGGAAAGTTTGATGCCAAGTCTGATGAAGTTATCGTTTTAGGATACTCCACATCAAGCAGGGCATACAGAGTTTTCAATAAAAGAACTTTAGTTGTAGAAGAGTCAATATATATTATTTTTGAAGAATCTACTAACAAATCCTCCAGAAAAGAAGATACATCTAATGAATGTGCACGTGCTAACAAGCTTCAAAAGCTGACATTAAATGATCAACCTCAACCAAGTGAAGAAGATCAAGACAAGAATAAAAAAGGTGATGACACTCTAAAGCATCAAGATCTACCTAATGAGTGGAGGTATGCTCATGGTCATCCTAAGGAATTAATCCTAGGTAATCCATCTAAAGGGGTAAGAACTTGAGCCTCAATTAGAAATGAATATGATTATATAGCTTTTGTATCTCAAGTAGAGCCAAAATATTTTGAAGAAGCTAAAAAAGACCCTAACTGGATTAATGCCATGCAAGATGAACTAATTCAATTTGATTGAAATAATGTTTGGACATTAATAGAAAGACCACCTAATGTTTCAATTATTGGCACCAAATGGTATTTAGGAATAAATTAGATGAAAATGGAATTATTGTTAGAAATAAAGCTAGGCTAGTTGCTAAAGGCTACAATCAGGAGGAAGGGATTGATTTTGATAAGACTTTTGCTCCTGTTGCTAGACTTGAAGCAATTAGACTATTATTAGCATTTGCTTATTTTATGAATTTCAAATTATTTCAAATAGATGTTAAGAGTACTTTTCTGAATGGTTTTATAACTGAAAAAGTTTTTGTTGAACAACCACCTGGATTTGAAAACCATGCACATCTTAATCATGCTTTTAATTACAAAAAGCACTTTATGGATTAAAACAAGCACCTCGAGCCTGGTATGAAAGACTAAGCAAATTTCTGATTGAAAATAAATTTTCTAGAGGCAATATTGAAAAACAAAATTTTGAAAAAAAAGATAATGATTTATTAGTAGTATAAATATATGTTGATGATATAATTTTCGGTACTACTAATAAAATTCTATGTCAAGAGTTTGCTAAGCTAATGCACGGTGAGTTTGAGATGAGCATGATGGAAGAACTCATTTCTTTCTCGGACTCCAGATTAAGCAAACTACAGATGGTATCTTCATCAACCAAGCTAAGTATACAAAAGAAATTATCAAGAAGTTTGGGATGGAGACTACTAAAGCAATAGGTATGTCTATGAGCCCCTCTTGTAGAATTGATAAAGATGAACATGATAAATCAGTAGATCAAAAGTTATGCAAAGGTATGATTGGTTCTTTACTATATCTAACTACTAGTATACCAGATATAATGTTCAGTGTATGCATGTGTGCTAGATATCAGTTTGAACCTAAAAAATCATATTTGATGGCTGTTAAGTGTATTATTAGATATCTATCTGGTACTATTGATATTGGTTTATGGTACTCTAAAAATTCATCTACTAAATTGATTGGATATTTTGATGCAAATTTTGTTGGTTGTAAATTGATAGAAATAGTACTAGTGGTACTTGCCAATTTCTTGGAGTTAACTTAATATCCTTGTTTAGCAAGAAATAAACTTCAGTTGCACTATCCACAACTGAGGCTGAGTATATTGCAGTAGGAAGTTGTTGTGTTCAAATCTTGTAGATTACGCAACAACTTGAAGATTTTGGAATCAAGTTGGCTAGTGCATCTATTAAATGTGATAATACCAGTGCTATTTTCTTGACTAAAATTCTGTTCAATATTCTAGAGTAAACACATTGAAATTAGACATCATTTTATTAGAGATCATGTAGAAAATAATGATGTTTTGCTTGAATTTATTAGTATTGAATTTCAATTGGCTGATATTTTAACTAAACCTCTTCTGAAAGATCGATTTTGATGATGATAGAAGAAGCTCGGGATCATCAATCCTTTTGATTAAATTTTTTCTATATTTGACTTAAATTAGATCAATTCGCACCAATCATGATCAATCTTACTCAATTTTTGCTAAATTTCATATTTGAATTTTATCAAATTTTTAGTAATTTTAATCTACCCTTGGAACTCTAAATTTTGGTTTTTAATTCGATGTGTTGACACATTATTATGTCGACACATTCGTGAGTCGACACTTGAACAGCAGCAGACCGAGAATAAAGGGTTTTTCGAACAATTTTGTCCCCATTTCTTTTTCTCCTTTGAGTCGACACCTGATCTAAGGTATTCCTCACTGTTCCTATTCTCAGTTTCATGTTTTAAGTCCACTGATTCTTCATTTTGGACATTCGGTTGTTCAGATTTTGTTGGATTTCTCCTGCATTTGGATTCTAAACCTTAGAAACCCTAGGTTTCTACCCAAACCTTGCCCAATTCTTTAATCCAAGCAATGGGACCTCGCAAGCAAGTTGTCCATCGACCTCGTCAATCAAATCAGGAAGAAGAGTGAAGGATGAAGGCTAGACATGAGGCTAGAGCTTCTGATCTGCCTGTACGACCACTTTTTGCACCTTCTAGCTAGATAAGCTCGAAGACCATTGTTGGAGGATGGCGAGTGGACTTTACTTTTGTCGACCAGCAGCACTTTAGGATTGGACACTGGATTCGACAGGCTGGTCTGACTTCTTTTTGCTCACTCAATAAGAGGTATTACCCTGAGCTTATGTAAGAATTTTATGGATCACTCGCCCATGGGACTGATGGATGGATAGCATAGGTGAGAGGCCGGGATATCACTATTACTTCAGAGGTTCTGAGTAGAGTATGGGATATACCGATGACTGGATCGGTGGTGGACAGTTTGATGGATAGAGTCAGTGGACTTCAGTGCATCTTCGAGTCTGATTTACTGCCTGAGGGAGCCACTATACCAGCATCCCGATTATCTGCAGAGATGAGACTGTTGCATCATATCGTTGCCCGGATACTTCAGCCGAAGACTGGATGTTTCGACTATATCACTGAGCGGGGGTTGCTAGTGATGGACTCTTTGGTTCAGTGCATGCCCGTCTGCATTCCAGTGCTTATGTTTCACCAGATGATGGAGGCATCGACTAGCTAGCGACTCTGCCTACCATATGGTATGGGACTGACAATTTTATTCAGGGAGTATAGCGTCAGCTTTGAGGATGAGCCCTACCGCACGCTACTTCATACTGATGTGTATGACATCAGGTCATTACACCGGATGGGCTATCATTTGTTCCGAGGCCAGTGGACTCGCAGGATATCTGGTCAGACCGAGGACAAAGCTGATGATGATGATGCAGTAGAGGAGGAGCGCATCCTCTCTGGTGAGCAGGACCTAGAGAGAGTCAGCCTAAGACAGCGGCACAGCCAGCGATTGCATCTCAGTCTGATCCTACTACTTCGGCATAGCCTCAGCTAGCTCAAATGGAGACTCCAGATATTTCTAATAGCTTATCAGAGTCAGACATCGAGATTGATGTTTTTATCATGAGACAGCGTCTTGACTATTTCATAGCTGAGACTAGAGAGAGCCATACTGGACTTAGCGATGGCATCTCAACTATATTGGCTGCACTGTCCAGATCTTCAGCGAGTGCTCCGGTTGCTGATACTACTCCTATGCCTGCTCCTGCACCTGTTGGTGATGATACTATTATTGGAGATGTTGATGGTGATGATGGAGACAATGAGGAGACTAACTCCGACAGATTTGATTTTACAGATCTTACTTCAGAGCCAGTAGCAGAGGTGATGGTAGACTTGCCTAGGAGTCCTATTCATGACCCTTCTTATTCACCTACCCAGACTCCAGTTCCATCCCGTCCTTCCAGATCGGATGATCACATTCCTGTTCCCATTCCTATTCTGACACCTATTATTGATTCCTCAGTTGTTGATACTCCTGTTATACATACACCTATTGTTGAGACCCTCGTTGTTGTTGATACACCGATTATAGACCTATCAGTTCATTCTTCAGCTGTTACTTCTATCCTTGATATGCCTGTTGTATCATCAGCTGATATCCCAGTTTTTGACACACCTATACTTGATACTCCCAGTATTCACACATCCTCTCTTATCCGAGAGCTTGGGTTTTATACACCTGGCTTTCAGTATCATAACTCTGGTCCTTCCTTTGATCGCACACCTCTTTCGGCAGTCGCTAAGAATGTTGATCCAATCAGTTCCATTCCTGCGGAGGACATTGCTTCTACCTCTACTGCTCCAGCCAAAGGTCGGACATATGCTCATCACAGAGGACGTGGTCATCGTACCCTCCACGGTCGACCAGGAACGACTTAGAGATGTCAGATCGATATGGCCACGAGCTTGATCTTTTACTGATACAGGATCGATTGAGATCGGTTCATCTTCTAATGATACTGATCATCTAAATGAGGATTAGAACACTTATGTATTTTGAGATAGTTTATTTTATGCTTCTATGTACTTTTGTCTTTGTTGTTTACTCTTATGTATCCTTTGTATGTCTTACTGTTGTACAAATTCTAACTTTAAATCAAACACTATGTTGTTTTTCATCTTTATGCTTTTGATGGAAATGAATGAAATATCTTAAATGGTTCTTAGTTCTTCATTGTCTTCACTATTGAATGAATGAATTTCAAATTCAATGCAATATATAAAGGAGGAGCAGAATATTTCAATGCTATATCTTGACTGTTCAACCTATTTCTCTTCCTACCTTTTAAATGATAACAAAAAGGGGAGTAGAATAATAAGCTTTAAGTATAAATGCAATATATTTGTGGTATGCAAGGGATAAACAAATTTTGCAAACTTGAATTGATAAATGTTTACAAAATTCCTTGAGAAAGGGGGAGCTTTACTTTGTTTTCATTGAAAATCCTTTTAAAGTGAATTTTATCTTAAAACCCCTCTTTAAATGTTTTTACAAATTATGTGATGGATAATCAATTCAGGGGGAGCTTTGTTAATTGCTAAAATTTTCTTGTAGAGTATCATGATACACATTTCTTTGTCTCAAATGTATCTAGAGATTTGATACTCTCAATCTTTTAAATTGATTATGTTGGATAATCAATTCAGGGGAGCTTTGTTAATTGCTAAAATTTCTTGTAGAGTATCATGATACATATTTCTTTGTCTCAAATGTATCCTAGAGATTTGATACTCTCAATCTTTAAACAGCTTGTCTTTATTATTCTTGACATCACTTTCATTCTGAAATGTCATATCATTAATGCAAATATATTGATACACTTAATGTTTTCAATTTTATGCACCTTGATGATTTCTTTTAAAAGCCTTTTTAAGTAATTTATACTTAGGGTTTTGTCATCATCAAAAAGGAAAAGATTGTTGACTCCGTTATTAATTTTGATGATAAGCAAAATGGTTAAGTATAAGTTAAGGACTAATGATTTTCTTGAAGTGTGTTTTTGTTGAAAAAGGTGCTCTCAAATTTGAAGAAGCTATATGTTTGAAGAAGCCAAGTTTGAATGAAAAAGATTGCTCAAAGAGGACTTGGAAACTCAATAATTGCTTGATTGGATGATTAAGTTAAGTGGAAATGTAGTTCAGCTCAAGTTCAGCCTTTTCTATGAAGTTTTCAGTGAAGTGTCGACTCAAAGTGCCGACACATGACACCAAGTGTTGACACATGGAAGTGAAGTGTTGATCAGGCCGGTATGGAAGAATATTTCAGATGGCATGGATGAAGTGTCGACACATGGACCTGAAGTGTTGACTCAAAGTGTCGACACATTGATCAACACATCGCCTGAGATTTTCAAGCCACAGAACTTGCTGAAATTGAATGAACAGCTGAAGTGTCGACACATGGAAGCAAGGTGTCGACTCAAGGTGTCGACTCAACTGAGTAAGTGTCGACACATCAAAGATATGTAGAGAATCAGTTTGGATATATGGAATTGGGTGTCGACTCACGAAGTTCAAGTGTCGACCTTATGTATCGACTCACGGCCTGAAGAGTGTCGACATGCAATTCTGACAACAGTAATGGCTAGTTTTTCAAGCACAGAACTCGCCTATTTTCCCTCCAATGGCTAGTTTTTCAAGTCTAACGGCTTGAAACAGGATTTAAGACCTTGGAAAATATTTATGTGCTCCAAATCAAATCAAATGGCATTCTATTGAATATTATTGAAGACCATTAAAGAGTTTTGAGAAGAGAGAAGAAAAGTGAGCTTTAACTCCTATTCTTTGAAGATTCAAACACTCTCAAGGAAAAGAAAGCCTCCAAGCATTCAAGAGCCTTTAAGAGCATTGAAGATCATTCATTCTTGAGCATTCAAGAGGCTTCAACAAGTTCAAAGCATCTTTACATCGAGCTTCAAAGAGATACCCGCTTTGTTTTAGAAAGCTTACTTTGTTTTATTCATCTAAACTTTATTTGTTGTAAGGGTTCTTCATTATCCTATTATAAAACCAAGTGAGGTTATTGGTGATCCTTTGCAAAACCAATTAGGTTGGTGGTTAGCCCACAAAACCACTTAGATTCTTGGTTAGCCGGAAAATCAAAGGAGGTTATTGGTTAGCCTTTGAAAATCAATTAGGTTCTTAGTTAGCCTGTAAAACCAAATGAGGTTTTCACTTATTGGCCATGTGAAAACAAGTTAGATTTTTGATTAGTGAGCCCGCAAATTAATTAACTATAATCGGTGTGATTATAGTGAATTTCTTAGTGGATCTTGGGGAGAGGATGTAGGTGCATTGGATAGCACCGAACCACTATATTTCTTAGTCTTTGTGGTTGATTGATCTCTCTTTTGCTTATTATTTGTTGCTCTTTAATTTTTGCTGCATATTTATTTAAGAGAATTACAATTGAATCATTTAGTACCTTGCTTATTTAATTGTTGAATTGGATAGCTTTGCATCAAGTAAAGTAAACTTAAGTTTTAATTTTTATAGATCCAATTCACCACCCTATTGGGTTGCTTACTGGGCAAAATTCCCTTCTACTATGATAGCACTGGAGCCATTGCCCAAGCCAAAGAGAGAAAGTTTAATTAGCACACTAAATAAATTCTACATCACATTACCTTGTACGAGAGATTGTGTATCAAGGTGATGTTGAGCTTCTGAAGATTGTTGGAAGCAGAACCTAGTCAACCCATTTACTAAAGCTCTCGAAATCAAAGAGTTTAATGGTCACAAATAAAAGATGGGTACTAGATACTATTCCGATTGGCTTTGGTCCAAGTGGAAGTATAAGTTGTTAGAACTACATCGTATACGATAAAGAGAGAATTTTCTAATATTTTTTCGATTGGTTTTAGTCCTTAGAACTACATCTTATATGATGAAGAGAGGATTTATCGTATGGTTCTTAAACCTACTCATGACCAAATGATATATCATTATAAGATAATAATGTATCAAGTATAGGTCATTGTGTGATATATGAGTTAGTTGTCATCTTTAACCAAGGAGTGTAGAGACATTGGTATAGCATACAGGTGAAGCATAGGACATTTCACTGAATATGGCCCATCTGTGGAACACTATTCTATCAAGTGTTGCTTGCAAAGGGATATAGATATAAGTAGCCCTAAGATCTAAGATCACCACAATGACTTGCAAGCAACTCACTATATTTTAGTGCCAGACTACCTAGATTTCTAATCCAGTGATAGAAGGTTTCTGGGTTCAATTAAGTACTTGTGAAGTCAGTGTATGAGTCAAAATGGGATTGACCCCTCCAATATTCAATGAATGTTTCACTGTGTTTCAATTTAGCAAAAACCTAGCCAAGATAGTTCTTATTAAAAATCATAGGACTTGTGAGGTTCAGATACTTTGTGGATGAACTATTTAAGGGTTGGTAGTTAAACCCTGAAGTCATCCTAAGCATTGAGGGTCAAGAGATGAATTATATAGCAACCATATGCATAAGATTCTTTATTGTTGCTCTACAATTTTTGACCTATCTGAACATCAGGGACATTGCTAGATGGCAACCTCAATTAGTACAGAAAGTGTTCCTATGCTACTGGCTTAGTATTAGAACCTCTAGGGTCACACATAATAGGATTTTCTACCTGATCTGATGGTTGATTGATGATTATGAATCATTTCAAGGTTTAATTATCAATATGATTGATATTCAACCTCAAGTTGATACTTGGATGAGTTGACACTTCGGTGAGTCGATACTTGAGATAAGTTTAATGTGAGATATTCAATAATATGATAATGCCCCATCCTTACTTCTTTGTGTTGAAAAAAAATATCTAGGGTTTCATACATA
This sequence comes from Areca catechu, assembly GCA_021397845.1. NCBI lineage: Eukaryota > Viridiplantae > Streptophyta > Magnoliopsida > Arecales > Arecaceae > Areca > Areca catechu. The sequence goes on along the minus strand of CM038040.1, from coordinate 118,105,048 downwards.
GATTTGTTTATTAATTCATAATGAAAGAATATCTATTTTAAAATTATTTAAATAGAAAACATGTATTTAGAACAATTCTAAAATATTCTAAGCAGGATCGTGTTGGGTTCCTCGAGTCGGGCACAGTGGAAGATCGGTTTTAAAATTTTCATTTTTGACACCATAACCAACCGGAACCCTAAACCCTTGGACCACTTGAACATGACAATCAATAAATCTAAACTTTAGGGCTATAAAAAAATACTTGGAGTGCTATTATCCTTTATTTTCATGAGGCATACAAGTGCATTGATGTGGGATGAAAGATGCAAAACTAAATCTAACAATCCCAAGATTAATTATCTTTAATTAAGTAGAGATTAATTTCAGTAATTTTCTGAAATAAGACTCAAAGTATTTAGATGAACTCAACTTGTCAACTAATTATGATACCCACAATGTAAATCAATCAAAACTAATTAAAAAACATGACTTGATGATTAAGAAATCACCTAAACTAGGATTATTGCTTTCAAAAAATCAGAACTAAAGAGTTGAGGAGGGATTTTATTTACCAACGAAGATTCGCAACGCTCTTGATGTCGATCGATTTCAGCACTCTAGGATTTGTGGCAAAACTTTAAGATTATTGATCTTCGGGGGTTCTGATCTTCAGTGAGGTTGGTTCCAAGGCAAAGAAACCTTCACTTCAGATCTTGATCACTTGAAATCACTCACAAGAAAGATGGAAGAGAAGAAAGGCTGAAAGGTGGTATTAGGGTTTTAGATGGTTGGATGGATAAGTAGGCCTCACACCCAAAGACCTCACGCCCTCTCCCTCACGGAGTTCGATGCTCTCATAGCAAAGGATTGAAGAGAAAACTCTCAATTTATTTTATAAAAACTTGATTGATTACAAGGGGTTTGATGGTGGTATTTATAGACCATAAACATGAATGTAAGGGTTACAAATTCTTGAGTTCTTGTAGAAAGGGCAAGAAACTCCATAGAGTTGGCTTCCCATGGGCGACAACCTCCTCTTGATCTCCCTCTTAGCATCATGGCTTCTTGGTGTTTGATTCTCTTTGGCTTCATCCACTTGGGTGACAAATCGAATAGGGTGGGCGACAACACTTGAATGAAGGTGGGCGGCCAAGATGAATTCTTGGTTGGAAATTCATGATGGAGTCTTGAATTTGTATATGAAGGAACTCTTGAACTTGAAGGACTTCTTAGGTTCTTGATTTCTTGAATTCTTGATACATGAAACCCCTTGAACTTGACTTCTAGAATTGGAGCTCAAATTTGAATCCTTGTGGCCGACCATGACATGTATGATGATGAGGTGGCATGGTGACATAGCATGTGACATGGCATGATGATGTGGCATATGACATGGCATGGTGACATGGCATGTGACATGGCATGGGGCATCCAAGATGATGATGTGGCATGTGGTGATGTCCAAGATGATGTGGCACCATGAATTGGGTCCCCTCTTAGCTTGCAATCTTGAATTGGGCTTGCAATCTAGAATTGGACTTGGAATCTTGAATTAGACTTGCAATCTTGAATTAGAATTGATCCCCTAACTAATTACAGATTGAATTGAAACTAACTTTGCCCAACATGATCAAACTGAACCCAAATCTGACCAAATTACTAAGGCATAACAAGTCAAAACAATAAATTAAAATTTACTAGGTTTATATATATATGCAGGTCTCAATTAGGTTTAGGGGCTTATTCACTGCTTTAGGCTTGTACAGAGGACTCAACTAAAATGGGGTTAGGGCTTAACGTAGGTGATCCATAGGGAACTGGGATGAACCTGTCGTCTCTTTCTAGCCCTGGTGTCCACACCAATTCTCCTTGGATGGGAGGAACTTGACGTTGTCGAGTATGGGTCAACTCTGCTTTGGTAATGTTCTAGTAAGTCGGGATTAATCCTTTGCAAATCCTCTTTAATGATCCAAGAATCTTTAGTCTTGGGTTATCCTTGCCAATGAATCAGATATCGTTGATAATCTTTACTTCGAGTAGCGATAATCTTGTCATCTAAGATTTGCTCAATCCTGTCTCTCCATTCTGGTATTTTGGCTGGTGGACACTCATGGGTTGGCTCACTCTCAACAATGGGATCAGGCCCAAAATGCTTACTAGGTATCATCGTTGGTTCCTTATACTCTACAAGGTCTGAAACATTAAAAGTTGAACTAATATCGAGCTTAGGTGGTAACTCAAGCACATAGACATTAGGTCCAATTTTTTTAATTATTTTGTATGGTCCGGCACTATGGTGGTGCGGGCACCAGGATCTAACGAAGATTATAGAGCCCGTTATGGTTTTCCTGATTAGATTTTGAGTCATATAGTCTATTAGTCCTGTGTCACTTATATTAAAGTGAGCCAAGTGAGTCCATTGAGTCCTGTCCTGTAATGAGGAGTGAGTCCTATAATAACTTGAGACAAGAAAGTCCAATTGAGTCCAGTGAGTCCCTTGTCTCAATCCCATGAGTCTTGTAATTTTGGTTTTCATTCTAGTACAAGAGGAGAGTCACCAGGCCCCACCGAGGCCACTCCTATTCAAGCACCTGGGCCTTTACTCAAGCCCATATGCCAGGTCCTTTCATGCCCCAGGGTTGGCGCCCCTCCTAGTCCAAGATCAGTTGGCGCTCTAGGCCTTCCTCAGCCCAGTATGAAGTTGGTGCCCCAGGCCTTCCCCAACCTAGCAAGAAGTTATGCCCCAAGCCCACATGGAGGCCAACCAGTCCATGCAATTGCTACCCAAGGTCCATAAGGAGAGGCATCCAAGGTCCAAGCCCAGGTGGATGAGGCATCCTAGCCCATGAAGAGTCCCTTTGACCAAGTCCAAGAAGAAGAAAGTGTCCACATCCCACCAAGAGTCAAGTCTTTTAATTCTATTCAAATTTTGTAATCCTTATTCTAATTAACTTTGTAATTCAACTTTGTCAAGGAGATTAGGGACCTGGGTGAGCCTATAAATACCCACCCCCTCCCCCTCTTGTATTTTGAACATTTCATGAATAAAAATTTGAGAGATTTACATTGTTCAATTGTTGCCTCCGAAAGGAGTGGGTATGAGGCCCGTTGTTTTTTTTCTTGTATGCAAATCCTAGCCACCAACATCCCTCCCTCTTCTACCAAACCCTAGCCGCCCTCCATCCCAGCCAAACCCTAGGATGCCATCTCCAACTCCCATGCCCAAGGCCACCATGATAGGGGACCCGAAACCTATCCGGGTTTCACCTTTTATTTTTTTTTAGAATTTAAAAAAAAATTTAGAATTTTTGTATTTTAATTATTCCTGCTATTCCACCTATTCCTTTATTCCCATGTTATCCCGATGTTATTCCAACTTTATTCCAGGCTATTCCTATCTCCTTCAACCTCCAGGAAAAAATCACAGAGGCCTTTTTTTTCCAATTTTTTGCCCCACCGGTCCGCGATCTACCGTGCCCGACCCTCGCCGCTGCCGCCCGCCCGCCGGTGCTCCGTCGATCCGCCGCCCTGCCGCCCCGCCGGCGTCCCTGGGCCTCACGCCCGTGGGAAGTCCTGCGGTCCATGGAAGACCAACGGTCGCCCACGGCCGTCGCCGACGTTTCGCCGCCTGGCCGCCGTGCCACCCCGCCGCTGCCGCCCGCCCGCCGGTGCGCCGTCGATCCGCCGCCCTGCCGCCCCGCCGGCAGCCCTGAGGCCTCATGCCCGTGGAAGTCCTGCGGTCCATGGAAGACCAACGGTCGCCCATGGCCGCCGCCGCCGCCTTTCGCCGCTTGGCCGCCGTGCCACCCCACCGCCGCCGTCCGCGCCGCGGCGCGCCGTCGATCCACCGCCCTGCCGCCCCGCCGGCAGCCCCGGGGCCTCACGCCCGTGGGAAGTCCAGCGGCCCGTGGAAGACCAACGGTGCTCACGGCCGCCGCCGCGCCGTTCGCCGCCTGGCCACCATGCCACCCCGCCACCGCCGTCCGCCCGCCGGGCGCTGCCAGGCCGCCCCGTCGGTGCCCGCTGGGCGGGTGCCGAAGGTCCAGGTGCCCCTGTTGCTCAGCCGTGAAGGAGCTTTCGCACGCTTTTCAGAGCAGCCAAATGAAGCTTCTGCATGCTTCTCAAAGCGGTGGAAGAAGAGTTCTTTTGCACGATTTTTGGAGTAGCATGAGTTTCAGAGCAGAGGGGATTTCAAAATTCAAATAAACGGGATTTATTTGGTATTTTTTTAATGAATGTAATTTGGGAAATTTGGGGATTTTGATTTGAATTTGATTTAAAATCAATGGAGGATTTCAGGGGATTTTATTTTTGAATTTCAAAAGGGATATGGGCATCTATAAATACCCATACTCCTCTTATAAAAAAATAGTTGAATGAAATTTTTGAGTGTTCTTCCAGTGTGTGGTTCTGGGCTGAGGCCCTTCTTTTCCTTCGTCCTTCGGGACGTCGAGGGGGTGGAGGCCCCAAGTATCTCCTTTCTCCCTCCCACCTTCGTGTCTTCCCCTCGTGGCCCTGAGATCCATCCTAGCGCCTCTAAGTATTGAGGAGGGCGTAATACCTTAGAGGTGGACGGTCTCTTCGTTAGGATGAGTCCCAAGGTCTAGGAGTTCCCGTCGAAGCCTCCCATCCCCATCGTTCCTTCGCCATCTCCGCAAAGAAAATTTTAAAAAAAAAACCAAAAGAGCCAGTCATTTTAGGATTTTCGGGGGTCGTTCTATCCTAGTCCCGGAGGCTTCTTAGCCCTCCCATGATCCTTGATTTGCTTTAGGGTTTTTCCTCTTTTCAAATAACAATAGGTTTTCTTCGTATCCTTCGTTCTACATCAATTGGTATCAGAGCTAGCAGCGGGCTAGGATTTGCTTAGTCCTCGAACTCGACGGAGTCGAGTCTTCGTGCTGCAGGAGAATGATGGGGGACCCGAAACCTATCGGGTTTCACCTTTTATTTTTTTTTTAGAATTTTAAAAATTTTTTAGAATTTTTGTATTTTAGTTATTCCCGCTATCCACCCATTCTCTATTCCCATGTTATCCCGATGTTATTCCAACTTATTCCAGGCTATTCCTATCTCTTCAACCCCAGGAAAAAATCACAGAGCCCTTTTTTCGATTTTTTGCCCCACCGGTCCGCGATCTGCCGTGCCCGACCCCCGCCGCTGCCGCCCGCCCGCCGGCGCTCCATCGATCCGCCGCCCTGCCGCCCGCACGTCGGCGCTCCATCGATCCGCCGCCCTGCCGCCCAGCGCGCATCCCTGGGCCTTACGCCGTGGGAAGTCCTGCGGTCGTGAAGACCAACGGTCGACCACGGCCGCCACCGCCGTTTCACCGCCTGGCCGCCGCGCCACCCCACGCTGCCGCCCGCCCGCCGGCGCGCCGCGATCGCCACCCTGCCGCACCGTCGGTAGCCCTGAGCCTCACGCCCGTGGGAAGTCCTGCGGTCCGTGGAAGACCAACGGTCGCCCACGGCCGCCGCCTGGCCGCCGTGCCACCCCGCCGCCGCCGATCCGCCGCCCTGCACCCGCCGGCAGCCCTGGGGCCACCGCCCGTGGGAAGTCCAACAGCCCGTGGAAGACCAATGGTCGCCCATGGCCGCGCCGTTTGCCGCCTAGCCGCCGTGCCACCCCACCGCTGCCGTCCGCCCGCCGGCGCCTGCTGGGTCGGGTGCCGAAGGCCAAGTGCCCTGTTGCTCGGCCATGATGGAGCTTCCGCATGCTTTTTAGAGCAGCCAAAGAAGCTTCTGCACGCTTCTCAAAGTGATGGAAGAAGAGTTGTTTGCACGATTTTTGTTTAGCACGAGTTTCATAGCAGAGGGGATTTCAAAATTCAATAAAGGATTAATTGGTAGTTTTTAATGAATGTAATTTAGGAAATTTGGGGATTTTGATTTGAATTTGATATCAAAATCAAGGGAGGATTTCAGGGGATTTTATTTTTGAATTCAAAAGGGATATGGGCATCTATAATACCCATACTCCTCTTGTAAAAAAATAGTTGTGAAATTTTTGAGTGTTCTTCCAGTGTGTGGTTCTGGGCTGAGGCCTTCTTTCCTTCGTCCTTCGGATGTCGAGGGGGTGAGGCCCCAAGTATCTCCTTTCTCCCTCCCACCTTCGTGTCTTCCCTCGGGCCCTGAGATCCATCCTAGCACCTCTAAGTATTGAGGAGGGCGTAATGCCTTAGAGGTGGATGGTCTCTTCGTTAGGATGAGTCCCAAGGTCTAGGAGTTCCCATCCTAGCCTCCCATCCCCATCGTTCCTTCGCCAACTCCGCCAAGAATTTTTTTAAAAAAAAACAAAAGAGCCCAGTCGTTTTAGGATTTTCAGGGGTCGTTCTATCCTAGTCCCGGAGGCTTCTTAGCCCTCCCATGATCCTTGATTTGCTTTAGGTGTTTTTCCTCTTTTCAAAATAACAATAGGTTTTCTTCGTGTCCTTCGTTCTACATCACACCACCCCTTTCTTCCCTCTTCCCCTAGACCGCCACCTTCTTCCATCAATCCTGGTCGCCAACACTTTTTTCCAAACCCTGTGGCCACCAGCTACTCTCTCTCTTCCAGGCCACAATAGTAGAGTCCTCCAGGCACCCTCAATAGTAGCCAGGCACCCCCTCTCAAAGCCAGGTGTCCTCTTCATAAAACAGGCCACCTGCCACCCCAACAACCCTTCCATTTCTCTTTCCCTTCTTCCAAGTTTTATTATTTTCTCATCACCTGGACCCTATTCCCTGACGTGTGTAGGATCCCTTCTGTGAAACCATCCAAGGAAGAGGCCCTCCTTGCCTTCAAGACCAGCTGATAAAGGTCGACGGATCCGTGGAAAGAGACTGATTGTCCAGGCACTGATCCAGAGTACTGAGAAACCCCGTCTGTGCCAAGGATCTTATCGTTGCCAAGCATTTAACCCAACCCATCTCTGAGTTATGTTATATTAAAGTTAACTGTCCTAATTAAGTGGTTTCTCAAACCTTGTGGTCTTGCTTTTTGTTTTTGAGTGTTCTTAACTGCGACTAGTTGTAGTTGGTCTTTACATCATCCCCTGACTGCTCTTTCCTGTTTTTTCGGGAACATAGTTCATATAACAAAATCTGAAAATTAATCAAATCTTTAGTTTGCTATTTTTTTTTCTTCTTGTTCATCCCTTGCACTGCATCCCGCATCAGTTTGGTTTCAGAGCTTAGGATTATGGTAGTTTGCATCTTCTATATACCCAAAAACACCACAAAAAAAATCTACATGCTGATTTCTGCACTAGTAGTTCGAATATAGGTCTGGTTTTCCATCTTAGCCTTGATATTTTTTCCTAATTTTTGCATTATTTACTAATTTGTTTTTTTATTTACTGCTATTTTTTCCTGATTTTATAGATCATAAAAATCAAAAAAATTGCATATATAAAAACACTGACATAAAAACAAACTTGCTAAAATTGCTGCTTAGCCTAGGGCTGAAATTAATCAACCATCACACCCCTCAAACCCAAGCTAGATTATAGATTGCATTAGGTTTCATAAGTGTGAGAATCATCTTGCATTAAACTAATCTAAGTGCACCTTACTCTATCAGATCAGGGCAAGATTTCATCACCTGTCCTGGGTCCAAACAATCACCTTGTATTTGAACCCAAGCCTAACTAAAATCAAGTAGAAACCTAATTGATTTAGGGACACCAACAGGTCAGGTCTGAGTCTTGTGAGAAAACTAGTGCACTCAACCCTCCAATTATTACTGGAAGCTGCTGTCTAAGGTTAGAGGTCCATGGAAAATGCCCTAAGTGGACTAGTGGTTTTAATTAGGACCCTATGATCAGAGGGAGCCTCCCACCACCCCACCTCTTATCTGGCCAGTGATAGGATTAGTTGTTGAGTTGGGTATAAGTTGAGTTGACTCACTCTACTTGGGCTCTAGGTCTAGCAAACCTAGAACATACCATGTCTTGTGTGCTTGTTGCATGACAACCAGATCAGGGACCCATTATCATCAGTCTTAACCCCTACCCAATTTAACCATGGACCCCAATCTGGGTGCCCAATTGAGGGCCATTACTGATCAACTTGCCCAACTGACCCATTGAATACCCAAACAGGCAATAGGCTTGATCAAATGAACCTCAGGTTTGACCGAGTGGAAGGTCGGTAAGGAACCTTAGAAAGAACCCAAGAGTCCAACAATGAACCTGAGCCTGAGTCACCTCTTTCCATACCTCCCAACCCTAGGAGAGCCAACACCCTGACCCATTCATGGAGCCAACCCTAGGAGAACCCCATCTCTTGACCCATTCCTGGAGCATAACCCTAGGAGAGCCCACATCCTGACCCCTTTCTGGAGCCCAATCCTAGGAGGCCCAATCATGAATCTCGGACCAAGATGAAAGAGTCATTAGGAATATCAGGCTAGAAGCCCCCACGTTTGATGGCAGCCTAGATCCTAAGATCTACATAGATTGGGATGGAGACATGGAATAATATTTTGAATGGTACGAGATGAGTGAGGAGAGGAAGTGCAAATTTGCCAAGCTAAGGTTAGTTCGCCAAGCTAGGCTATGCTGGGGGAATGTTAAGTGCATAATCAAACAACGAGAAGAACTTTCCATTTTCACCTGGGAGAGCCATGAAGCTAAAACTTTGGGAAAAATACCTTCATGAATCCTACCATCAGAGACTCCTAGACTAATGGCAGAGGTTAAATCAAGGAAATAGGACTCTATCAGAATACATAGTCAAGTTTGATGAGTTTTGCCATAAGGTGTAGCATAGACGAGTCTGAATCAGTGACCCTATATAGGTTAGGGCTGGACTTCGTGATGACACCAGAGAGAGCTATTTTTGAGGGAGGTCAATAATCTTGAGCAAGCCTACCAGATAGCCAGAAACTATGAGAGATTCTAGAGGGGACACGTTGTACCGTCGACTTGAGCCCACTAGGAACAGTGCCCCTATTCCCAAACCAAGTCCTAGCAAGGTATACCTGGGCTGACCCAACCCCAACTCGAGCCGACCAAACCCTAACCTATGCCGACCTAGTCCTAGCAACCCAGTGACCCCTAGGGATGATAAGGGTAAGGTAGCTAAATTCCAGAGAAATCCAAGTCCCAACCCTAACACCTATTTTCAATATCATAAGGCAGGACACTATGCTAGCTAATGCCCAACCTGATCCCTGCATATAGGAGAACTTGAGGAGGAAGACCCTAAATCCATTAATGATGTTGAAAAGAAGTATATGAAGTTGAGGTGAACCTGGTAGATGAATATGAAGGAGATGAAGAGGTTGTTGAGCAATCTGACCTATTAGGGATAGTTAGGTGCATCCTAGCCCAAACTAAGATACAAGAGGATTGGTGTAGGACCAACATCCTACAGACCTTTATGAAATTAGGGGATAAGGTATGCAAAATCATCATAGATAGTAGGAGCTCTATGAATGCCATCTCAACTAGCGCATTCAAAACCTTAGGCTTGACCCAGTTCCCATCTTAGCCCCTAAAGGTTTCCTGATAGACTCGACCTCCATCCCCATTAGGCTTAGATGCCATGTCTAGATCCAGCTTCAATCTTATCAAGAAAATGTGTGGTGTGATGTCATTCCCATGGGAGTTAGTAGCATTATCCTAGGTAGACCCTAGCTATTTGACCACGATGCTATCCTTTATGGCCGATCAAATTCATGCTCATTAAATTTCATGGAAAGAAAATTGTGATTAACCCCACCCCACCTAAGGACAATGTCAAGAGGGGATCTAATTCATTGAAGGAGAAGAAATCTGGAGTCAATTTGATTACTACTAAATAGCTAGAAAGAGAGATTTTTGAGGGTCAACAGTTTGGATGTTAGCTACTAAGGAAGTACCTGATCAAACCTAGAAGGAGCACCCTCAAGAGGTTAAGGAAATCTTAAGTGAGTTTGAAGATGTATTCCCTAAAGATTTGCCTGACCAGTTACCACCATTAAAGGACGTCCAGCATGCCATAGACTTAGTCCCAGGAGCCACCCTACCAAACCTGCAACATTATAGGATGAACCCTTCTGAACATTTAAAGCTACAAAAACATGTAGGAGAACGAACTCCTAAGGAAAGGATTTATTAGGAAGAGCCTGAGCCCATGTGCCTACCTGCCCTGCTCACCCCTAAGAAAGATGTCATGTGGAGAATGTGCATCAATAGTCATGCCATAAATAAAATCATGGTGAAATATAGGTTCCCCATCCCCTGATTAGATGATATGTTAGATATGATAGCTGGTGCAACCATCTTCTAAAATATTGACCTTAAGAGTAGCTATCATCAGGTTAGGATCAAAACCAGGGATGAGTGGAAAATTACATTCAAATTGATGGTCTTTATGAATGGGTAGTGATGCCTTTCGGTTTGTCCAATGCCCCTAGTACCTTTATGAGGATCATGACCCAAGTCCTACGTGTGTTCATAAGAAAATTTGTAGTGGTTTACTTTGATGATATCTTGATCTATAGTAGGACTAAGGAGGACCACCTAAACCATATTAGGCAAGTTTGCCAGACCCTTAGGAAGGAGAGTCTCTATGCCAATTTAAAGAAGTGTGATTTCATGACCCATAGAGCCATCTTCCTAGGATTCGTCGTCACCCTTTAAGGAGTTTCAGCTGACCCTGAAAAGGTTAAGTCCATAGTTGAGTGGCCGGTACCTACTAGTGTTCGTGACGTTCATAGTTTCCATGGTCTAGCCACCTTCTATAGGAGATTTATCCAGGGATTTAGTACCATTGTATCACCCATCATAGACTACATTAGGAGGGAGAATTTGAGGGACCAAAGCTGTCGATAGAGCCTTCCTAAAGATTAAGGAGAAGATGATACAAGCACCTATCCTAAGTTACCTGATTTTTCCAAAGTCTTTAGGTCATTTGTGATGCTTCGGGAGGAGGCATAGGAGGTATTGAGTTAAGAGAGTCACCCTGTAGCTTATTTAGCGAGAAACTCAATGAGGCTAAGCTTAGGTACTCAACCTATGATAAGGAATTCTATGTAGTAGTATAAGCCTTAGGTGCTGGAGACATTACCTACTACCCCAGGAGTTTATTCTTTACTCTGACCATGAAGCACTCTATTCCTAAACTCCCAGAAAAAGCTGAACCCTAGGCACACTAAGTGGGTAGAGTACATCCAAGCCTATACTTTTGTACTAAAACACCAAGCTGGAACCAAGAATAAGGTAGTTGATGCCCTTAGCCACCATGCCTTGCTTCTGAGTACTGTTAGGACTGAAGTCATAGGATTTGACCGACTAAAAGAATAATATGAGACCTCCCCTGACTTCAGTGAAATTTTTAATTTGTTAGATAAGGACCATCTAGTTTCCATAGTGAGTACACCCTTCAAGATGGTTACCTTTTCAAAGAAAATAGACTGTGTATTCCAAGGACCTCACTTAGAGAGTTTTTACTTTGGGAAACCCATCTGAGAGGTCTAGCTTGTCACTTTGGTAGAAACAAGACCATCTTAGCTATAGAGGACTAGTATTTTTGGTCCAGTCTGAAAAGGGATGTTGCCCATATTGTATCCAGATGTCGAACTTGTGCTGTCACCAAACAACAGAAGCAAAACACTGGCTTATACACCCCTTTCCTGTACCTAATCGCCCATGGCAAGATCTTAGCAAGGACTTTGTGTTAGGAATACCTAAGACCCTAAGGAAACATGACTCCATCTGCGTAGTGGTTGATAGGTTCTAAAAATTGGCTTATTTTATACCATGCTCTCAAACCTTTGAGCCTCCAAAGTGGCCAAAACTCTTTCTTGATCATGTGGTTAGGGTACATGGCCTTCCTAAAATCATAGTGTCCGATAGGGATGTCCGTTTCACTAGTGAGCCCTGTAAACCTAGCCCTTCCCTTGAGAGTGAGCCCATCCCTGAGTGTCCACTAACAATTTTGCCTGTGAGAGGTGTAATGATTGAGCATATCTTAGACAACCAAGCCATTAGCACCCGGAATAAAGGCTACCAACGGTATTTGGTCCAATGACAAGGTTGACCAAAATTCAAGGATTCGTGGATCACCCAAGTGGATTTGCATTGCCTCAACCCAAACAATAGAGCAGTACAAGAGCCAAGATGACCCTTACTCGACAGGGTCGAGTTCTTCCCACCGCGGCAGAATTGGTGCGGGCACAGGATCCAATGGAGATTATGAGCCCATTATGGTTTCCTGATTAGAGTTTTGAGTCCTGTAGTCCATAGTCCTGTGTCACTGGTGTTAAAGTGAGCCAAGTGAGTCCATTGAGTCCTATCCTATAATGAAGAGTGAGTCCTGTAATAACTTGAGACAAGAAAGTCCAGTTCAGTCCAGTGAGTTCCTTGTCTCAATCCATGAGTCCTATAATTTTGGTTTTCATTCTAGTACAAGAGAAGAGTCACCAGGCCCCACCCAGGCCACTCCTATTCATGCACCAAGGCCTATACTCAAGCCCATATGCCAGGTCCTTTCATGCCCTAGGGTTGGCACCCCTCCTAGTCCAAGATCAGTTGGCGCTCCAGGCCTTCCTCAACCCAATATGAAGATGGCACCCCAGGCCTTCCCCAGCCCACCAAGAAGTCATGCGCCAAGCCCACATGGAGGTCAACCAGTCCATGCAATAGCTTCCCAAGGTCCATAACGGAGGCATCCCAGGTCCATGCCCAGGTGGATGAGGCATCCTAGCCCATGAAGAGTCCCTTTGACCAGTCCAAGAAGGAGAAGTGTCCACATCCCACCAGGAGTCATGTCTTTAATTCTATTTAAATTTTGTACTCTTATTCTAATTAACTTTGTAATTCAACTTTGACAGGGAGATTAGGGACCTGGGTGAGCCTAAAAATACCTACCCTCTCCCTCTTGTATTCAAAACTTTTCACGAATAAAAATTTGAGAGATTTACTTTATTGAATATTACCTCCAAAAGGAGTGGGTGTGAGGCCCGTTTGTTTTTTTTCTTTGTGCAAACCCAAGCTGCCAACATCCTCCCTCTTCTACCAAACCTAGCCATCCTCCATCCTAGCCAAACCTAGGATGCCATCTCCAACTTTCATGTGCAAGGCCGCCACCCCTCTCTTCCCTCTTCCCCTGGACCGCCACCTTCTTCCATCAATCCTAGGCCACCAACCCTTTCTTCCACGCCCTGTGGCCGCCAACTACTCTCTCTCTTCCAGGCTACCACTAGTAGAATCCTCCAAGTGCCCTCAACAATAGCGAAGCCACCCCCTCTCTTCCCTCTTCCCCTAGACCGCCACCTTCTTCCATCAATCCTAGGCCACCAACCCTTTCCTTCAAGCCCTGTGGCTGCCAGCTACTCTCTTTCTTCCACAACGCCAGCAGTAGGTCCTCCAAGTGCCCTCAACAGTAGCCAAGCATCCTCTTCACAAAACAGGCCACCTACCACCCAACAGCCCTTCCATCTCTCTTCCCTTCTTCTTTCAAGTTTATAATTTCTCATCACCTGTGACCCTAATTCATTGACATGTGCAAACCCTCCGATGAAACCATCAAAGGAGAGGCCCTTCTTGCCTTCGAGACTAGCTGATAAAAAGCCGACGGATCTGCGAGAAACACCTGATCATCTAGGCATCGATCCAGAGTGCTCATAGACCCCATCTGCGCCAAGGATCTTATCGTTGCCAGGTATTTAACCAAAACCCATCTCTATGTTCTATATATTGAAGTTAAACTATCTAATTAAGTGGATTATCCACCCTTGTGGTTGCTTCTTGAATTTCTGAGTGTTCTTAACTCCGGGTAGTTGTAGTGGTTTTACATCATCCGCCTGACTATTCTTCTCCTCTTTTTGGGAACATAGTTCATATAACAAAATATGAAAATTAATCAAATTTTTAGTTTGCTATTTTTTTTCTTCTTGTTCATCCCTTGCACTACATCCTGCATCATACGGGCATGTAACTTCTTCATGGTTCCAGGTGGAAACCATTCAGGTCAAAGCCTGATCATAACAAAGTATCCTTCATCAAATTCTTTGAGTCTTTTTCTTGAATCAGCCATATGTTTATATGATTCATTGCTTTCTTTGATGTTTTCACTTATTTCCTTATGCAACTCTCTAATATGCTGTGCATATAACTCTACAGACTTAGAAATGCATTCATGCATGGGTAAATTTATAAGATCTAAAGGCTTTCTTGGCTTGTACCCATGGGCAATTTCAAATAGGCTTTTTCTGTGGTCCTATAGTAGGTGAACTCAAAGTATTAGGAGGTCTCAACTTTAAATGATTTTGACTATCAGACATCCTAACAAATTTCTAAGATTTTGGTTTGCTATTCTAGTCTGGCCATCGGCTTGTGGATGGTAGGATGCAAAAAATTTATGCTTGGTTCCTAGCAGGTGCCAAAGGGTATTCCAAAAGTAGGTAGCAAATCTAACAAAATTAGAGAATTGATGCAACCTGCTAACCTTAACAAGGTGAAATTGAATGGTTCTAAAAGCATTGTAGACCTTGGGATAGGGCAGGAAATAAGAAGTGGATTCATGGGATGATCCTTGATGGATGGGAATGACATTAAGGTTCGGACATAGGGTTACATCAACAGGCAACAAAAGGTCTACTCTATGGTAGGATGAGTCAATGACTTCAAGAAAGAGATCTTCAACAAGGACTAATGGAGTGAATTCCTCTTGAGGGTGCTGGATTGAGAAAATCAAGTCCTCACTAATTGCTTCGGGTTCCTGAATCTCAGGACTAGGCTCTATGGCTTGGCTCTCTTATAGTGTTCTCTCAAGTAAAGCTCTTATAGTAGGGTTAGACTCCACACGGTTCTCTTTGTTAACTTATCCTTCCAATACAGCTTGAGTGTTTTCATTGTCAACTAACTCTGGGTCGGCTACATGTATTTCCTCTTTAATGTCATCTTTATGAACCAATGGGATAGTAAGAGTGGGTCGGCTAAGGAAAAATTGACCGATTCTAGGGTCTTGACTCGGTGCACTGATCCTAGTGGGTTTGGGTCGATGGGTTCTGGGGCCAAGAAAAGTTGGTTTAGGTGAACCAAGGTTAGTACAGGTCCTGCAGATTCTCTCTAGGTTTTTGAATTGCTCATCCAGTCGGTCAAACCTAGTGTTGAGTTATCCCAACTATTCAGACATAAATCTCATTAAAGCCTTAAGATTGGGTTCCATGGTTGAACTGGGTTGGGGTTGAGACTGATGGTACTGGGCTCCTAACCTTGTGGTCATGCAATCAAGCACACAAAATCGAACTAGAGTTTCCTAGACCTAGAGCTCAAGTACAATGGGTCAGCTCAATTTATAACCAATTCAGCAATTAGCCTATCCACTAGCCAGGTAAAAGGTGGGGTCATAGGAGGCTCCCCCTACTTTCACAGGGTCCTAATTAAAATGCACGAGTCTGCTTAGGATATTTTTATCTAGACCTTTAGCCTTAGATACTAGATTCAAGAGATAATCAAAGGATTGGGTGCACTAGCTTTCACACAATACTTGGAACCCGACCTTGTTGGTGTCCCTAAGCTGCTTTAGATTTCTAATTGATTTTAATTAGGCTTGGGTTTGATGCAAAGGTGATTATTTTGGACCAAAGAAGGGCGATGAAATCCTTCCCTGATCTAATAGAGTAAGAGTGCCCTTAAATTGAATTAACAATGCATGCACACAGATGGAACCCTAATGCGCAACAAATCTAAACTAGAAATTAATAGAAAATAAATTTTTTTCCTTTGATTTTATTTCTATAATTAGATGGCAGATTAGTAGAGGATTAATAAAAAAATTAATTAATATTTTTTTTGTATTTTTTTATGATAGTTTTATGCAATTTAATTTTAGCCTAAAACTAAGTATGCAAAAATTTGAGCAACTAGTAATTAAACCCTAGTTTAACCTACTCTGATACCAAAGATGATGCAGGATGAAAGATGCAAAACTAAATCTAACAATCCTAAGATTAATTATCCTTAATTAAGTAGAGATTAATTTCAGCAATTATTTGAAATAAGACTCAAAGTATTCAGATAAACTCAACTAGTCAACTGGTTACGATACCCGCAATGTAAATCAATTAAAACTAATTAAAAAAAAAAACTTGATGATTAAAAAATCACCTAAACTAGGATTATTGCTTTCAAAGAATCATAACTAAAGAGTTGAGGAGGGGTTTTATTTACCAATGAAGATTCGTAGTGCTCTTGATGTCGATCGATTTCAGCACTCTAGGATTTGCGGCAAAACTTCAAGACTATCGATCTTCGGGGGTTTCGATCATCAACAAGGTTAGTTCCAAGGTAAAGAAATATTCACTTCAGATCTTGATCACCTGAAATCACTCACAAGAAAAAAGATTAGAAGTTGTGGAAGGTGGAAAAGATTGGAAGAAAGAAGGAAGAGAAGGAAGGTTGAAAGATGGCGTTAGGGTTTTGGATGGTTGGATGGATAAGTAGTTCTCACGCCGAAAGACCTCACACCCTCTACCTCATGGAGTTCGATGCTCTCATAGCAAAGGATTGAAGAGAAAACTCTCAATTTATTTTAAAAAACTTGATTGATTACAAGGGGTTTGATGGTGGCATTTATAGACCAAAAACATGAATCGTAAGGGTTACAAATTTTTGAGTTCTTCCAAGAAGGGCAAGAAACTCCATAGAGTTGGCTTCCTTTGGGCGACAACCTCCTTTTGAACTCCCTCTTGATGTCATGGCATCTTGGTGTTTGATTCTCCTTGGCTTCATCCACTTGGGTGACAAACCTTGGAATAGGGTGGAAAACAACACTTGAATGAAGGTGGGTGGCCAAGATGAATTTTTGGTTGGAAATTCATGATGGAGTCATGAATTTGTATATGAAGGAACTCTTGAACTTGAAGGACTTCATAGGTTCTTGATTTCTTGAATTCTTGATACATGAAACCCCTTGAACTTGACTTCTAGAATTGGCGCCCAACTTTGAATCCTTGTGGCTGACCATGACATGTGTGATGATGAGGTGGCATGGTGATGTAGCATGTGACATGGCTTGATGACATGGCATATGACACGGCATGGTGACATGGCATGGGGCATCCAAGATGATGATGTGGCATATGGTGATGTCAAGTTGATGTGGCACCATGAATTTGGTCCCCTCTTGGCTTGCAATCTTGAATTGGGCTTGCAATCTTGAATTGGACTTGTAATCTTGAAATGGACTTGATCCCCTAACTAATTACAGGACTTGATTGAAACAAACTTTGCCCAACTTGATCAAATTGAACCCAATTTGACAAATTACTAAGGCATAATAAGTCAAAACAATAAATTAAAATTGATTAGGTTTATATATATACATGTCTCAATTGGGTTTAGGGGCTTATTCATAGGTTTAGGCTTGTACAAGACTCAACTGAAATTAGGATTTAGGGCTTAGTCGCAGGTGATCCACAGAGAACTAGAATGAGCCTGTCATCTCTTTTTAGCCCTGGTGTCTGCACCATGCATGCACCCCAAAGGTGATCCACACAGGAACCGAGCCAAGGAAGCACTCCTACAATAGTTGCTTGTTTGATTGGACTCTTTTTGGCAGCCTTCTAGACTTTCTCCCTTGCTAGACTCCCTATCCTTCTGTAGGGCACTCTGAGACCTCTCTATAGCATTTCTCAGATCTCAAATACCCCTTCTATCTTTCTCCCTAGGCCCTTGTCCTAAAAGACTAGCCGTGTCTTGAAAGAACAAGCCTTATCTTAAAAAAACAAACCTTATCTTAAAGAGGTGGGAGAGAAAATAGCAGGTTGGAGTATTCGGATGAAAAAGAGTACTTTGGCATCAGATCACCGATGCCTATTTATAAAGGGGAATGGGGTGCCTGATATGTCCATTCATCAGCCATCTGATAGGACTCTTTAATCATAAAAAGTCTTATTAATGGAAAGACATATCATGATAACACCCATTAATGCATCAAGAGACATAAGTGTCTCTTGGTTTTTCCAGCCAATTTTTCCTTCTGCCACATGGCATTAACTAGTTGCAAGAAAGCCGAGGGGCATGAAATGAGAAAGAATGCATCAGAGAAAATTAATAGACTTAAATAGAAGGACTCTGTTTTTCAGATTGGCACCAACAATGAAGGGATGCATCCCTTCATTGTGCGCATTCCAATTTCATGCCAATTGCCACCTATTGACTGGTCAAACCATAGCAGAGGGGCATGGAGATAAGGTAGGAGTCCTTTGGGATTAATCTGGATTTGTGATTGATCTGCAGAAGGACTCTTGTGTTGGGATTCTCCCAGGAACAGGAAAGCATGTTGCATAAAATCAGGCATCAAAAGCTTGACCAGCGGAAGCAGATAAAAATGATTTTATATCTAATCATGCAAATCATAAATAAATCTAATTTTTTTATCATAAATTTTTAACATACTGAATAATATAAAAAAATATTAGATATGAAATAAAATTATTTTAAGCATAAAATACTTACCTGGATCGCTATTCGGATTTGCTTTGAAAAGCATGTAGATCCGCTAATGAAAAGCCGGGATTCTATTAGAGCCATGCAATCGCCCAGCCTCTACTGGTATCCGCATGAAGCTCTCACAACCGAGTCATAGAGGGCACCGGACTGCTAGATCTTTGCAGACATCTCTTCTTTCAGCAAATTGCTTCTTTAAAAACTGTGCCGATATGAATCCGGACCGGCTTTCAGCTTCTGTCTTACAAATCAAAGTGCAAGACCGTGGACCCTTTTTCTCTCTTCTTTCTTTTATGTAGGAGATCTCTTAACACTCTTGAAGATCTCAAGGAAGAAATAAACTAGAAGGGAGAAGAATACTATGCACCAGGAGAGAGACTCTCAGGAGAAAAGATGCCCAAGAGAGATGATGCCTAAAATAATTCATGCCAAAAGAGAGGTATTAAGTTCGGCCAACCCCTCTCCCTTTATTTTTTTCACTGTAAAACTCTCCAAGTCCTCCATGCCAAAACACCATGTTTCAATTTCAATCGGTTGAAACTTAAGAGGAGTGGAAGAGGACTCTTCCCTCTCTTAATTCTTCATGCCAAATCCATATTTGCGCCCACCTTATTTCGCGCCTCTTCTCTATTGTCGCCCAAACTCATGGGGCCCCACATGGTAGGCATGCGGAAGGATGGGGAGACATGGAGAGAGTCCCAATCTAACTAGACTCTAGGTTTTGGTCCAAACGAAGTGATTTTACAGTCAAACTGAAGTCGATTTTAAATATGATCGAACCATTTCAAAGAAAACATTGACTCAATCAATTAGGATTACATAATTGAGTCTAACTCAATTAAATTAAATCTAATTTAAATTAATTAATAATTAATCCATAATCAATTAATTGTAATATTTATAATTATGTTAAATATTAATTGTAACACTTACAATTAGGTCCAAATTGATTTGCTGATTGTTTACTTGAGCTCCTAATGTATGTGACCTCTCAAGTCCTATCATGTCTGATAATGAGACATGCTATAATCTCCATTATACATCATCGAAACTCCTTTGGATGGATTGAAACAATTTCAGCTCAACCCTAATTAGGATCATCGATCCGAAAATGATCCTAATGACTCTTAAATCTACCAGTGACACCTAGTAGTATGTAGTGGCAACCAAGCAGAATAAGATTGAAACCCCTAGGTGTAGTTACCATGTGATTCAATTCCTCTATCAAAATCCCGACATGATGTTGGTTACGGATACTCGTCAAACCCATCAGTCATATGCTTAACTTAATCGACTCAAGTCCAATTGTGATACTAACGAAAATATCTTTTCATTATCACCCTGCTATGGCTATAGACTTTAGACTTAGTCTCATTAAGCTTGCATAAGATTATACCATACTACTAAGGCTGATAGATCCCTACAAGTGAATACCCTACTCCTACATAACTTGCTGTAGCCAACGAACACCGTAAGGTCTCGTACGGATAGGAACCATGTGATTGTGCTGTCAAACTACAGCAACCTTATTGTGAGTAGCCAAAACATTCTAGGTTAAGGAACAATTCATACAACTACAGCATCAGGAAGTTATCGACGAGTGAGTAGTCATCCATATAACTTCCTATACTAGGTCATGCTTAGTATTGTTGATCTCTATCAACTACCTGCACTCTCACTCCAGTGTCACCATACTGTAGGTTAGAGACTCATCTACCCAGAAGGGAAGTGATCTGTGCACCGATTTTGACAGATCAATCACCATCCTCGTGATATTCCAACAATCGAGAGCCTTTAGGACTAAATTTATAAAGACACATGTTTCAGATTCTCAACTCTTGAGAATATGTGTCATTGTCCATTAACTCCATGAATGATTAGTGGAGATACTAGGATCAAACACAGATCACTAGATGCCATATGGTTTAATAAGTCATGTGTCAAAGTTTTGAAATTTTTGTAATGGAGTCCTGTAACAAGTGAGGTTAGTTGATTTGTATCAACCCTCAACCTTAGTCCAATTTTGAGTCCTGTACATCAGTTATAGTCTAGTATGAGCCCAATTTTTATACAAGAGAGGAGGTTACCCTATTTTGGAGTTCCACTAGGCCACATCCAGGAGTCAGAGGCCACGACATTAGCCCATTGGATTTTGTGTGACAACCCAGGATCCAAGATGCTTCCAAAAATCCTTATTTATTCCAAATATCCTCCAGATGCCCAGATTCCTCCCGGATACTAAAGCATATTCCTAAACCAGGGCATCCATGATTCTAGAGGTCCACCTACATCTCAGCCCAAGGAAATCAAGCCCAGCGCCAAGCCTAAGCCCCAAAGAAGCAAGATTCTATGGAATATTCCTGCTACCAAGCTACCAGGCCACCCCGGCCTCCAAAGGCACAAGCCCATGCGCCTAAGCACCTTTGGGCTGGCCCCTTGCTGCTCTTAGAAGCCCAACACGCCCCCTAAGAATCCTTGAAGGGTTGACCAAGTCAAAGTTTAAAGAGAGGTGTCCTTAAGTAAGAAGGAGAAGACTAGTCTAACCTAGTTAGGATTCCTAGTTCTTTTAAGCTTTGTAATTCTAACCTAGCTAGGAAAGGATATGTAATCTAACTAGGAAAAAGCTTGTTAACTTATGTGTAACCCTAGTTAGGAGAGGGCATGGGAACTCTATAAATACCCCACCCCTTCTCCTCTTGTAATTAATTTTTATTCATGATATCAAAAATCCTGGTGAAATTTATTTGAGCTTGCGAGCTTGTGTTACTTTGTTTGTTTGGTTAATTTTCTTATGTTGGCCGACCATTCCTTGCAATCCTTCACACCCACAGCAGCAAACCAAGCTTCCAAGCATCAGCCACATCCTTGAGAAGCAGCCTTGAAGACACCCCAGATCACAGCTTCATTTGCTTGCCGCCCAGCTTCCAAACCCTAACCTGATTCATTCTAAACCCTAGTTCTTTCCTTTATTTAATTGCTATTTTGAATGACCCTTGACATTTTACAGGATCCCTAAGGTGTTTCACCTCCCTAGAGGAGGCTTTCCTTGCCTTCAGGACCATCCAAATTAGTCAACAATTCAAGGGAAACCGAGCTTCGTCTTCCAGGCTTCAATCTAAGAGCTGTGACCCCTTCGATTGCAGATTCTTCAAATCACTGAGTGGTAACATCCTTCCCTTCTTTTAATTTCTGATTTGATGAAGATAAGCTATCCTAAACGGGAGTTTCTCAACTCTCGGGTCCTGGCTACTTATTATTATGCATGAGTTTTTGCGAATACGTTAGTTCCTTGCATTACTAGCCTCTATGCTGATTCTTTACTTAATTTTGGGTATTTAGCCACTGAAATAAAAATCTTAAAATCATAAAAAAATTAGTTTTCTATTTATCATCAGTCTTAGAGTCATCTTGTATCAATGATTCATAGACACAACAATATGAATGAAACTAATGCCCTTTTAATTAATAAAAAAATTAAGTACAAAGTTCATGCCTAAAATTAAAATATATCAAGCCAACATGGCTTTCAGGGCATACATCTAACAATCTCCCACTTGCACTAAAGCCAATTGGCTACATGTCTAAGTCCCATTTTCTTAAAGTGGGCTTCAGCCTTCTGTTGGTTCAGAGTCTTAGTCAGTGGGTCTGCCACATTGTCCGTGGAGTCTACTCTTCGTACCTCAACATATTTCTTCTCGAGGTGGTCGTATATATGAAACCATATGAAACCGCCGCTCAATATACTTGGACTTCTGGTAAGACCTGGGCTCCTTAGCAAGAGCTATTGCACCATTATTATCACAATATAGGAGGATGGCATCAGATGGCATTAGTCCGAGCTCTGCAATGAATTTTTTATACCAGAAGGCTTCTTTTGCAGCTTCAGAGGCAGCGATATACTCTACTTCCATTATTAAATCTGCTATGATGGGCTGCTTGGAACTTTTCCAACTAGTTGCCCTACCATTGCACAAAAACATAGACCTTGATGTAGACTTTCTATCATCAGGATTAGACATAAAGTTTGAGTCTGTATATCCCTTTATCCCTAATTCTAAACTCCTACCGAAGACTAAGAACAAATCTTTAGTCCTTCTCAAGTACTTAAGAATGTTCTTTACAGCTATCCAGTGTTCTTCACCTGGATTCGACTGATATCTGCTGGTGACACTCACAGCAAGAGCTATATCAGGTCGAGTACACAACATGACATATATAAGGCATCCAATTACTGAAGCATATGGAATCTTGCTCATGCGTTGAATCTCTTCAAGTGTGTTGGGACATATTTTCTTGGAGAGATTAATGCCATGCCGAAGAGGTAACAATTCTCTTTTAGAGTTCTCCATGCTGAACCTTTTCAGCACTTCCTCTATGTACAATTTTTGTGAAAGGCCAAGCATCCGATTAGATCTATCTCTATAGACCTTAATCCCCAAAATATAAGATGCTTCACCTAAGTCTTTCATAGAGAATTCCTTAGATACCAGCTTTTGATCGAAGTCAACATGAGAATATCATTCCCTATAAGGAGGATGTCATCCACGTACAACACGAGGAATGTCATTGCCCTCCCAATGGACTTCTTATAAACACATGGCTCATCCTCATTCTTGATAAAATCAAATGATTTGATTACATCATCAAAATGAGTATTCCAACTCCGAGAAGCTTGCTTCAATCCATAGATTGATCTATGCGCTTGCAGACCTTATGATCTTCATCATTGGTAGTGAAACCCAAAGGCTACTCCATATAGATATCTTCCTCAAGATATCTATTCAGGAATGCAGTTTTCACATCCATCTGCCATATCTCATAATCATGATATGCTGTAATTGCAAGCAATGTACGGATGGACTTCAGCATAGCTACTGATGAAAGGTATCATGATAGTCAATGCATTACGTTCACTATACCCTTTCGACACTAACCTAGCTTTAAAGGTCTCTACCTTACCATCTGCACCTATTTTTTTTTGTAGATCCATTTACAACCAATAGGTACAATAACCTCTAGTGGATCCACAAAGGACCAAACTTGGTTAGAATTTATTGAATCAATTTCTGACTTCATAGTATTCAACCATTTCTCGGAGTCGATGTCTGACATCGCCTCATCATAAGTATTCGGATCAATCGATTGATCCTTGTCCCCAATAAGAAACATTTCTTTTAAATCCTCCGTAAGCATATCCAAGTACCTTTTAGGAGGTTTGGAGACTCTAATAGACCTACGAGGTAGAAGAGCATTTATGTGTATTGGTTGATTAGGTTTGATCTGTTCTATAGCTGGCTGTTGTTCAAAGACTTTTCATCGAGCCTTAAGGATTTAAGGGTATCTTTAAGATAACCTAAAATTTCCTACTATGGTATTCTCCTCCCTGATCTGATCGAAGAACCTTAAGGATTTACATATTTGTTTTTCTATCTCATGTCTGAATTCCTTGAACTTTTCAAAAGCTTCATATTTGTGTCTCATAAGAAACACATACCATACCATGAACAATCATCAGTAAAGGTTATGAAGTAATAAAAATCACCCCTAGACTGCACATCAAATGGACTACATACATCAGTGTGTACCAGGACAAATAATTATGTGACCCTCTCCCCATGTCCTACAAAGGATAACTTGGTCATTTTGCCTTGAAGACATGACTCACAAGGTGGGTATGATTCAGAATTAACTGAATCAAGGATCCCATCCCTTTTTAGTTAATTATTATGTCCTCACTTATATGACCGAGCTTTAGATGCCACATAAATTTATCATTTAGGTCATCTCTAAGACATTTATGTCCTATGGCATTTACTTTAATTTTCTTGTTAATGTTCAAAGATGCATCAGCTTGCAAATGATAGAGACTGTCAATTAAAATAGCTTTTGCACAACCATTTATTTCTCATATAAATACTATAAAAGTCTTTATTGAATATAAATTCAAATCCTTCCTGTGCTACAATAGAGATAGAAATGAAATTTCTACTAGCTCCAAGCATAAAAAAAAATAACAGTCACTAAGAACTAATCTAAACCCTAAAGGTAACACCAGAAAATATGATCCAACGACTTGAGCAACAACTTTTGCTCCATTTCTGACACGTAGCACCATCTCACCTTCTCTCAGCATTCAACTTCTTCCAGACCCTGCATTAAAATGCATATATGAGAACTAGAGCTAGAGTCTAAAATTCAACTGGAAGTAGATGAAACCATTATATTAGATTCAATAACGAGCATAGGCTTACCTTTAGAAGGCACATCCTCCTTCTATTTCTTTAGGCTTTCTAGGTAGAGAGGATAATTCCTTTTCCGTCGGCCATCTGTATTGTAGTGGAATATTTTTCTTTGCTAACCTTGGCTTTCTTGGGAGTGTCCTTCTTCTTCTGTTTGTTCTCTTTCTTCTCTGCTTCTTCGCAGGTTTCTTCTTCCAAGTAGACTTTGTTTTGGAGGAAAACTGCTCCACAGAATAAACAGAGCCCCTTGAACTCTTTAGGGTCCCCCATTGCTTACCAGCATGATTAATAATTCAGGCAAAGTATAATTTAACTTGTTCATATTATAGTTCATTACAAACTGAGCATATGAACTAGTCAAGGACTGGAGGATCAAATCCACCTGAAGATCCCTGTGAATAGGAATGCCCAGCTTCTCAAGTTGTTCAATATCTTTGATCATTGTCAAACAATGATCATGCATTTACTGCCCTTCATGCATCTTGTTGTTGAAAAGCCTTTTAGACACTTCAAAGCATGCAATCCAACTTTGTCACCATATAACTCTTGTAGGTGAATCAGAATTGATTTAGCAGTTAGCATATCCTCATGTTGGCTCTGCAATTCATTTGACATGGAGGCCAACATATAACACTTAACCTTATTATCATCTTCCATCCATTTCTTATATGCAGTCGTTTGACGAGCATTTGGATGGTCAGGTAAGATATGGGTTTCCTGGTCAAGCACATAGCCCAACTTCTCAGAACTTATAATAATTTTGATGTTTCTCAACCAATCTTTAAAATTGAGGCCAACTAGTCGGTTTATCTCTAGAATACAAAATAAGGGATTTGAAGCAGACATAGTTAACTGCAAGAGTAGAAGATTCAAATTAGATGCTTTATACTTAATTAAAAAATTATTAAAATAGGGTCTTTAAGAAATAATTTTAGAGCTCCCACTATTTTCTTGGATCTCTCATACTCCCCGTGGAGATGCGAAAACCTATGACTCTAGGTTTCTAAGGGGTACTACGGTCCCATCGATGTGCGGCACCTCACCGTATCCAGTTATTGGTAACATGCTACACCGATAAGTGGCCAACTCTTATCCAATGTATCTAATATAAATTGTAGCTCTTGGTCTCTAAATAATGGAACCTCAACGTTCCCGTTTAGTGGTCTAATCATTAGTTAAGTCGGACCCACCATTCCTGCGAGACAAAGCCATCATTGAGTCCCTTAATGTGCCCGTTTATTGGGGCCCAACCTTATTAGTGCCTAGCAACATCTCATGTCTAATAGGGCGATTGTGTCTTTCCAATGCAACTAGACCACTATAACCAGTCGAGAATAATCAACACCAGTAGGACACCCGCACACCTACAATGGTGGAAGATCTATGACTTAATATTTATTGGGAGCTTAGGTTCAAGTCTCTTCTAAATTGATCAGCCAAATCATGACTAACCAATTACATTCAGTTAGCATAATTTCATGTCTGACTAATTACATTAGGTCAGCACAATCTCATGTCTGACTTAATATAACTAGCATGGGTGAACTCAAATCAAAAGTGACCCTTTTGAAAACTTAATCAACCAAATTGGCTAGGTTAGTTTGATCCATAGGAGGGTTCTACCAATTTACCCTCTATCCACCAAACTAGTTGGTTAAGAAAGAGTTAACTCCAATTAGCAAACCACGATCAAACCTTTCTTAGACACCAATTGACTGATAAGGTTTAATTAGGTCATCTAATGATCTGGACTCATCACTGAGCCAAATTAAGTCTTAACTTATCGATTCACTATCAAATGAATCGATCTGACCAGACTACATCTAAAATCAATTTTGAGCACACTTGACATAACCCAAATCATCATTTGATTAGGTTAAGTCACTTGCTCAAAATTACATTAGGGTTACTAGTTGATCTAATCAAGCCCTAATCATGCAGCCCAATCTCTAGACCTAATTTGTTCAACCCAAACCCTCATGCACCTAATTTGATTTTCTAGATCAAATCAATTTTTAAATTAGGTTCAAGTGCAAGACATTAATGGTTTATAATCATGAATCATATTTATGATCTAAACCCAAAATTGGTGCATCGCATACATCAATATCAATAATCATAAATCGATCAAAACCCTTTTGAAAATCCTTTTTCAAAATTGGTATACATCAAAGTAGGACAACCTTTGTGGTGTGGACACCAGAGCACTAGAATAAGGCAGAGGCTTCAACCCTCTGTGGATCACTTAATGACATTCGAGTCCACTGTAATAAAGCTTAGTCCAGCTAAGTCGAGTTCTGTATTAGTCAGCTCATGTTGAGCTAGTCCAGTCCAGTATTATTTAGCTCATGTCGAGCTAATTTTATTTTTCTGAGTCCTATCCAAGCATACTGAAAACTCAAGACCATATCATACAAGTGAAGATCAAGTCCAACTAGATTGAAGACATGGAGGTTTAGCCCAAGTCCAACCCAGCTTGAAGACTTGAAGACCCAGGAGGAAAATATAAAAACAAATACAAACCAGAAGCCCTGGACCAGCCAGAAGGAAAATGGGCCAGCCCAGGCCCAAGAAAGAGTTAGGGTGCCATTCCTTATGGTGACCCTCCTCTTGGTCGGCTACTTAAGGTCACCCCCTTGGCTGACCAAGACAAGGAGAGGGAGAGCAAATTTTGGGATTTTCTACCTAATATTTCAAGCTAGGGTTTGAGAGGGAAAGGGATTCCTATGTAAAGTCTAATATACCCTTACTTGGGGCCCAAGGCTAAGGGTCTATTTAAAGGATCCTAATCTCTTGTATGAAGATCGATTTTGATATATGAATTAAACTTGAGTTCTCTTCTATTGCTTTGTGCTACCCTACTTTGTGCTTAAGGGGTTTTGTTGGTGCTTTTGTCTTTCCAGTGTTGCTACAGGATTCCTGTCTCCAACCATCTTCCCAGAGCCCTGGCCACCACCTCCAAAGCTCTATTCCTCTTTGCTATTTTTCCCTTGCTTCCTTATTCCCTAGAGAGTTTTCTAACCCCTGACAGGTTATTTGCAGGTCCTCGAGTTCTTATGAATCCAACGACTCCAACCAAGCCTCAATCGGACCACCGAGCAAAACTGAGTATCCGTGGGTCTTCGGCTCGATTTTCCATGCCACATCCATCGAGAAACAAGAGATCGCTTCACTGCGATCTTCATCAGGCACTTCAGTCATTGTCAGGTACACCCCCTCTACCTCCTGTAATAATATTGTAGAAAACTTGCCCTAACTGAGGCTTCTCAGCCCTCGGCGATCCTTCTTTATTACTTTTCTAGGTCCTATTCTGCATGCTTGACTTCTAAAATTCATATAGAATTTTCTGTAACTTATTTTGATCCAATTTTCAGGAACTAATCTTTTAACCCCACATATAAAATATACAAAAATAATTGCATGTATATTAGTCCCGCATCATTTGGTATCAGAGCTTAGATTAGGGCTTATTTTCTGCATTTTTTTCAATCCGTAAATACTCTATTATTTTAGCTATTTCTCTCTGTTCTGAACTCCAAAAATTCTAAAATTTATTTTTCTGGATTCATATAATTCATCATTTTTCTAAAACTTTTGCAGATTTTATTTCAGTTTGTGCATATCTGCAAGCCAAATATAGCCTACAAATTTTTAACTCTATTTTTTTTAGCAAGACAATTTTGGAAGTTTTTGGGTTTTGTTTAGGATCTCTTTGCATATGTTTTAATTTTAGTATATTTCTTGCATATTAGGCCATAATTTGCAAGTTTTCTTCTATTTAAGAAAATAACAAAATATAAAAAAAAATACATATTCTCCAAAAATACCAAAAAAAAAAAAATCTAAACCCTAATTTGCATCCTCATCTGATTGCCATCATTACATAATCTACCTCTAAGGGCACTCTTGCTATATTAGATAAGGGGAGGAGTTGATAACCTCTCCTTAGCCCAAACCACATCCCTTGCATTCGGTCCCAAGCCTTATTCTAAAATTTATTAGACTTAATTTGCCTTAGTGGGCTAGGGACACCAACTGGTCGGGTCCAGGCTAGTGTTAGATTACTGTGTCAAGTTAACCTGTGTGTGCCTTGTGCTCAGTGTCTAGAACGGTGGTTCAGGGATTCAATCTCGAAGGGCTTGTATGCTGGTCCGCCTACCTGGCCAATCTCTGATTGGTGTCTAGGACTGGAAATCAGGAACCTAACACTCCCCTTACACCTGCCTAGCTGAGTACAAGGTTTCTATAGGCTAGTTTGCCACCCTGATTGAGCACCTAGTTTTGGACTCTAGGTCTAGTCAGCTGTACGCAGTTTGATCGAGTCTTGCATGAGCACTAGATCAGGGGTTTCATATCGTCCAACATCTCCACTTTTACCTGAATCCATGGATAATTTTGAAGCCTAGATGAAAGCCCTTGCTGACTAAATGACCCAGATAACTATCCAGTTAACTCAGTCTGGTGCCCAAACCAACAATAGACTAGAACACCTCATCACCAGGTTTGACCATTTAGAGGGCCGTATAGGGACCATAGAGAGAACCCATGGGTGTCAACCTGAGCCTGAGTCTGAGTCCCTTATCCTAGGAGAGACCCTCAGCCTGACCTATACTATAATCCTTAACCTAGGAGGACCCCAAACCCTGAACCATATCGTGAGGTTGAACCTAGGAGAGCACCTCAGCCTGACCCATACTATAATCCTAAACCTAAGAGAACCCCAACCCTGATCCATACCTTGAGGCTGAACCTAGGAGAGACCATCGTCCTGACCCAATCCCAGAGGTTCGCCCTAGAAGGCCCAATCAGGATTTTGTAGACCAGGAGGACCGATCCTATAGACATGTTAAGCTTGATGCCCTAACTTTTGATGGTTGTCTAGATCCTAAGGTCTATATAGATTGGGAGGGAGAGATGGATCAATATTTTGAGTGGTATGATATGACGGAGGAGCGTAAATTTAGGTTTGCTAAGCTTAAGTTGGTTCGGGAAGCCAGGTTACATTGGAATAGTGTTGAGAGAACCTTTAGTCTAGGAGGGCATGATCCTATAACCACCTGGTGGGCCATGAAGGGTAAGCTTAGGACAAGATACATTCCAGCTTCATATCATAGTGGTTTACTAGATCAATGGCAACAATTTAATCAGGGTAATAGAAGTATAGATGAGTACATCACAAAATTTGATGAGTACTCCATGCGATGTGATTTGAGGGAGTCTAATGATGTTGTCTTATCTAGGTTTAGGGCTGGACTGAGAGATGATATTAAGAAAGAGCTCTATATGAGAGAGGTTAAAGACCTGGACCATGCTTACCAGATTGCTAGGGATCATGAGCGTTTTCAGAGAGGGCCCGTTTACCGTAAAACTGAGCCCACTAGATACCCTAGTCAGTATCCAGGAGCTAGCTAGCCCATCAGAGCCGATCCATGCCTAGCCAACCTAGCCCGAGTCGACCCAGTCCTAGTCAGCCAGGCCCGAGTTGACCCAGTCCTAGTTAGCCAGGCTCGAGTAGACCCCAGCCTAGTACTCCTTTGACCCATAGAGATGATAGAGGAAAATCTGTAGAGGTCCATAGGAGTAACAACCCTTAGAAGACCTGTTATAAATGCAAGAAACCAGGCCACTTTATGCACCAATGCCTAGCCACCCTACACTTAGGTGAGCTAGTGGAGGAAGATCCTGAACCTGTAGTCGAACTTGAGGGAGAGGTTTATGAGGCTGATGATCAGTTATTAGATGAGTACGAAGGTAAGGAGGAGGAACCTGAGTCTGCGAACTAATTAGGAGTGGTTAGGTGCATCTTAACCCAAACCCCAGTAAAGGAAGATTGGCGTAGGTCTAGCATCCTATAGACTTTTGTTAAGGTAGAGGGTAAGGTTCTTAAGATCATCATAGACAGTTGGAGCTGTGTCAATGCTATCTCTGCCAAGACAGTTAAATCTTTAGGATAGACCATAGTTCCCCATCCTTGCCCATACAAAGTTTCTTGGATTGATTCCACCTCCATCCAGATTCATGCTAGGTGCCAAATCTTAATTAGATTACAAACCTATGAGGAAAAGATTTGGTGTGATGTCATCCCCATGGAAGTAAGTTGTATCATTCTAGGTCAACCTTAGCTTTTTGATCATAATGCAACCCTGTATGGTCGAACCAATGTTTATGCTTTTAACTACCATGGGAATAAGTTTGTTATCAATCCAGCTCCCCCTAGAGACCTAGTTAAGAGGAGTTCTAGTAGTCTTAAGGACAAGAAACCTGGAGTTAACCTGATTAAGGCTAGGGAGTTAGAAAAAGAGATTGCTGAGGGTAACCCTATTTGGATCTTGACCTCCATGGAAATACTTGAGCCGACCCAAAGGAACACCCTAAAGAAATTGTTGAAGCTCTGAAAGAATTTTAGGATGTCTTCCCTAAGGATTTACCTGATCAACTACCACCCCTTAGAGACAACCAGTATGCAATAGATTTAGTTCCAGGAGCCACTTTACCAAACCTTCCTCACTATAAACTGAATCCCAGTAAGCATCAAGAATTATAGAAACAAGTGGGAGAATTGCTTACGAAGGGTTTCATTAGGGAGAACCTGAGTCCATGTGTAGTCCTTGCTCTACTGACCCCTAAGAAAGATGGTACCTGGAGGATGTGTGTAGATAGTAGAGCTATCAACAAGATAATTATGAAGTATAGGTTTCCCATCCCCCGACTGGATGATATGTTAGACATGATGGCCGGAGCCAGAGTGTTCTCCAAGATAGATCTTAAGAGCAGCTATCATCAGGTTAGGGTTAGACCTGGGGATGAGTGGAAAACTGCTTTCAAGACTAAAGATGGCCTGTTTGAGTGGGCTGTAATGCCTTTCGGACTGTCCAATGCACCAAGTACTTCTACAAGGATTATGACCCAGGTCCTGAAAGAGTTTACCAAAAAATTTGTTATTGTCTACTTTGATGATATTTTGATTTATAGCAGGACTAAGAAGGACCACCTTAGTCATCTAAGACTAGTATGCCAGACCCTTAGGGAGAATAGCCTCTATGCCAACTTTAAGAAGTGTGATTTCATGACACATAGGGTTATCTTCCTAGGTTTTGTTGTCACCCCTGAGGAAGTTTCTGCATATCCTGAAAAGGTTAGAGCAATTATTGAGTGGCCTACACCCACTAGCGTCCATGATGTGCATAGTTTTCATGGCCTAGCAACTTTTTACAAGAGATTTATTAGGGGTTTTAGTACAGTCTCGCACCTATCACTGATTGCATTAGGAAGGGTACATTTGAGTGGACCAAAGTAGCTGATAAGGCCTTCCTAGAGCTTAAGGAAAAGATGACCCATGCACCCATCCTTAGATTACCTGACTTCACTAAGGTGTTTGAGGTCGCTTGCGATGCCTTGGGAGTTGGAATAGGGGGGTACTAAGTCAAGAGAATCACCCTGTAGCCTTCTTCAATGAAAAGCTAAATGAGGCTAAACTTAAGTACTCTACCTATGACAAGGAATTTTATGCGATAATCCAGGCCCTTAGATATTGGAGACATTACTTACTATCACAGGAGTTTATCTTATTTTCTGACCATGCGGCACTCCGGTTCCTGAACTCCCAAAAGAAACTGAACCCACAGCATGATAAATGGATTGAGTACATTCAGGCTTACACTTTTGTCCTGAAGCACCGTGCCGGCACTGAAAATAAGATAGCAGATGCCCTGCTGTAGGTCTTTACTGTTAGGATCAGTTAGCACCCAAGTCATAGGGTTTGATAGGTTAAAGGATAAATATAAAACCTACCCAAACTTTGGAGACATTTACCAGACCCTCAGGCTAGGACCGTCCAGTACCAAAGTGAATATACTATTCAGGATGGTTACCTTTTTCAAAACAATCAACTCTATATATCCAAAACTTCCCTTAGAGAATTCCTAATTTGGGAGACCCATGCTGGAGGATTTGCTGGTCACATTGGTAGAAATATGACAATCTTAGCAATAGAGGACCAGTTCTTTTGGTCAGGATTGAAAAGGCACGTTGCATAAATTGTAGCCAGATATAGGACTTGTGCTGTTGCAAAACAGCAGAAGCAGAACACTGGTCTTTACACACCTTTACCAATGCCTGATCATCCTTGGCAGGACCTAAGTATGGACTTTGTGTTAGGATTACCTAAGACCCAGAAGAGACATGATTCTATCTTTGTACTGGTTGATAGGTTCTCTAAGATGGCTCACTTCATCCCCTGTTCCCAGACCTTTGATGCGTCTAGAGTAGCCAAGCTTTTCTTAGATCATGTGGTTAAACTCCATGGCCTACCCAAGACCATCATATCTATAGGGATGTTAGGTTCACCAGTTATTTCTAGAAGACCTTATGGCACCTATTAAGGACCAAACTTAAGTTTTCTACAGCCTACCACCCTCAAACAGATGACCAAACTAAAGTGGTGAACCATAGTTTAGGAAACCTCTTTAGATGCCTGGTAGGTGAACATGTTGGAACTCGGGATCTATTATTGCCTAGAGAAAAGTTTGCCTACAACAGTTCAGTAAATAGGACAACGGGTAAAAGTCCTTTTGAGATAGTCCATGGGTACCAGCCTAATTGCCCCATTGATATGATTCCTTTACCTATTCACACACGAGTCTCAGAGTCTGTAGAGTCTTTTGCACAGCATATTAGAGACTTGCACAAGGACATTGGCCAAAAGATAAACTTATGCAATGAAACTTATAAAAAATTTTAATTTTCGAAGAAGGATCAAGGAATTTGATATAGGGGATTCTATCATGATCAGGCTTAGGCCTGAGCGATTCCTACCTGGGACTGTTAAGAAGCTTCATGCTCATGGAGCCAGACCTTCTAAAGTGTTAAAGAAGGTTCGATCAATGCCTATGTATTAGACTTGCCTTCGGATATGGGCATTAGTTATACCTTCAATATTACAGACCTGGTTGAGTACAGGGAACCGCAATGATACCCAGTGAGGCTTTTGGACCTATCCCTCTATTGAGAGTGATCCTTACCAAGAGTGTCCACCAATTAATTGGCTAAAAGAGGAGAACGGATCGAGCATATCCTGGACGATCAAGCCATTATGACCCGGGGCCACGGCTATCAATGCTTCCTGGTCTGATAGCAAGGCCTGCCAGAGTCGGACGATTCATGGATTTCTTGAGAGGACTTGTAACGCCTCAACCCAGACCTTCTCAAGATATATGTGAACCAGTCTGATCTTCACTCGACAGGGTCGAGTTCCTCCCATCCCGGAGAATTGGTGCGGACACCAGAGGCACCAGAATAAGGCAGAGGCTTCTCACCCTCTGTGGATCACTTAATGACATTCGAGTCCACTGTAATAAAGCTTAGTCCATTAGAGTTGAGTCCTATATTAGTCAGCTCATCTTGAGCTAGTCTAGTCAGTATTATTCAGCTCATGTCGAGCTAATTTTATTTTTTTGAGTCCTATCCAAGCATACTGAAGACTCAAGACCATATCATACAAGTGAAGATCAAGTCCAACTAGATTGAAGACATGGAGTTTAGCCCATGTCCAACCCAGCTTGAAGACTTGAAGACCCCAGGAAGAGAATATAAAACAAATACAAACCAGAAGCCCTGGACCAGCCGGAAGGAAATTGGTCCAGCCCAGGCCCAGGAAAGAGTTAGGGCGCCATTCCTTATGGTGACCCTCCTCTTAGTTGGCTACTTAAGGTCACTTCCTTGGCCGACCAAGTCAAGGAGAGGGAGAGCAAATTTTGGGATTTTCTACCTAATAATTCTAGCTAGGTTTTGAGAGGGAAAGGATTCCTATATAAAGTCTATATACCCTTACTTGGGGCCCAAGGCTAAGGGTCTATTTAAAGGACCCTAGTCTCTTGTATAAAGATTGATTTTGTTATATGAATTAAACTTGAGTTCTCTTCTATTGCTTTGTGCTACCCTTCTTTGTGCTTAAGGGGTTTTGGTGGTGTCTTTCATCTTCCCGGTGTTGCTACAGGATTCCTACCGCCAACCATCTTCCCAGAGCCTGGCCACCACCTCCAAAGCTCTATTCCTCTTTGCTATTTTTCCAGCCTTGCTTCCTTGTTCCCTAGAGAGTTTTCTAACCTTGACAAGTCATTTTCAGGTCCCCGAGTTCCTATGAATCCAACGACTCTAGCCAAGCCTCAATCGGACCACCAAGCAGAAAGCCGGGTATCCGCGGGTCTTTGGCTCGATTTTCCAAGCCGCATCCATCGAGGAATGAGAGATCCCTTCACTGCAATCTTCATCGGGTGCTTCAGATGTTGTCAGGTACCCCCCTCTACCTCCAGTAATAATATTGTAGGAGAACTTGCCATAATCGAGGCTTCTCAGCCCTCGGCGATCCTTCTTTATTACTTTTCTAGGCCTAATCTGCATGCTTGACTTCTAAAATTCATATAAAATTCCTTATAACTTATTTTGATCCAATTTTCGAGAATTAATTTATTTACTCCACATATAAAACATACAAAAATAATTGCATGCATATTAGTCCTGCATCACTTTGCACTATAGGGGATAAACCCTATAGCAGGATAACATTATGTCACTTTGTGCAACCTTTGATCAATTTGATTTTAGATTATTAAATTTAATTTCAGATCTGAAAATTATGATTTTAATTTCAAAAATAATTTTTCAAAACATAAAATTCTATGCTAGAACAATCTCATGTTCAACATAGATCCAAAAATCATAATCTATGTAACTTATCTGAATATTTTTTAGATGATTCTCATGCATGTATGTTAAAGAGAGAACCGTGGCTCTAATACCACTGTTGAGATTCTCCCAGGAACAGAAAAGTATGTTGCATAAAATCAAGCATCAAAAGCTTGACCAGCAGAAGCAGATAAAAAATGATTTTATATCTAATCATGCAAATCATAAATAAATCTAATTTATTTATCATAAATTCTTAACATGCTGAATAACATGATAAAAATATTAGATCTAAAATAAAAATATTTAAGCATAAAAACTTACCTGGATCGCTATTCAGGTTTGCTCTAAAAAGCATGCAGATCCGCTATTGAAAAGCCGAGACTTTGTCGGAGCCACGCAATCGCTTGGCCTCTACTGGTATACACAAGAAGCTCTCACAACTAAGTCATAGAGGGCACTGGACTGCTAGATCCTTGAGCCCTCTCCTCTTTCAGCAAATCGCCCGCTTTAAAAACTATGACGATCCGAATCTCGATCGGCTTTTAGCTTCTGTCTTGTAAATCAGAGTGCAAAACCTTGGACCCTTTTCTCTCTTCTTTCTTTTATGTAGAAGACCTTTCAACACACTTGAAGATCTCAAGGAAGAAATAAACTAGAAGGGAGAAGAACTATGGGCCAGGAGAGAGACTCTCAGGAGAAAAGATGCCAGAGAGAGATGATGCCAAAATAATTCAAGCCAAAAGAGAGGTATTAAGTTCAGCCAACCCCTCTCCCTTTTATTTTTCTCATGGTAAAACTCTCCAAGTCCTCCACCCCGAAACACCGTGTTTTAATTTCAACCGGTTGAAAATTAAGAGGAGTGGAAGAGGACTCTTCCCTCTCTTAATTCTTCACGCCAAATCCATATTTGCGCCCACCTTATTTCATGCCTCTTCTCTATTATCGCCCAAACTCATGGGGCCACAAGTAGGCATGTGGAGGGAGGGGGAGACATGGAGAGAGAGTCCAAGTCTAACTGGACTCTAGGTTTTGGTCCAAACGAAGTGATTTTACAGTCAAACTGAAGCCGATTTTAAATCCAATCGAACCATTTCGAAGCGAACATTGACCCGAATCAATTATGATAATTAATTGAGTCTAACTCAATTAAAATAAATCTAATTAAATTAATTAATAATTAGTCTATAATCAATTAATTGTAACATTTACAATTAGGTCAAATATTAATTGTAACACTTATAATTAGGTCAAAATTGATTTGCTAATTGGTTACTTGAGCTCCTAATGTGTGTGACCCCTCAGGTCCTATCCTGTCTAGTAATGAGACATGCTATAATATCTATTATATATCATCGAAACTCTTTTCGATGAACTAAAACAATTTCAGCGCAACCTTAATTAGGATCATCGATTCGAAAATGATCCTAACGGGCTCTCATAATCCACCAATGATACCTAGCAGTATGTAGTGGTAACCCAACAGAATAAGATTGGAACCCATAGGTGTAGCTACCGTGTGATTCGGTTTCTCTATCAAAATCCTGACATGATGTTGGTTACGGATACTCGTCAAACCCATCAGTCATATGCTTATTTAATCGACTTAAGTCCAATTATGATACTAATGAAAACACCTTTTCATTATCACCCTACTATGGCCATAGACTTCTGGACTTAGTCTCATTAAGCTTGCATAGGATTATACCTTACTACTAAGGCTGATAGATCCCTACAAGTGAACACCCTACTCCTACAATAAACTTACTACAGCCAACGAACATCACAAGGTCCCGTATGGATAGGAACCATGTGATTATGCTATCAAACTACAGTAACCTTATTGTGAGTAGCCGAGACACTCTAGGTCAAGGAACTATTCACACAACTACAGCATCAGGAAGTTATCGACGAGTGAGTAGTCATTTGTATAACTTTCTATACTTGGTCATGCTCAGTACCATTGATCTCTATCAACTACCTGTACTCTCACTCCAGTGTCACCACACTATAGGTCAAGAACTCATCTACCCAGAAAGGAAAGTGATCTGTGCATCGATTTTAATGGATCAATCATCATCCTCATGATATTCCAACAATCGAGAGCCTTTAGGAGTTAATCTATAAAGACACATGCCTCACATTCTCAACTCTTGAGAATATGTGTCATTGTCCATTAACTCCATGGACGATTCATAGACACAATAATATGAATAAAACTAATACCCTTTTAATTAATAAGAAAAATTAAGTACAAAGTTTATGTCCTAAAATTAAAATGAGTCAAGCCAACATGGCTTTCAGGGCATACATCTAACATCTTGGTCCTTCTACATGCACATAATATGCATGAAAGCATTATGGCACCCAAGAGTCCATGCCAACATGGACTCTTTCATAAATCCTAGATAAGTCCCAATAAAATCCAGATAAATACTGGATAGGCTGCCCCACTTAGGACTCTAACCAAAATAAATTCCACTTAAATTGGTTAGCCCAAATAACAAGCAAGCAAATCCAATCCAATGGGTTAGAGTTAAGCTAGCCAACATATGCTAGTATGTTAATTAGCTAGCCAATTAGGATTCATGACCTAATAAAAATATAATTAACTTCCTTGGCCAATTTTCTAATATGTGTGACCTGTTGGGCTCCACATCTAGCCAGCAGTAGGTCTAGGTCCAAGCCAATTCGATCCAATCAAAACCAATTTGACCTAACTATGTCAAATTGAGCTGACCTAAGTTGCCAATTTAGACCAACTTCTGAATTGACTCATGAATCCAATCAATTCATTCATGACAACCTACAAGATATGATTGACATCTAGCAACATATCTACCTACCCGAAAGATGAGGAATTTAATTAAAATTATCAAAATATCCTTCAGTGGAAAGTTATCATGCAATTCAATCCTTCGATCTCCCTTTATCCCTATTAAGTGATGGGCATGGATAAATGTCAAACCCTAGCACTCAATCCTTTCGAATCTCAATTTGATAATGAAGACTCGATCGATGAAAGATTAGAAACCCTATCTAATCTTATCATGCTTTGATCAAAGACTTCCTGAGTCATCATTCGAAGATATTTCATGGAATAAGTCCTCTTACTAGGAGTGATCAATTCCTTGTTGACCCACTCACATCCTTCATATACAATCCACTATATTCGAGAATATCCCGTATATGACTCATTATCATGAGTGAGTATAAACCAAAATATGGCTTCATGTGCATAAGGAATGAAGGTGATCTCAGGTCTAACTTGCATAACTCTCACTATGAGAACCATCTTTTAACAAGTAGTAAGACTTCCATAAGATATTCTCAATGCGGATCAGCCAGTGAACTCATACCCATATGAGCACCCACATTCTTGTATTAGTGTCTCTATACAAGTGGCTATGAGACCAACCACCCTCCCTTTGAGCATACATAGGATGTGCTAATCTTTCCAGAAATATCAATCCCCGAATCGATAATCCAATGACTAGGAACATTTTAGATTAGGGTTTATAGAAACTTAGGTCTCACTATTATGATCTCCATCATAACCCTAATTCCATTTCCCTAATCTATGGGGTTTATCATAATCTTCGATAAGATACATACAGTAGTATGATGAATCAACAGATACCTTTTATTGATAAGATATAATAGTATGATGCCTTCTTAGGTACTTAAGAATGTTTTTCACAGCTTTCCAATCATCCTCCCTGGATCAGACTGGAATCTGCTCACTATGCCCAAAGCATAAGCAACATCAGGCCTAGTATATAACATGGCATACATAATTGATCCTACAACCGAAGCATAGGAATCATACTCATTCTTTCTCTCTCTTCTGGTGTCTTAGGAGACATCTTCTTAGAGAGATGTATGCCTTAACCCATAGGTAAGTAACCTATTTTACTTCCCTCAATGTTGAATCTCTTCAACACTAAGTCAATGTACTTGGATTGGGATAAGCCTAGCATCCTTTTAGATTTATCTCTATAGATCTTTATACCCAGTATATAGGATGCCTCTCCCAAATCCTTCATGGAAAATTGCTTGGATAGCCAAGATTTGACCAATTGTAATATTGGGATATCATTCCCAATGATGAGAATGTCATCGACATATAAAACCAAAAAAACAAGGGCACTCCCACTTGTCTTCTTGCACACACAGGGTTCATCCACATTCTTGATGAAATCAAAATCTTTGATTATTTCATCGAAGTAGATGTTCCAACTCCTCGATGCTTGCTTTAATCCAAATAGATTTCTTAAGCCTACATACTTGGTTTGGTCTCTCACTTAAGACAAACCCTTCTGGCTGTGACATATAGACTTCTTCCTCAAGATATCCATTAAGAAAAGTAGTCTTTATGTCAATTTGCTATATCTTATAATCCTAGTATGCAGTTGTAGCAAGCAATATCCGAATGGACTTGAGCATGGCTACTGGTGAAAAAGTTTCATCACAGTCAATGCCATGTTTTTGTTTGAAGCCTTTTGCCACCGGCCTTGCCTTGTAGGTCTCTACTTGACCATCTACTCCAATCTTCTTCTTGAATATCCATTTACACCCAATTGGGTTTACTCCCTCGGGTGGATCTACTAAAGTCCAAACCTGATTAGAGTACATTGAGTCCATTTCAAATTTCATGGCTTTCAGCTATTTGCTAGAGTCTTTACTCGTGATAGCTACCGTATAGGTCACAGGATCATCATCCTGTGTGATATTGGCTTCATTATCATTTTCAATGACAAAACCATATCTGAGAGGTACATTTTGTACTCTCTCTAACCTACAGAGAGGAGGTGTGTGTTGTGGTTGTTCTTGAACCTTAGGAACATCTGGTTGAGGGATTGCTTCAGGTGTAGGTTGAACTTCTTCAAGTTCAAATATCCTCCCACTACCCCCTTCTTGGATAAATTCTCTTTCGAAGAATGTGGCATGCCTACTGACAATGATCTTTTGCTCAGTAGGATGGTAGAAAAGATATCCTATTCCTTTTAGGATAACCTACAAACTTGTATTTATCAGTCCTAGCACTTAACTTATGTCCAAAAATATTCCTTACATAAGCAGGGCAACCCCAAATCATTATATTTAAGACTTGGCCTTTTTTCTTTCCATAAGTCATATGGAGTGCTCTTAACTACCTTTGATGGCACCCTGTTTAGTATGTGGGTAGCAGTCTTTAAGGCATATCCCTAGAAGGATACTGGAAGATCTATGAAGCACGTTATGGACTGTACCATATCTAACAAGGTATGATTCCTCCTTTCTGCTATACCATTTAACTGTGGCATATATAGAGAGGTCCATTCAAAGAGAATTCCTTTGTCTTTAAGATGATCGAGAAATTCAATAGATAAGTATTCTCCTCCTCGATCAGACTGAAGGACTTTAATACTTGCCCAGTTTGTTTCTCGAGCTCATTTTGATACTCTTCGAATTTATCAAAGGCTTCAGACTTATATTTCATGGATACACATATCCGAACCTCGATAAATAATCAGTAAAACTGATGAAATAAGAGTATCCTCCTCTGGCCTGAGTTGTCATAGGACTACACACATCTATGTGTACTAGACCTCATAACTCAGTTTGCTCTAATCTCCATGTCTAGTGAATGGAGATTTGGTAATCTTACCTATGAGACAGGACTCACAATGATGCAGGATGAACATGAAATGATGGATGAAGATTTTAGCAATCTAACCCGAAGTAAACTGAGCAATTAATTATCAAATAATATTTAAATTAATCCAAGGAAATTGTTTTCTTGAGGAGACTAGTTGATTAAAGTTACAATACCTGCAATATAGATCTAGTTCAAAATAAGATTAGGATCTTCATGGCAAGGAACCATCACTACTAGGCAAGTTAACCTTCAAATGATCAGATCTAATAAAGCTTAGGAAGAGTTTTCCTACCAACAATGATGCTAAAATATTTGGTGGAGGGAAGCTCTCAACACTCAAGGATTTAAGGTCTAAACTATAAGACTAGCCCTCCCTACCTTTACGACTCCCCTTGGCCATGATCCTTGGCTTGGAGACCTTCATCTTGGACATGGAAAACTAGAAAAAACCTGCATCAAATTAGAATTAGGCGTGGAAGGAGAATTCAAAATTGGAATTGAAATAAGAAGAAGAAGGAATGAACAAGGAAGTTGAGGCCGGCGCCTTCATGGAATGATACTTGGATCTCGGATCAACAAGGAGCACTCCACCTTTCAAACACTCAGGTATTCTCCCCTTCAAACACTCATTCAAGAACCTCACACTCTCTTCTCAAACCATCTTCTAACTCTCAAACTCAATAACTTTTTCACTCCAAACAAGAGACATAGGGATCTAGAACAAGAAAGATAGCCTTCTTCATTTAATCCAAATAGAATGAATACAGGGGGGGGCTTAGGCCCTATTTATAGACTTTTATAACCCACATGGGTCGGCAAGGAGAGAGAGAGAGTGGAGGTTTAGGTCTAGCTAACTCTAGTTGGGTAGTTTCAACTAGAATTAGTTTTTACAACAATTTATGGGAAGAAGGTTATAACCACTTGACATGTGGCAATGACTTGGCTTGTTTGCTGATGTGGAAACCTATGTGTCATGTGATGTGGAATCTCACATGTCAATTGGTTGGAGGGTTGTTGGGGTAATAGAACATGGCTTCATTTCCCCACAAATCCTTCTTGATGTAGTGTCCTTCCTCCTCCCAAAAAGGTGCTTGATGTGGTGTCTACCAAGTGAGGAAAATAGGCTTAAGTAGTTGGCATCCAAGTGAGGGAAAGGGCTTTCAATTAGATGGCATCCTAGTGAGGGAAGTAAGCTTCAAATGGATGCGCCAGTGAGGAAAATGGCATTGAAGAAGTGGCCTCATACCATGCTTGAATTTAGGTTGAGTCGACTCATTAACATGAGTCGGCTCAAGTATTTGCTTAAAAAGAATGGGCTCAAATCCTTTACTAGATTTGGACATTTTAACTACAAAACAAAAGTGAGTTAGTCCAAAAGCTTCTTTCTTGTTGATGTCCCCATCATACAAGTTCTAATGATTCATGATCAAAAGGTTCAAGAAATTTCTTTGTACAACTTATTTTCCTAACCTTGCTAATATGACCCAAATGGTAATGCTAGAGATATGTGACATTTATATCATCCTCTTTCTCTTCTTGTTTTCAACAAGCATAACTTTATCATGAGTGATAGAATCAAAAGATCATTAACAAATGTACCACAACCAAAGTACTTCTTTGAAGAAGATCGAGCACCCATGGCTCAAAATATTCATTTCATAACCTTGTTTCAACAACAAAGGTACAAAATAATATTCTTTATTATGTTGGGTACATAATAAATCTTGTAATTCAAGAATATTTTCTGATGGCAATAACATCAAATAGATGCCAACAGTTTCAGCATAATGGGTTCACCACTTGCGCCGAACAACTCAAAGTTACCCTTCTTCAAGCTTCTAGGTCTCTATAACCCCTACATGACTTGCAGATATGAGACCCACATGTGGTATCTAGTACCCATGAATCAGAAGTTGAAGAACTCAATGACAAGTTTGTTTATATCATGTACAAACTTTTGGATGTACCACCAGCATCCTGCTTCTGATATGCAAGATATAACTTGCAATTCTTCTTCCAGTGCCCTTGCTTTCCATATGATAAGAGGTTCCACCAATAGAGTGCTTCCTTGCCTTCTTCTTTTTCTGGAAGCTACTCTTAGGGTTCCTTTTTCTCTTTGAACCCTTATTCATTGCTTGCTTATTCTTTCCATCAACTAAGAAGCTGAGCCTTATCACCTTTAAAGTGGCTCTTTACTGTTTTAAGCATATTCAGTAGCTTAGGTAAGATAAATTTAGTTTGTTGATGTGATAATTCATGACAAAATAAAGGAATTCGAGAGTGACTGTAGGATCAAGTCCTGATTCAGTTCCCCATCCATCACAAATCCTAATTAACTTAATCGAGTGATCAAGTCAATCATTTTAAGAACATGAGCCTTGTTGAGGAACCCTCACTCATTCATGCTTGGAACAACTACTTCGATATTTCATCAAGCAGTCTGACTATGCTCTCCATATAGCTCCTTAAGATTGAGTAATATGGATTGAGAATCCATTTTCTCATGTTGCCTCTATAACTCATTACTCATTGAGGCCAACATGATGCACTTTACAGTCATGCTATCATTCTACCATATTTTATATATGGTTCTTTCCCCTCTCAGTAGCATCCTCACCTACTGGAAGTGGGTCAGGAGAATCGATGATATAGGCAATTTTCTCTTGAGTTAATACAATTCTCAAGTTCCTCAACCAATCCACATAATTAGGACCGGTCAATTATTAGCATCCAAGATGCCCCACAGTGAAAGGAGAAGCCATAATGTAAAATCTACATTAAATAAAGAACACTATAAGTAGACCACTCATGATGATATTCATAATTAGACAAGGTCTTTTCCATCTAATTGTGTCTCCCACTATTTTCTACGAATACCATAACCCTCTCCTATGGTAAACGAGAAACCAGTGTGTTGCCCAGTAAGCAACCCAAGAGGGGGGGTGAATTGGGTCTCTA
The DNA here is from genome assembly GCA_021397845.1 of Areca catechu. Lineage (NCBI taxonomy): Eukaryota > Viridiplantae > Streptophyta > Magnoliopsida > Arecales > Arecaceae > Areca > Areca catechu. The sequence goes on along the minus strand of CM038040.1, from coordinate 118,061,127 downwards.
AAATTGAAACTTAATATTACTTGATACTAAGCAATGCAATCCAATTCAACAAAACAATTAGCAAGGTACTATTAAAACTTTACAATGCTCTAAAATAAAAATGCAGTGAAAATAAAGAGCAATAAGTAAAGAACAAGGAGAGAGAGATCAAGCAATCACAAAGTCCCAGAACTATAGTGGTTCGGTGCTATCCAATGCACCTACATCCACTCCCCAAGATCCCCTTAGGAATTCACTATAATCACACCAATTATAGTTAATTAGTTTTGCAGGCTCACTAATAAAAAACCCAACTTATTTTCACAAGGCCAACAAGTCAAAACCTCACTTGGTTTTATTGGCTAACCAAGAACCTAATTGGTTTTCACAAGGCTAACCAACAACCTCCCTTGGTTTTCCGAGCTAACCAAGAACCTTAGTGTTTTTGCTAGCTAACTACTAACCTAATTTTTTTCAAGGCTCACCAATAACCACTTGGTTTTATAATAGGTTAACCAAGAACCCTTACAACAAATAGGCTTTAAAAGTAAAGAACCAATGTAAGCTTTCTAAACAAAGTGGATATCTCTTTGTAGCTCGATGTAGAGTTGCTTTGTACTTGTTGAAGCCTTTTGAATGCCCAAGAATGGATGATCTTCAATGCTCTTGAAAGCTTTTGAATGCTTGGAGGCTTTCTTTAGCTTGAGAGTGGTTGAAACATTATGAATAGGAGTTAAAGCTCACTTCTCTTTTCTTTTCTCAAAACTCTTTAATGGTCTTCAGTAGGTTTTTAATCTCTTGTGTTTTGATTTGATTCGAAGCATATAAATACCTTCCCAGGCCTTAAAATAGGTTTCTAGCCATTAGACTTGAAAAACTAGCTGTTGGAGGGCATTTGGGACAAGTTCTACTTTTGAAAAACTAGCCGTTACCGTTGCTAGAACTCCATGTGTCGATACTTCAGGATGGGAGTCGACATATAAGGTCGACACTTGAACTTCTTGAGTCGATACTTAGTTCAAATTGCTCCATTCAAATTCTCTAGAAATCTCAGATATGTTGACACTTTCTTAGTTGAGTTGACCCTTGAGTTGACACCTTGCTTCCATGTGTCGACACTTCAGCTGTTCCTTCAACTTCTGCAAGTTCTGTGGCTTGAAAGTCTCAAGTGATGTGTTGATCATTGTGTCGATACTTTGAGTCGACACATCAGGTCCATGTGTAACACTTTATCTGTGCCATTTGAAACATTGCTATGTACCGGCCTGAGTCAACACTTCATCTCCATGTATCGTCACTTCATATCATGTGTCGACACTTTGAGTCGACACTCCTCTGAAAATTTCACAGAATGCCTTGAACTTTAGCTGAACATATTTCTATTTGTCTTAGCCATTCAATCAACAATCTCTTGAGTGTCCAAGTCTTCTTTGAGTAATCTTTTCATTTAAACTTGGCTTCATCAAAACAATTAAGCTTCTTCAAATTTGTAAGCACCTTTTCAATAAAAACACACTCAAAGCAAATTATTAGTCCTCAACTTATACTTAACCATTTTGCTTATCATCAAAATTAATTAATGGAGTCAACACAGTATCAAGTTTCTTTAGTGGGGTTGAGATCTCAATTTTGACCCGATAAGTGATTTTGATGATAACCAAACATTGGAGCATGTACATTTATTACTGACAATACTTCAAGTATTTGACAAGTTATTGTAGGATGTATAGCATGTTCAAACTTCAACTCCTACATTTTTATTTTCTTGCTTGAGTTGTGTTATAAGTATTTTTGTAAAGAAGAAACCTAATAAAAATGCTAAGAAAAATCAAGTAAAAGGGTTACTTCTATAAGTGTGTGTGCCTTATATTTTGACTTGAGTTGGTTTATGTGAAATTGTAAATGAGTTGGTGAGAGTTTTCTTTAAGTTCAAATTGTAAAATCCTGAAGAAGACACTTGAGCCGACCCTAAGACAAGAAGAGCCAACTCTGCTTACTGGCACGCAGCAATGATTCTGGAACGCACCAATCTGAGCCGACTCGATGGAAAGTGAGCCGACTCTAATGAATCCGAGTGGACTGGATTAGTCCAGCCGACTCCTTCAAAGTCCATTTCCTAAAAGTTTTCTGAGAATAGCCAAGCGAGTCGACCTGACCTAGAAAGAGTTGACTCTGCCAGACCTAATTCAAAAGCCTAAGAAAGCGAGCTGACCCGAACTGCATCGAGCCGACTCTTACAGAGTAAGGTTTTCTGAACATGAGAAGAATAGCCGACCCAAGTTGAAAAGAGATGACTCCTCGAGTTCATTAATTTCAAGATTCAAGTTCGAGCCAACCCGAGCTGTAAAGAGCTGACTCGTCTAGAGTGACATTCTGCGCCCTGAGACAAAGAGCTGACTGCATTGAAGAAATGGTGACTCGACCTATCGACTCGAAGGATCCGAGCCGACTCGAAGGAATCCGAGCCAACTCGAATATCACTTCCAAGTATCTAACGACCAGTTCCAGAATTTGTTTTTGAATGCCAAAAAGTGCTTCAACGGTCACAAATCATTCCCCAACGGTCTACAATGGCTAGAACTGCCTTGGGATGATGGAAGACGTTAAATTTGAAGGATTTGAACTACCAGCAATTAATTAAGTAGAGAGTTCAAAAAGAAAAAGAGAGAGCTTCATTGAATATCCACCAACCACAAGAGATAGAGCACTAGTGCATTCAAGTCTGCATTCAAGCCCTCAACAACTCAGATCTAAATCATGAATCACTTTGGAAGAAGCCACTGAAGTCATTAAAGATTATTCAAGTGCATTCAAGTGGAGTTCCAACGAGCTGCACCGGTAACTATCCGACAACTTGAGTTTATTATTTATTGTTGCATTTATTTTCAATTCAATCTTTGAATTGTTGGGTTATTGGTGAGCCCAGTTGAAAAGCCAAATAGGTTTTGGTGAGCCTTATCAAAACCAAGGTTTAAGTTCTTGGTGATCCTGTGAAAACCAAGTTTAGGTTTCTTTGGTGAGCTTGTTAAAACCAAAGGGTGTTGGGTTTTCTTTGATGATCCCGTAAAACCAAAGTGTAAAGGTTTTGGATTGTGATCCTGTAAAACAATCCTACTGTATTCGGGTGTGAATATAGTGGAAATCCCAAGTGGTATCTTGGGTAGTGGACGTAGGAGCTGGGTTGCTCCGAACCACTATAAATTTGGTATGTTGTGTTTTGCTTTCTCTACTTTGTTTAGCTTCCGCATTCTATAACCTTATCACAGCACCTACGACTTGCAAAGGATTTGAAATAGCACATTACTTGTTTAAATTTGTTAAAATTTTCAATTCACCTCCCTCTTAGGTAGCCACCTGGGCAATAACTGGTATTAGAGCAGAGTCTCTGAGTACACTAGAGTAAAGATTGATGGCTAATCCCATGAGTACGTCTTTGGCCGAAGGCCAATCAACAAATATACCTTCACTCTTCACTGGCACAAATTATGCATATTGGAAAGCTAGAATGAAGATTTATATTCAAGCTATTGATTTTCAGTTGTGGAAGGTCATTCTAAAGTGTCCTTGCATTCCCATTATTAAAATTGATGGAGTGGATGTTCCTAAAGCTGAAGAGGATTGGGAAGAACATGACATGAAGATGAGAGAGTTAAATGCCAAAGCCATGAATATCTATTTTGTGCTTTGGATAGTAATGAGTTTAATCGAATCTCTATTTGCTCCTCAGCAAAAGAAATTTGGGATAAACTCGAAGTGACCGATGAAGGAACTTCTCAAGTGAAATCTTCTAAGATTAATCTTCTTGTACATAGTTATGAATTGTTTAAGATGGAACCAAATGAAACAATATATGCCAAGTTTTCATGATTCACTGATATTATTAATGGCTTAAAAAATCTTAGTAGGGTATATACTAATGTAGATCTAGTACAAAAAATTCTAAGATCTCTTCCAGATAAGTGGGATCCGAAAGTGACTGCCATCCAGGAAGCAAAAGATTTGAACACCTTATTGCTGGATGAATTGCTAGGATCTCTCATCACACATGAACTGACCATGCAGCACCGAACTAAAGATGATCAAAAGAAAAAGAGATCGATCTCCTTTAAGCTGCTATGGATTCCAAAATGGATGAAGAATCAGAAGAACAAAGCTCCTCTACTGAAAACGACATGGAAGATGAAGACATTGCCATGGTCGTAAGAAAATTCAAAAAATTCTTGGGAAGAAGAAAGGAAGATATTTTAAAAATTTCACAAGAACAAAGAGTTCAGTAAGGAGAAGGAAAAGGAAAAGGAGAAAGAGAGAGAAGTGCCCACATGTTATGAATGTAAAAATCCAGGGCACATCAGACCAGACTGTCCTTTATTGAAAAAGGGACTTAAGAAAAAGAAAAAGAAAGCAATGATTGAGACGTGGAGCGATAGTGAAGCATCCTCATCCACTGAAGACGAAGAGGCTTTGAAATCTGCAAATCTTTGTTTAATGGGTCTCGAAAATGAGGTATCATCCCTTGAGCTTCAAACTGAGTTTACTTATGATGAACTGTGTTCAGCATTTCATGATGTACTCATCGAATTCAAGAAAGCTGGAATTAAAATCAAGTCCTTAAAGAAACAAAATGATGTTTTATTAAAAGATAAGGATGAAATTTTTGAAAAGAATAACATTTTGCAAAGAAAATTGGATAACCTTTCTGAAAGTGTTATAGCCTTGAACAATGAAAAAACTATTTTATATGAGACAAACAATATTTTAGTTGCCAAAATACTAATTTAAAAAGGAGGTTGAAAAGCTTAAGCCTTTAGAAGAAAAATTGACCTTGAGTTCAAATAAGCTTGAGCTAATTTTAAAAGAACAAAAAGACTCTAAAAGTAATGTTGGAATTAGACTTAATGCTTTAAGAGCTAAAGAGATTTTAGCAACAAAGTTTGTACCCTCAAAAGCTTTAGTTTCAAAATCTAAACTTGAAAAAGCTTTTTCATCAAAATTAATTACAAATGGCTTGAAATATGTTCCTAAAAATACTATGCAAAAATCCATCAATTCAAGTATTTCTGTGTCTACATCTATTATAGCTTCAAAGCATGCATCATTCAAAAATGATAAAATTATCTGTTATGCATGTCATAGATTTGGGCATAAATCTTTCCAATGCAATTCTTTGAAAAGTTCCATGAACAATGCATTAAAGTGTAGAACCATTTAGGTTCCAAAAGGAATCAATGTTGCTAAGCTGAAATGACCCAAGTTAGCTTGGGTACCTAAAATCACTACTTGACTATTTTGCAGTATTGTCTTGCAGCCCAAAATTAAAGAAAAGATGGTATCTTGACAGCGGCTGTTCAAGGCATATAACGGGTGACAAGGATCAGTTTATCACCCTACAAATAAAAGAAGGAGGATTAGTTACCTTTGGAGATAATAGCAAAGGAAAAATAATCGAAATCGGTAAGATCAAGTTAACCCCTTGTACTTTTATTGAAGATGTATTTCTAGTAGATAAGTTGAAGCACATTCTATTGAGTATTAGTCAATAATGTGATAAAGGCTTCAAAGTTATCTTTGAGTTATCTTTGAGTCATCTATGTGTATAATCACTAACTCTCTTGACTCTAGCAACAAATTTATTGGCCATAGACTCAGGAATATCTATGAGGTAGATCTAAATGATCTAGCCATGACAAGTAGTTCCAGCCTAGTAGCCATGAATGCTAACACCAAGGAGTCATGTCTATTATGGCATAGACGATTAGGTCACACTAGCATGCATACTATTGCCAAATTAATCTCAAAGAACCTAGTTAGAGGCTTGCCACATTTCAAAGTTGATCTTAACTATGTTTGTGATGCTTGTCAATTAGGCAAACAAACTAGGGGGAGTTTTAAATCGAAAAATGTTATTTCAACAACTAGACCACTTGAGCTACTTCACATGGACTTATTTGGACCAACTAGGACCACAAGCCTAGGAGGTATGAAATATGGACTTGTGATTATAGATGACTTTTCTAGGTTCACATGGATATTATTCATTACACATAAAGATGAAACTTTTGATGTATTTCAAAATTTCATAAGAAAGTTTCAAATGAGAAAAATCTTTCTGTTGTTTCTATAAGAAGTGATCATGGAACTGAATTTCAAAATCAATTTTTTGATGAATATTGCACTGAACATGGCATTGATCACAACTTCTCCGCTCCTAGAACACCACAACAAATGGTGTTGTAGAGTGAAAAAATAGGACGAAAGAAATTGCTAGAACAATGTTGTGTGAAGGTAATCTTCCAAGGTACTTTTGGGTAGAAGTGATGAACACTGCTTGTTATATTGTAAACCGAGTTTTGATACGACCAATTTCAAATAAAACCCCCTATGAGCTCTGAAAAGGAAGAAAACCAAATATTAATTATTTTCATGTTTTTGGGTGTAAATGCTTTGTATTAAATAATGGCAAAGATAACCTAGGAAAGTTTGATACAAAATCTGATGAATCTATATTCCTTGGTTATTCATCACATAGCAAAGCATACAGAGTGTTTAACAAGAGGTCTCTCACTATAGAAGAGTCAATTCATGTTATTTTTGATGAAGCTAACCCTTCACCATCTAGAAAAGATGAGTGCATAGATAATGATGCAGGTACTCTACAAAAAGAAATAGAAGATCTAAACATCCAGGACAAACCAACACAAGATGGAAGTGAAATGGTGAGTAAGGATCATATTGATCTACCAAGAGAATGGAGGTATGTAACTTCACATCCTAAATAATTAATCATTGGTGATCCTTCTTAAGGTATAAGGACTAGGTCATCACATAGGACTACACATGATTACCTAGCCTTCATATCTCAAATTGTACTACAAAGTTTAGAAAAGCTGAAAATGATCATAACTAGATATTGGCCATGCATGATGAACTAAACCAGATGGGTCAATACGAACATACCAAATGAAATGTTCGGTAATAAATGAATTAAATCAAGAAGAGGATATCGATTTTGATGAAACCTATGCTTTGGTAGCAAGACCTGAGACTATTAGATTACTCCTTGTATTTGCCTACTACATGAACTTTAAACTATTTCAAACAAATCTCAAAAGTTCTTCTAGTCATGAACAAAGTTTTTGTAAAACATTCACCAGATTTTGAAAAATCTTGCTGTTCCAAATCATGTGTTTTAATTGAACAAAAACTTACATGGTTTGAAACAAGCATCTATCACTTGGCATAAGCATGTTGCTACTCGAAAATGTTTTGAAAAAAATGATCTGATAATTGTACAAATATTTCATTGATGATACTATCTTTGGTACAACTAATGAAGATTTTTTGTAAAGGGATTTACTGAGTTAGTACAGGTTTGGGTGAATTCAACCACTTCCTTGGCTTACAAGTCAATCAACTGAAGGAAGGTATCTTTATAAGTCAAGCCAAGTACATCAAGAAATTCATCAAAAATTTAGCATGGAAATAATCAAAGAGGCTAGCACACCAATAAGTTCTATCTGCAAGTTAGACAAAGATAAAAATGGATCCAATGTTGATCAAATGCTATATAGAGGTATGATCAAATCCTGTTTTATATTAGACAGCAAGGAGGCCTTACATCTTGTACTGTGTATATGTTTGCACTGAATTTCCTTCAAACTAAACACATCAAGATTCAGGCACCATTCAATAAGAAAACATGTTTTGAACAATGTTATTATTTTTAAAAATATACCTATAGAAAATTTACATGCTAATATTTATATAAAACCATTAGATTTAGACAAGTTTGCATTGATTAAATTTTTGAATTAGGATTATATAATCCTATCTAAAAGAATTCTCAAAACTCTAAGGATAATGCATCTAGACAACCTTCTAATTCAAATCCTAAACCTCTTGGGATTTGATTAATACAAAATATATCTTTGTGCTCCCTTTGCTCGAGCCGACTCGAGCAAATGACCTGTTGATCAAGTCGACTCGGATGTCGAGTTGTCTCTTTTTACTCGAGCTGTAGGTTTTTGTATGTGACATTTTTACTTCCAATCCCTCGTCAGCTCCCTCCTAAGAACTTTCCAAATTTTTTTAAACTTTTCCAAAACTACTTTAAACCCAATTTCCTTGAAATTGCACCAAAAAGATCGGTTGGGAAGAAATCTAGCAGAAGTGTTGTTACAGCTCCATAGGAAAGGAGAAGCAAATTCCATGAAGATAATGTTCCTCAAAATGAACCACAGTCAGAAGAGGAAGGTAGCCCAGTTTCTCCTAGCCAGCAAAGATCCCTAGGTATGAGACCAGTCACCTCTGGCCGACGCATTCTTTTTGAATATCTTAAAGAAATCGATTTTGTGATTGGGGATTTAATTGAGGACCCGGGCTAGAGAAATCTATGTTCATTGGATATTAAGACATATCCTAATTTAGTTAGAATGTTCTACAAAAATCTGAGGTATGGGAAAAATTTCATTGAGTCTACAATAAAAGGAAAAAGAATAATCATTACTACTGAGATCCTAGGAAGTATCTTGGAGATGCCATTTGAAGGAATCGAGTATCTTGTACTAAAGGATAGATCCAAGGCTTTGCAAACTATTTTGGAAAGGACTAAAATTAATGAGATAGGGATTCTTAAAGCAAATATGCTATCAATAGAAATGAGGATCATACACAACTTCATTAGTCATATTTTCCTACCCATAACAGGTCGATTTGATTGGGTGAGTGAAAGGGACTTATGCTTCATGGAACTCCTAATCATTGGTGAGAAAATTAATTTACCAGCAATTATGATTTGCCAGATGAAAGAGGTAGTTAGGAAAGTCAAAGCCTGCCAGCCATATGGAATGGTCCTCATAATCCTTTTTCAAAGAGCCAATGTTGACTTGACAGGAGAAGATAACAGGGTATTACTTCACACTGACACCTATACAGTGAAGACTTTTTAGAGAATGGGGTACTTACTGACCGATGGTACCTGAAAGAAGAAGTCTGACCTTCTACAATTGAAGAAATGAAGAAGTCCAGGAACAGAGAGAAGAAGAGGCTGGTGAAGGTACTACTTCACACATCCCTGAGCCTCAGCATGACTCTCCAATTCAGATGGAGTTTGATATTTCCTTCCCAGATATTTCTGGCTTGCCTGATATACCCTACAGCACACCCACATTTGATCAGGCTGCTGACATTCTGAGTCAAAGTCAAGCTGCTACTGCTCCTACATTGGATACTTCAAGTTTACAAGACTGTTTAGCATAACAGATAAATAATATGACTGAGTCCATTAAGTCTTCAATGAGTGAAATATTGGAAGTATTTCAAAGATCTGTTGATAATAAGCTAAATCAGTTTGGAGAACAATTAGACAATTTGAAAGAAAGAATTGATATTCTTGAGAACTCCATAACTGCATCTGGTATAAGTGAAAGTGATATCCAACCAATACTCCAATTAATAGCATCTAGTTCTGATTCAACCAAAAATTCAGTCACTCAAGTCCTAGAAGCATACAGAACAGAAATGGATAACTTAAGAGTCAGAATGGGATCTCTTGAGGCAGGAAAGAAAATGGAAGAGAATTATACCAAGGGCATAGGTATAATCAGAAGTGATTTTGGAAGGCTAAGAGGGTCTGCAAAAGCTTTTGCTAATGTCCAGGCTTCAGAAATGCTTACTCTATAAAAGGAAGTGGCACTAATCAAAGAAGGAATGGAAGACTTGGCAGCTTCTAGAATTGTGAAAAAAGTTGAAGCTGAATTGAAGTCAATGAATAGCTTTCTGTGGAAGATGATGGGCACAATTGAAGATATCTTAGTTGCTCTCAAAACTCCTTCTATATATGTTCCTAGTCACTCAAGCCATCCAAGACAACCTGCCCCACACATTAAGACACCTGGATCTCATAATATTCCACAATTCATTGATCCTATAGCTTCTTTACCTCCTAGAATTCAAATCCCTAACCAAACTTCTTCAAAACCTACCGTAGATGTAGACAATGACTAAATGTATTACTTTTTTTATACTTTATACTGAACTTTTGGAATAGAATGAAGTATATCTTTTGCTTCACAAACTGTTCTCTATGAATTGAATGTTTGATTGCTCCTACATTGATTAATTTTTAATTAGAATTTCAAGATAAATATGAGAAAATGAAATTATCTCAAACAAATATTAAAGACTTTCTCAATCTATTTTAAAATCTAAGCCTTATTTGAAATCACCTTTTTGATTGATTGACAAAAAGGGGGAGAAAGTATTGCATGAAAAAGATAAAACATTGATACTTCAAAGCTTTGATACACATGTGCTATATGTTTGCTCTGATACATGAAAAGAACATGTATTGATATTTCAAGCTCTGATGTTTTAAGTTATGACTTACAATGTTTAAAGTTTCAAGCTCTGATGCTTTAAGTTCTCACTGATAATGTTTAAAGCTTTGAATGACAAAATTTTACAAACTCTGATACATGATGACTATGACACATAATGTCTTACACTTCAACTTTTATTAGCTCTGTTAGTTAAAGCCTGAGAGCTTTGAAATATAAAATGAATGAAAAGTTTGCCAAAACATGGAGTATTTTATTAAGGGGGAGATTATCTCTCTGTGCCCTAATTCTTCTCTCATTGTTTGGCACTAATAGAAGTAAAATTGCTCTACTTGTTCACATACTTTTGCAAATGCTATTATACAAGTAATTATAAAATTTTACACTGATTTTTCATGCCCAGTGTTTTGACATCATCAAAAAGGGGAGATTGTTGACCCCATAATTGATTTTGATGATAACCAAACATTGGAGCATGTACATTTATTACTGACAACTCTTCAAGTGTTTGACAAGTTTTTGTAGGATGCATAGCATGTTCAAACTTCAACTCCTACATTTCTATTTTCTTGCTTGAGTTATGTTGTAAGTGTTTTTGTAAAGAAGAACCCCAAAGAAAATGTTGAGAAAAATCAAGTAAAAGGGTTACTTCTATAAGTATGTGTGCCTTAGATTTTTCCTTGAGTTGGTTTATGTGAAATTGTAAAAGAGTTGGTGAGAGTTTTCTTTAAGTTCAAATTGTAAAAATCCTGAAGAAGACACTCGAGCCGACCCCAAGACAAGAAAAGTCGTGATGTAGGATGACTCTAGGACTACTAAACATGCATGAAAAATAATAAAATATTTTTTTTATAATTTTTGTAATTTTAATTGTAGGCTAGATTCCCAAAATAAAGTAAAAACTACCAGAAGGACTAGCAGTGCAAAGAATCATCGGGTTGCAGGCATACTCATGCAAACCAATGAAATATCCAGGACCCGAGAGTTGAGAAACTCCCAATTTAGGATAGATTTTCTTCATTAAATTAGATAATAAGATAAGGGAAGGTTTCTTACTAGTCATAGATTGAAATTCAATTGTAGAAAAGTTCACTCACAACTCTGATCGGAGCCTGGAAGAAGAAGTCTTGTTTCCCTTGAATCTGATGGCTGATATGGGCGGTTCGGGCAGCAAAGAAGGCCTCCTCAGAGAAGGGGAAGCACCTCGGGGATCCTACAAGCATCAAGGTTAATCAAAACAGCAATTAGAAAATAAGAAAAGGAACTATGAATTGAAAGGAATCAGGATTAGGATTAGAAGATAGTTGTTTAAAGCTTGTTGAAGATCTCCTTGCTTGGTGGCCTAGGGCACTCCTCCTTGGACGTGTGAAGCCTTGGATCGCAGTAATTTAGGGCGTAGAAGGATTCTAGGGCAGCAAGGAATTTGTCCAAGCTCAAGAACACAAACCAAAGAACCAAAACAAAACACCAACACAAGGCAATAACTCAAAATTTTAGCAAATTGTATCCATAAGAAAGAGATGCTTACAAGAGGGGGAGGGGTGGGGTACTTATAGAGTTCCCATGCCCTCACTAACCATGGTTATACTTGGTTTACAAGTCCTCTTCCCAATTGGAATACAAGTCCTTTCCTAGCTAGGTTAGAAAAACAAATCCCCATTAGGTTAGGAATTGACCTAGTCTTCTTTTCCCTTCATGCTTTGACTATTCCACTCAAGGACACCTCTTGGACTTTGTCAACACTTAAAGGATGCCTAGGGGGACGTGTTGGGCCTCTAGGAGTAGCAAGGGGCTGGCCCAAAAGGGGCTTGGGTGCATGGGTTAGGGCCTCTGGAAGCTGGGGTGGCCTGTTAGCCTGGTAGCAGGAATATTCCCTGAAATCTTGCTTCTTAAGGACTTGGGCTTGGCACCTGGGCTTGATTTCTTTGGGCTTGGATACAGGTGGACCTCTAGAATCATGGGTGCCCTGTTCTGAGAATATGCTCTGGCATCTAGAAGGGAATCTGGGCATCTGGAAGGAATCAAGGTTTCCGGAAGCATCTTGGATCCTGGGTTGTCACACAAAATCCAATGGGCTGATGTAGTGGCCTTTGACTCCTGGATGTGGTCTGGTGGAACTCCAAAATATGGTAACCTTCTCTCTTGTACAAAAATTGAGCTCATATTAGACTCATAACTGATATACAGGACTCAAAATAATGACCAGGTTGAGGGTTGAGACAAATCAACTAACCTCAACTTATTACAGGACTCAATTCTAGTTGATTACAAAATCAAATATATGGCTAGGTAAACCAAATAGGGCCCAGTAATCTGTGTCTGATCCTGGTGCCCCCACCAATTCTCCCGGGTGGGAGGAACTCGACCCCGTCGAGTGTCGGATAACTTGGCTCTAATAGTGCTCGAGTAGGTTTGGGTTGAGGCATTGCAGATCCTCATGGGTGATCCACGAGTCCTCAAATTCTGGCCGACCTTGCCACCGGACCAAATATCTTTGATAACCATGATTTCGGGTACATATGGCTTGATCATCCACGATTCTCTCGATCTTTTCCTCACTATTTGGCCAATTGGTTGGTGGACACTCTAGGATGGGTTATCTCTCAAAGGGAGGGATAGGCTCAAGGTGCTCGGTAGGTATCACTGCTGGCTCCCTAGACTCTATAAGACCTGAGATGATGAAGTTAGAGCTAATACCTAAATCATGTAGTATCTCACGCACATAGGCATTGGGTCCATAGATATTCATTATCTTGGATGGACCAGCTTTGCGAGCAGAAAATTTTTTACAACTACAAAATCCCTGCAAAATTCTTTATTTCCCTTTTGGGAATTAGCCAAGTTGTTAGTTAGTTCATTAGTTATGTTCAGCTTTTGACCAATTTCCATATGTTATGCTGTGCAGAGGGTAGTGCAGGTGCATTCATGTAATTCAGGTATGTATTTATTGGATTCAACTAATACCTAATAGACTCGACTAGGCTTCCCTGTCAAATGGAATTTATTGGACTCTAGGGAGAAAACCTAATAGACTATAGACTCTTTAGGTTTGACCCTAGCATGACATGCACATGAGAACTTACTATGTACTCCTGCTAGGTTCCATAGGGTTCTCCTAAAGTAAGATGCAAACATGACATGAATAATAAACAAATGCAATATGCAAACTCTTATAAAATGCAACCTAATAGTAAAGAAAATAGAAGAAGTTTCCGAAAATGGTAGAAAATAAGAGGTGGGTTCAGGGTTAGTCTGATTGGGTGGGAAGTAAGAAAAGGGTTCAAGGTTAATTGGATAGACTAGGATATAAGAAGGGGTGTCAGGGAGTAAATCTAGACTAATGAGATTGACCCTATGGAGTTGTTGTATATCTAATGGGTTTTTATGATGGAAGAATGGGTCAAGAATTTATGGAAAGAGGACCTCAATGGGAACTATGGGAGGGGATTCATCCAAAGGGTACTGATAAGCCAAATCCTTAATAAAGTCTTCTGGTTCAAGAAATTTAGGACTAGGCTCTACAATTAGGTCCTCTTCTAAAGTTTCCTCAGGTGGTGCTCTAGTAATAGGATCTCGGTTCCTTTCCTCTAACTGCTCTTCCATTATTGCCTGGGTGTGATCTGGGTTATCTAATTCCGGGTCGGCCACTAACTGATTATGGTCAAGGTTGGCTAAATCTAGATTGGCTACTACTTGGGTATGGTCAGGGTCAACTGCTTCTAGGGTAGCTTCTACTTGGGTATCTATTGATTCAACTAACATTGGATTGGTTTCTACTTAGGTTTCTACTGGATAAATTAACATTTGGTCTTCTATAGGGTAGTCTTCTAAATCTTCAATAGACTCATTATCTTCATATTCCTCTACCAGACTTGGATCAGCCTCATATATTTTTTATTCTAAGTCATTTTAGTGAACCAATGGGGTGGTAAAGGGGGTTTGGCTAATAGGAAATTGACTAAGGTCTTGGGTAACAGGGTTTGGTAAACTAAGGATTATGGGTTCAAAGGTTATGGGTTCAAAGATTATGGGTTTAAAAATTATGGGTTCAAATCTAGGGGTGTCAATCCTATAGGGTTCAGGTAGATCGAGGGATAGTGGGTTACTACTGGGTTCATATCTAGGAACTATGGGTTCCTGGGGTTCAGCTCTATGGGTCTTACCTAGGGTTCCTACTTGGTTGATTCTTTGGTTCATTTGGTCAAGCTTAGTATCAGATTGGTCAAACCTATGGTTTATTTGGGCATTAGATTGGTTATTGGATAAATCGATTCGGTCAAGTCGCTCGATCATGGTTTTCATGAAAGCTTCTAGACTAAGGTCCATGGTTGAACTAGGTTGGGGTTTAAATTTTTGATATTGGGTTTCTAATCTGGTGGTCATGCAACAAATCAAATAATCAAAATGAAATGATGCAACCAAGCATGCAAAAGAGAAAGAAAAGGCTAGTATAATCTAGGATTTCCTAGACCTAGAGCTAGAAACTGGGTGGGTCAGCTCAACTTACACCTAACCCAATAGCTAATCCTTCCACTGGCCAGGTAGGGGGTGAGAGTGTGGGAGGCCCCACTGCTTTCGCAGGGACCCAATTAAAAATCACAACACCACTTAGGTCGTTTGACTCTGGACCCCGCAGCCTTAGACACTAGCTTTCAGTAATAGCTAAGAGGTTAAATGTACTTGTTGGCCCATACAGCTCGGACCCGACCTGTTGATGTCTCCTAGCCCACTAGGGTAAATTAGGTATAATTGATTTTAATTAGGCTTGGGTTAGTATGATGATGGTGGTTTTGGGCCCAGGACAGGTGATGAAATCCTGCCCTTATCTGAGATAGTGAGTTGCCCTTAAGATTAGGTTAAGAATGATGGCAATCGATGGCCCTAATGCAATATAAAACAATCAAAAAAAAATATTTTTTAATGATTTATGATGTGTTAAATTAGGTTTATGTTAACTGGGGTTAGCAAATAAAGTTTGGCTTGGGATTGGGGTGTGTGGAAGTTGATTAGGTTAGGTTGAGTCAAGATGCAAAATTTAGCAGAAATCAAAAAAAATAGGGTTCAGATGATTCATAATTTGACACAGATCTCAATGTAAAAAAAATCAAAAAAAAATATGAATTATATGATGGAGGTGTTGATGAAACCTACCAAATTTCATGTAGAGAAAAAATCATATGATGATGGAGACCTAGGGTTTTTGGACTGCTATAGAAATTAACAGGATTCTATTAGGATTTCTAATATGCTAAATTTTAATGATTTATACTTTCTATAAAATTAATTAAAAGTTTTGATTAAATAGAGGACTCAACATATAACAATTCGTGCAAATTTCAAAGAAAAATAAAATTCCTATATGGTCTAAAATAGATGCAAAACTAATATCTAATGCAGTGGACAGAATGCTGAAATTAGGGTTTGTGATTGCAATGCAGATAAAAACTATCCTAAATCTGCTCTGATACCAAACTAATGCAAGACGACTCTAGAACTGCTAAACATGCATGGAAAATAGTAAAATATTTTTTTGTAATTTTTATAATTTAATTGTAGGCTAGATTCCAAAAATAAAGTAAAAACTCGCAGAAGGACTAGCAGTGCAAAGAATTATCGGGTCGCAGGCATAGTAATGCAAACCAATGAAATATCCAGGACCCGAGAATTGAGAAAATCCCAATTTAGGAAAGCTTTTCTTCATTAAATTAGATAATAAGATAAGGGAAGGTTTCCTACCAGTCAGAGATTGAAATTCAATTACAGAAGAGATCACTCACAACTCTGATCGGAGCTTGGAAGAAGTCTTGTTTCCTGTGAATCTTATGGCTGATCTGGACAGTTCGGGTAGCAAAGAAGGCCTCCTCAGGGGAGGGGAAGCACCTTGATGATCCTACAAGTGTTAGGGTTAATCAAAACAGTAATTAAAAAATAAGAAAAGGAACTATGGGTTGAAAGGAATCAAGATTAGGGTTTGAAGATGGTTGTTTGAAGCTTGTGAAAATCTCCTTGCTTGGTGACCTAGGGCACTCCTCCTTGGACGTGTGAAGGCTTGGATGGTAGTGATTTAGGGTGTGGAAGGATGCTAGGGTAGCAAAGAATTTGTCCAAGCTCAAGAACACAAACCAAAGAACCAAAACAAAACACCAACACAAGGCAATAACTCAAAATTGTAGCAAATTGTATTCATAAGAAAGAGATGCTTACAAGAGGAGGAGGGGTGGGGTATTTATAGAGTTGCCATACCCTCACTAACCATGGTTACACTTGGGTTATAAGTCCTTCTCCCAATTGGAATATAAGTCCTTTCCTAGCTAGGTTAGAAAAACAAATCCCCATTAGGTTAGGAATTGACCTAGTCTTCTCCTTTTTCCTTCATGCTTTGACTATTCCACTCAAGGACACCTCTTGGACTTCGTCAACACTTCAAGGATGCATAGGGGGCGTGTTGGGCCTCTAGGAGCAGCAAGGGGCCGGCCCAAAAGGGGCTTGGGTGCATGCGTTTGGGCCTCTGGAAGATGGGGTGGCCTGTTAGCCTAGTAGCAAGAATATTCCCTGAAATCTTGCTTCTTAAGGACTTGGGATTGGCACCTAGGCTTGATTTCTTTGGGCTTTGATGCAGGTAGGCCTCTAGAATCATGGGTGCCCTATTCTGAGAATATGCTCTAGCATCTGGAAGGGAATCTGGGCATCTGGAAGGCATCTAGAAGGAATCAGGGTTTCCGGAAGCATCTTGGATCCTGGGTTGTCACACAAAATCCAATGGGCTGATGTAATGGCCTCTGAATCCTGGATGTGGCCTGGTGGAACTCCAAAATATGGTAACCTCCTCTCTTGTATAAAAATTGAGCTCATATTGGACTCATAACTGATATACAAGACTCAAAATAATGACTAGGTTGAGGGTTGAGACAAATCAACTAACCTTAACTTATTACAGGACTCAATTCTAGTTGATTACAAAATCTGACACATGGCTAGGTAAACCAAATAGGGCCCAGTAATCTGTGTCTGATCCTGGTGCCCCCACCAAGCTGACTCTGCTTACTGGCATGCAGCAAGGATTCTGGAATGCAGTAATCTGAGCCGACTCGATGGAAAGCGAGCCGACTCTAATGAATCCAAGTCGACTGGAATTAGTCTGAGCCGACTCCTCCATAGTCCATTTCCTAAAAGTTTTCTAAAAATAGCCAGGCGAGCCGACCTGACCTAGAAAGAGCCGACTCTGCCAGACCTAATTTCAAAAGCCTAAGAAAGTGAGCCGACCCGAACTGCATCAAGCCGACTCTTCCAGAGTAAGGTTTTCCGAATCTGAGAAGAAGAGCCAACCCAAGCTGAAAAGAGCCGACTCCTCGAGTTCAAGAATTTCAAGATTCAAGTTCGAGCCGACCCGAGCTGTAAAGAGCCGACTCGTCCAGAGTGACATTCTGCACCCTGAGACAAAGAGTCGACTGCATTAAAAAAATGGTGACTCGACCTATTGACTCGAAGGATCCGAGCCGACTCGAAGGAATCCAAACCGACTCGAATATTACTTCCAGGTATCTACCGGCTAGTTCCAGAATTTATTTTTGAATGCCAAAAAGTGCTTCAATAGTCACAAATCATTTCCCAATGATCTATAACAGCTAGAACTGCCTTGGGATCATGGAAGACTTTAAATTTGAAGGATTTGAACTACCAGCAATTAATTAAGAAGAGAGTTCAAAAAGAAAAAAGAGAGAGCTTCATTGAATATCCAACCAACCACAAGAGATAGAGCACAAGTGCATTCAAGTCTGCATTCAAGCCCTCAACAACTCAGATCTAAAGCTTGAATCAACTTTGGAAGAAGCCACTGAAGTCATTAAAGATTATTCAAGTGCATTCAGTGGACTTCCAACAAGCTGCACCGATAACTATCCAACAACTTGAGTTTGTCATTTATTATTGCATTTATTTTCAATTCAATCTTTGAATTGTTGGGTTATGGTTAGCCCGATTGAAAAACCAAATAGGTTTTTGGTGAGCCTTATCAAAACCAAGGTTTAGGTTCTTGGTGATCCTATGAAAACCAAGTTTAGGTTTCTTTGGTGAGCCTGTTAAAATCAAAGGGTGTTGGGTTTTCTTTGGTGATCCCATAAACCAAAGTATAGAGGTTTTGGATTGTGATCCTGTAAAACAATCCTACTGTATTCGGGTGTGAATATAGTGAAAATTCCAAGTGGTATCTTGGATAGTGGATGTAGGAGCTGGGTTGCTCTAAACCATTATAAATTTGGTGTATTTGTGTTGTGCTTTCTCTACTTTGTTTAGCTTCCGCATTCTATAACCTTATCACAGCACCTACGACTTGCAAAGGATTTTGAAATAGCACATTACTTGTTTAAATTTGTTAAAATTTCCAATTCACCCCCCTCTTAGGTAGCCACCTGGGCAACACAATTTCTTATAAATGCCTTGTGTGTACACAACAAACACTTATAAGTTCAAGGATAGAAAACGACCCATTCCAATTACATCCCTTGCAATTCTCAACATAACTTTTGTCTCTAAGACACTTATAGCCTTGTGTATGCATAACAAACCATAATATCTTAGTTTAGTCAGACCATTCATTTCTATATAGTCATGATTGAATAATGTCAGCCTTGTGTGTATACAACAAAGCAACATTATCAATCATGCTATAAGCACTAGGTGTACTAAGATAAATTTTATATCAAATACTAGAGCAGGCCTTGTGTCACACAACAAACCTACTATAGTGTTGGCATAAATTTGGCTTAGCATGAAGGAAGGCAATTTGTAGTGTGCTTAATCAATTAAAATTTCTAACTTAAGGTTTAGATATGACCAAATTGGCCAGGTAAGTCGAAGAGATGAGGGGGTCTCCCCGATGCTTTCCTTAGATACCAAATAACTTGGCCAGGTTAGACAACGAAACTAATTAAAAATCTCATTCCCTTTACCTTTCCGGAACCACTTGCCTAGACACCAATTGGCTGATCAAACCCTAATTGAATTTGTATCATGATTAACTTACACTACAACTAAATATAATTTTTATGAGGGCTTTGATGGTCTCATAACACATCCTAATTAATTATGTCAATGTGACATTCATTCTAGCTATCAAGCATATTAATCCTAATATGCATACCATAAGCATGATTATAACAACATTCCGTTCACCTTACTTGTTCATGGGATAAGGCCACATCGGCTCCCCTACACACCATAGGAGATCCCATTGAATGAAAAAAAAGGGCCTTTAAATCCTAATTGGCTCCTATGACCGAACGGCCATGGTGGCTAACCCAATCCGATGTAGTTACTAGGATATATCATATCACATGTATATAATATGAACTAATCATGCATTAATTCATACCAAAACAAGCAATCAAAACTATTGAGACTATTAATTGCATGCATCAAGGTGGCTCTGATACCACTGTTGGGTTCCTCGGGCCAAGCATAGTGGAAGATCGGGTTTTAAAATTTTTATTTTTGAAATCATAACCGGTCGAAACCCTAAACCCTTGGACCACTTGATCATGACAATCAATAAATCTAAACTTTAGGGCTATAGAAGAATAACTGGAGCACTATTATCCTTTATTTCTACTAGGCACACAAGTGCATGCCCTCCAAAGGTGATCCACACAGGAACCAAACCAAGGAAGCACTCTTACAATAGTTGCTTGTTTGATGGGACTCCTTTAGAAACCTTCTAGACTTTCTCTCTTACTGGACTCCCTACCCTCCTGTAGGGTGCTTTGAGACCTCTCTATAGCCTCTCTCAGATCTCAAATACCCCTTCTACTTTTCTTCCTTGGCCCTTGTCTTAAAAGACTAGCCTTATCTTGAAAGAACAAGCCTTGCCTTAAAAAAAACAAACCTTGTCTTAAAGGGGAGGGAGAGTAAATAGCAGGTTGGAGTATGAAAGAAAAGTGCAAAGTGCCCTAAAAGACAATCTTTCTAAGGGTATTTTAGAAATCTTTCGACTCATGTATGACATTATAATATTAATAAAGGCATTTTGTTTCATCATACTACTGTGTCTTATTTAAAGATTATGATGAATCCCATAAATTAGGACAATGAAATTAGGGTTATGATGGATATCATAACAGTGAGATCTAAGTTTCTGTAAACCCTAATCTAAAATGTTCCTATTTGTAGGATCATCGAATCGGGGATCGATGCTTCCAGAAAGACTAGCTTTTCCTATATATACAAGATGGAGAACATGGTTGGTCTAACAACCACTTGTGTAGAGACACTAATACAAGGATAAGGATGCTCATCAGAGTTATGTTTACTAAAATGATCCACACTAAGAATATCATATGGAAGTCTTACTACTTATCAAGAGATAGTTCTTATAGTGGAAGTTATGCAAGTGATCTTTAGACCTAAGATCACCAAGGTTCCTTATGCACACTAAGTCATGTTTTGGTTCATACTCACTCATGACATTGAGTCATGTACGGGGTGTTCTCGGATATGGTGGAAGGTGTATGAAGGATGTGAGTGGATCAACAAGGAATTGATTATTCCTAATAAGAGAAAATGTTATCCCAAGTAATCTCTTCGAATGATGACTCAGGGAGTCTTTGATCAAAGCAGAATGAGATTAGAAGTGATTTCTAATCAGTCATTAGTAGAGTCAACATTATTGAAGTGATATTCTAAATGACTAATGATGCGGGACTAAGAGATGCTAGGATGAGATGAATGATACAAGTGATTTTTCTTTTATGATTTTGAGGTTTTTTTAATGGAATTAAGGATTCCCGAAGACAAGCAAGAGTAGATCTAGGGTTTCTATAACAATAAGAATTTCTAGCAAGCGAATTAGCCCCTAAACAAGAATAATGAGAGGACCCTAGGATTGAGAAACTTCGTAGGATTTAGCTCTTGGATCAATATCAATTTAGGAGTTTAGGGTTGCAAACCTTGTAAAATCTGATGCACCAGATGCCGAGTTAACTCGCTCTCGCGGATGCACCCTAAAGGATCAAGCCTTCAACCCTATGGATGTGCCAGCTTTCTGTCCGAAGGTCGCGAAGGCAAGGGAGACCAACTTCATTATTCGTGGCACCTGGAGGACCTACGATCATCCAAGAGAAAGGTTAGGAGTCAACAAGAAGCAAGAAGAAAAGAGGGAACAAGGTTGAGAATGGTGGTGATGGGGGATCTTCTTGCTAGGCGCCTAGATAGATCATCCAGATGGCATCCAAACTTGAAGATGGAAGATGGCTTGCATGAAAGAAATGGTAACTCAGGGCCTCACACCCCTCGATGCCCGAAGGTGAAGGCTCTCCCTCATGGAGATCGACGTTCTTAAAGAACGAAGGCAACAAGCTAAAAGAATAGCACTCAAACTCTTATTTTCATTTCATCAGCATTCAAAATTCTTACAAGAAGGTTATGGTCCTTTTATAAGCACCCAAGTGTACATTCAAAATTTGAAAAGGGGAGTTACAAAGCTTTATTTGGGGGAGTGAAGAGAGGATGTTGTCTGCATGAATCAAGGGGCACCCATTTGAATTTTGAATTCCTCCTTCATGATACTTGGCATCTAACTTTTGAATTTTGAATCTTTTCATGAAGCTTGATCTTGGTAGCTTGATTTGTGGATTGGAGTGAGGATGTTGTTGGCTTGGATCAAGGGGAGGCTTGATATGGGGAGTGTTGTGTGGATATTGTCTACTTGGATCAAGGGGAGTTAATGGGAGTCAAACATGAATTTGAATTTGAATTTTTCATCTTGACTTGGCCACCCAAAGGAGCTTGGTGAATTGGCACCTCTCCATGCCATGTGGCACTAATGATGTAGCACTCCTCATGAGCTGAAGTGGCACCTCCCATGCCATGTGGCACTGATGATGTGGCACTCCAGTTGGCCGCCCAAAGGAGCTTGGTGAAGTGGGCCTCCCCATGCCATGTGGCATTGATGATGTGGCACTCATCATGAGCTGAAGTGGCACCTTCCATGCCATGTGGCACTGATGATGTGGCACTCCTACTTGGTGTGGAGGAGAGGTGGCTGGACTCTTCTTTAATTGGGCTTGACTTGATTGCCCACTTGATAATCCATCTTCAAACTAGCTTGAACCCATCTTCAAATTGACTTGAGCTTGAACCAATTCAGCTAATTACAGGACCAATTGACCGTAACTTGACCAAATTGGCTAAATTACAAGACTAAAACAAAAATTGAAACTAATTACATGACTCAAAAATAAAAATGTTCAGGCTTGAAGCCTTATTACAGGACCCAATCAATTGAAACCCTAATAAGAGATCCATAGAGGATTGAGGAGCCTCTGTCTAATCCTAGGGCCTACACTAACTAAGTGCTTGGGTATTTTGGTACTTTCAATCAAATTTCTTATCTTTCGGGTAGGAATGACACGTTGCTAGACATCAATCATGTCTTGTAGGTTTTTATGAATCGATTCAATTAAATTCATGAGTCAATTCGAAAGCTAGTTCGAATTGGCAACTTAGGTCAGCTCAAGTTGACCTAATTAGATGAAATCAGATTTGATTGGATCGAATTGGCTTGGTCCTAGACCTACTGCTAGCTAGATGTGGAACCCAAAGGGTCACACATATTAAAGAATTAGCCTAGGAAGTCAATTGATATTTAATTAGGGTCATGGGATCCTAATTGGTTAGCTAGATTACTCACTAGCATGTGTAGGCTAACCTAACTCCTAACCCAAATTGAATTGGGTCTAAAGGTTGCTAAATGGACTAACCAATTTATAGGAGACCTAAATTGTGTTGAGTCTTAAGTGGGGCAAAATTATCAAAATTTATTTGATAATTTTTGGACATTTTATGTGCCATATATCAAGAGTCCCAATGACATGGGACTCTTGGCTCCAAAATTAAGTGCTCGGCAAATAAAGAGACATTGAAGGACCAAGAATCCTTCTACATGATAATCACTTACATTGTGATAAAGTACGTTTAATCCCCTTTCATTTGACACCCATATTGGATATACTTTGACTGGTCAAAGATAGCATATGGCATGGAGAAAGTTGACCGACATGTGAAGAGTCACGACTCTTCACTGTTGGCATGCAGAAAGAAATGAATTCCTTCTACTTTCAAGAATTCATTTAAATCTAAAAGGTGGCATCCCTTGGCTATGTTTCATCCTTACCTAAATTAGGTGATCACCGATGGAAAGAAGCAATTGGCAGAGAAGTTTTTGGCATGCATGAAGTGAAGGGTTCCGTTCCTTCATTGTTTCCGCCAGTTATGATAGCAAAGATTCTTTCTGATTTAAGAAACTTATCAGATGAATAAGTCTTTTCATTTCCATGCCAATTGAGAATCTTTATCATTGGTTACATGCCATATGGCATGAAAAAAAAATCCCAAAATAATTAGAAAGATCGATTAAGGGTTGTTGGTGCATGAATGTTCTTGACTCTTCAAGATAAGACTCCTTCTTAATGAAGGGACTTATTTGATCAGTGGATAGATAGATCAAAGGTTGATGAAGAGGCATGATTGGCGCCCCCCTTCTCTTATAAATACACTATGGTGTTATGTCGAGAGAATCTTAGAAATTATCTTTCTTTCTTAGACACTCCAAACTCTCTTACACCCTATTCTCCTTGTCTCTTCCTTCCCTTGTTAGGACTTAGGTCTTTGTCTTAAGACAAATCCATCACTTTAAGATGGGGCTTAGAAAGAGAATTTGGAAGTGTTAGAAAAAGATAAGGGTAGATTTGGAAAGGGCTCGAAGTACTCTATTGAAGGGCGAAGATCTGAGCAAGGAATGAAAGGTTGCTAAAGGTTGGAAGACCATCAAAAGAGTCCCAGTTGATCAAGCAACCTACAAAGGAGTAGTTCTTAGGTTTGATTCCTATGTGAATCACCTCTGGAGGGCTTGCATTTGTGAGCCTAGTGGAAAGAAAAGGAATTAGCATTCCAAGTATTTTCTAAATCCTAATTTAGTGACTTGTTAATTGTAATGAATAAGTGATCTCAAGCTTAGGGTTTCAAGTATTAGAGTTCAAAAATAAAAATTTTTGAAATCCATGCTTTTGCTGCATCACCGAAACCCAACAGTGGTATCATAGCCCTCTTATTTCAATCAACTAATGGTCAATTGAATATGCTTATGTGATAATGAATATGATCATGTATGGGAATCATATTTCGATGCATGCCACTAAATAGGGTTCCATTATATATTGAATGATTATATGATTCTATGTGTGATTAATTCAATCACATATTTAAAATGTGTTATATCCTAGTAACTACTTCAGATTGGGTTAGTCACCATGGCCATCCAATCATAGGAGTTATTTAGGGTTTCATGGCCCTCTCGTCCCATTCAATGGGGTCTCCTATGGCGTGTAGGGGTGCCACTGTGGCCATATCCCATAAACAAGTGAGGTGAATGGATTGATATTACAATCATGCTTATGGTATGCGTATTAGGGTTAATATGCTCGAATGATAGAATGAATATCATATCATATATGTATGGTAATGAATACATTATGATGTCATGAATGTTAGGTTTTATGATGTCATGAATGTTAGGTTTTATGATGTCATGAATGTTAGGTTGACATGATTAAGCCTATATTAGGATGTGTTATAGACCATCAAAGACCTCATAAAAATTATATTTAGTCATAGTATAAGTTAATCATGATGCAAATCCAATTAGGATTCGATTAGCCAATTGGTGTCTAGGCAAAGGGTTCTAGGAAGGTAAAGGGAATGAGGTTTTTAATTGGTTTTGTTGTCTTACCTGGCCAATTTAATTGGTGTCTAAGGAAAGTAGAGAGGGGACCCCCTCATCTCTCCCACTTACCTAGCCAATCTGGCCACATCTAAACCATAAATTGGAAATGCTAATTGATTAAGCACACTGCAAACTGCCTTCCTTCATGCTAAGCCAAATTTTTGTCAACACTATAGTAGGTTTGTTGTGTACACACAAGGCCTGCTCTAGCATTTGGTATAAAATTTGTCTTGGTGCACCTAGTGCTTTATATAGCATGACTAATAATGTTGCTTTATTGTGTACACACAAGGACAACATTATTCAATCATGGCTATATGGAAATGAAGGGTTCGACTAAACTAAGACATTATGGTTTGTTGTGCACACACAAGGCTATAAGTATCTTGGAGGCAAAAGTTTAGTTGAGAATTACAAGGGATCCAATTGGAAAAGGTCATTTCCTACCCTTGAACTTATAAATGTTTGTTGTGTACACACAAGTCATTTATAAGGAATTGGGATCTCAACCACACTAAGGAAGCCCTGGGAGGGTTTCCCGCTTACCATAGTTAAGGGTTATGGTATTCGATAAAAAATAGTGGGAGACACAATTAGATGCAAAAGTCCTTATCTAATTATGAATATCATCATGAGTGGTCTACATATAGTTGTTCTTTACTTACTGTAGATTGTTACATTATGGCTTCTACTCTTTCACTATGG
Source organism: Areca catechu (assembly GCA_021397845.1). Classification (NCBI taxonomy): domain Eukaryota; kingdom Viridiplantae; phylum Streptophyta; class Magnoliopsida; order Arecales; family Arecaceae; genus Areca; species Areca catechu. The sequence goes on along the minus strand of CM038040.1, from coordinate 118,035,336 downwards.
GACATCTTGGATGCCAATAAGTTGACTGATCCAAATTATGTGGATTGGTTGAGGAACCTGAGAATTGTATTAGCTCAGGAGAAAATTGTCTATATCCTTGATGCTCCTGACCTACATTTGGTAGGAGAGGATGCTACTGAGGAGGAAAGATCCATATATAAAATGTGGCAAGATGACAGCATAACTGTCAAGTGCATCATATTGGCCTCAATGAGTAATGAGTTATAGAGGCAACATGAGAAAATGGAACCTCAATCCATATTGCTCAATCTTAAGGAGCTATATGGAGAGTATAGTCGGACTGCTCGATATGAAATATCGAAGCAGTTGTTCCGAGCACAAATGAACCCTAAAAGTAGCTTCCATAAAAGGAAAAAGATAAGGAAGCCCTCTGCTGGTGGAACCTGCTATCACTATAGAAGCAAGGGCACTGGAAGAAGAATTGCAAGCTATATCTTGCAAGTCAGAAGCAGGATGCTGGTGATGCATCCAAAAGTTTGTACATCATACATGATAGGGACTTCAGGATCAACCCTAGTTCTCTATGAGTCCCTGAATTTTGAGTCCCTTAACCATTTTTCAAATTTTATCTTTGCATCCAATAATCTTGCTTTATTAGCCCTTTGAGTCCTGTAAGTAGGGTGATGTCATCTTATTCATTTGAAGTCCTGTAATAAGGGTTTTAATATGTGAGCCCAATGCAGCCCTTTGTGTTTGATAATTATGGTTTTACTCGGTTAAGACCAATTGTGCTCACTTGAGTCCTGTAATGAAGTCTAATCTTGAGTGATCTAAGTTTTGTAATAAGTACCCTATTGAGTCTTGTAATAAGTTGAGTTGTCTCAACTCGTGAGTCCAGTTGAGTCCTGTAAATATGAGTTAGTCTAGTTTAGTACAAGAGGAGGATCACCAGCCAAAGCATTTATTAGGCCCTCCAAGGTCAGAGCAGAATCCAAGCCCATGGAGACTCCCCACTTGAAGATACCTGGCACCCCGAGAATATTCCTCCTTCCAAGTGCCCCCAGCCCAGAAGCCTACTCAAGCCCAGAAGAATTGGTGCCCAAGCCTCCAAGTGTGGCACCCTAGTTTAAGTTCCCCAGCTCAGTGCCCCAGGCCCAAGCCCATGAAGCCTTGATGCCCCTCCCAAGCCCTCTTTAAGACATGGCACCCCAACCCAAAGGCCCATTCATGGAGTGGCGCCCCTCCAAGCCCAGTATAATAATGTTGGGCGCCCCAAGTCCCAGCCTACCAGGGAGTGGAAAAGTCAAAGCTCCAAGCCCATGAGGTGACCAAGTCCTAAGCCCAAGAGGAAAAGGCTTTCCCAATTCCACAAGGAGTTGTAATTCTTATTTTATTTAAATTTTGTAATCATTTTCCTATTCAAATTTTGTACTCCAATCCTAACAAGGAGAGGACCTGGGTTAGCTTATAAATACCCCACCCCTCTACCCTCTTGTAACTATTAAATGATTGATTGAATAATGAAGGATGAATTCTGATTAATGAAAAGTTGAGAGTTTTTTTGCATTGCCTTTGCCTTTGTTCATCTACCTCCATGACGGAGTGAGTAAGAGACCCATTTGCCTTTGTTCTATGGAGCATCAAGGGGTGTAAGATCCTATTTATCAAAACCCTAGTGCCCTGCTTCTTCCACCTTGGACACCCAACAATCAAGCTTCATCTTGGTCACCCTGCTACTCTCTCTTCCTTTCTTCTTTTAATGATTCATCCATTTTCTCCTTTGTTTTCTAATCCTCCTTTGGTGTTTTATAGGTACCTCGAGTTTCTCAACTTTAGGGTTCTGGTAGCCTAACCGTCGAGTCAACGGATAAAAAGTTGATGGATCCGTGGGTATTCAGCTTGACCTTCCAGGCCACATCCAAGAGTGAGGAGTGATCTCTTCATGGAAGTAGTAGCAATCATTGCTAGGTACACACCCCCTAGCCCTCTAGATTGAGTTATTGCAGAAGAGCTAGCCCTACCGAGGTTTCTTAGCCCTGGCGGTCATGTTTTTATCTCTTTTTAGGATCTTTTTTGCATGCTTGTGACCTAGAATTTCTATAGAATCACCCTTTTATCTATTTGACTTAAAATTTGGAAATTAAAATGCTAATTTAATTCTAAATCTACAAAAATTCCCTTGTATGCTAATTAGTCCCCCATCAATTTGGTATCAGAGCACTTTTAGGGCTAATTTTTTGCATCCCATAATTCTTTCATATAGTCAGTTAAATTAATTGTTTCTGTATATAGGTATCTCAGAAAAATCCAATTCTTGTTTCTCTAGATTCAACATATTTGACTCCTATTTATCAATAATTTTTTTAATTTATTCCACATTATATGTTTTCTAAACGGCTATTTCTGCCCTAGAAGATCTTTGCATTCTATCATCTACATTAAGGGTCTAAGTTTTGATCTGTTTCACCATCTTAGGGTTTTTATTTTCCTATAAGATTTTCATGGCATACTTTTCATTCAGTCTTGATAACTTTTATTAATTTTAATTATTTTTATAGAAATGAAAAAATATAAAAATCTGCATCCTAGAAATCCTAACCAGAATCTTGAGTTTTCTACACACGGTCTGAAACCCAAGATGTTGCATCATCATCCGAATTTTGTTCTACATGAAATTTGGTAGGGATCATCTTCACTGTAATCCTCTATTTTGAAGTTTTTTTTGGAATTTTTCTGCACATAAAAACATACCAAATTCTGTACCAAAACAAACCCTAATTTCAGTTTCTGTGATTTCTGCATACTTGACTTAATCCAACCTAATCAACTACCAAACCCCTCCCAACCCAAGCCAAAGTTTGTTTGATAACTTAACCAACTTAAATTTAATTTGCCACCTCATAAAAAGACAAAAAAATATTTTTATTTTTTATTTTGTTTTTAGATTGTATCAAGTTTCATTGTGTGTTCATCATTTATATTAAACTAATCTTAAGGGCAATTTCCTATCTCAGATCAAGGCAGGAGCTCATTACTTATCTTGGGCCCAAAATAACCACCTTGCATACATACCCAAACCCTTAATTAAAATCAACTATAAACCTAATTTTCTCTAGTGATCTAGGGACACCAACAGGTCGGGCCCAAGTTGTGTAGGTAAACTAATGCATTCAACTCCTCAACTATTACTGAAAACTGGTGTCTAAGGCTAGAGGTCCAAAGGCAAATGCCCTAAGTGGACTGGTGGTTTTTAATTAGGACCCAGTCATAGGCAAGGGGAGCCTCCTACCACCCCACCTCTTACCTGGCCAGTGGAAGGATTAGTTGTTGAGTTGGGTGTTAGTTAAGTTGACCCATTCAACTTTGGCTCTAGGTCTAGAAACCCTAGTAGGTGTTAACCTTGTATGCTTGACTACATCATAATCCCTTGATTGGTTGTTTGCATTAGATTAGGAGCTCAACCAGTGGTCTCAACCCCACCCAACCCAACCATGGAACCCAATCTTAAGACTCTCATAAAGACCATGAGTGACCAGATTATCATCCAATTAATCACCCAAATGAATCTTAGATTTGACCAATTGACCCAATCCTATATCCAAACCCATGAAAGGCTTGACCCCTTAATCAATAGTTTTGACTAGGTAGGGAACCAATTAGGAGACCTAGAGAAAATCCTTAATCCCCATACCAGACCTAAGCCTGAGCCTGACCTTATGACCCGTGTTGAGCCCAACCCTAGGAGAGCCCAGCGCCCTGACCCATACTTAGAGCCTAACCATAGGAGAACCCCATAACCTGAATCCAGGAGATCCACAACCTATAGATCTGAGCCCAAATTCTATGACTCTAGATCCTATGACTCTAAAACCTATGCACCCACATTTTATGAGCCTAGTAAACCCCAGACCTATAGAACTGAACCCTTGTCCTAAGAGCCCCAAGAACCCATAATCTCTAGGTATAAGCCTAGTTCCAGTCAAGTTTTCCCTAGTCAACCTGAACCCAATAAGATTAGTACCCCTAAATATGAGCCTAGTATTAGTCCACCACCTCTTAGTCGACCCACCCCTACCATCCCTGAGTACAAACCAAGTATTAATCAGGTACCCCTTAGTTGACCTGAGCCCATTAGGACTAATGCCCCTAACCTAAGACAAGGTTTTAGCCAAGTCAACCCAAGCCAACCCAACCTGAGCCGACCTAGGCCTAGTATCCCACTAATTCCCATGAATGATACGAGTGAGGACCCTAAAGTTCAAATTGATTGCACTGATGTTCAAGATTTAGGGTATCCCCAGGTTTAGGAGCTAGAAAAGAATAAGAGCAAGTCATCGAGGTTCAGAGAAGACCCAACATTACGTGCTTTAGATGCCACAATCCAGGATACTATGCTAGCCAATATCTAACCAAAGCCTTGCATATAGGAGAGCTAGAAAAGGATGAGTTTGAACCCATTACTGAACCTAAAGAAGAGGTGTGTGAAGCTGATCCAAGTCTGGTAGAGGAATATGAAGAAGACGATGAACCCATTGAAATTTTAAAAAAAGAAACCCCTGAGCACAGTAAAAAATCTAAAGAAGATACCTATGAGTTGAGTCCAGTAGAGGAATGTGAAGAAGAGGAACAAGAGAGTGAACCCATTAAGGAATCAATGAAAAAAGGTACTGAACCCACTATAGGATTTGTAGAAAAAGTGACTGATCCAGGATCAAACCTAGTTGATGAGAGTGAGGGTTCACCAGAATTGTCCATCGAGGAGGTCCAGGAACCAATCCCTAAGGAACAATCCAAAGAAGTTGATATTATTTTATAAGAATTTCCTAGTAAGCTTCACAAAAACCTTCCTAATGACCTTCCACTAGTAATGGATTCCTAGCCTACTCTAGATCTAGTTCTGTAAACCACTCCAGTGCCAAACATGTGGTTAGGACAAGCACCCAGTTAATTTCCCTTAAGCATAGGAGCCTATTGAACCATATCTACCTTAAGGACTTCCATGCTACAATCCATGTCCTACAGTTCTGGAGAGAATATTTACTACCCCTAGAAAACTTACGGTTCCCATACTATAAGACTTTTAGATTTTATGATTCCCAGAAAGTTTTAAGTTTGAAACCTAAAAGGTGGATCAAGTTTTGGATTTACATCTTTAACATCGGAGATGAAGTAAGAATAGAGACGATATGCTACATGGTTTTAATTCTAAAAGATCCCGAGGCCTAATTCCATTGTTCACACATGCATAGATCTCTACACAGCATCTGCATCAAGACATTAGCATTCACTTGAACACTGATAATAACAAGGCTAATTCCCGAATTTGAGTCAAAGAATATGCTGAGGGAGATCATGTAGAGATTAGGTCTAGACTTGAGTGGTTTCCTCTGGGAGCCATTAAGAAGCTATATGCTTATGAAGCTGGACCCTTACAAGTGATAAGGAGGCCTTTGTGCTTATGTTACCCCCGGATCTTGGCATTAGCTCGACTTCAATATCTTGAGCCTAGTTGTGCATAGGGCACCAGCAATGACACCCAGTGAGATTTTTGGACCTTACCCTATTCTTGAGAGAGAAGCCTTACCTGAGTAACCACTAAATTGCCCTAGAAGAGGAATACAGATCGAGCATGACCTCGATGGCCAAGCTGTTATAACCCAGGAACAAGGCTATCCACATCGTTTGGTCCGATGACAAGGCCGACAGGACTCTAAATATTCATGGATTCCTCGAGAGGAACTGTAGTGCCATGACCCAACCCTTTTACCTGCACCAAATTGATCCTTACTCGATAGGGTCGAGTTTTTCCCACCCCAGAAGAATTGATGGGGATATCGGGATCAACCCTAGTTCCTTATGGGTCCCTGAATTTTGAGTCCCTTAACCATTTTCCAGATTTTATCTTTGCATCCAATAATCTGGCTATATTAGCCCTTCGAGTCCTGTAAGTAGGGATGACATCATCTGAGTCATTTGAAGTCTTGTAATAAGGGTTTTAACATGTGATCCAATGCAGCCCTTTATGTTTGATAATTAAGGTTTTACTCGGTTAAGCTCGATTGTGCTCACTTGAGCCCTAAAATGAAGTCTAATTTTGAGTGAGCCAAGTTTTGTAATAAGTACCCTATTGAGTCCTATAATAAGTTGAGTTGTCTCAACCTCGTGAGTCCAGTTGAGTCCTGTAAATCTGAGTTAGTCCAGTTTTTACAAGAGGAGGATCACCGGCAAAAGCATTTACCAGGCCCTCCCAGGTCAGAGCAGAATCCAAGCCCATGAAGCATCCCCACTTAAAGATACCTAGCACCCCGAGAATATTCCTCCTTCCAGGCACCCCCAGTCTAGAAGCCTACTCGAGCCTAGAAGAATTGAAGCCCAGGCCTCCAAGAGTGGCGCCCTAGTCTAAGATCCCCAACTTAGTGCCCTAGGCCCAAGCCCATGAAGCCTTGGCACCCCTCCCAAGCCCTCTTCAAGATAGGTGCCCCAACCCTAAGAACCATTCATGGAGTGGCGCCCCTCCAAGCCCAGTCCAACAATGTTGGTGCCCCAAGTCCCAGCCCACTAGGGAGTAGAAAAGTCAAAGCACCAAGCCCATGAGGAGACTAAGTCCCAATCCCAAGAGGAAGAGGCTTTCCTAGTTCCACGAGGAGTTGTAATTTTTATTTTATTCAAATTTTGTAATTCTTTTTCTATTCAAATTTTGTACTCCAATCTTAACAAGGAGAGGACTTGGGTTAGCCTATAAATACCCCACCCCTCCACCCTCTTGTAACTATTGAATGATTGATTGAATATTGATGGATGAATTCTAATTAATGAAAAGTTAAGAGTTTTTTTTGCATCACTTTTGCCTTTGTGCATCGACCTTCATGAGGGAGTGAGTGAGAGACCTGTTTGCCTTTGTTCTATGGAGCATCGAGGGGTGTGAGATCCTATTTATCAAAACCCTAGCTACCCTGCTTCTTCCACCTTGGACGCCCAACAATCAAGCTTCATCTTGGCCACCCCTGCTACTCTCTCTTCCTTTCTTCTTTTAGTAATTCATCTCTTTTCTCCTTTGTTTTCTAATCCTCCTTTGGTGTTTTACAGATCCCTCGAGTTTCATGACTTTAGGGTTCTGTTTGCCTAGCCGTCAGGTCAGTGGATAAAAAGCCTATGGATCCCAGGAATTCAGCTTGACCTTCCAAGCCGCATCCAAGAGCGAGGAGTGATCTCTTCATGGAAGTAGCAGCAATTATTGCTAGGTACACACCCCCTAGCCCTCTAGATCAAGTTATTGCAGAAGAGCTAGCCCTACCGGGGTTTGTTTGCCCTGACGGTCCTGTTTTCATCTCTTTTGAGGATCTTTTTTGCATGCTTATGATCTAGAATTTCTATAGGATCACCCTTTTATCTATTTGACCTGAAATTTGGGAATTAAAATCCTAATTTAATGTTGAATCTACAAAAATTCCCTTGCATGCTAATTAGTCTTCCATCAATACAAACAAACTTGTCATTAAGTTCTTCAGCTTCGAATACATGGTTATTGGATACAGCATGTGGGTCTTATATCTGCAAGTCATTGCAGGGGTTATGGAGACTCAAAAGCTTGAAGAATGGTGACTTCGAGTTGTTTGGCATGAGTGGTGATCCCATTCATGCTGAAGCTGTTGGCACCTATCTGATGTTATTGCCATCGAGCAATATTCTTGAATTAAAAGATTATTATTTTGTACCCAACATTATAAAAAATATTATTTCTGTACCGTTGTTGTTGAAATAAGGTTATGAAATAAATATTTTGAGCCATGGGTACTTGATCTTCTTTTCAAAGAAGTTCTTTGGTTGTGGTACATTTGTTAATGGTCTTTTGATTCTATCACTTAATAATGAAGTTATGCTTGTTGAAAACAAGAAGAGAAAGAGAGATGACATAAATGTCACATTTCTCTGGCATTGCCGTTTGGGTCATATTAGTGAGTCTAGGATAAACAAGTTGTACAAAGAAAATTTCTTTGAACCTTTTAATCACGAATCATTAGAAACTTGTGAGTCCTATCTCATGGATAAGATGACTAAATTTCCATTCACTGGACATGAAGATAGGGCAACTGAGTTGTTAGGTCTAGTACACACAGATGTGTGTGGTCCTATGATAACCTAGGCTAGAGGAGGATACTCTTATTTCATTAGTTTTACTGATGACTTATCAAGGTTCGGATATGTGTATCTTATGAAACACAAGTCCGAAGCCTTTGAAAAATTCAAAGAGTATCAAAGTATGGTTGCCAAACAAACTAGGCATAGTATTAAAATCCTTCGATCTGATAGAGGAGGAGAATACTTGTCTAGTGAATTTCTCGATCATCTTAAAGACAAAGGAATTCTCTCTGAATGGACCCCTCCATATATCCACAGTTAAATGGTGTAGCAGAAAGGAGGAACTGAACCTTGTTGGACATGATACGGTCCATGATGTACCTCACAGATCTTCCAATATCCTTCTGAGATTATGCCCTAGAAACTATTACCCACATACTAAATAGGGTACAACCAAAGGATAATAAGAGCACTCCATATGAATTATGGAATTGAAAAAGGCCAAGTCTTAAATATTTTAAGATTTGGGGTTGCCTTGCTTATGTCAGGAATATTTTGGACATAAGCTAAGTACTAGGGCTGACAAATTCAGGTTTGTAGGATATCTTAAAGAAGGCATGGGTTACCTTTTCTACCACCCTACTAAGAAAAAGGTCTTCGTTAGTAGGCATGCCACATTCTTGGAAATGGAGTTTATCCAAGAAAAGGACAATGAGAGGATATTTGAATTTGAAGAAGTTCAACCTACACCTGAAACAATTCCTTAACCAGATATCCCTAAGATTTAGGAACAACCACAACACACAACTCCTCTCCATAGGTCAGAGAGAGTGTGAAGTGCACCTCTCGGATATGGCTTTGTTATTGGAAATGATAATGAAGCTTGTATCATATAGGATGATGATCCTTTGACCTATATGGAAGCTATCACGAGTGGGGACTCTAGCATATGGCTGGAAGCCATGAAATCCGAGATGGAATCTATGTACTCTAATAAGGTTTGGACATTAATTGATCTACCTGATGGAGTAAACCCAATCAAGTGTAAATGGATCTTCAAGAAGAAGATTGGAGTAGATGGTCAAGTAGACACCTATAAGGCCAGGCTGGTGGCGAAAGGTTATAAACAAAAACATGGCATTGACTATGATGAAACTTTTACACAAATAGCTATGCTCAAGTCCATTCGGATATTGCTTGCTATAGCTGCATACTATGATTATGAGATATGGCAAATGGATGTAAAGACTGCTTTCCTTAATAGATACCTTGAATAAGAAGTCTACATGTCACAGATAGATGGGTTTGTCTCGAGTGAGAGACCAAACCAAGTATGTAGGCATAAGAAGTCCATTTATAGATTAAAGCAAGCATCAAGGAGTTCAAACATCTGCTTTGATGAAATAATCAAAGAGTTTGGTTTCATCAAGAATGTGGATGAACCATGTGTGTACAAAAAGACAAGTCGGAGTGCCCTTGTTTTCTTGGTTTTGTATGTCGATGACATACTCATCATTTGGAATGATATCCTAATGTTGCATCGGTCAAGTCTTGGCTATCAAAGAAATTTTTCATGAAGGATTTGGGAAAGGCATCCTATATACTAGGTATAAAGATCTATAAAGATAGATCTAAGAGGATGCTTGGCTTATCCCAATCCAGGTACATTGTCTTAGTGTTGAAGAGATTCAACATGGAAGGAAGTAAGAAAGGTTACTTGCCTATAAGTTAAGGCATACACCTGTCTAAGAAGATGTCTCCTAAGACACCAAAAGAGAGAGAGAGAGAGAGAATGAGTTTGATCTCTTATACTTTGGCTATTGGATCAATTATGTATGCCATGTTATGTATCAAGCCTGATGGTGCTTAAGCCTTGGGCATAGTAAGCATGTTCCAGGCTGACCAGGGGAGGATCATTGGAAAGCTATGAAAAATATTCTTAAGTGCCTAAGAAGGACTAAAGATGTTTTTCTAATATATGGTGGATCAGAGATGAAACTAGAAGGATATACAAATTCGAGTTTTCAATCAGATCCGGATGATAGCAAATCCATATCAGGGTATGTCTTCACCCTATATAGTGTTGTAGTGAGTTGGAAGAGTACAAAGCAGCCAACTGTAGCTGACTCAGTCACTGAGATAGAATACATAGCTGCAAATGAAGCTGCAAAGAAAGCTATATGGATGAAGAAATTCATCACGGAGTTGGGCGTGGTTCCTGCTATACAACAACCAGTGCCACTTTGTTGTAATAACACTAGAGCTGTTGCATAAGTGAAAGAACCAAGGTCTCATCATAAGTTCAAGCATATCCTAAGATGCTTCCACCTCGTTTGAGAGATCATAGAAAGACTAAATGTTCTTGTTGAATGACTAGATATAAAGAACAATATAGCAGACCCATTCACTAAAGCATGATGGGGGACTGGATGGGGGATGGATCGTTGGTGAACCTAGAAGTCACCTAGATTAGGGTAACACTATTTTTTCTTCTTTTTTTTTGTAGAGAGGTGGTGAAAGAGCAATGGGGAAGGAAGAAATGGATGGTTGGATTTGGATAACTAGGGCTCCACACCCCTTGATATTCCGAAGAACAAAGACAAACTAGGGTCTCACACCCCTCGATGTTTCGAAGAATAAAGGCAAACTAGAGCCTCATGCCCCTCGATACTTTAAAGTAAAGGCATAGGGTCTCACACCCCTCGATGCCTGAAGGCGAAGGCAAGACAGGCCTCACGCCCACTCCTTTATGGAGGCAGAATAAAGAATCACTCTTCTCAAATCATCATCATTATTATTCTTTCAATACAAGAGAGGGGTCCTTATATAGGAACCAATTACTTGGGAAGCAAGTAAAGAAAACATGAAAAATATAAGGCACCATAGTCCTTCCTAGTTTGCTGATTGAAAACATGGAAGGTGTTATACAATTCCCAAAGAAGCTCAAGAAAAATAAGGAAAGAAGGTGCGGACCAAGGGGGGACCATGTAGGGTGCCAAACACCTACTCTCTAAGACTTGGGGTGGACCACATCTTTCCTTAGTTTCTTGGCATGAATCAAAGGATTTATGTTTATCCACTTGACCTTCCTTCTTTGCTTTAGGGGGGCTTGAAGTGAGGTCCAGTGGCTCTCCTCTTTGACTTGATCAATCAAATAAACTGATGGATGCTCTCGGATCCCCATCATTCCCCTAAAGTTGGGAGAACTCGACTCCATCAAGTTTGAAGATGACTTGGGTGGAACTGAAACCCATACATTATTTGAAATTCATGGAGTACTTGATGATTTTTTTTGTGACTGCTATGAGAATCATGCAATTTTGAAATTGGTGTAGCTCTGAGATCCATGCTTCACCATCTTTGGGCTGCTTTGAGATCTGTGTGCTTTGAAAAGCATGTAGCTTTCACGTTTATGCACATCTCCTTTCTCCATGGATGGAAACTAGGGAGTAGAGGAGGGACTTCGGAGGAGTTCACAGGCATCGGTGCTGGGCAGAGTCGGTCCAGCTATGAGCATGTGACAGCCATGGGAGGGCGCATCGGTGGCAAGTCCCGATCGGTGCCATGAACGATGAGGGGAAGGCCAAATGGGAGATCGTTGCAATCTAGGGAAAATCGAGGTCCCATTCGGTGGACCAACGATAGGTGGGATGGTCACTGGGCATCAGCAAGAGGAGGGAGATGGGTAGGGCATCCAGCATCTAGGCAGTAGGGAAGATTAGGTTATGATCGGTGTCGGTGGTGGCTAGGCGGTGGTTGCGGGAGTCATAGTAATAGGGCCCGATTTTCAGGTGGCTTCCGACCTAAGGTGGAGGGTGGAACGATAGGGGCTCTCCACCAGCGATGGTGCTAGGGAGGAAGATGGACGATCAAAGTCTTTCACGGGTAGTGGACAGTGGTGGAGGTGTTCCCGGTGTGATCGGCGATCGGAAGATGGCCGGATAGTGCTTGCAGTGTCGATTGGAGGATCTGGTGGATGGCTCGGGTAGAGGTGGACGCAGCTTCTTGCTAGGTTGGCCATATAGGAGGTAGATGCGGATGGATCAAGGAAGGAGATGATTAGAATAACTTAAGCATAAGTCAGGGATAAGCAAAGAATAGAGGGAATAATAAGAATAAGATGGAAAAAAAAAAGAAATATTGGATACCCTAAGCTCTAGGCTCTGATACCAAACATGATGCGGGATGAAGCTCTGATACCAAACATGATACGAGACTACTAAGAGAGAGATATGCTTGCAAGTAATTTTCTTTTGTTGTTTTTATATTTGAGGGGATTGACCGATTCCTGAATTTGAAGTAAGAATAGATATAGTGATTTGCATAATTATAAGATACTCTAGCATGCAGATATAGTCCCTAAGTAGTGATAAGAAAAGGATCCCGAGATTGAGAAACCCCGATAGGACTTAGCTCTAAGATAATACCAACATAGGAAACTAGGGAGTGCAAACATTGAAGATTCAAATGCGTCTGATGCCGAGTTCGCTCACACTCGTGGATGCGGCCTGGAAGATCAAGCCTTCGACCCTACGGACTCGCCGACTTTTCGTCCGATGGTCCTAAAGGAAAAGAAGACTGACTCCTCTATCCGTGGCACTAGGAGGACCTACGAGCAACCAAGTGAAAGGGGTAGAAAATAGCAAGAAGAGGGTATAAGAAAGTAAAAAGTGATGGGGAACAGAGTTGAGGATGGTGGTCGAGAAGGGCTCTTCTTGTTGGGCATCCAGGTGGATCTTCTAGGGGCGTCCAAGCTTGAAGATGGAATGGTGGCTTGTGAAGGAAGAAGGTAACTCAGAGCCTCTGATAGGGGATGAATTTGATGAAATGAGTGTGTGAAGGTGTGATCTACTCAGCATCATCATACAAGAATTTGAGCTCCAGATATGGCCAAAATTATGCATAGAAGAGATGAAGAACTTCAATCTGAAAACTAGGTGAGCAGAATTCTGAACACCCTTGTGCAAGCTTTCTTTCAAGAAAAAAAAAAAGTAAGATCTAAAGGCATAGAATCCCTTAAAATAGGCTAAGCTACCTTTAAGAACCTCAGATCCATGGATCGAGAGGGTCTTCTTCCCAACAATGAAGAGGATCAAAACTTAAAATAAAAGGATAGTACTCATCGCTCAAGAATTGAAGTCTAGGGACAAGATCTACACTCCCTACTTGGAACTTACCTTTGGAGCTTGATCCATGGCATGGAGCCTTCATCATCACTTCAAACCATTAAGAAAAACTTGCAAATGATCCAAAGTAAGCTTGTGGTGATGAAGAATTGAAAGAAAATGAATGATTCAATAAAGAAAAGTGAGGGGATTTGAAGAAGGTTGCTGAATTTTTGGGCAACACTTCCCCTTCTTCTTGGACTACTTCGATCCTAGGTAGAAAAGCTTAAAAAAAGAATTAAGGTCTTTCAAACTCAAGGCACTCACTCAAACTCAAACTCAAACTCAATACTCCAACTCAAACTTCAAGAGAAACACTCAAAACTCCAAGGAGAACTCATGAACTCGGCAAGGTGGAAGAGAAAACAAACTAGCAAGCTTTCATTCAACCCAAATATTGCATGCCTTAAAAGAGGAGGCCTTGGTCCTATTTATAGGCCAAGGGCAGCCATAATGGGCGGCAAAAAAGGTGGATTAAGAAGCCAACTAATTCAGATTTAGTTGGTAACTAATTACATGATTAGTTCCTTGTAACTAATCCTAACAAGAGAAAGTCCTTGAAGCTCCATGTGGCACCATCTCCTTGAAACACTTGTCTTCATCCAATCCTTCCACATGTCCTTTTAAGTTTGGTCTTTCAATAGGCTCCAAAGTAGATGAATTCTTCATAGCTTGGCCAGTCCAAAGATAGGCTTTAAGGTAGATGATCTTCAATAAAGCTTGGCCGGCCCATGGACTTGGGAAAAGGGGGCTTCACTAGTTTTATTTGTTTGGCTCTAAGTAGACTTGAACACTCCATACTTGCTTCATTCCAATGGATTTAAAAGTCTTCAAGAGGTGCTTCACAAAGTTGGATTTCTTCTTCACACATTTGTGGGAACCTGAAAAAGATTGGACTAAAACCAAAGATTGTTAGTTTGTAGTTTTTTTCTCTTGCCAATGTCCTCATTAGCCTCTCACCCCTTGATGTCCCGAAAGATAAAGGCACTCTCTCATAAAGTTCCTAGTCTAATAAGACAAGGGCTAAAGGAAGAAGAAACTTCTCAAATTTTCATTTCATCAAAACTATTTTTACAAGAGGAGTAGGGCCCTTTATATAAGCTCCTAAGTCCCATTCAAAATTCAAAGGAAAAATGGTTACAAGTCTTCATTAAGGGGTGCCCAAAAATCTGAATTTGATCTCTTTAAATTTGAAAATCCCCTTTGGCCGACCTTGATTTGGTGGAATGGCTTGATTTGGGGGAGTGAAGAGGGGAGGTTGTCATCAAGAATCAAGGAATGTTCATTTGATTTTAAGATCCTTCCTTGGTCAGCCATGATTCTTTGGAAAAAGGCTTGATATGGGGAGTAGAGAAGGGATATTGTTGGCTTGGATCAAGGGGAGGTGTGATGGGGCGTCCAACATGGCATTGACCTTGAAAACTTCAATCTCGTCTTGGCTACCCAAGTGACTTGGTGATGTGGTGCTTCCTCATGCCATGTGGCACAGATGAAGTGGCACTCCTACTTGGTATGGAGAGATGTTTTGATCCATCAACAATTGGGCTTGACTTGAATGCCCACATATGGACCCATCTTCAAACAAGCTCGTTGACTCTGATCTTGATTTTGATGATTGAAAAAATATTTAAGTATATATGAGTACTAATTATATTTTTAAGTGTGTTTATCAAATCCTAATACTCATCCATGTTGAATGAAGAAATACATGCTTTTAGTTGAAGAAAGTCTTTAAATTAATGGAAAATCAAGTATATGGACTTTGGAATTGATATGGAAGAACTTGAAGAGGCTAAAAATCAATTTTGGAAAAGTTTCAGCAAGTTTCATCACTGGCATAAGCAAGTATCGACTCATGAAGAAGTTCAAGTATCAACTCAAGGCCTAAGAATAAGAAAAATACAGAACTGTGAAAATCCAGAATTTTTGCCTTGAGCTGATCCAAGAGTTGACTTACAAAAACCAAGGTCAACTCACCAGATTCAAGTGTCGACACTTGGAGTAACGACTAGTTTTTCAGAAGTACAAAATTGATTCCAACTTACTTCAAATGGCTAGTTTTTCATCCCCAACGGTCATAAATAGTTATCTATGATTTGGAGGGCTATATAAATATTAAAAATCAAGTGATGAAGCAATCCTTTGGTAAGATTATTGAATATCCTTCAAGGATTCAAGAGTTGAGTGGTTCAAGCCTTCAAGCTTCCAAAGATAAGAGAGTACATCCAAGTTCATATCATCAAGCTACAATCAAAGGCTTCAACAACTTGAAGACATGTTTTTCATCAATAATCAAGGGCTCAAAGAGATATTTGCTTTGTTAAGAAAGCTTTTATTGTGTTCTTTTCATATTATGCCTTACTTTGTTTATTATGATTTTTGGTGAGCCTTGGAAAACCAAAGAGTTTTGTTACTGAGCCATGTGTAAAAACCAACAAGGTTGTTGGTAAGCCATTGTATCAAAACCATCTAGGTTGTTGGTGAGTGATGGGGGACTAATATGCATGCCATTTTTTTTGTATATTTTACATGTTAAGTTAGGTGATTAATTCCCGAATTTCAGATCAAAATTATTTGTAGGAAATTTTGTATGAATTTTTGAAGATCAGCATGTAGATTAGGACCTAGAAAAGTAGCAAAGAAGGACCGCCGGGGCTGAGAATGATGCAGAACGAATGCTCTGATACCAAAAATGATGCAGAACAAAGAACAGAGAGTGTATACGGAAGTAATTTAAGATTAATTTTTTTTTGATTATTATATTCAGAAATTGGCTTTGACTCAAAGTAAAGCTAAACTAAGTTGAAGGAAACTAGGTAAGGATTGAAAGCACCAATTTAGATGAAACTAAATTATCAGAGTAGTTCAGAAGTAACAGATCGCTGGGGTTTGAGAAACTCCCAGACCTAGGGTTTCGCTCTGAACTTTCAACATAACAGAAATAAGAGGAAGCGATGGTTTTACTAACCAGACAGTGATCTTCTCAGGATTTTGGTGGAAGAACTCTCTCGAGTAGATGTGGGATCCTCGGAGTCGGCTATCTTCGCAATGGATCCTCCATACTGGTCTTGTGTTTGTTCGGCTTCTCCTGGACTCAAGATCTGGGAAAGAAGAGGAACAAGTGATGGATTTCAGATACTCAAGAAAAGATTTACCAGGTTGAGAACTTGAAGCTGAAGTTGCTAAATCAGGATTCTCCTGGAGGCTGATCTGACTTCCTCTTAGAATTGCTGTAGATCTGAAGTATCTGGACTGGAGCTGGATGCTGGTGGCCGGCCTGGACTTGGAGAGGGTGGCCGTGAGAAGTGGAATAGACTAGGCTTGGTGGATAGAGGGTGATGGCGGCTAGGGTTTGGGAGTGGAGTGGCTAACCTAGGGTTTGGGTTTTGGAGATCTCACACCTCCTCAAGTTCCTGGGGAACCCGGATTTACTCCCTCACGGAGCTCACACCTGGATGCAAGTGCGGAGAGAGAAACACAAAGTTTGCTCACAAAAAAAATTTGGTTTCATTCTCTGATTTTTTTCAAACTTACATGGGGTTTAATTTATAGGCCATTACAAGATAGTAGGGTTTTAACATCTTCCCATTGGGACTAAAGGAGGGGATCTTCTAATTAGGATATCAATCCCTACCATATGGCCAGCCAATTAATTCCAAAGTTGATTGAAGCTTCAAAAAGGAAAGTGGGTGGCGCCTCCTTGTCTGACTCCAAGAAAATTATTTTTCCTTCTATCTTGGCCTTATCTGGAAGTGTTTGGGTGCCTCTTAACCTTGCCCTCCAAGAGAAAATTTGTTGCCTTTTATATCTGGCTTAGTTGGAATGATTGGGCGCCTCCTAACCTTGTTTTTCAAGAGGAATCTCCTTCCTTCCATGGCTCAACCCTTTTGGATACCTCTTTTTCTTTCTCCCAAGTTATGGCTCCTTCTAACTTTGTTTTGAGTATTTCTGGCAGGTAATGGGCGCGCCTGCCTTGATTCCTCTCCAAGAGATTTCTTCCATTTTATAGTTTGGTTCTTTTGGGAAGTCTTGGGCCGCCCCCTTGATTTGTGGACCCCTGGTGGATTTCTCCTCATTGGCGCATGAAAGAGGGAGCTGCTATCTATGGTGTGGGGCCAAAGCCTTCTGGATAGAGATGTGGCACCCCGTGGACTCAGGCGTTGGCTGGGAGTGTGGCTGGGAGTGTGGCGCCCACTTGCTTGGCTTGGAGAAAATGTAACACCCAGGTTGAAACCTAGTCCACTACTGAGTCAACATGACTCAATAAAATAAAAAATGTAGGTAATATAGACTCAAGCTAAAATTGAGTTGATCAATTCACCCTTATTACAAGCCAAAAAACCCTAATTCTTCGGGCAAGGTTAATCAGAGATCCAGATGGGCTCTGAAGTCTTCTTCTGAGTCTGGTGCCCGCACCAATTCTCCCAGGGTGGGAGGAACTCGACCCTGTCGAGTAATGGATCAAGTGGGCCCTGGTATCTCTCCAAGAGGTCTGGGTCCAATTCTTGTAATTCTTCTCGGGAGATCCAAGAGTCATCAGAATCTGGCCTTCCTTGCTAGTGGACCAGGTACTTTGGTATCCTCGATTACGAGTAGAGATAACCTGATCATCCAGGATCTTTTCAATCTGGTCTTCCTCACAGGCCAGTTTGTTGGTATACACAGGGTTGGGTCACTCTCAAGCAGGATTAGGTTTCAGAAGGCTCACTGGGAATCACACTGCTGGCTCTCTATACTCTACTAGTCTGTAATGTTGAAAGTGGAGCTATGCCTAGTTCGGAGGCAACTCGAGCACTAGGCATTGGATCCTACTCTCTTCACCACTCTAAATGGTCCAGCTCCTCTAGCATGTAACTTTCTAACGATTCTAGGAGGAAACCGTTCAGGCCTTAACCTAATCATTACATAGTCTCCCTCAATAAAAGTTTTGACTCGCCTTTGAGAATCAGCCACTTCTTATAAGTTTCATTACTTAATTTATTTTGGCATGAATTCTTTATGCAAGTTCTTTACATGCTAGCAAGTGCATCAAGAGACTTGTGTGCGTGGGCTAATAGTGAAATCAGATCAAGTGGGTGTGAGGCTTGTATCCATGAACAATTTCAAAGGGACTCTAGCCTATAGACCTATTGATCGAAACATTGAATGCATTTCAGCCCTTGACAAAATACAAATCCCAATTCCTGGTGCTCTCAATCAAACCAAAATCTGAGCCAAAGCCTAGTAAAGGGTCAAGAAACCTAAACTAGACTGACGACGCATTCCTAAAGAATGGACTTTATTCCAAGGAAACCCTAGGCCTAAACCTAACAAACTACGGCTCTCTAGTTGACCTTGGGTCGGAGGATGGCATGCAGAGCATGAAAACTTATCATGGGTGCCTAGTAGTGCCATAAGGTCTTCCAGAAGTAGGTGGCAAAACCTAATAGATTCTGCACGTGGTTCACTCTAAAGACTTCGACAAAGTATATTGGATGGTGTAAGAAGCATTGGAAGTCCTAGAGAAAGGGAGGAGATATGAGTGTGGTCTCAAATTACCTGTTGACTAAAGGTGGTGACCTGAGGTTTGAATGGTGATCTATGAGTGTCAACTGGTCATCTTACGAAAGGAAAAGTTTGCTACTCCCAGGAATGGATCAAGAGATGGTTCAGAAGTAGCCTAGGACATATGATTGCAATAGTTAAGGTTTGTCTCTAAGCAAATAATGATCCACTTTCTCAAGAACTGGATTAGAGAATGATTCATGGAGGGCCTATGGATGATGACCTCAAGACTTGAAATTTGACTATCGGTGCGGAAAGGTATCCTCTATAAGGGTAGGTTAGTCATGCGAAGGAAGGCGTCTGGGGTCATAAGGAGGACTTCTACAGGACTGGGTAAACCAATCCGCTCAAGACAAAGATTTTAACTGAGATTACGGGAGAGACCTTAGTGGCTGGGCATGGGACAAGGTCCATTGTAAGAGGCTTTGATTCAGTCATCCTAAGGAGAGGATCTACCATAGGGTGGGCAAACTTAAACAGTTCAGTGCAAAGATCTTCAATTGGTACTTGGAGAATGACTGTCATTAGAGGGTACGAACTGATAGCTCGGGCTAACACTAGAGTTCTTCCTGGGGGTATTTGACTAAAGGAACCTGGTTCTCACAAATCTCTTGAATTTTTGAACTAGGTCCTACCACTTGGTTGCTCTCCAAGGTCTCCTCAGGTAAGGAACCAATAGTACCGATGTCACATTCTTCAAAGTTCTTCCCCTCATATTCATCAACTAGACTTAAGCCGCATCATATACTTCCTCGATGCATCTTCAATGGGTTTCGGTCAGTGATAATCGGGTCAACTGATCCTAGGCTTGTCATACCTAACCTTTCTTCCTCATTGGTAGGCTTGGGTTCTCCCTCATTAATGTCATCCTTAGGATTCTTACCACTTAGCTGTGCACAAGCCAGTCCTATGCATGGGCACTGACTAGATTTATGGCCTCTGTCTCCACAAAACAAACATTCTGCGATATAGGAACCTGGGTCACCTGGGTTTCAAGCTAGTAGAGACCTTACTTGGGCATGGGTGTGGATCTAAATGTTTGATCTAGAAGACTTGGGTTGTTGAGTGACTGGTCTAGAATATTGTAAGGACCTCTCATAGACACGATCCACACTATAGATATCATGGTTAGGCTTTCTAAGGTTATGCTCGGGATCACGGTATAAGGTCCTACTAGGCTCCTGGCATGGATGAGGTTGGGGCCTATTAAATTTTGGATAGGGGTCCAATTTTGATGTCTACGTTTCTCAAGGACTTGGACTTGATCCCTAAGCTGGGTAAATTCTCATTGGACTTGTTCTTACACTGGGTAACCTAGCAGTCAAATCCTGGCTTAACTTTCATGCTCTCAGTAAGAGCTCTAACCATGGCATCTAAATCAGGTTGAGTTTGACAGGTTGGTAGGGCACTCCATTCCGGGTAGACATGATGCAAGCAAACACACAAAAATGAGACTCAACTGAACGACTACGGGCTAACTAGACCTAGAGCCCAAACTAGATGCCCATCAGAGTGGCAAGCTAGCCTGTAGTAACTCAGGACTCAGCCAAGCAGGTGTAAGGGAGTGTTAGGTCCCTAATTGCCAATCCTAGACACCAATCAGTGATTGGCCAGGTAGGCGGACCAGCACACAAGCCCTTCGGGACGTCCCTGAACCACCGTTCTAGACACTGAGTACAAAGCACACACAGAGTAACTAGACAAACTGACTCAACATTAGCATTGACCCGACTTTTGATGTCCCTAGCCCCTAGGGCAAATTAGGTCTAATCAATTTTAGATTAAAGGCTTAGGTTCGATGAAGGGATGGTGGTTTTGGGCTAAGGAAAGGTATCAACTCCTCCCCTTTCTTAGATGCTCAAATGCCCTTAAGATGAATTAAGAGATGAACACTCAAAAATAAATGGATTTGCAGAACACAAAAATAAGTTGCAGTAATTTAATCCTCAGAAATCGCACGGAAACCAATAAATCATGGGAAAATTATGAAATTATTTTATTTTCAATTATATTGGTTTCAACAAAACAAAAATCACTGATTTGAAGTTACCTGCAGTGAGAAATAATTCTTGCAACAGGGTATTATGGGCTGAAAACAGAGCACTTCCCGTTTACAATTTCTGCTACGAAGTTGTAAACCCAACGGATCCCCTACACGCCCTAGGAACATCCCGTGGAATGGGAAGAGGAGTTTGCACCTCGCTTCATTCCTAGGACCGGACGTCCTGGGGAGTCTACTTCGAGCAGACAAAGTAAAAAGAGAGAGACTCAAAAAAAAGCAAGCAAGACAGAAACCCTAGACAGGGCTCTGATACCAAATTGATGCAGAACGAATGCTCTGATACCAAAAATGATGCAGAAACAAAGACCAAGAAGCGTATGCGGAAGTAAATTTAAGATTATTCTTTTTTTTTATTATTATTTCAGAAATTGGCTTTGACTCAAAATAAAGCTAAACTAAGTTGAGGAAACTAGGTAAGGATTGAAAGCACAATTTAGATGAAACTAAATTATCAGAGTAGTTTCAGAAGTAACGGATCGCTGGGGGTTGAGAAACTCCTAGACCTAGGGTTTCGCTCTGAACTTTCAACATAACAGAAATAGAGAGGAGAGATGGTTTACTAACCAGACAGTGATCTTCTCAGGATTTTGGTGGAAGAACTCTCTCGAGCAGATTGTGGGATCCTCGGAGTCGGCTATCTTCGCAATGGATCCTCCAATACTAGTCTTGTGGTTTGGTCGGCTTCTCCTGGACTCAAGATCTGGGAAAGAAGAGGAACAAGTGATGGATTCAGATACTCAAAAAAGATTTACCAGGTTGAAGAACTTGAAAGCTGAAGTTGCTGAAATCAGGATCTCCTGGAGGCTGATCTGACTTCCTTTTAGAATTGCTGTAGATCTGAAGTTATCTGGACTGGAGTTGGATGCTGGTGGCCGCCTGGACTTGGAGAGGGTGGCCGTGAGAAGTGGAATAGACTAGGGCTTGGTGGAAAGAAAGGGTGATGGCGGCTAGGGTTTGGGAGTGGAGTGCTAACCTAGGGTTTGGGTTTTGGAGATCTCACACCTCCTCAAAGTTCCTGGGGAACCCGGATTTACTCCCTCATGGAGCTCAACACCTGGATGCAAGTGCGGAAGAGAGAAACACAAAGTTTTCTCACAAAAAAAATTTGGTTTCATTCATCTGATTTTTTTTCAAACTTACATGGGGTTAATTTATAGGCCATTACAGATAGTAGGGTTTACATCTTCCCATGTGGGACTAAAGGAGGGATCTTCAAATTAGGATATCAATCCCTACTCATATGGCCAGCCAATTATTCCAAAGTTGATTGAAGCTTCAAAAAAAAGTGGGTGGCGCCTCCTTGTCTTGACCTCCAGAAAATATTTTTTTCCTTCTATGCTTGGCCTTATCTGGAAGTGTTTGGGTGCCTCTTAACCTTGCCCTCCAAGAGAAAATTTGTTGCCTTTTATATCTGGCTTTAGTTGGAATGATTAGGGCGCCTCCTACCCTTGCTTTTCAAGAGAATCTCCTTCCTTCAATGGCTCAACCCTTTTTGGATACCTCCTTTTCTTTCTCCCAGTTATGGCTCCTTCTAACTTTGTTTTGAGTATTTCTGGCAGGTAATGGGCGCTCCTTGAATTCCTCTCCAAGAGAATTTCTTTCCTTTTATAGTTTGTTCTTTTGGGAAGTCTTGGGCCGCCCCCTTGATTTGTGGACCCCTGGTGGATTTCTCCTCAATTGGCGCATGAAAGAGGGGCTGCTATCTATGGTGGGGGGACCAAAGCCTGCTGGATGGAGATGTGCACCCCCTGGACTCAGGCATATGCTGGGAGTGTGGCTGGAGTGTGGCGCCCACTTGCTTGCCCTTGGGAGAAAATGTAACCCCCAGGTTTGAACCCTAGTCCACTACTGAGTCAACATGACTCAATAAAATAAAAAATGCAGGTAATATATACTCAAGCTAAAATGAGTTGATCAAGTCAACCCTTATTACAAGCAAAAAACCCTAATTCTTCGGGCAAGGTTAATCAGAGATCTAGATGGAGCTCTGAAGTCTTCTTCTGAGTCTGGTGCCCCACCAGAGACCTCGGTTAGGGCATGTTCTCCTACAATAAAACTACTGGAGGTAGAGGGTGTACCTGACAACGTCTGTGAAGATCGCAGCGAAGGGGTCTCTCATTCCTCGAAGGATGCCCCTGGAAAACCGAGCCAAAGACCCGCAGATACCCGGCTTTCTGCTCGATGATCCGATTGAGGCTTGGCTGGAGTCGTTGGATTCGTAGGAACTCGGGGACCTGCAAACAACCTGTCAAGGTTAGAAAACTCACAAAGGAACAAGAAAACAAGAAAAATAGCAAGGGAAGGCTTCTTTTGGAGTGGGCATCCAGGGATCTGAGAGGCTTGTTGGTAGCAGGAAGATGATTGCAGCACTAGGAAGAAAAAACTCACAAACTCCTTTATGCACACAGCAAGGTATCACACAACTCAATAGAAGAACTCACGGTTTTCATTCATCAAAATTCTCCTTCATACAAGAGGCTAGGGTCCCTTAAATAGACCCTTAACCTTGGGCTCCAAGTAAGGGTACATAAGTCTTTACATAAGAATCCTTTTCCCTCTCAAACCCTAGCTAGAAATAAGGAATATTAGGTAGAAAAATCCCTAAAATTTTCTTGACTTGGTCAAGACTCCAAGGATGCCTAGGGGGGCATGTTGGGCTTCTAGGAGAAGTAAAAGGCCGGCCCAAAGGGGCTCGGGTGCATGGGTTTGGGCCTCTGGAAGCTGGGGTGGCCTGGTAGCCAGGTAGCAGGAATATTCCCTGGTATCTTGCTTCTTAGGGGCTTGGGCTTGGCACCTGGGCTTGATTTCTTTGGGCTAGGATGCAGATGGACCTCTGGAATCATGGATGCCCTTATCTATGAATATACTTTGGCATCTGGAAGGGAATCTGGCCATCTGGAGGGCATCTGCAAGAAATCAGGATTTTCTGAATTTTCCTCCTGGGGTCTTCAAATCTTCAAGCTAGGTTGGACTTGTGCTATACTTCCATTTCTTCAATCTAGTTGGACTTGGTCTTCACTTGTATGATATAGTCTTGAGTCTTCAGTATGCTTGGACAGGACTCAAAAAAATAAAATAAGCTCAACATGAGCTGACTAGCATTGCTGAACTAGCTCAACATAAGCTGACTAGTACAGAACTGAAATAATAACTCAAAAGACTCAAACAACAACTAAAAAAGGACTCAGATGGGCTAAGCCCTTATTATAGATGGACTCATAATTATTGATCAATTCATAGAGGGTTGAAAAGTCTCTATCTTATTATGGTGCCTTTGGTGTCCCCACCAGTGAGCCCGTAAACCATCGAAGGTTGTTGGTTAGCCTAAGTTATAAAACTAATAGGAGGTTTTGACTTGTGAGCTCGATAAAATAAGTTGGGTTTTGATTAGTGAGCCCAGAAAACTAATCGACTGTAATCTTGATGATTATAGTGAAATTCCCAAGAAAAACTTGGGGAGTCGATGTAGGTGCATTGGAATACACCGAACCACTATAAACTTGTTGTGTTTGTATGATTGCTTTTACTATTACATTTACTTTATAATTTCTGCTGCATATTATTTTAAAGCACACAAATACTTGGGCAAAATTCAAGCACTTATTGTAATTAGTACATACTTATCGAAATAGTTCAAATGTTTTTATAAAATCTAATTCAACCCCCCCCCCCCCCTTCTTAGGTTACTTTATCACTGGACAACAATTGGTATGAGAGCTTGGATCCAAAATTTTGGTATCTAAACTTTGTGCTTTGCAATGAATCTAATGATTTTGAGTTAAAAGATCATGGCAACCCTAGAAAGTGCTTGTTTTGCTATAGGACATGCAACTAATAGACCACCATTTTTCAATGGCACTAATTACACTTTTTGAAAAACTCGCATGCGCATCTATATTCAATCTATTAGTTATTATCTTTGGAAAGTTATAGTTAATGGTCCTCATATTCCTTCCATTTTGGTTAATCACATTTCTATTCCAAAGCTGGAAGAGGATTGGAATGAATATGACATTAAGCAATCTGAAATTAATGCTAAAGCAATGAACTTACTTTATTATGCATTGGACTCTAATGAATTCAATAGGATCTCCACATGCACATCGGTGAAGGAGATATGGGACACACTTTAAATTACTCATGAGGGTACTCTTCACTAAAAAATACTAAAACTAATATGCTTGTTCATTTTTTTGAAATGTTTGAAATGCTACTTTATGAATCTATATCTAATATATATACTAGATTTATGACTATTGTTAATAAATTGAAAAGTCTTAGCAAAGTCTATATTAATGTTGATTTGGTTAATAAAACTCTTGGATCTTTGCCAATATCATGGGATCTAAAGGTAACGACAATCCAAGAAGTCAAAGATATTGATACCCAACCTTTGGAGGAGCTTATTGGTTCACTCATGACCCATGAGTTGAATTTGGTACAAAAAATGGTTGCTGATTAAGAGAAGAAAAAGATAATAGCCCTCAAGGCCAAAAAGAAATTCAAGACAATGATGGCAACTTGGAGCGTTAGTGAAGATTCTAGTTTGGAGGAAAAATAAGAAGTTGCCAATCTTTGTTTTATGACAAATGAAAAGAGGTATGTGCTGAAATGAATATAATTTTACCTTTGATGAATTACATGATGCATTTAATGATCATGTACATGAATACAAATTACTAAAAATTGAGCACAAGAAATTAAAAAGGCATGTTGACTCCTTTTCCCTTGAAAACACCAATCTTGCTAATAAAAACCATGATTTAAATATAAAGATTGATGTTTTAAAAATTGATAAGAATAATCTTTCTAAAGAAAAGAAATCTTAGAAAAAAAAATTGATTTGAAAAATTATGCAATAAGTTCAAATGAAAAAAGATTTTATTAAATGAAATAGAAATTCTAAGAAGACCCAGGATTTTTGTATCAAATGATGAGCTTTTAAAGAAAAAAAAAAACTTGAGTTGAAAAACAAGAATTTCTTTGTTGCTACTTTTTCTAATATTGCATTCTTTAAATATGAAAATTTGGACTTAATGCATATCTTTGTAAATTAAAAAAAATTGGGTTGTCCAAAGGAATCATATTTACTAATCCTAAAGTACCTAAGAAAGTTTAGATACCAAAATTATCCACCTAATTTATTTTACAGGAATGTCTTGAAGCCCAACACTAAGAAATGAAGTTTTTGAAAAGTGGCTGTACAAGACAATACAAAGAGTGGACAAGCTACATTTTGAACTAAATGGTAAAAGAAGGATTATACATATTAGTAAATTCTAAATATTTTCTTCATAATTGAAAATGTAGTTGAATATTTGCTATAAATGTTGCATCAATTACTTTAAAAATTATTTTAAATGATTAATTAGAATAAAGTTTAGACTTATAGTTGGTTATGATCATGAACTTTTTGATGTTGTTGAATTTCATGCTATCATGATTAACTTGTGATTATAAGACCTTCACTTGATTTTGATTAATGTATCTTAAATTACTTCATGAAAATACTTTTAAAGTTGCATATGCTTTGAAAATTATTTTAATTAATTAATTAAAATCAAGTTTAGACTAATAGTCATTTGTTGTGATCATGAACTTTTTGATGTTGATGAATTTCATGCTATCATGATTAAACTTATGATTATAAGACCTTCACTTGATTTTGATTAATGTATCTTAAATTACTTCATGAAAAATACTTTTAAAGTTGTATATTGCTTTAAAAATTATTTTAATTGATTAATTAGAATCAAGTTTAGACTAATTATCATTTGTTGTGATCATGAACTTTTTGATGTTGATGGATTTCATGCTCTCATGATTAACTTGTGATGATTAGACTTTCACTTGATTTGATTAATATAGTTTTAAACTATTTCAAGTGAAATATTATGATTTATGTGTTTTCATTTTTGGCATCTATTTTTAAGTTAGAAATGATTTGGATCAAGTTTAGAACTGATAATTAAGGGTTACATTTAAGAAGAGGTATGCATATTGATAATTCCTTGCTACAGTAGCTAAACTTGGTACCAGATTACTTCTAACATTTGTATGGGTAATCAAATTCATTTCAAATCATATGGTTTTCATGAAATGTATTCTATTTTGTATCCATGCTTAGACTAGAAATGATTTGGAACAAGTATATAACTGGTAGTTAAGGGTTACATTTAAGAAGAAGGTATGCACATTGATAAACCCTTAATCCAGTAGCTAGACTTGGTATCATATTACTTCTAGCATTTATAGGATATCAAATCATTTCAAATGAATTTTAATTCATGCTAAAAGTTTTTAAATGATCAAACTCTTATTTTTTGAAGATAATGTATCTTCGAAAATTTAAATCTTTGATTTCAGACATAGTATGTATGTTCATATCTCAAATTGTTTGAAATTATGATGCTTGTGCTTTCATGATTTATCCCTCAATGAATGCATATTTTTAATGGGGAATAAAATTTAGGAGGAGCATCCAAAGATTTGTTATCATTATATACATATGATGCTTTGAATATTTTCTTGATATCATGCTTTACTTATATTGCTCTGATACTCCTTGTTTTCAAATCTAATCCTTTGAGGGAAGTTACATTCAATTATTGATCATGATAGCCCAAGTTTGAAAATTTGAAAGTTTAAAATTTTTGAAAAACTTTGAAAAGAGTTTTCAAATCTAATCCTTTGAGGGGAGTTACATTTAATTGGTATCAAGATTTATTAAAATCTTAAAAAAAAGAAAGAAGAGCTCCTAGTAACTGCTTTGGATTGGATTAGTCACCATGGCCGTCCGGTCATAGGAACTAAGTGGGGTTTAAAGATCCTCTCTTTCCATTTAATGGATCTTCATGACGTGTTAGGGTGCCAGTATGGCCTTATCCTATGAACAAGTGAGGTGAATGGATTGTTATCTTAATCATATCTTGGTTATGCATATTAGAGCTAATATACATTGAATTTTTTTGCATATACATCTTATTTTGTGGTATCATGTTCAACTAGTATCATATTTAATCAGTACCATGATTAATTGATTTCATGTATTGATTTTGATGATCTACTTGCTATTCTTTCCACCTTCATTCCCAATTTGTATTGCCTTTCATCCTTTTTATGATGACAAAAAGGGGAGAAAAATGTTAAATATGAAAAGGGGAAAGATATGATAAACATGAAAAATTATATGAAAAATGAAAGAAAATGCAAAAGGGGAGAAGAAAGCAAACTATTTTAATCTTAAGGGAAGAATTAGTAAGAGAGAAAATTTAAAAATTTTGCATATTTTGAAAAATGTTTTGAAGAATTTTTAAAATATTTTTTGGATCATATTTTGAGGGGGAGCTTGATGCTTATTGATTTTGAGCTTACATGTTTATACTATTGTTAATCTTTTAAGCATACCCTATTCATATACTTAAAGATTTTGTCATCATCGGGAGAGATTGTTCACTCTGATCATGATTGTGATGATTGACAAAATATTTAATTTATATGAGTACTAATTATATTTTTTAGTATGTTTATTAGATCTTAGTACTCATCCATGTTGAATAAAAAATGTTTTGAAGAAAGTCCTTAAATTAATGGAAAATCAAGTATATGAACTTTAGAATTGATATGGAAGAACTTGAAGAGCCTAAAAATCAATTTTGGAGAAGTTTCAACAATTTTTGCACTAGCACAAGCAAGTGTCAACTCATGAAGAAGTTCAAGTGTCAACTCAAGGCCTGAGAATAAAAAAAATATATAACTATGAAAATCTAGAATTTTGGCCTTGAGCTAACCCAAGTGTCGACTCATAGAAACCAAGTGTCTACTCAAAAAAATCAAGTATCGACTTACCAGATTCGAGTATCGACACTTGGAGTAACACCTAGTTTTTAGAAGTACAAAATTGATTCCAACTTGCTTCAAATGGCTAGTTTTTCATCCCCAACGGTCATAAACGGTCATCTATGATTTAGAGAGCCATATAATATCAAAAATCAAATGGAAAAGCAATCCTTTGATAAGATTATTGAATATCCTTCAAGGATTCAAGAGTTAAGTGGTTCAAGCCTTCACTTCCAAAGATAAGAGAGTGCATCCAAGTTCACATCATCAAGCTGCAATCAAAGGCTTCAACAACTTGAAGACAAGTTCTTCATCAACAATCAAGGTCTTCTAAAAGATATTTGCTTTATTTAAGAAAGCTTTTATTGTGCTCTTTTCATATTATGCTTACTTTGTTTATTAAGGTTTTTGTGAGCCTTAGAAAACCAAAGAGATTTGTTGGTGAGCCTTGTATGAAATCAATAAGGTTGTTGGTTAGCCTATGTATCAAAACTATCTAGTTGTTGTTGTGAGCCCATAAAACCATTGGAGGTTGTTGGTTATACTAAGTTATAAAATCAACAAGGAATTTTGACTTGTGAGCCCGAGAAATAAGTTGGGTTTTGATTAGTGAGCCCATAAAACTAATCGATTGTAATCTTGATGATTATAGTAAAATTCCTAATGAAACTTAGGAAGTAGATGTAGGTGCCTTGGAGTATACTGAACCACTATAAACTTATTATGTTTGTGTGATTGCTTTTACTATTACATTTACTTTATAATTTTTGCTGCATATTATTTTGAAGCACACAAATACTTTGGCAAAACATAAGCACTTAATTGTAATTAGCACATACTTGTTGAAGTAGTTCAAAAAGTTTTTTAAAATCCAATTCACCCCCCCCTTTTAGGTTGCTTCATCGCTGGGCAACAAAGATTGAGCCCATCTTCAAGTAGACTTGGGATTGGGAACCAATTCAACTAATTACAGGATCCACTGATCCTAACTTGACCAAATTGGCCAAGATACATGACTAAAACAAAAAAAATTGAAACCAAGTACATGACTCAAAAGTAACTTATTCAGGCTTGAAGCCTTATTACATGACCCACAGATTAAAACCCTAATCAGAGATCCACAGAGGGTTGAGGAGCCTCTATCTAATCCTTTAAAATAAAAAGATAAAAGAAATCACCTACATGCATCCTAGGTCCCGCTTCATGTTTGGTATCAGAGCATGATTAGGACTTAGTTTCTCTTTAGGTACTCAGATCGGTGCTTCACCATGGCCGTTCGGTCATAGAAAAAATAGGGTTGCAAGACCCTCACACCCCATTCATAGGGGATTTCTTATGGCGTGTAGGGGTGCCGATGTGATTGACCCTTGAAGAAGAAAACAAGAAGATAAGTAATTTCAGCATCATTAAATTTCTGCATCTTGTCTAACCAGTATATAGTCTGTTTTATTGATTGTTCTTACTTGTAGAAGTATCAGAATCTATTGATTCTTTTTTTTACTGGATTACACATAAATGATAGTATTTTTTTGAATTTTTTAAGAATTTATTTTAGTCTGTAGGTTTTCTACATGCCTGATTACTTCCCAAGAACAAATCTATCCTGAAATTCCAGCAAGTCCAATTTCTGCATACTTTCATAGTTTATTTTTGCTCTTAGGTTTATCTCATTTAATTTTCAGCAACTCATATTTCTACCTATACAGATCAAAACACAAAAAAACTTTAGTTCACTTCATTAGACATCATGTGTATGCCATCATATGCATAATTAACTTAAGGGCGACAACATCATAAGATAAGGGAAGGAGGTCATTACCATTCCTTGGCCCAAAAACAACCACCCTTGCATTTCGAACATAAGCCTAACTTAATACCAATTAGCAACCTAATAGCTTAGGGACATCAACGAGTCAGGTTTAACCATTATGGAAAAATTGGTGCATACAACCCTGCAATTAGTATTGGGAAGCTGGTGTCTAAGGCAAGAGGTTTAGTGTCAAACGATCTAAGTAGTATTGTGGTTCTTTAATTGGGTCCTTGCAAAAGCAAGGGAGGCCTCCTACACAACCACCTCTTACCTGGCCAGTGAAAGGCTAGTTGTTGTGCTGTGTGTCATCTAAGTTAACCCATTATATTTGAACTCCTAGGTCTAGCAAAACTGTAGTACGTTCCTTTGTATGTTGCATGTCAACTATGTCAAGAGTCCAGTATCATCCACATCTCTAAGTCAGGTGCACCCATGGAGAACAATCTCGAGAATCAAATTAGACTCCTCACTAAGTAAATTGCCAACTTGACCCAAAAATTTGATAGAGCTGAAACAAGGTAGAAGCCTATATGGCTCATGCTAAATGTAAATCATCTAGGCCCAATTCCCTTGATCCAAGAGTCTGTTATCATAATCTTGCCCCTAAGTATAGCTCTAGGAGAGCCCAACACCCTAAACCAATCTGGGATCTCAGTGCAAGGAAACCCAATCATGATTTCTTTGACCAGGATAAGAGAGCCACTAGGTACATTGTGTTAGAAGCACCTAAATTGGTGGTGATTTTGAGTTTGAGGATTATCTTGTTTAGGAAAGAATATGGACCTATATTTTAAGGTTATAAAATAATGGTATCAGAGGATAGAAAATATAAGTTTGCCAAACCTAAGTTAGTTCACCAGGCTAGGATATACTGGGATAAGTTGAGAGAATGACTAGACAGAATGAAGAAATCCCCATAACTACATGGAGAGCCATGAAAAGCAAACTTAGAGAAGCCTACCTACCCAGATCCTATGACTCTAGAACCTATGCATCCCCCCCTTTAAGTCCACTAGAACCATGACCTATAGATCTGAACCCATGACCTATAAGCAGAATAAATCCATAGGCCATCACCCTGAGCCCCATAAGGTTAGAATCCCTAGATATGATCCCAGCATGATTAGCATATCTAGGCCAATTCTTAGTCAGATTCCTTCAAACCAGCCTACTACTTCTATCCTATTAGTTTGCGAGGAAAAGACCCCTGAACCCATTAGTGAGCCTGAGGAAAAGTAAATGAGGCTGAACCAGTCTAATTAATAAATATGAGGGGGAAGAAGGAGAACCCTCTGAAAAATTTCAGGGACAAAAGGTTGGACCCACTGAGAATTTAAATGAAGAAACTCCTGAGCCTATTAAAGAATCCAAAGGAGACATCTATGAATTAAGTCTAGTGAAGGAGTTACAAAAATAGATTACTAAGGAACCCAACCCTACCATTATAGTCTTACCTGAGGAGCCACTAGAAGAAAGCCCACTTATAGAGCCCAGTCCTAAAATCCAGGAACCCAAGAAATTTATTGAGGATTTGGCTTATTTAATCCAGTACCCTCAGGATGAGCCCCTCCTATAGTTCCCATTGAAGATCTCTTCCCTGAGATTAGTAACACATTCTTCCCTTATGCAAACCCTGTAGATATACTACAACCTCATAAGGTTAGCCTTATTAGTCTAGGATTAATCCCTGACACCCCTTCTTTATCCTACCCTACCACCAAAATACCCTGAACCCACCTTTCTTTTTTGCCCTTTCCAGAAGCCTCCAGCATTTCTATGATCATTCGATTGCATCTTGTTGAGATTAGCATACTACATACAGTCATTGCACATGTTAGGTTTGCATCTTACTTCTGGTATACTCTATGGCATTTGCTAGGAGCCCATTATAAATTTTTATGTGCATGCCAAACCAAGGTCAAACCTAGAGAGTCTATAGTCTATTAGACTATAGGAATGCATAGTTGAGTCTACACTTTGCATCATGTTAGAGTTCTACATTAAGCACTATTTAAATAATTTAGCTGATTTCCGAAGGCAGCCAAAGAATTCAAATGGAGATTCTGTAATGATTAAGCTTAGGCCTGAACGGTTTCCACTAGGGACCATTAAGAAACTTTATGCTCATGGAGCTGTCCCCTTAAAGTTATAAGGAGAGTTGGCCCTAATGCCTATGTGCTTGAGCTACCCCTGGATTATGGCATTAGCTCGACTTTCAATATCTCAGGTTTAGTCGAGTATAGGAATCGACAGCCATACCTAACGAGCCATTGGACCTGATCTATCCTTTGAGAGTGAACCTAACCCTGAGTGTCCATATCCAATTATACTTGAGAGAGGAGAACGGATCGAGCATGTCTTGGATGATCAAGCTATCATAACCCAGGGCAAAGGCTTTCAGTGTTACTTGGTCCATTGACAAGGTCGACCAGAGTCCAATGATTCATGGATTACTTTAGAGTACTTGTAGCATCTCAACCCCGACCTTCTTGAGAAATACGAAAGCCAAGTCAACCCTTACTTGACACGGTCGAGTTTCTCCTATCCCGAGAGAATTGGTGCAGGCACCAGGATTAGACAGAGGCTCCTCAACCCTCTGTGTATCTCTGATTAGGGTTTTAATTTGTTGGGTCCTGTAATAAGGCTTCAATCCTAACTAAGTTACTTTTGAGTCATGTAATTGGTTTCAATTTTTTTTTGTTTTTGTCATGTATCTTGGACAATTTGGTCAAGTTAGGGTCAATGGGTCTTGTAATTAGCTGAATTGGTTCCCAAAGCCCAAGTCTACTTGAAGATGGGCTTAAGCTTGTCTGAAGATGGGTCCATATGTGGGTATTCAAGTCAAGTCCAATTGTTGACGGATCAAGCCATCTCTCCATGCCAAGTAGAAGCGCCACTTCAGCTCATGGAGTGCCACATCATCTATGCCACATGGCATGAAGAAGTGCCACATTGCCAAGTCACTTGGGCGACCAAGACAAATGGAAGTTTTCAAAGTCAATGCCATGTTGGATGCCCCATCACACCTCCCCTTGATCCAAGCCAACAACATCCCTTCTCCACTCCCCATATCAAGCCTTTTTCCAAAGAATCATGGCCGGCCAAGGAAGGATCTTAAAATCAAATGAACATCCCTTGATTCTTGAAGGCAACCTCCCCTCTTCACTCCCCCAAATCAAGCCATTCCACCAAATCAAGGTCGGCCAAAGGGATTTTCAAATTTAAAGAGATCAAATTCAGATTTTGGGCACCCCTTGATGAAGACTTGTAACCATTTTTTATTTGAATTTTGAATGGGACTTAAGAGCTTATATAAAGGGCCCTACTCCTCTTGTAAAAATAGTTTTGATGAAATGAAAATTAAGTTTCTTCTTCCTTTAGCCCTTGTCTTCTTAGACTAGGAACCTTGTGAGAGAGTGCCTTTGTCCTTCGGGATATCGAGGGGTGAGAGGCCCTAAGTTACCTTCTTCTTTTGCAAGCCACCAATCCATCTTCAAGCTTGGATGACCTTGGAAGATCCACCTGGATGCCCAATGAGAAGAGCCCTTCTCGACCACCATCTTCAACTCTATTCCCCATCACTTCTTACTTTCTTATACCCTCTTCTTGCTGTTTTCTAACCCCTTCACTTGGTTGCTCATAGGTCCTCCTGGTGCCACGGATAGAGGAGTTGGTCTTCCTTGCCTTCGAGACCATCGGATGAAAAGTTGATGAATCCACAGGTCGAAGGCTTGATCTTCCAGGTCACATCCGTGAGTGTGAGTGAACTCAGCATCGAGCGCATCTGAATCTTTAAGGTTTGCACTCCCTAGTCTCCTAAGTTGGTATTGTCTTAAAGATAAGTCCTATCGGGGTTTCTCAATCCGGGGTCCTTTTCTTATCACTACTTAGGGGCTAGGTTTGCATGCTAGAGTCTTTTATCATTATGCAAATCCCTAAATGTATTCTTACTTCGAATTCAGGAATCGGTCAATCCCCTCAAATATAAAAACAACAAAAGAAAATTACTTGCATGCATATCATCTCTCTTAGTAGTCGTGCATCATGTTTGGTATCAAAGCTTCATCCCACAACAAACCACTACCTCAGCAGCAGTGTGAATCGCCACTTGGTCTATATGGGTATAAAATATAAGGGTGATTGGCTTTAGTGCAAGTGGGAGATTGAAAGAAAAGTGCCCCAAAAGCCAATCTTTGTAAGGGTGTTTTAGTAATCTTCCAACTTATGTATGACATTATAATATTAATAAAGTATTTTGTTCATCATACTGATGTGTCTTATTTAAAAATTATGATGAACCCCATAGATTAGGATAATTGAATTGGAATTATGATGGAGATCATAAAAGTGAGACCTAAGTTCTTATAAATCCTAATCTAAAAGGTTCCTAGTCATAGGATCATCGATTTGGGGATCGATGCTTTCAGAAAGACTAGCTTCACCTATGTATGCTCGATAGAGAAGGTGGCTAGTCTTAAAGCCACTTATATAGAAACACTAATATAAGGATAAGGGTGCTCATCAGGGTATGAGTTCACTGAACTGATCCGTACTGAGAATATAT
Organism: Areca catechu; assembly: GCA_021397845.1. Lineage (NCBI taxonomy): Eukaryota > Viridiplantae > Streptophyta > Magnoliopsida > Arecales > Arecaceae > Areca > Areca catechu. Next base: position 118,000,312 of record CM038040.1, on the reverse strand, counting down.
TATGGAAGTCTTACTACCTGTCAAGAGATAGTTCTCATAGTGAAAGTTGTGCAAGTGATCTTTAGACCTGAGATCACCGTGGTTCCTTATGCATACTAAGCCATGTTTTGGTTCATACTCACTCATGACATTGAGTCATGTATGGGATGTTCTCGATATGGTGGAAGGTATATGAAGGATGTGAGTGGATCAACAAGGAAACGATCATTCCTAGTAAGAGAAAATGTTATCCCAAATAATCTCTTTGATTGATGACTCAGGTAGTCTTTGATCAAAGCAGAATGAGATTAGAAATGATTTCTAATCAATCATTAGCAAGTCATCATTATTGAAGTGAGATTCTAAATGACTAAGTTCTAGTTTTTGACAATTATCCATACCCATCACTTATTCAGGATAAAGGGAGATCGAAAGATTGAATTGCATGGTAACTTTCCACTAAAGGGTATATTTGTACCTTCTATTAATTTCTCATCTTCCGGGTAGGAATGACACATTGCTAGATGTTAATCATGTCTTGTAGGTTTTCATGAATCAATTCGATTGAATTCATGATTCAATTCCAAAGCTAGTTCGAATTGGCAACTTAGGTCGGCTCAATTTGACCTAATTAGGTCAAATCAAATTTGATTGGATCGAATTGGCTTAGACCTAGACCTACTACTGGCTAGATGTGAAATCCAAAGGGTCACACACATTAGGGAATTGGCCTAGGAAGTCAATTGATATTTAATTAGGGTCATGGGATCCTAATTGATTAGCTAGATTGCACACTAGCATGTGTAGGCTAACCTAACTCCTAACCCAAATTGAATTGGGTCTAAAGGTTGCTAAATGGACTAACCATTTGTGAGAGACCTAAATTGGGTTGAGTCCTAAGTGGGATGAAATTATCAAAATTTATCTGATAATTTTTGGACATTGTATGCGCCATATATCAAGAGTCCCAATGGCATGGGACTCTTGGCACCAAAATTGAGTGCTCGACAATAAATGGACATAGAAGGACAAGAGTCCTTCTACCTGATAACCACTTATATGGTGATAAAATCATATTTAATCCCCTTCATTTGACACCTATATTGGATATGCTTTGACTAGTCAAACGTAGCATATGGTGTGGAGAAAGTTGACCGATAAGTGAAGAGCCGTGACTCTTCACTATTGGCATGCAGAATGAAATGAATTCCTTCTACTTTCAGGAACTCATTTAAATTTGAAAGGTGGCATCCCTTGGCTATGTTTCATCCTTATCTGAATTGGGTAATCACCACTGAAAGAAGAAATTGGCGAAGAAGTTTTGGTGCGCATGAAGTGAAGGGTTGCATTCCTTCACTGTTGCCGCCAGTTATGATAGTAGAGATTCTTTCTAATTTAAGGAACTTATATGATGAACAAGTCTTTTCATTTCCATGCCAATTAAGAAGCCTTATCATCGGTTACATGCCATGTGGCAAGAAGAAAAAATCCCAAAATAATCAGAAGAATCGTTTAGGGTGGTTTGTGCAAGAAGGGTCTTGACTCTTCAAGATAAGACTCCTTAATGAAGGGTCTTATTTGATCAGTTGATAGACAGATCAAAGGCTGATGAAGAGGCATGATTGGTGCCCTCCCTTCTCTTATAAATAGACTATGGTGTTATGCCGAGAGAATCTTAGAAATTATCTTTATTTCTTACACACTCCAAACTCTCTTACACTCTATCCTCCTTATCTCTTCCTTCCTTTGTTAAGACTTAGGTCTTTGTCTTAAGACAAGTCCACCATTTTAAGACAAGGACTTAGGAAGACAACTAGGAAGTATTAGAAAAAGATAAGAGTAGATTTGGAAAGTGCTCGAAGTGCTCTATTGAAGGGAGAAGATCTAAGAGAAAGGCTGCTGAAGGTTGAAAGACCATTAGAAGAGTCCCAGTTGATCAAGCAACCTACAAAGGAGTGGTTCCTAAGTTTGATTCCTGAGTGGATCACCTCTGGAGGGCTTGCATTTGTGAGCCTAGTGGAAAGAAAAGGAATTAGCATTCTAGGTATTTTTTTGAACCCTAATTTAGTGACTTTTAATTGTAATGAATAAGTGATCTCGGGCTTAGGGTTACAAGTCATTGGAGTTTGAAAAATGAAATTTTTTGAAATCCATGCTTCTACTGCATCACCAAAACCTAATAGTGGTATCAGAGCCCTCTTATTTCATTCAATTAATGGTCAATTGAATATGCTTATGTGTTTTTAATATGATCATATATGGGAATCATATTTTGATGCATGGCACTAAATAGGTTTTAGTTATATATTGAATGATTATATGATTTTATGTGTGATTAATTCAATCACATATTTGAAATGTGTTATATCCTAGTAACTGCTTCAGATTGGGTTAGTCACCAGGCTATCAGATCATAGGAGTTATTTAGGGTTTCATGGCTCTCTCTTCCCATTCAATGGGATCTCCTATGGTGTGTAGGGGTGCCACTGTGGCCATATACCATGAACAAGTAAGGTGATTGGATTGATATTACAATCATACTTGTGGTATGATGGAATGAATATCATGTCATATATGTATGGTTATGAATACATTATGATGTTATAAATGTTAGGTTTTATGATGTCATGAATGTTAGGTTGACATGATTAAATCTATATTAGGATGTGTTAGAGACCATCAAAGCCCTCATAAAAATTATATTTAGTCGTAGTATAATTTAATCATGATGCATATCCGATTAGGGTTCGATTGGCCAATTGGTGTCTAGGCAAAGTGGTTCTAGGAAGGTAAAGGGAATAAGGTTTTTAATTGGTTTAGTTGTCTTACTTGGCCAATTCAATTGGTGTCTAAGGAAAGCAATGGGGGGACCCCCTCATCTCTCTCAGTTACCCGGCCAATGTGTTCACATCTAAATCATAAATTGGAAATGCTAATTGATTAAGCACACTACAAACTGCCTTCCTTAATGCTAAGCAAAATTTATGTCAACACTGTAGTAGGTTTGTTGTGTACACACAAGGCCAGCTCTAGCATTTGGTATAAAATTTGTCTTGGTGCACCTAGTGCTTTATATAGCATTACTGATAATGTTGCCTTGTTATGTACACACAAGGGCAACATTATTCAATCATGGCTACGGAAATGAAGGGTCTGACAAAACTAAGACATTATAATTTGTTGTGCACACACAAGGCTATAAATGTCTTCGAGGCAAAAGTTAAGTTGAGAATTGCAAGGGATGCAATTGGAAGGGTCATTCCTACCCTTGAACTTATAAGTGTTTGTTGTGTACACAAGGCATTTATAAGGAATTTGGATCTCAACCCCACTAAGGAAGCCCTAGGAGGGTTTCTCGCTTACCATAGTTGAGGGTTATGGTATTTGATAGAAAATAGTGGGAGACACAATTAGAAGCAAAAGTCTTTATCTAATTGTGAATATCATCATGAGTGGTCTGCTTATAGTTATTCTTTACTTACTACAGATTGTTATTATGGCTTCTACTCTTTCACTGCGGGGCATCTTGGATGCCAATAAGTTGACCGATCTAAATTATGTGGATTGGTTGAGGAACTTGAGAATTGTATTAGCTCAAGAGGAAATTGCCTATATCCTTGATACTCCTGACCTACATCTGGTAGGAGAGGATGCTACTGAGGAGGAAAGATCCACATATAAAATGTGGCAAGATGATAGCATAACTATCACGTGCATCATGTTGGCCTTAATGAGTAATGAGTTACAGAGGCAACATGAGGAAACGGAACCTCAGTCCATATTGCTCAATCTTAAGGAGCTATATGGAGAGCATAGTCGGACTGCTCAATATGAAATATCGAAGCAGTTGTTCCGAGCACAAATGAACCCTAAGAGTAGCTTCCAAAAAAGGAAAAAGGCAAAGAAGCCCTTTTCTAGTGGAACCTTCTATCACTATGGAAAGCAAGGGCACTGGGAAAGAATTGCAAGTTATATCTTGCAAGTCATAAGCAGGATGCTGTGGGATGCATCCAAAAGTTTATACATGATATAAACAAACTTATCATTAGTTTCTTCAGCTTCTAATACATGGATATTGGATACAGCATGTGGATCTCATGTCTGCAAGTCATTGCAGGGGTTGTGGAGACCCAGAAGCTTGAAGAAGGATGACTTCAAGCTATTTGGCATGAGTGGTGATCTCATTCATGTTGAAGCTGTTTGCACCTATCTGATGTTATTGCCATCAGGCAATATTCTTGAATTAAAAGAGTATTATTATGTACCCAACATTATAAAAAATATTATTTCTATACTGTTATTGTTGAAACAAGGTTATGAAATAAATATTTCGAGCCATGCATGCTTGATCTTCTTTTCAAAGAAGTTCTTTGGTTGTGGTACATTTGTTAATGGTCTTTTATTCTACAACCTAATGATGAAGTTATGCTTGTTGAAAACAAGAAGAGAAAGAGAGATGATATAAATGTCATATATCTCTGGCATGTCGTTTGGGTCATATTAGTGAGTCTAGGATAAACAAGTTGTATAAAAAATTTCTTTAATCCTTTTAATCATGAATCATTAAAAACTTGTGAGTCCTGTCTCATGGATAAGATGACTAAATCTCCATTCACTAGACATGGAGATAAGGTAACTGAGTTGTTAGGTCTAGTACATACAGATGTGTGTGATCCTATGACAACCTAGGCCAGAGGAGGATACTCTTATTTCATCAGTTTTACTGATGACTTATCAAGGTTCGATATGTGTATCATATGAAACACAAGTCCGAAGCTTTTAAATAATTCAAAGAGTATCAAAGTATAGTTGCCAAACAAACTAGGCATAGTATTAAAATCCTTGATCTGATAGAGGAGGAGAATATTTGTCTAGTGAATTTCTAGATCATCTTAAAAACAAAGGAATTCTCTCTAAATGGACCCCTCCATATATGCCACAGTTAAATGGTATAGTAGAAAGGAGGAACCGAACCTAGTTGGATATGGTACGGTCCATGATGTGCTTCATAGATCTTCCAATATCCTTCTAGGGTTATGCCCTAGAGACTGCTACCCACATACTAAACAGGGTGCCATCAAAGGCTATTAAGACCACTCCATATGAATTATGGAATGGGAAAAGGCCAAGTCTTAAATATTTTAAGATTTAGGGTTGCCCTGCTTATGTCAATAAAGTTTTTGGACATAAGCTAAGTGCTAGGGCTGACAAGTGCAGGTTTGTAGGATATCCTGAAGAAGGTATGGGTTACCTTTTCTACCATCCTACTGAGCAAAAGGTATTTGTTAGTTGGCATGCCACATTCTTGGAAAAGGAGTTTATCCAAGAAAAGGGCAATGAGAGGATATTTGAACTTGAAGAAGTTCAACCTATACCTAAAACAATTTTTAACTAGATGTTCCTACGATTTAAAACAACCACAACACACACCTCCTCTCCATAGGTCAGAGAGAGTGCAAAGTGCACCTCAGATATTGCTTTGTCATTAGGAATGATAATGAAGCCAGTATCATATATGATGCGGGACTAATATGCATGCAATTCTTTTTGTATGTTTTATATGGGGTTAGGTGATTAATTCCTAATTTTTAGATCAAAATTAGTTGTAGGGAATTTTGTATGAAATTTTGAAGCAATGCATGCAGATTAGGACCTAGAAAAGTACTAAAGAAGGATCGCCGGGGCTGATAAGCCTCGGTTAGGGCAAGTTCTCCTACAATAATTACTAGGTAGAGGGGGTGTACCTGACAATGTCTGAAGCACCCGTTGAAGATCGCAGCGAAGGGATCTCTCATTCCTCGATGGATGCGGCCTGGAAAACTAAGCCAATGACCCGTGGATACCCGGCTTTCTGCTCGGTGGTCCGATTGAGGCTTGGCTGGAGTCGTTGGATTCGTAGGAACTCGTGGACCTACAAACAACCTGTCAGGGGTTAGAAAACTCAGAGAAAATCAAGAAAACAAAGGAAAATAGCAAAGGAAAGAAAGTTTTGGAGGGGGCTCGAAGGATGGTGGGCTGCAGGAAAATGGTTGCAAACACCGGGAAGAAGAACTCTCAAACCCCTTTATGCACACAGCAGGATAATCACTCAAAGCAATAGAAGAACTCAAGGTTTATTTCATATATCAAAATCTGCCTTCATATAAGAGACTAGGGTCCTTTAAATAGACCCTTAACCTTGGGCTCCAAGTAAGGGTACATTAGTCTTTACATAATCCTCCTTTTCCTCTCAAACCCTAGCTAGAAAATAAGGAAACATTAGGTAGAAAATCCCTAAAAATTCTCTTGACTTGGTCAACACTCCAAGGATGCCTAGGGGGGCGTGTTGGGCTTCTAGGAGCAGCAAGAGGCCAGCCCAAAGGGGCTCGGGCACATGGGTTGGGCCTCTAGAAGCTAGGGTGGCCTGGTAGCCAAGTAGCAGGAATATTCTCTGGTATCTTGCTTCTTAGGGACTTGGGCTTGGCGCCTGGGCTTGATTTCTTTGGGCTAGATGCAGATGGACCTCTAAAATCATGGATGCCTTGGTATATGATATTTTTGGTATCTGGAAGGGAATCTTGGCATCTGGAGGGCATTTGAAAGGAATCAGGTTTTCTGAATTTTTCCTCAAAGGGTCTTCAAATCTTCAAGCTGGGTTGGACTTGGGTTATACTTCCATGTCTTCAATCTGGTTGCACTTGGTCTTCACTTGTATGATGTGGTCTTGAGTCTTCAATATGGTTGAATAGGACTCAAAAAAATAAAATTAGCTCGACATGAGCTGACAACACTAGACTGAACTAGCTCAACATGAGCTGACTAGTACAAAACTGAAACTCAAATACTCAAATAACAACTAAAATGGACTCAGATAGGCTAAGCCCTTATTACAGATGGACTCATAAATTATTGATCAATTCATAGAGGGTTGAAAAGCCTCTATCTTATTTTGGTGCCTTTGGTGTCCCCACCAATATAGGATGATGATCCTATGACCTATATGGAGCTATCACGAGTGGGGACTCTGACAAATGGTTGGAAGCCATAAAATTCGAGATGGAATCCATGTACTCTAATCAGGTTTGGACATTAATTGATCCACCTGAGGGAGCAAACCCAATCGGGTGTAAATGGGTCTACTTAGAAGAAGATTGGAGCAGATGGTCAAGTAGACACCTATAAGGCCAGGCTGGTGGCGAAAGGTTTCAAACAAAAACATGGCATTGACTATGATGAAACTTTTTCACCAGTAGCCATGCTCAAGTCAATTTGGATATTGCTTGTTATAGCTGCATACTATTATTATGAGATATGGCAAATGGACGTAAAGATTGCTTTCATTAATGGATACCTTGAAGAAGAAGTCTATACGTCATAGCTAGAAGGTTTGTCTCAAGTGAGAGACCAAACCAAGTATATAGGCTTAACAAGTCCATTATAGATTAAAATAAGCATTGAGGAGTTGGAACATCTGCTTTGATTAATAATCAAAGAGTTTGGTTTCATCAAGAATGTGGATGAACCATGTGTGTACAAGAAGACAAGTGGAAGTGCCCTTGTTTTCTTGGTTTCATATGTCGATGACATACTCATCATTGGGAATGATATCCCAATGTTGCAATTGATCAAGTCTTGGCTATCAAAGCAGTTTTCTTGAAGGATTTGGGAGAGGCATCCTATATACTAGGTATAAAGATATACAGAGATAGATCTAAGAGGATGCTTGCCTTATCCCATCCAGGTACATTGACTTAGTGTTGAAGAGATTCAACATTGAAGGAAGTAAGAAAGGATACTTGCCCATGAGTTAAGGCATACACCTCTCTAAGAAGATGTCTCCTAAGACACCAGAGGAGAGAGAGAGAATGAGTTTGATCCCTTATGCTTCGGCTGTTGGATCAATTATATATCCATGTTATATACCAGGCCTGATATTGCTTATGCCTTGGGCATAGTAAGCAGGTTCCAAGCTGATCTAGGAGAGGATCATTGGAAAACTGTGAAAAACATTCTTAAGTATCTTAGAACTAAAGATGTTTTCCTAATATATGGTGGATCAGAGTTGAAACTAAAAGGATGTATAGATTCTAGTTTTCAATCAGATCCGGATGATAGCATATCCATATTGGGGTATGTTTTCATCCTATATGGTGGTGCAATGAGTTGGAAGAGTACAAAGTAGTCAACTGTAGCTGACTCAGTCACCGAGGTAGAATACATAGCTACAAGTGAAGCCACAAAGAAGCAGTGTGGATGAAGAAATTTATCATGGAGTTGGGCATGGTTCCTGCTATACAACAATCGGTGCTACTTTATTATGATAACACTGGAGCTATTGCACAAGTGAAGGAACCAAGGTCTTTCATAAGTTCAAGCACATCCTAAGACACTTCCACCTCATTCGAGAGATCATAGAAAGATAAGATGTTCTCGTTGAATGAGTTGATACAAAGCAATATAGCAGATCCATTCACTAAAGCACTACATCAGCAGTAGTTTGATCACCACTTAGTTTGTATGGGTATAAATACAAGGGCGATTGACTTTAGTGTAAGTGGAAGATTGAATGAAAAGTATCCTAAGAGCCAATCTTTATATGGATATTTTAGTAATCTTTCAACTCATGTATGATATTATAATATTAATAAAGGTATTTTGTTTCATCATACTGCTGTGTCTTATTTAAAGATTATGATGAATCCCATAGATTAGGACAATGAAATTAGGGTTATGATGGAGATCATAACAGTGAGACTTAAGTTTCTATAAATCCTAATCTAAAAGGTTCCTAGTCGTAGGATCATCGATACAGGGATCGATGCTTCTGGAAAGACTAGCTTATCCTATGTATGCTTGATGGAGAGGGTGTTGGTCTCACAGCCACTTGTATGCAGACACTAATACAAAGATAAGGGTGCTCATCAAGGTATGAGTTCACTAAACTAATCTACACTGAGAATATCTTATGGAAGTCTTCCTACTTGTCAAGAGATAGTTCTCATAGTGGAAGTAGTGCAAGTGATATTTAGACCTGAGATCACCATGGTTCCTTATGCACACTAAGCCATGTTTTGGTTCATACTCACTCATGACATTGAGTCATGATGGGGTGTTCTTTGATATGGTGGAAGGTGCATGAAGGATGTGAGTGGATCACAAGGAATCGATCATTCCTAGTAAGAGAAAATGTTATCCCAAGTAATCTCTTTGATTGATGACTCAGGAAGTCTTTGGTCAAAGTAGAATGAGATTACAAGTGATTTCTAATTAGTTATTAGTAGAGTCATCATTATCAAAGTGAGATTCTAAATGACTAAGTGCTAGGGTTTGACAATTATCCATACCCATCACTTATCCGGGATAAAGGAAGATCGAAAGATTGAATTGAAAGGTAACTTTCCACTGAAGGGTATTTTGGTACTTTCCATAAAATTTCTCATCTTTCAGGTAGGTATGACATGTTGCTAGATAACAATCATGTCTTGTAAATTTTCATGAATCAATTTGATTGAATTCATGAGTCAATTCGAAGCTAGTTCAAATTGGCAACTTAGGTCAGCTCAATTTGACCTAATTAGGTCAAATCGGATTCAATTGGATCAAATTGGCTTAGACCTAGACCTACTGCTAGCTAGATGTGGAATTCAAAGGATCACAAATATTAGGGAATTGGCCTAGGAAGTCAATTGGTATTTAATTAGGGTCACAGGATCCTAATTGGTTAGCTAGATTACACACTAGCATGTGTAGGCTACCTAACTCCTAACCCAAATTGAATTGGTCTAAAGATTGCTAAATGGACTAACCAATTTATGGGAGACCTAAATTGGGTTAAGTCCTAAGTGAGACAAAATTATCAAATTTATCTGATGATTTTTGGACATTTTATGTGCCATATATCAAGAGTTTCAATGGCAAGGGACTCTTGGCACCAAAATTGAGTTCTGGCAAATAAAGGGACACAGAATGACCAAGAATCCTTCTGCTTGATAATCACTTATATGGTGATAAGTACATTTAATCCCCTTTCATTTGACACCCATATTGGATATACTTTGACTGGTCAAAGGTAGCATATGGCATGAGATAGTTGACCGACAAGTGAAGAGTTGTGACTCTTCACTGTTGGCATGCAAAAAGAAATGAATTCCTTCTACTTTCAGGAATTTATTATATCTAAAAGGTGCTGTCCCTTGGCTATGTTTCATCCTTATCTGAATTGGGTAATCATCGATGGAAAGAAGGAATGGTGGAGAAGTTTTTGGCATGCATGAAGTGAAGTGTTGCATCCCTTCATTGTTGCTACCAGTTATGATAGCAGAGTCTTTCTGCTTTAAAAAACTTATGATGAATAAGTCTTTTCACTTCCATGCCAATTGAGAAGCCTTATCATCAGTTACATTCCATGTGGCATGAAGAAAAATCCCAAAATAATCAGAAGGATCGGCTAAGGGTGGTTGGTGCATGAAGGGTCTTGACTCTTTATGATAAGACTCCTTCTTAATGAAGGGTCTTATTTGATCTGTTTATAGACAGATCAAAGGCTGATGAAGAGGCATGATTGGCGCCCCCCCTTCTCTTATAATAGCCTATGTGAAAGGATTATGCCCTAAAGGCCAATCGAAATGTTGTATTTCGATGGGATTTTCTTTTGTATCCCAAACCAATGTATTGACATTATCAATTAATAAAGACAATTTATTTTCATCATATGTTGTGTCTTATTAATTTAATTAAGATATGATGAACCCCATAGATTAGGGCTATGGTTCTAGGTTATGATGAGATCATACCAGTGAGACCTAAAGCCTTAAAATCCTAATCTAGAATATTCCTGGTCGATGGGATATTGAGTAGGGGATCAATGTTTCCGGTAAGACCAGCACATCCTATGTATGCTTGGTGAAGAGGGTGACTGATCTCACAGTCACTTGTGTTTGACACTAATACTAGGATGTGGGTTCTCATTAGAGAATGAGTTCACTGAATGGATCCAGCTTGAGAACATCTAATGGAATCTTATCTGTTTGTCAATAGATGGTTCTCATAGTGGGAGTAGTGCATGTGGTCCTTTGACCTAAGATTTCCATGGTATCATGTATGCATGAATTCATGCTTTGGTTCATACTCAATCATGACACTGAGTCATACATGGGGTGATACTGGGTATGGTGGATTACATATGGACGTTGTGAGTAGGTCAAAAAGGAATCGATCAACCCTAGTAAGAGGGAAGCGCATCCAGATGATTTCAATCAAATGAAGATTCGGGAAATCTTTGATCAAAGTATGAACATTAGAAATAGCTTTTGATGGTTCATTATGAATCATCAATATCAGATTGAGCAAGGAATGAAAATGAAATTGGATTTGACAAGTATCCATGTCTATAGTCATATTCAGGGTGCAAGTAGATCGAAGGACTGAATTGTCCGGTAACTCACCACTGAAGGGTATTTTGGTAAATCCATCAAAATTTCTCATCTTCTGGATAGGCATGATATGTTGCTAGACGTCAATCTTGTCTTGTAGGTCTTCATGAACCAATTGATTTGATTTCATGAGTCAATTCGATGTGATTCGAATTGGACAATTAGGTGAGCCAATTTGACCTAATTAGGTCAACGGGTTCGATCGGATTGAATTAGCTCAAACCTAAACCTACTGCTGGCTAGATGTGGAACCCAATGGGTCACACACAATAAAGACTTGGCCAAGGAAGTCATTCATGATTTAATTAGGATCATAGGATCCTAATTGGTTAGCCGGATTACATACTGGCATATGTAGGCTAACCAAATTCCTAACCCATTAGATTGGGTCTGGTTGCTTGCTAATTAGGCTAACCTAATTTTGGAAAACCTAAATTAGGTTGAGTCCTAAGTGGGTCTAGCCTAATCAGAGCTAAATCTGATTTTAATTTGGATTTAAGGGCATTTTAGGCGCCATACATGAAGAGTCCCAATGGCATGGGACTCTTGTACCTAAATGATACATTAATTTTGAAAGGGCACAGAATAAGCTATAGATCTCTGATTTGAATATAATTTATATGGTCAGAAAGAAAATTTATGCTCTTTCCAATGACACCCATATTGCTTATGTTTGACTAGTCAACATTCTTTAAAATTTGCGTGGAAGAAGGATGGCGCGCACGGTGCATGTAGAGTCGCAACTCTTCATATGGCGCGCAGTTCTGATGGAGAGTCCTTCTGCTATCAAGACTCTTCATAATCTTTGATGTTTAGAGATTTAATAGGTACCTCTTGGCTTCCTATGGACTAGTAATTGACATGTGGCAAGTGAGAATTCGTCTAGATAAAGAAGGGATGTAATAAGGCCTTCGGTGCATGAATGGGCTTATTAGATATGATTTTTCAAGCCAGATAACTTCTCTTCGGTCTTAAAAAATCATATCTGATAAGTTGATGGAGGACATATCACACGCTCCTCTTGTATCTATAAATAGGGGACGGTGAAATGAGTCTAATAATGAAGAATTCCACCGAAGTATTATTCTGAGTGTCTCTCTCTCCCTCCTTCTTTCTTTAAGACAAAACTTGTCTTGTTAAGACAAGGTCTTTTCTACTAGAACAAGGCTTTGTTTTAGGACATAAGTATAAGGAGTCCTAGAGGAGGGTTGTCCTAAAACTAAGAGTAGTTTAGGAGAGTGTCTTTAGTGCCCTAAAGTAGGACAGGGTGTCCTACAGTGGTCAATAGATCAAAGGCTACCGAAAGAGTTCCACTTATCCAAGCAACTTGAAGGAGTTCTTCCTTGGTCCGAGTATCGTGTGGATCACCGTTGGAGGGCGAACGTTTGGGTGCCTGGTGGAGAAGAAGGCTGAATCAGGGTTTTCTTCATTGGATTGGATACTAGTGGTTCAAGTTGGTGCCTAAACTCTAGTTTATATTATATATGCATGTTTGTATGTTTTAATTCCTAGTAAGGAGGTCTTGGTTTAAGGGTTCGGTAGTGGCTTCATAATAAATTTCTTAAATCCAAGCTTCCGCCCTGGTCACCAAAACCCTTACAGTAGTATCAGAACCACCTTATTAGGGTTAAATCATACAAAATTTGAAGTTGCCCAATTTTGTAGGACTCTTGAGATTACCCATTTTGGTAGGACTCTACAAAATTTGAAGTTGCCCATTTTGTAGGACTCTTGAGGTTGCCCATTTTTGTAGGACTCTACAAAATTAAAGTTGCCCAATTTTGTAGGACTCTACAAAAGTTTAAAGTTACATATGATTGATATATTTATGCATATATGTTTGTCACTGGTTAGGGTTTTCACTTAAACCTTAACCGATATAGAGATATGTTTAGCTTTCTAGTCATCATACTGAAATAAGGTTGTCCTGGCATAATGGTGGATCCATTATGTGGTAGATGGTTGTCCTAGTATGATGACACACTTGGCACATTATAAAATGATATATGATGCATGGTTGATGAATGGTAATATTAGAATGTGCTTTTGTTTGAATTGCCCTCTATTAAAATTATATTAAGTTGTAGTGTCATATACCAAAAGCAAAATAATCAAGATGACTAGTTGATCATTCGGTGTCTAGGAAAAGTGGTTCATGATCGGTAAAGGGGACATGGTTTTTAATTGGTTCCGTTGGCTGACCTAGCCAATTTTTATTGGTGTCTAGGAAAGCAACGGGGGGACTCCCACTACTCTCCCACTTACCTGGCCGATAAGATTAACTTAATTCTTGATTGATATGCTTAGTGTAATATTCACTACATTAGGCGTTCCTTCATGCTAGGTAATTATTATGTTATGATCCGTATTAGGTTTGTTGTGTACACACAATGCCTATTATGGTAACTAACATAATTTTGGCCTGGGGCATTTGATGCTTATGGAATGATTTAATATAATACTTTGTGGTAAACACACAAGGATATTATTATTACAATCATGACTATAAAGGAATGAAGGGTCTTACTTAACTAAAAATATTATAGTTTGTTGTACACATACAAGGCTATTAATATTTTAGAGGCCAGGTTTTGTTGAGAATTGAATGAGATACAATTGGAAAGAGTTTTCCTACCTTTGAACTTATAAAAGATTTGTTGTGTACACACAAGATCTTTTATAAGGAATTAGGATCTCAACCCCACTAAGAAAACCAATTAGGGTTTCTCGATCATCATATAGAGGGTTATGATGCTTGATAAAATAGTGGGAGACATAATTATGTTAAAGTCCTAATTTATTATGTTTTGTCAACATTGGTTGTTTGCTTATGTTATGTTCTTTGTTAATGTAGATTAAATGGCCTCTTTACTCTCACTCCGTAGTATACATGATGCCAATAAATTGACAGGACCGAACTATATTGACTGGTTGAGAAACCTAAAGATAGTACTTAGCCAGGAAAAACTTTCTTACATTCTTGATACCCCTACCTTGGAACCTTTAGGGGAAGATGCCTCGTAAGAGGAAAAGATCACATACAAGATGTGGCAAAATGACTCACTCACTATCAAATGTATCATGCTTGCCTCTATGACCAATGAGTTGCAGAGGCAACATGATAGCATGGACACTAACTCCATACTGCTCAATCTAAAAGAGCTATATAGAGAACATAGTCGAATTGATAGATATGAGATATCTATGCAGTTGTTCCGTGCGAGAATGATAGAAGGTATATCCATACAAGACCACATACTGATGGTTATTGACCTGATCACTCGATTAGGTCAATTGGGTTTTGTTATGGATGGAGAGTTGAATCAGGATTTGATCCTGTAGTCACTCCGGGAGTCATTTTCATAGTTATTATCTTAATTATCATATGAACAACTTAACACTTCCTTGCTTGAGCTGTTAGACATGTTAAAAACAGCAGAGAGCCATTTAAAGAAAAATAAGGCTCCACTTCTTCTTGTGGATGGGATCAACAAGAAGAAGTCAGGCAGAAAGGGTTCCAAGAGGAGATTAAACCCAAAAAGGGGCATCAAGAAGAAGAAAGGAAAGAAGGCCTCAGTACAGATGACTTGCTTTCATTGTGGTAAGCAGGGTCATTGGAAGAAGAACTGCAAGGCTTACCTTGCAGGTGTGAAGCCTGGTGCATCGGATGCACCAAAAGGTATGAAAGAAGTTCATACTATTTTGTCATTGCATTCTTCCATTTCAAATACTTGGGTATTGGATACCGCCTGTGGTCATAATATCTGCAAATCATTACAGGGGCTACAGAGGCTTAAAGTATTGAAGGAAGGAGACTTCGAGCTCTACAGTGCTGGAGGAGAGTCCATCCAAGCAGAGGCCGTAGGGACTTATATCTTGAAGTTACCTTCGGGAAGATTTTAGAGCTGAGAGATTGTTACTATATGCCAAAGGTCATTAGAAATATCATATCTGTACCCTTATTACTTAGACAAGGTTATACTATGAATGTGATGAGCAATGGTTGCTCAATCAGCTTTTCTAATGAAATTATATGTTGTGGCGTATTTTGCAATGGTCTTTTAACTTTATCCATTAATGACAATATACTTCATGTAAGTAACAAACGAAAGAGAGATGATGTAAACAATACTTTACTCTAGCACTGTCCGCTTGGACATATTAGTGAGACTAGGATTAGCAAGTTATACAAGGAAAATTTCCTTAATCCTTATGATTATGAATCATTAGGAACTTGTGAATTATGTCTCATGGGTAAAATGGCCAAGACTCCATTTAGTGGACATAGAGAAAGGACAACGAGTTATTAGGCTCATACATACAGATGTATGTGGGCCTATGACAACTCAGGCCAAGGGTGGATACTCTTATTTCATCACGTTTACTGATGATTTTTCAAGGTACGAATTTGTGTATCTTATGAAACATTAGTCTGATGCCTTTGATAAATTTTTAGAGTATCAAAGTATGGTAGAGAAACAAATGGGGAAAAGTATTAAAATCCTTCGATCAGATCGAGGAGGTGAATACTTATCCACCGAGTTTCTCGATCACCTTAAAAAAAGGGGATTATCTCTGAATGGACCCATCCTTACACACCACAATTAAATGGTGTTGCTGAAAGGAGGAATCGTACCTTATTAGATATGGTACGGTCCATGATGTGCTTCAGAGTTACCTGTTTCCTTCTGGGGATATGCCTTGGAAACCACGCTAATATCTTAAATAGAGTACTATCTAAATCTGTTTCTAGCACTCCATATGAGATATGGAGGGGTAAGAAATCCAATCTTAAGTATCTTAAGATATGGGGATGTCCAACCTATGTCAAAAGAAATTTTGGACATAAGCTGGAGCTAGAGCAGATAAGTGTCTATTTGTAGGATATCCTGAAGATAGTATAAGATATCTATTTTACCACCCTACTGAACAAAAAGTTTTTGTCAGTAGGCATGCCACTTTTCTGGAGAAAGAGTTCATCCTACAAAAGGGCAGTGGGAGAAATATTGAACTTAAAGAAGTTCAACAAATAGATACATCTCAACCAAATGATAACATAGTTAGTATAGAACCAGAACACACCACTCCTATCTATATGTTTGATAGGGTGTGTCATGCACCTGAGAGGTATGGGTTTATTATTGAAATTAATGAAGCCCGGATCATTGAAAATGATGAGCCTCTAACCTATACGGATGCTGTCATAAGTAGGGACTCAGACAGATGGCTGGAAGCCATGAGATTCGAAATGGACTCCATGTATGTCAACCAAGTGTGGACATGGTTGATGCACCAGAGGGTGTTACCCTATTGGATGCAAATGGGTCTATAAGAAAAAGATTGGGGCAGATGGCCAAGTCGAAACTTATAAAAATAGATTAGTGGCTAAGGGTTTCAGACAAAAACAGGGAATAGATTATGATGAAACATTTTCTCCGTTGCCATGCTCAAATCTATTCGGATCATGCTTGCTATAGCAGCATATCATGATTATGAAATCTGGCAGATGGATGTGAAAATCGCATTCCTTAATGGTTTCCTTGAGGAAGAGGTCTATATGTCACAGCCAGAAGGTTTTGTCTTGGAGACTAAACCTAATCAGGTATGTAGGCTGAAAAAATCCATTTATGGATTAAAGCAAGCATCCAGGAGTTGGAACATCCGATTTGATAAGATAGTCAAAGAGTTTGACTTATCAAAAATGAGGATGAACCTTGTGTGTACAAGAAGACTAGTGGGAGTGCCATAGTTTTCTTGGTTCTGTATGCGGATGACATACTCCTCATTGGGAATGATATCCCAATGTTACAATCAATCAAGGTATGGTTATCTAAACAGTTTTCCATGAAAGACTTGGGAGAAGCATCCTATATACTGGGTATCAAGATCTATAGAGATAGATCTAGGAGGATGCTAGGCTTATCCCAGTCTAGGTACATTGACCAAATGCTAAAGCGATTTAGCATGGAGGGAAGTAAATGAGGTTACTTGCCCATTGGTCATGGCATACATCTTTCTAAGAAGATGTCTCCTAAGACACCTGAAGAAAGAAATAGAATGAGTTCTATACCTTATGCTTCAGCTGTAGGATCTATAATGTATGCTATGTTATGTACCAGGCCTGATGTGGCATATGCCTTAGGTATAGCCAGCAGATTTCAGGCTGATGCAAGAGAGGATCCCTGGAAGGTTGTGAAAAGTATTCTTAAGTACTTCAGAAGGACTAAGCATATTTTTCTAATATACAGAGGATCTAATCTTAAACTGGAAGCTTATTCAGATTCTAGTTTTCAATCGGATCCAGATGATAGCAAATCTATTTCAGGATATGTTTTTACCCTAAATGGAGGAGCTGTAAGCTGGAAGAGTTCTAAACAGCAGACTGTAGCTGACTGAACAACTGAGGCAAAATACATTGCGGTTAGTGAAGCTGCCAAGGAAGTTGTCTGGATGAAGAAGTTCATCTCAGAGTTGGGCGTTGTTCTGAAGATTGAAGGTCCAGTACCACTTTACTATGATAATACTGGAGCTATCGCTCAAGCTAAGGAACCTAGAGCTCATCACAAATCAAAGCACATTCCAAGACGCTTCCATCTCGTTTGAGAGATTGTTGAAAGACAAGAAGTCTGCATTAAAAGAGTAGAAATGAAGAACAACATAGCAGACTCGTTCACTAAGGCTCTACCACAGCGGGAGTTTGATTGCCACCTCGATTGTATAGGGTTAAAATTTAAAGGTGATTGGATTTAGTGAAAGTGGGAGATTGAAAGGATTATGCCCTAAAGGCCAATCGAAATGTTGTATTTCGATGGGATTTTCTTTTGTATCCCAAACTAGTGTATTGACATTATCAATTAATAAAGGCATTTTATTTTCATCATACACTATGTCTTATTAATTTTATTAAGATATGATGAATCCCATAGATTAAGAATATGGTTCTAGGGTTATGATGAGATCATACCAGTGAGACTGATGAGGGACAGATGGGGGTAGGATCGTTGGCGAGCCTAGAAGTCATCTAAATTAGGGTACTATTTTTTTTTGGTATTTTTTTCTCTAGGGGTGGCGAAGGAATAGTGAGGATGTAGGATAGGGATTTGGATCTCATGGACTTTGGGACTCACCCTAACGAAGAGACCTCTCACCTCTAGGGCATTACACCCTCCTCGATACTTGGAGGCGCTAGGATGGATCTCAAAGGCTACGAGGGGATAGAGAAGATGGAATGGGAGGGGATAACTGGGCATGACCTCACATCATGTCCTGGGTTGGGCCTCACACGCTCTCCTCATGGAGTGAAATAAAAAAAATCACTCTTTTCTAAAACTCATTTTCATTCTCAAAACTTGACTAAACTCTATTTTCTAGAAAGGACTGAGGGTGGTATTTTAGACCTGTCCAACCCTCATTTGAATTTGAATACAAGCTAAAAAGATAGGAATAATTCAAATTCAAATACAAGATAAGATAAGACAAGCCTATCCATATCTAAATCCTAGCCAACCAAATCCTAATTCAAATTTCAAATAAAAGATAAATCCTAAATTTATTCTGGATATGCTCTAAGATTCGTGCAGCTCCAAGATTCGTGCTTGCTCCGGGATTCATGCTGGTGAGGTCTCCATCATTCCTTGAGGTGGGGAAAACTCGACTCCATCGAGTTAGGATGCACATGACCTATAGAATGATTTTTTTTTTTTCAACATAATTAACCTCGGATTAGCCCAAGTAAGATAATCAAAGCAAAAAACATAACCCAATTTAAAGTAAACAGTATTTATTCCAAGTTGGAATAAATTCGGGATATATGTGGAATTGCCAGAATAGCTAGAATAGCTATTTTGGTCTTCTTCAACAGTAGCTCGATGAGTTCCTTTAGCTGCTTCGTGGAATAGGGGATCTGGGTGGCTCTCAGCGGAGTGGAGGCTCGGAGAAGATGACGATGACAGGGAGGTCAGGCTCCGATGGAGATCAGCTGGGCGGACGTCCGGCACAATCACTAAGACCGAGGAGCAGGGGGAGGGAAGATGCGCCTGGTTCAGGCAAGCACTCTGTGGAGGGAAGCTGGGGCTGTTGACGGCATCGCGGCGGACTGGAGGAGGGATGCCTGGTGACGGGAGGCCGGAGGAGGGAGGTCCGACGATGGAAGATGGAAGAGAGGAGATCTAGCTTTGTGAAGACCGGAGGAGGCACCGTTGGTGCTCGGGAGGACCGGTGAGGAAGATCCAGCGACGGGAGGGGCCAGAAAAGGGAGAGCCAGCGATGAAAGGACTGGAGGAGGGGATTCAGACGACGGGAAACCAAAGCGGATGGTCGGTGTCGGAAAGATCGGAAGAAGGAGGATCTGGTGGCTTGGGTCATCTGGAAGAATACTAAGATGTATGGGAACTCTGTTGGGCTGAGAACAGAGCTTCTTGGTGGCGATGGGGTGATGTTCAGGGGAAGACGGAGATGACACAGTCAGTTGATGGGGACTGAGAGGATCGTTGAAGGAAGATCAGACGGGAATTGATAAGCCGATCATGGACGGGATGATGCACGATGGGATCGACTGCAGGAGCACCCATGGGAGGCCAGCGGATGAAGGCGAAATTGCTACTGTGGGGGCGCCGATCTGATGAGCTTCGGCCGCGCCGATCGGCTATTTCTAGTTGCAGGTGGAAGGGACTGGTGGCCGATAGGGAGCAGGGAGGATCCGATGGGGAGGCGACCAAGGAGTGGTGGACCGGTTGGAAGATGGAGGACGTGGACAATGAGAGCTGGCGGGAGAGAATGGGAATCTAGGGTATCCTAATTTTCTGGGCTTTGATACCAAAAATTGATGAGGGACAGATGGGGGTAGGATCGTTGGCGAGCCTAGAAGTCACCTAAATTAGGGTACTATTTTTTTTGGTATTTTTTTCTCTAGGGGTGGCGAAGGAATAGTGAGGATGTAGGATAGAGATCTGGATCTCATAGACTTTGGGACTCACCCTAACGAGGAGACCTCTCACCTCTAGGGCATTAAACCCTCCTCGATACTTGGAGGTGCTAGGATGGATCTCAAAGGCCACGAGGGGATAGAGATGATGGAATGGGAAGGGGATAACTGGGCATGACCCCACATCATGTCCTGGGTTGGGCCTTACACCCTCTCCTCACGGAGTGAAATAAAAAAAACCGTCTTTTCTAAAACTCATTTTCATTCTCAAAACATGACTAAACTCTATTTTTCTAGAAAGAACTGAGGGTGGTATTTATAAACCTGTCCAACCCTCATTTGAATTTGAATACAATATAAAAAGATAGGAATAATTCAAATTCAAATACAAGATAGGATAAGATAAGCCTATCCATATCTAAATCCTAACCAACCAAATCCTAATTCAAATTTCAAATAAAAGATAAATCCTAAATTTATTCTGGATATGCTCCAAGATTCATGCGGCTCAAAGATTCGTGCTTGCTCCGGGATTCTAGGATGGAGGGAGTCGGCTCCCTTAGATTGATGGAGTTGGCATCCTTGGATGAAGGGCCTTGGTCGAAATAATCCTACTTGGAAATAGGTTGAGCCTCACACTCACTCCCTCTTGGAGGTTATTTGCAAACACAAATGGAGATGGAAAGAAATTTCAATTTTTCCATTCAATCAAACATGAGAGCCATTACAAGGAGGAGAGGTATTTTTAAACCTCCCAAGCATTTGAGTTTTCAAATTACATGGAGGAAAATATGGGGAGTTGTAACCTAAGCAAGATACATGGAGGGGTTGTAACCATGAAGAGAGTGGGGAGTTGCTTGATTCATGGAGAGAATGGTTGGCATCCCATTTGAATTTGAACACTTCTTCCCTCCTAATCTAGGTGGCATAGAAAATGACATGGCAATGATGTTGATGTGGAATGATGCGTTACGGTGTAAGATGATCTAATTTTAGTCTAAGATATTTTAAAGAGCAATGATCATAGCAGTAAAGAAACTAAATATAATAGACTAAAGAGCAATGATGTTGATGTGGAATGATGCATTACGGTGTAAGATGATCTAATTTTAGTCTAAGATATTTTAAAGAGCAATGATCATAGCAGTAAAGAAACTAAATATAATAGACTAAAGAGATTAAAGAAAGTAACTAACTACTTACCCGCAATCTGATCTGCAAGCTATAAAGAATAAGGACCCGACGGCTAGGAAACCATCTAAGATTAGGCTATTCCACGCTTCAACTACCAAATCTAACGAGAAAGGATTGGTTGCTGATCCCAATGGAGATTCTCTTTGACTCAAGATAGATCGATTACTTGGTCGCTCATATCTCACAGCAGGATGAAGATCGGGACTCCAGATTTCAAATCTACCGTCAGATCTCGGTTCGAAAGCAAAGGATCCATCCTCTAAAGCCCTTAAACACCTGGGATCTGCAGAGAAGGTAGAAAACAAGACTTTAAGAATGAAGTAAATCATATTCAAAATGAAAAAAAAAAAGGAAGGTTGGATGCATAGAGCTTGAAGAAGATCGGTAATAGCTTGTCAAATCCGACAAAACCTCCACTCAAGGACCTCATCACCTTAAGCTCTCAAGGACCTCCCTGCCTTGAGCTCTTAAGGGCCTTCCCATCCTCAAAGAAAAATACTAAAGCCTAACCTAGCTTTGTGGAAGAAAGAATGCATCTTTATTTCTCGAATGAACAATAATCCTTATAAGGGGTATGGGGTCCTATTCATAGGGTTCTTCATACATGAAGATATTATAGGACTCATTTGAATTTAAATTACATTTAAATTTAGATTCTAATTCAAACACTCCTTGGCTTCTTGGCTTCCCCTTGAAATTTGAATTTTCAATAGACCTTTCATGGCTTGGGTGACAACATGAAGATTTAGTCTTCATGAAAAAATGTACAACAAATTTAAGATTGAGATGGTGCGCTAATCCTTCTCTTGGAGCTAATCCTTCTTCTCATTTGTCACTAATCTCTCTTCTTAATCTTAATTGGCATCATATCTGAGTTTTTTGAACCCCTTGATCGGCAACATGGGATAAGAAGCAGCTTCAAAGGTTTGAATTTGAACCCTTCATTTGAATTTGAAAGAGGTTTGGATGAGGGGATTCCATTTAAACTTCAAAACTTTATCTTCATCTTAAGACAACTTTCAAACTTGAATTTTGAACTCTTCCTCATCCTTGGAACTCTTCTTTGAATTTGAATGAAGATATCTCCTCCTTTGAATTTGAAAGTAGATAGAAGATAACTCATCCTTTGAATTTTGGATGAACCTCCACTTATCTTGGACTCCATTTAAATTTGAACTAATCCTTGGCATAGGCGTCATTTGGAGTGGAATGGGCGACAATGAGAGGGGGGCACCAGATGAAAAGCAGAGTCCTTCTGCTTTGCTCCACTTAAATGGGCACCTCCTTGAAATTGAAATGGGTGATGAAAAATAAATGGGATGGGGCGCCTCTCTTGGATAAGGATGAATTTGTCTTGATGTCCAAATGTCTAGATGTCCCAATGTCCGGATGTCGCAATGTATTGATGTTTGGATGTCCAGATGTCTTACTGTCTGGTGAAAAATTTGGACAACCCTTTTGTGACCTAGAATTGATCCATCAAAGTGATGATGACTTGGGTCTTAGGTACTTATGACACCCCTTGACTTATTCAAGCACTAATTACAGGACTCAAATTGGATAATTCATCAAATAAAGCAAATTAATGCTATTTACAAGACTCTTAAACCAATTGATGGATTCAATGGACTTAATTGGTAACTTAACAATCCTAATTGACCAAATTACACTCATTTTGATCAAATTACAACTCAATTTGACTTAATTACAAACACAAAACAACTAGGACTCGAGTGTTCTTTGTGAAGAACACATGGACATACTGATTGGTGATCCAAATTGAATTGGAAAATGTTTGCTTCCTCTTCCTGGCTCTTGTGTCCTCACCACATGTGGCAAGCATGGTTGGAATGGAGATAAGGTGGTAGTGCGGCCCTTCTTTCTTGGATAAGGTACCTTGGTGATGTGGCTTTGATCATGACTTCACTGATGAGAATTCTCCCAGGGTCATGGGGATCATGTAGTATGCAGAATTGACTTTCAAAATAAAATTTCAAAGCATGATACCTTAACATGTATAACATGTATAGAAAACCCTAATTCCCAGGAACCCCTTGGGCAATTACAACTAATGAATCATAAAATAAAGTCAATTAACATACCTGGATCACTAAATCCAATCCTTTCCATGAGGCTCACAAGTGCAAGCCCTCCAACGGTGATCCACATGAGACTTGAACCAAGGAAGAATCCCTACCGGGGTTGCTTGCTTCAATAGGACTCTTAGGACATTCTTTGAACCTTTGACCACTGTAGGACACCCTGTCCTATTGTAGGGCTCTCTAGACACTCTCTTAAGGCACTCTTGGCTTTAGGACAACCCTCCCCTAGGACCCCTTAGGCTTATGTCCTAAAACAAAGCCTTGTCCTAAAAGATAAGACCTTGTCTTAACAAGACAAGTCTTGTCTTAAAAGGAGGGAGGGAGACAACAGAAAGAGGCACTCAGATAACTCTCAGGAAAATAGACTTCTGTTTCTGATGACCGAAAATCTAAAGTCTCATTTCACCATACCCCCTTTATATAGATTTAGATGGGGCGTGAAAAGCATCCCGAGACTCCTTATCAGATATGACTCTTCATGTCTGATAAGGCTCTTCATGTTTCAAGAGTCTTATTTGATGTTCTTTCCCTTTCCAGAGCAGTTCCCTATATGCCATGTGGTATATACCGGTTATGAAGAATGGAAGGAGGCATCCTTTCAATCTTGAAGAGTGTGGAATAGGCAAAGTCCTAAGGGCAGAAGGACTCTGCCTCATAATAGTGCGCGCGCAGATGAAGAGAAGCGACTCTTCATCTGCGCGCCAATATTTTTTTCTGCTTTCACGCTGCCCCTTCCACTTCTTTGACCAGTCAATCCTCTCCAAGAGGTGTGGGAATAAAGTGAAGAGGCACCACTTTGATGAAGCTCCCAGAGTTTCATCTGCAGAAGGACTCTTAGTCCTTCTACGCATGCCATACTTCTCCCGGGTGCGCCAAAAGGATGCCACTTTCCTTTCCCACTTCTCTCTCCATCCAAAGCAGCATATATTGATCAGTGAAATATATGAAATATGGGTGTCATTGGAAAGAGCATTAAATAATCTTTCTGATCATATAATTTATTTTCAAATTAGAGGTCTATAGCTCATTCTGTGCCTTTTTGAAGTTAAGGTATCATTTAGGTACCAAGAGTCCCATGCCATTGGGACTCTTCATATATGGCGCCTAAAATGCCCTTAAGCCCAAATTAAAATCAGATCAAGCTCTGATTTGGCTAGCTCCACTTAGGACTCAACCTAATTTAGGTCTCCCATAATTAGGTTAGCCCAATTAGCAAGCAAGCGAATCCAATCCAATTGGGTTAGGAATTAGGTTAGCCTACATATGCTAGTATGTAATCCGGCTAACCAATTAGGATCCTATAACCCTAATTAAATCATGAATGACTTTTTTGACCAAGTCTCTATTGTGTGTGACCTATTAGGTTCCACATCTAGCCAGCAGTAGGTTTAGGTTTGAGCCGATTCGATCCGATCGAACCCAATTGACCTAATTAGGTCAAATTGGCTCACCTAATTGTCCAATTCGAATCACACATCGAATTGACTCATTAAACAAAATAAATTGGTTCATGAAAACCTACAAGACAATATTGATGTCTACCAACATGTCATGCCTACCCAGAAGATAAGGAATTTGGTGGAAAATACCAAAATACACTTCAGTAGTAAGTTACCGTGCAATTCAATCTTTCGATCTCCCATTATCCCGATTAAGTGATAGGTATGGATAGATGTCAAACCCTAACACTTAATCATATCGAATCTCAGCTCGATCATGAGGACTCAGCTGATAACTGATTAGATTCCACTAATCTCATCCTGCTTTGATCAAAGGCTCCTTGAGTCTCTCATCGAAGAGATTGCATGGGATAACAATTCCTCTTACTAGGAATGATCGATTCCTTGTTGGTCCACTCACATCCTTCGTACACCTTCCACCATACCCAGAACACCCCGTACAGGTCGCAATGCCATGAATAAGTATGAACCAAAGTATGGCTTAGTGTGCACAAGGAACCATAGTGACCTCAGGTCTAAAGATCACATGCACAACTTCTACTCTGGGATCTATCTTTTGACAAGTAGTAAGACTTCCATAAGATAGTCCCGGTGCAGATCAGTTCCAGTGTACTCATACTTTGATGAACACCCTTATCCTTGTATTAGTATCTCTACACAAGTGGTTCTGAGATCAACCACCCTCATCAACTGAGCATACATAGGATAAGCTAGTCTTTCAGGATTCATCGATCCCCGAATCGATGGTCCAACGACTAGGAATATTCTAGATTAAGGTTTATAGGAATTAGGTCTCACTATTATTTTATCATAACCCTAATTCCATTGCCCTATTCTATGGGGTTCACCATAATCATCAAAAACATGATACAACAATATATGATGAATCACATGCCTTTATTAATATGAAAATTTGTCATACATGAGTTGGAAGTTTACAAAAAGGCCCTCATAATGATTGGCTCTTAGGGCACTTTTCTATCATTCACTCCATCCAATGGTCCATATGTATGCTCCCTTGACTAAATGAAAATTGGACTTGACTTGGAAAACTCATGCACTTAAGAAGGAAATTACAATTCAACTTGAACTTGACTTTGACTTGATTATATTTACAACTCAACTTGGACTTGACGTTAATTAAAATTGACTCAAGACACATGACTCAACAAGACTTAGGATTCATGATTAGGAGATGAAATTAACAAGACTCATGACTTGATTCTTTTTATAGGACTCATAACTTGGAGCTGAAATTAATAAGGTTGAAGTTCAATCTGTAATCCATAAGGAGCTGGTGTTGACCTGGTTTGATTGAAGTCTTTTTCTAATCCTGGTGTCGACACCAGATAAGACTCTTTAATCATAAAGAGTCTTATTAAGGGAAAGACATATCATGATAACACCCATTCATTCACCAAGAGACATATAAGTGTCTCTTGGTTTTTGCAGCCAATTTTTCCTTCTGCCACATGGCATTAACTGATTGCAGGAAAGCTAAGGGGAGTGAAATGAGAAAGGAAGCATCAGAGAAAATTAAGAGACTTAAAGCAGAAGGACTCTATTTTTCAGATTGGCACCAACAATGAAGGGACGCATCCCTTCATTGTGCGCGTTTTAATTTCATGCCAATTGCCACCTATTGACTGGTCAAACCATAGCAGAGAGGCTTGGAGATAAGGTAGGAGTCCTTTGGGATTAATCTGGGATTTGTGATTGATCTGCAGAAGGACTCTTGGTCCTTATGCATGCACATAATATGCATGAAAGCATTACCACACCCAAGAGTCCATGCCAACATGGACTCTTTCATAAATCCAAGATAAGTCCGAATAAAATCTAGATAAATACTGGATTAGGCTACCCCACTTAGGACTCTAACCAAAATAAATTTCACTTAAATTGGTTAGCCCAAATAACAAGCAAACAAATCCAATCCAATTGGGTTAGGAGTTAATCTAGCCAACATATGCTAGTATGTTAATTAGCTAGCCAATTAGGATCCCATGACCCTAATAAAAATATAATTGACTTCCTTGGCCAATTTCCTAATGTGTGTGACCCTTTGGGCTCCACATCTAGCCAACAATAGGTTTAGGTCCAAGCCAGTTTGATCCAATCAAAACTAATTTGACCTATGTCAAATTGAGTTGACCTAAGTTGCAAATTCAGACCAACTTCCGAATTGATTCATAAATCCTATCAATTTGATTCATGAAAACTCACAAGACATGATTGACATCTAGCAATATGTCATGCCTACCCGGAAGATGAGGAATTTGATGGAACTTACTAAAATACCCTTCAGTAGAAAGTTATCATGCAATTCAATCCTTTGATCTCCCTTTATCTTGATTAAATGATGGGCATGAATAAATGTCAAACCCTAGCACTCAATCCTTTCGAATTTCAATTCGATAATGAAGACTCGATCGATCAAATATTAGAACCCTATCTAATCTCATCATGCCTTGATCAAAGATTTCCTGAGTCATCATTCGAAGAGATTTCATGAGATAAGTCCTCCTCTTACTAGGAGTGATCGATTACTTGTTGACCCACTCACATCCTTCATATACAATCCACCATATCGAAGAACATCCCGTACATGACTCATTGTCATGAGTGAGTATGAACCAAAATATGGCTTCATGTGCAAAAGAACCATGGTGATCTCAGGTCTAAGGATCACTTACATAACTCCCACTGTGAGAACCATCTTTTGACAAGTAGTAAGACTTCCATAAGATATTCTCAATGTGAATCAGCCCAGTGAACTCATACCCTTATGAGCACCCACATCCTTGTATTAGTGTCCCTACACAAGTGGCTGTGAGACCAACCACCCTCCCTTTGAGCATACATAGGATATGCTAGTCTTTCTAGAAATATCGATCCCCGAATCGATAATCCAATGACTAGGGACATTTTAGATTAGGCTTTATAGGAACTTAGGTCTCACTATTATGATCTCCATCATAACCCTAATTCCATTGCCCTAACCTATAGGTCATCATAATCTTAGATAAGATACAATAGTATGATGAATCAATAGATGCCTTTTATTGATAAATAATATCATACATGAGTTGGAAGATCATAGAAATGTCCTTGCAAAGATTGGCTTTTAGGGTATTATTTTTTCACATCATAACATGATATGTAGTAGAAAACAAAATCAGCATGCTTCGATCTACTGATGCATGCAATAGATATAATCTGTAAATAATATGAAATCAAATTTCATACCTTATCATGTGTCAATAATTACCATTGCTGATGGTACATGGTAAGGGTTCTCCATGTCGCTTCACAGCCACACAGGATGTCTAGCCTCCATAAATCATCCATATGAAGCTCCGATGTGATCAATCTCCTAAACTACTAGATCCACGTGAAGGCCACTAGATGGTTGAAAATAAATTATTTAGGACTTTCTTGAGCCTCCCAGGAAATCCAAGAAGAGGATAAAGTGGTCAATATCTAAGAGGAAGAAAAGCAAAAAAAATAAATCCCTTTCTATTATTTTTTCTTCTTTTTCTTCTTCCTTCAACCCTAGCACCCAAAAAGGTCTCTCATGCCCATCCAGAATTCATGCCCCCTTTTCCTATTATTTTCATGGTAATTTTAATTTAGATATTTCATGGTAATTGCTCTCTTAATGATGTATATATGATAAAAAATTGAAGAAAAATTTCATTGATTAGAGGAGGGATTAAATTAGGGTAAGGTGACACTATTTGAATAGAACTAGGTATTCTACTCCCAATAGAACTCCTCCAATTAAATTCAAATCAAT
Source organism: Areca catechu (assembly GCA_021397845.1). Classification (NCBI taxonomy): domain Eukaryota; kingdom Viridiplantae; phylum Streptophyta; class Magnoliopsida; order Arecales; family Arecaceae; genus Areca; species Areca catechu. The sequence continues at coordinate 117,971,444 of CM038040.1, read as the reverse complement.
CTAATTTTAATTTAAACCAATCCTAATATAAATGTGAATAAGGGAGAATGAAAGAAATTAATTTTCATGGAGAATTCTCAAAAAAATTGGTGACAAAAATGGATAAGTTTTTGAGAGTTTAAGACCAAGTAGAGTTAGGATAAGGCAAAGAGTTTGATTTCTAGTCAAAATCCTCTTATTTATATTTAAAACTCATCTTAAATTAATCCAAATCAGATAATAAAGGAGGAAGTGCATGAAAACATATTTGGCATGTATTTTTCATGAATTTAATCAAATAATTGGCATGGAGAAATCTAATAGGAAACCTAGTTAGGCTAGATAAAGGCTTGACCAGGCTTTGACCAAAATTAGTTATGATTCAAAACTAATTTGGTTATAAATAATTTTAAAAAATTAGACTTAATCTAATAAGGTTCCAATTAGGCTTAATTAAATTTTAATTAAATCTAAAATTAACTAGGCCCAAGCTTGAATCCAACCATAATTAGAAATCCTTAGCAATAAGGTCATCAAATAACCTAATTGAGTAAATTCTAATTAAACCAAATTTAATTAGACTTGACCTTTTTGTGATCCGAGCTAGGTACAATAGAAGACTCAGTTTCAAAAATTTGCATTATTGAAACCCTAATTGGCCAGAACTCTAAATCCTAGGACCACTTGACCATGATAATTAATAAATCAAAACTTTAAGATTATAAAGAATACCTGAAGTGCTATACTTCTTAATTTTAATGAGGCACATAATTTATGCCCTCCAAAGGTGATCCTCATAGAAACCGAACCAAGGAAGCACTCCTACCATGCTTGCTTATTTAACCAAGACTCTTCTGGCAGCCTTTCAAACTCTCTCCCTTTGCTGGAACCCCTACCTTCCTGTAGGGCACTCAGAGACCTCTCTGAATTCTCTCTCAAAATTTGAATATCTTTCCTATATCTCTTCCTAGGTTCTTGTCTTAAAATGATAAATCTTGTCTTAAAAGGACCAGCCTTGTCTTAAAGGGAGAAGCCTTGTCTTAAAAGGACAAGGAAGAAAAAATGGAAAGGGACTTCTTTCGGATCAGAATGGAATGCCTGGCATCAGATTACCGATGCCTATTTATAAAGAGGGATGAGGTGCATGATAAGTCCTTTCCTCAGCCCTTGATAAGACCCTTCAAGTAGAAGGAGTCTTTTGGGTGAGTAGACTTATCATAAAATGTCCTTTCATGGGCTAAGAGACATATAAATGTCTCTTCATAATTTCAGCAAATTCTCCACATGCCATGTGGCATATTGCTAGTCAAATAATGGCTAAAAGGTATGGGCTCCCAAAAGGCATATCGGAGAGACCAGATGCCTTCAAACAGAAGGACTTCAGATTTTAAAATTAGCACCAAATGGTGAAGTGACATGACCCTTCAATATGTGCTCCAAATTTCTCATGCCAATTGCCACCTTTTGACTGGTCAAAGCCCATCCATTTGAGCATGGAGATAAGGGAAAGGGGGTTAAAGATCATCTAGAGAAGGTGATTTAGAAGCAGAAGGACTCTTGGTCCTTCTGCACCCCTTTATTCTTGGTGCATGCCAAACTTGGTGCCAAGTGTCCCTTCCACCTTGGACTCCACCATAAATAAAGGATAAAGCCTAATAAAATCCAGATAAATACTGATTAAGGCTGCCCCACTTAGGGCTCAACCCAATCTAAGTTTTTCTTAAATTGGTTAACCTAAATAGCAAGCAAACTGATCCAATCCAATTGGGTTAGGAGTTGGGCTAGCCAACATATGCTAGTATGTCAATTAGCTAGCCAATTAGGATCCTATGACCCTGACAAAAATATAATTAACTTTCTTGGCCAAATCCCTAACATGTGTGGCCCTTTGGGTTCTACATCTAGTCAGCAATAGATCTAGGTCCAAGCTATTTCGATCCAATCGAAACTAATTGACCTAATTAGGTCAAATCAAGCCGACCTATTTGCCATTCGAACTAGCTTCCGAATTGACTCATGAATCTGATCAATTTGGTTCCTGAAAACCTACAAGACATGATCAATGTCTAACAACATATCATGCCTATCCAAAAGATAAGGAATTTGATTGAAATTACTAAAATACCCTTAAGTGAAAAGTTATCATGTAATTCAATCCTTTGATCTCCCTATATCCTAAATAAGTGATAAGTATGGAGAATTGTCAAACCCTAGCACTTAATTATTTCGAGTCTCAATTCAATAATGAAGACTCGATCAATGAAAGATTAGAATCTCTATCTAATCTTATCTTGCTTTGATCAAAGACTTCTTAAGTCAACAATCGAAGAGATTACCAGGATAAGTTCTACTCTTACTAGGAATGATTGATTCCTTATTGATCAACTTACATCCTTTATACACAATCCACCATATCCAAGAACATCCCATACATGACTCTTTGTCATGAGTGAGTATGAACCAAAATATGGCTTTATATGCATATTGAACCATGGTGATCTCAGGTCTAAGGATCACTTATAGAAGTCCCACTATAAGAACCATCTTTTGACAAGTACTAAACCTCCATAAGATGTTCTCAACATGGACCAACTCAGTGAACTCATACCCTAATAAGCACCCACATCCTTGTATTAGTGTCCTTACATAAGTGGCTATGAGACCAACCACCCTCTATCTAGCATACATAGGATATGCTAGTCTTTTCGGAAACATCGATCCCCGAATCAATGATCCAACAACTAGGAACATTTTAGATTAGGGTTTATAGGAGCTTAGGTCTCACCGTTATGATCTCCATCATAACCCTATTCCATTGCTCTAACCTATAGGGTTCATCACAATCTTGATAATATGCGATAATATGATAAATCAAATACCTTTTTATTAATCAAAAATATCATACATGAGTTAGAAGATTATAGAAATGCCCGTACAAAGATTGGCTTTTAGAACATAATTCTTTCAATCTTTCACTTGCACTAAAGCCAATCGCCCTTATATTTTATACCCATACAATCTAAGTGGTGATCAAACTACTACTATGGTAATGCTTTAGTGAATGGGTCTACTATATTGTTCTTTATATCTACTTGATCGATGGGAATATCTTGTCTTTCTATTATTTTTTGAACAAGGTGGAAGCATCTTAGGATGTGCTTGGGCTTGTGATGATACCTTGTTCCTTAGCTTGCACAACAGCACCAGTGTTACATGATAAAGTGGCACTGGTTGTTGTATAGCAAGAACCACACCCAATTCCATGATGAATTTCTTCATCCACATAGCTTTCTTTGTGGCTTCACTTGTAGCTATGTACTCTATCTCGGTGACTGAGCAGCTACAATTTGCTACTTTATACTCTTCCAACTCACTGCACCACCATATAGGATGAAGACATACCCTAATATGGATTTGCTATCATCTAGATCTGATTGAAAACTAAAATCTGTATACCCATCTAGTTTCAACTCTGATCCACCATATATAAGAAAAACATCATTAGTCCTCAGGTCCTTAAAAAAATTTTTTATAGCTTTCCAATGATCCTCCCTTAAATTAGCTTGGAACTTGCTTACTATGCTCAAGGCATAAGCAACAACAGGCCTGGTACATAACATGGCATACATAATTGATCTTATAGCCGAAGCATAAGGAATCATATTCATCCTCTCTCTTTCTTCTAGTGTCTTAGGAAACATCTTCTTGGAGAGATGTATGCCTTGACTCATGAGCAAGTAACCTCTTTTAGTTCCCTCCATGTTGAATCTCTTCAACACTAAGTCAATGTACCTGGATTGGGACAAGCCAAGCATCCTCTTAGATCTATCTCTGTAGATCTTTATACCTAGTATATAGGATGCCTCTCCTAAATCTTTCATAAAAAATTACTTTGATAGCCAAGACTTGACCAACTGCAACATTGGGATATCATTCCCAATGATGAGTATGTCATCAACATACAAAACCAAAAAAACAAGGGCACTCCCACTTGTCTTCTTATACACATGGTTCATCCACATTCTTGATGAAACCAAACTCTTTGATCATCTCATCAAAGCAGATGTTCCAACTTCTCGATGCTTAGTTTAATCCATAAATAAAATTTTTAAGCCTACATATTTGGTTTGGTCTCTCACTTGAGACAAACCCCTCTAGTTGTGTCATATAGACTTCTTCCTCAAGATATCCATTAAGGAAAGTAATCTTTACATCTATCTGCCAGATTTCATGGTCATAGTATGCAGCTATGGCAAGCAATATTCGAATGGACTTGAGCATGGCTACTGGTGATAAAGTTTCATCATAGTCAATACCATGTCTTTGTCTGAAACCTTTTGCTACTAGCCTAGCCTTGTAGGTCTTTATTTGACCATCGGCTCCAATCTTCTTCTTGAAGATCCATTACACCTAATTGGTTTACTCCCTTGGGTGGATCTACTAATGTCCAAACTTGATTAGAGTACATGGAGTCCATATCATATTTCTTGGCTTCCAGACATCTATCAGAGTCTCTATTCGTGATAGATTCCATATAGGTCACCGGATCATCTTACCATATGATATTGGATTCATTGTCATTCCCAATGACAAAACCATATCAAAGAGGTGCACTTCGCACTCTCTCTGACCTACGGAGAGGAGGTATATGTTGTGGTTGTTCTGAACCTTAGGAACATTTGGTTAAGGAATTGTTTCAAGTATAGATTGAACTTATTCAAGATCAAATATCCTCCCACTACCCCCTTCTTGGATAAACTCCTTTTCCAAGAATGTGGCATGCCTACTAACAAAGACTTTTTGCTCAATAGGGTGAAAGAAAAGGTAACCTATACCTTCTTTAGGATATCCTACAAACCTACACTTGTCAGCCCTAGTACTTAGCTTATGTCCAAAAACATTCCTGACATAAGCAAGGCAATACCAAATCTTAAAATATTTAAGACTTGGCCTTTTTCCTTTTCATAATTTATATATAGTGCTTTTAACTACCTTTGATGGCACCCTATTCAGTATGAAGACAACAGTCTCAAGGCATAACCCCAAAAGGATATTGAAAGATCTATGAAGCTTATCATGGACCATACCATATCCAACAAGGTACGATTCCTCCTTTTTGCTACACCATTTAACTGTGGTGTGTGTGGGGAAGTCTATTCAGAGAGAATGCCTTTGTCTTTAAGATGATCGAGAAATTCACTAGACAAGTATTCTCCTCCTCTATCAAATCAAAGGATTTTAATACTAGCCCAGTTTATTTCTCAACCTCACTTTGATACTCTTTGAATTTATCAAAGGCTTTGGACTTGTGTTTCATAGGATACACATATCCGAACCTCGATAGATTATTAGTAAAATTGATGAAATAAGAGATCCTCCTTTAGCCTGGGTTGTCATAGGACCACACACTATGCGTACTAGACCTAACAACTCAGTTACCCTCTCTCCATGTCCAGTGATTAGAGATTTGGTCATCTTACCCTTGAGACAGGACTCACAAGTTCCTAATAACTCATGATCAAAGGGTTCAAAAAATTTTTTTTGTATAACTTATTTATCCTAGACTCACTGATATGACTCAAATGGCAATGCCAGAGATAAGTGACATTCGCATTATCTCTCTTTCTTTTCTTATTTTTAACGAGCATAACTTCATCATTAAGTGACAGAATCAAAAGACCATTAGCAAATGTACCACAACCAAAGAATTTCTTTGAAAATAAAATCGAGCACCCATGACTCGATTAATTTATTTCATAACCTTGTTTTAATAATAAAGGTACAGAAATAATATTCTTTATAATGTTGGGTACATAATAACAATCTTTTGATTCAAGAATATTGCCCAATGGCAATAACAACAAATAGGTGCCAACAGCTTCAACCTAAATGGGTTCACCACTTGCACTGAACAGCTTGAAGTCACCCTTCTTCAAGCTTCTAGGTCTCTATAACTCTTGTAATGACTTGCAGATATGAGACCCACATACGGTATCCAATATCCACGAATCTGAAGCTGAAGAACTCAATGATAGGTTTGTTTGTATCATATACAAACCTTTAGATGCTCCATCAGTATCATGCTTCAAACTTGCAAGAAACAACTTTCAATTCTTTTTTCAGTGCCCTTTTGCTTTCCACAGTGATAGCAGGTCCCATAGCAGAGGGCTTCCTTGCTTTCTTCCTCTTCTAGAAGCTAATCTTAGAATTCCTTTTCCTCTTTGAACCCTTTCTCATCGCCTGCTTCTTCCTTCCATCAACTAGAAAAAGTTGAGCCTTATCACCTTTAAAGTAGCCTCTACTATCTTGAGCATATTCAGCAGCTCAGGCAATGACATATTTAGTTTGTTATGTGATAATTCAAGATAAACTATGAAAAGAAATCTAGGAGTGACTGCAGGATCAAGTCTTGATTAAGCTCTCCATCCATCACAAACCCCAATTGACCAAATCTAGTGATCAGGTCAATCATCTTAAGGACATGTGCTTGAATAGAAGAGCCCTCACTCATCCATGCTCAGAACAACTACTTCGATGTCTCATATCGAGCAGTTTACTATGCTCTTTATAAAGCTCTTTAAGATTGAGTAGTATGGACTGAGGTTCCATCTTCTCATGTTGCCTCTGCAACTCGTTGCTCATAGAGGCCAACATGATACATTTGGTAGTCATGCTATCATTCTGCCATATTTTATATATGGCCTTTTTCTCCTAAGTAGCATCATCTCCTATCGGATCTAGGTTAGGAGAATCAAGGTTATAGGCAATCTTTTCCTGAGCTAATACAATCCTCAGGTTCCTCAACCAGTCAACATAATTTGGACTAGTCAACTTATTGGCATCTAAGATGCCCCGTAGTGAAAGAGTAGAAGCCATAATGTAAAATTTACATTAAGTAAAGAATAACTATAAGCAGACCATTCATGATGAAATTTATAATTAGACAAGGACTTTTGCATCTAATTATGTCTCTCACTATTTTCTTTCGAATACCATAACCCTCAACTATGGTAAGCAGGAAACCTTGCCAGGGTTTTTTTAGTGGGGTTGGGTCTCAATTCCTCATGAATACCTTGTGTTAATCACAATAAACATCCATGAGTTCAAGGATAGGAAAATCCCTTTCCAATTGCAACCCATGCAACTCTCAACAAAACACCTACCTCTAAAATACTTATAGCCTTGTGTTAATCACAACAAACTATAATATCTTAGTTTAGACCCTTCATTTTCATACAACCATGTTTAATAAATGTTGCCCTTATGTCAGTTAGAACAAAGCAACACCACCAATAATGCCATAAAGAATAAAATGCACCAAGACAAATATCATTTCAAACCCTAGAGTAGGCCTTGTGTCAATCACAACAAACCTACTATAGTTTTTGAAATGGATTTGGCTTAGCATGAAGGAAGGTAATTTGTAGTGTTCTTAATCAATTAGCATTTTCAATTTAGGATTTAGATATGACCAAATTGGCTAAGTAGAAGAGATGAGGGGGTCTCCCCATTGCTTTCTTTGGATACCAATTAAATTGGCCAGGTCAGACAACGGAACCAATTAAAAACCTCATTCCCTTTACCTTCCCAGAACCACTTTCCTAAACACCAATCGGCTGATTAAATCCTAATCATATTTACATCATGCTTAACTTACACTATGACTAAATATAATTTTTATAAGGGCTTTGATCATCTCAAATACATCCTAATTAACCATGCCAACATGACACATATTCCAGCAAATAAGCATATTAATCCTAATATGCATAACCATAGCATAATTCAAAATAATAATCCGTTCACCTCACTTGTTCATGGGATAAGGCTACAGCGGCACCCTAACATGCCATAGAAGATCCCATTGAATGGAAAGAGAGAGCCTTTAAACCCTACTTAGCTCCTATGATCGGACGGCCAGGGTGACTAACCCAATCCGAAGTAGTTACTAGGAACATAGCATATCACATATGTAATATAAACTAATTATGCAAGAGTCATAGCAAAGCATGCAATTAACACTAAAGTGATTACTAATTGCATGCATCAAGGTGGCTTTGATACCACTATTGGGATCTGGGCTGGGTGTAGTGGAAGACTGGGTTTCAAAAATTGTCATTATTGAAACCCTAATTGGCTGGAAGCCTAAATCCTAGGACCACTTGACCATGACAATTAATAAATCAAAACTTTAGGATTATAGAAGAATACCTAGTGTGCTATACTCCTTAATTTTTATGAGGCACACAAGTGTATGCCCTCCAGAGGTAATCCACACAGGAACCAAACTAAGGAAGCACTCCTACCAAGCTTCCTTAGTTGACCAGGACTCTTCCGGTAGCCTTTTGGACTCTTTCCCTTTACTAGAACCCCTACCCTTGGGTAGGGCACTCAGAGATCTCTCTGAATTCTCTCTCTAAATTTGAATATCCTTTCTATATCACTTCTTAGGCTTTTATCTTACAATGATAAGTCTTGTCTTAAAAGGAGAAGCCTTGTCTTAAAAGGATAAAGAAGAAAAAATGGAAAGGAACTTCTTTCGGATTAGAATGGAATCCCTGGCATTAGATTATCGATGCCTATTTATAAAGAGGAATGAGGCACACAATAAATCCTTTTCTAAGCCCTTGATAAGATCCTTCAAGTAGAAGGAATCTTTTGGATGAGTAGACTAATCAAGAAATGTCCTTTCATGCACCAAGAGACATATAAATGTCTCTTCATAATTCCAGCAAATTCTCCACATGCCATGTGACATATTATTGGTCAAATAATGGATAAAGGGTGTGGGCTCCCAAGAGGCATATCGAAGAAACCAGATGCCTTCAAATAGAAGGACTCTGGATTTTAAAATCAGTGCCAAATGGTGAAGGGACACAACCCTTTAATATGTGCTCCATATTTCTCACACCAATTTCCACCTTTTGATTGGTCAAAGCCCATCCATTTGGGCATGGAGATAAGGGAAAGGGGCTTAGATATTATCTAGAAAAGGTGATTTAGAAGCAGAAGGACTCTTGGTCCTTATGCACCCCTTTATTCTTGGTGCATGCCAAACTTGGTGCCAAGTGTCCCTTCCCCTTGGACTCTACCATAAATAAAGGATAAAGCCTAATAAAATCTAAATAAATAATGATTAAGGCTGTCCCACTTAAGACTCAACCCAATCTAAGTTTTACTTAAATTGGTTAGCCCAAATAGTAAGCAAACTGATCCAATCCAATTAGGTTAGGAGTTGGGCTAGCCAATATATGCTAGTATGTCAATTAGCAAGCCAATTAGGATCCTATGATCCTAACAAAAATACAATTGACTTTTTTGGCCAAATCCCTAACGTGTGTAACCCTTTGGGTTCTACATCTAGTCAGCAATAAGTCTAGGTCCAAGCCATTTCGATCTAATTAAAACCAATTGACCTAATTAGGTCAAATCGAGCTGACCTAGTTGCCATTCAAACCAGCTTCCAAATTGACTCATGAATCTGATCAATTTGATTCATGAAAATCTATAAGATATGATTGATGTCTAGCAATGTATCATGCCTACTCGGAAGATAAGAAATTTAATTAAAATTATCAAAATACCTTTTAATGAAAAGTTACATTGCAATTCAATCCTTCGATCTCCCTCTATCCTGAATAAGTGATGGGTATGGAGAATTGTTAAATCCTAGCACTTAATCCTTTCAAATCTCATTTTGATAATGAAGACTCGATCGATGAAAGATTAGAATCCATATCTAATCTTATCGTACTTTGATCAAAGACTTTCTGAGTCAACAATCGAAGAGATTACATGGGATAAGTCCTCCTCTTACTAGGAATGATAGATTCCTTGTTGATCTTCTCACATCCTTCATACATAGTCCACCATATCCGAGAACACCTTGTACATGACTCTTTGTTATGAGTAAGTATGAACCAAAATATGGCTTTATGTGCATAAGAAAACATGGTGATCTCAGGTCTAAGGATTACTTGCATAACTCCCACTATAAGAATTATCTTTTAAAAAGTAGTAAGACCTCCATAAGATGTTCTCAATACGGATCAGCTCAGTGAACTCATACCCTAATGAGCACCCACATCCTTGTATTAGTGTCCTTGCATAAGTGGCTGTAAGACCAACCACCCTCTCCATCGAGCATACATAGGATGTGCTAGTCTTTCAAGAAATATCAATCCCCGAATCAATGATCCAATGACTAAGAATATTTTAGATTAGGATTTATAGGAACTTAGCTCTCACCATTATGATCTCCATCATAATCCTAATTTCATTGCCCTATCCTATGGAGTTCATCCTAATCTTGATAAGATGTAATAGTATGATGAATCAAATACCTTTTTATTAATCAAAAATATCATACATGAGTTAAAAGATTATAGAAATGCCCGTACAAAGATTGGCTTTTAGGGCACAATTCTTTAAGGCCTAAACCTCTTTACTCAATCAAAAAAAGTCAATTAACAATCCAATTATTATGTAATTCTTCTATAATTAATTAATAATAAATAAATTATTAATTTATAATATTTGTGTTGGGTTAATTATTCATCATATTTATAATTTTGCCATTGAACAATTCTTAATCATTAATCAGCCATTATGATCGGTCAGAAACTTCTATTATGTGTGAGTTCATAGCTTCAAACACTAAGTTGGTAGTCTAGGAACTAATTCCTAAACTAATTGATGCAACCATCTAGCAATGGTGCCCGATATCCGCATAGGTCGAATGTTCATGAAGCAACTTCAAGAACCTAGGCATATGGTTTCCATATAACTCATCCCTTTAATCCTAATACTTAGAATGATTTTAGAGTCAATTGTCAACTCTGAATAATGCATCCAAATATGTCTTAAGCTACCAAATTCTATGACTCTTCACAAGGATTGTCCTGGCCAAGATCATGCTAAATTAAAATATAATAGAGCATTGTCTCCAATATATTGGAGTAGTCAATTATATCTTAACTCACCACTAACTTAACAAGTACCTGGCTGCACCCAAAACCTTTCATCACTAGATTAGAAATCTAGGTAGTCTGGTACCTAACTATAATGAGTTACTTGCAAATCACTAGGATGATCTCAGGTCGGAGGGATACTTATGCCCATATACTTTGATAAGATATTCTTGACAGCAAAGTACTCAGCAAAGTTGGCCATGTTCGGTGCAATGTACATCTACACTCACCTGCATGCCATACTAATGTCTCTATACTCCTTGATTATGAGAACATTAATCTATATGGCATACAATGGCCTATGCTCGATAAACATTATCATCCTAGGTAACAACGTATCATTTGATCATGAACATATTTAAGAACTACTCAATAAAATTTTTTTTATCAAATTGAAGTTGTTCTAAGGACTTCTTCTCATAAGAGTCCAAAAAAAGATGTAAAAAGAGATGAACTACCAAAAATAACTTTTATTTCAATAATAATTCATGTATAAACTATAAAGAGTTCAACCATCTATAACCTAGATGATTGGCTATAGGACATATATCTTAACAACTCCCACTTGGACTAGAGACATATAGAACAATATCAAATACCCATCTTTCACTTTTGGTCATCGAACTCTTTGATTCCAAGGGCTTTAGTAAATGGGGGAGCCAAGTTCTCCTTTCCATTGATCTTCTAAAGGTCAAGTTAAAAGTAAACACGGGATTGCAGGTGCCTACACTAAGTATGCAACAGGGCAAGGAGTAGGTTCGTACTTTAAAATAATTTTAAAATAGCAGCAGAAAAACCTACTCCGCACAGGATCTAACATTTTCAAGATGCATGTACAGTTAAAAGAAGGCATGAAATGGGCATGTAATATTTATAAGCAATTTAATAAACTTAGATCTAGATATGCATGAAAAATAAAAACATAGATTTTACCTTATTCCTGCTTGGAATAAAGTAGGGATAACTGCTAGAATAGCTGGAATATCTGGAATAACCTTATTCCAGTCTTCTTCTTCCAGCAACCATTTAGAATGGTTCTGTTCCTCTCTTCCAAGTGCAGCAAACTCAAACCAAAGATGGCAACACTTTGGTCTCTCCTTAGACAACAACAGCAAGGTAACTACTTGATAGATCTTGCTTCAAAGGAGAGCTTTTGGATCGTTCTACCGACATCGTTGAAGTCCCCTTCACCTAGGAATTTCAGAACAGAAATTCTGTAACCAAAAAGAGAGTAAACCAAAAGTAGCAGCAATGGTGATTGAAGTGGCTCACAGGTGCTCAAGAGAACACCCTCTAGAGGGGGGACATGCTTGGGATTCCTTTAATCTAGCTTCTCGTGCGATGCTAGTCGCTAGAAACTCTTGAAACGGTGAGAGGGAGAAAGGAAAAGTAGAACACTCTGTTCTGCAATTATTTTCTCCAAAACAGATTTTCTTCCACCGATTGAAAACCAACAATGACAGGGAATTAAAGAACTCTTTCACTCCCAATCTCTCAACAAAACCCAGGCCCAAAAAAGGATTCAAAGGATGATGGAAAGCTCTCTAAAGAAGAACACCCTCTGAACTTTTCATCACCCAAAAAATTATATTCAGCTAAAACCATGAAACCGATCATTTTAGGGAGCTAAGAACTGCTGGGAAAATGAAAGGCCACACGGTTTGAGAACGAATCGAATTCATTTTCAAAGAAGCAATGAAGAGCCTTAAAACACCGATTTAATTCCAGCCAAAATGAGTGGAAGGAGGAGAGGAAAAGGCGTCTTGAATTCCCTATTCACCCAAGCCTTAATTACCATGTAAATGGGATCAAAATCGGTTCACAACCGGTTCAAAAATCCCAAATGGTTCTAAACCAGTTCATAACACAATTAGATCAAAATCTAATTTATAAAAGGCTTGGTCAAGTCCCGGTCACCCAGAAATAATTCCTAGTGGACCCGAACAATTTCTGATCGACCCAAAACTGGGTCAATCCAATGTGTGTTCAATCAAACCGTTACCGAAATGATTCCTAATCATAAATCGATACCTTGATCAGGGATAAATCCTCTATGGAGTGTGACCTCATAGGTTTGAACCTAGGCGATAGCACTGGAATAATTCCAGTACCAGCACAGGATACCATCTAGCAATGGGTCTCGGTGTCTGGATATGTCGAAAATGCGAGAGCAATCAATCGAACCTCTGGCATATGGTTACCGTATAATTCATTCCTTTGACCTCTAATGCTCAGGATGACCTAGGGTTAGACTACCAACCCTAGCTGAGTCAATCTATAACATGTCTCAACCTCGCAAGTCCAGTGACTCCTCACTAGGACTACCCCGACCGAGGATTTGCTAAATTGAGACACTATGAGACATTCAATCCAAACTATTTGGACAGGTCAATTCCATCTCGGTCCACCACTGCTCCATAAGTACTTGCTTGTACCCAAAACCCTTCCATCACTAAATTAAAAATCCGAGTAGTCTAGCACCAAAGCACAAGGAGTTGCTTGCAAGCTACCATGATTACCTCAGGTCAGAGAGACATATATACCCATATCCAATCGTGAGTATCCCTTTGGCAGATAGGGGGCTACACGGAGTCACGTTCAATGAGATATCATATATCCCACTTGCAGATCACATCAGTGTCACCACACTTCTTTGGTCAGGAGGATAACCAAACGATGTGAACCACAACAACCTACACTTGATACATTGCCGTCCAGTACAACGTATCCTTTGGTCATGAACTTGGTTTAAGGATCACTCGATATATCCTCTCTATATCGAAGTCAATGTAGTCCTAAGGACTTCATCACATGAAAAGAGTTCATTACAGGAAAAAATCAGAATGTGATGAGCTACCAAAATAATATTTATTAATTCATACAAAGAGTACAATACTCAGCTGAACTGCCTACAGCCTAGGCAATTGGCTTTGGGACACAATTCCCAACAACTCTCACTTGTACTAAAGCCAATCAGAACAGTATCTAATACCCATTTCTCTTTTTTATAAAAGTCGAACTCTTTTATTCTGAGGGCTTTAGTGAAAATGTCGGCTAGATTTTTCTTTCCATCGATCTTCATAAGATTGATGTCACCTCGTTCTACAATCTCTCGTACGAGGTGGTAGGACCGTAGAATATGCTTGGTGCGGTGATGAGCTTTCGGCTCCTTAGCTAGAGCAATGGCTCCAGTGCTGTCACAGTACACAGGAATAGGACCATCTAGGAAAGATGCCACCCCTAGCTCTCCAAGGAACTTCTGCAACTACACGGCTTCCTTCGCTACATCGATGCTGCAAGGTACTTTGCCTCGCATACCGAGTCTGCAACTATCACCTGCTTGGAACTTTTCAGCATATCGCTCTTCCATTCAGGGTAAATACAAATCCTGACACACTCTTGCTATCATCTCTGTCTGTCTAGAAACTGGAGTCAGTATACCCCACAAGTTTCAAGTCAGATTCTTCATAAATCAGCCATTAGTCTTAAGTATTTCTTAAATACTTCTGGATGGATTTAACCACCTTCTAATGCGCCTCACCTAGGTCAGACTGGTATCTGCTCACTAGTCCTGGTGAGTATGCCATGTCAGGTCTAGTACATGTCATAGCATATATGATAGAGCCTACTGTAGAAGTATAAGGTACTATACTCATGCGCTCTCTTTCCTCAGGAGTTGTCACACAATCCTTCTTGGAAAGAGTAATTCCAGAACCTATCGGAAGATAGCCTTTCTTTGGATTTTTCATGCTAAACTATTTCAGCACGGCATCAATGTACGTAGACTGGGACAATCCCAGAAGCCTCTTAGATCTATCTCTATAGATCTTCATACCCATTATGTAAGAAGCTTCACCCAAGACCTTCATGGAGAACTGAGATGATAACCAGACCTTTATTCCTTGTAATGCTATGATGTCATTCCCAATTAAGAGAATGTCATCAACATACAGTACCAGGAATATAATCACAAAACCATTAACCCACTTATAAATGCATGGTTCTTCTCCGTTCCTAATGAAGCCATACGATTTGATACACCTATCAAACCGTAAGTTCCAACTTCGATATGCTTGCTTGAGTCCATAAATGGACCTCTGCAACTTGCATACTTTTGACTCATATGAGGATGTGAACCCTTCAGGCTATATCATATACATCTCCTCTTCCTGCTCCCCATTTAGGAAAGTGATTCGGACATCCATCTGCCAGATCTCATAATCAAAATATGCTGCTAAAGCAAGCATGATCCGTATGGACTTGAGCATTGCCACAGGAGAGAAAGTCTCGTCATAATCGATACCATATCACTGACGATACCCCTTGGCAACCAGACGGGCTTTATATGATGCGGAACAAAAATTGATGTAACCTTGGATTATTTGGAAAAGGAAAACAACTAAACAAACTAGGACCGTGGGAGGGCTAAGAAGCCTCCCGGGACTAGGGCGACTCAAACTAAAACCCTAAAATAGCTGATCTCTTTTATTTTCAATTTTCTTGGTGGAGGTGGCGAAGGAAAGATGGTGATGGGGGACTGGAAACTGGAACTCATGGCCCTGGGACTCACTCTAACGGGGAGACGCACATAAAAAGTCAGGGGTCAAAGCATAAAGCTACCCTCCCGAGGGATCAAAGAACATAGCTACCCTCCCGAGGGATCAAAGCACCAGCTGCCCTGAGCTCTCATCGAACCCATCATCCACATAGTAGGGCTCTCATAGAGGCTGCTAGGGTGACTCTCAAAGGAGAGGAAGGGATAAAGAAGACGAGATAGGGGATAACTAGGGTGGTCGAACCCATCATCCACAAAGTAGGACTCTCACACCCCCCAACAAACCCATTATCCATACAGTAGGGAACGAAGGCAAACGGGCCTCAGCCTAGAACCAGAACCAATGGAGAACCTCAAAAATTTATATCAAATCATCTTATTATTATAGGGGGAGAGGGGGCCTTTATATAGAAAAACCAAAACCCTCAGTTTCTTAGCCTCTAAAAAAACTAAAAAGGAAAATAAATTACAACAAAATTCATGTTGCATCAAAAGTGGTGCTGATCTGCTCTAAGAAACGTGTCCGCTTGATGATCTGCTCCAGAAAGCATGCTGCTCTGAAAATTGGATTACTCTAAAATCTATGCAAACTCATCTCATGGCCTGGACAGGGAGGGAACCAACTCCGGCGGGGCACCAGCGGATGGCCGGGAAGCTGGTGGTGGACGGGCCCGGCGGACGGTGAGCAGCAGATGGCTGGCGGTGGGCTGCAGTCGAGGCAGTGGCATGGGAACGGCACGGCACGCCTAAGCATGCCGTTTGGTCTCCCACGGCCGTGGGAGACCTCCTGGGTGCTAGCATGGCCGATGGATGGCGAGGGAGGCCGGGGATGACGGGATGGTGGCCAGCGGGCAGGCGGGTGGCAGCGGCAGGCAACAACGGTGGGCGGTAGTGCAGGGGCGGCATGGCATGCACGACTGTGCCATTTGGGCTTCCCACGGCCATGGGGCCCAAGGGCATCTGCGGGGGGGCTCCGACGACCGGGCGTGAGCCAGCGGGCGATGGGCGGGTGGCTGGTGGTAGGCCGGCGGTGGCAGGCAGCGGCCATGGGACGTGGGCGACGGTTGGTCTTCCCACGGTCGTTCGTCTTCCACGGGCGTAGGCAGTGGCGGTGGCTTTTCCAACGACGGCGGGGGCCGGCAAGCGTCGGCGGCTGTCCAGCGGCGGCGGCCGGGGGTCGAGCGGCTCGGATATGGGGCCAAAGGGTGCGGTGACTAGGGTTTGGGAGTTTAAAAAAATCACAGAAGAAAATGGAATAGTATAGGAATAAATCGTGAATAAGATTGGGATAAAGGTGGAATAGCAGGAATAGGTGGAATAGCGGGAATAGGAAAAATTAAAAAAATCTAAGAATATAAAAAAATAGAAAAAGAACCTGGTCCTGCCCTGGATCCCCATCATTCTCCTCGACCGCGAAGAACTCAACTCCGTCAAGTTCGAAAAATGGAGCACACCCTAATCCACAACTCGCTCTGATACCAGATGATGCGGAACGAAAATCGATGTAACCTTGGATTATTTGAAAAAAGGGAAACAACTAAACAAACTAGGACCGTGGGAGGGCTAAGAAGCCTCCCGAGACTAGGGCGACTCAAACTAAAATCCTAAAACAGCTGATCTCTTTTGTTTTCAATTTTCTTAGCGGTAGGTAGCGGCGGCGGCGGCTGTGGGACATGGGCGACGGTTGGTCTTCCCATGGCTGTTCATCTTCCACGAGCGTGGGCGGCAACGGTGGCTTCTCCGGCGAGGGCGGGGGCCGGCGAGCATCGGCGGTGGTACTGCGGGGGCGGCTAGCGATCGGGCGGCCTGGATCTAGGGCCGAAGGGGGCGGCGGCTAGGGTTTGGGAGTTTAAAAAAAAATCACGGGAGAAGATGGAATAGTGTAGGAATAAATCAGGAATAAGATTGGATAAAGGTGGAATAGCATGAATAGGTGGAATAGCGGGAATAGAAAAAATAAAAAAAATCTTAGAAAATAAGAAAAAAATAGAAAAAGAACCTGGACATGCCCTGGATCCCCATCATTATAGGTCTCCACCTTCCCATCTGCACCCCTTTTCCTCTTGAAGATCTACTTACACCCGATGGATTTTATCCCTTCAGGTGGATCAACTAATGTCCATACATTGTTGATCTCCATGGACTCCATTTCGGATCGCTTGGCACCAAGCCATGCCTCAAAGTCAGATCTCTGAAGTGCATCCATAAAGGTGATCAGATCCTCATTGTTCTCATCGAGTTCAATGGGATCACCGTCCCGGACCAAGAAATCATAGTATCTGTCAGCTGACGCGATAGTCTACCGGATCTCCTAATAATGGGTTATGCGTGTGATCCAATCACAGCCGATTCTATGATGTCCTTAGAGTGTGCAGGTTCTTCTACTGGCTGAACTTCACCAAGTTCAATCTTACATGCTACTGTCCCTTCTCCAAGGAACTCTTTTTCCAAAAAAATAGCCCTAAGAGCGATGAACACTTTCTGTTCATCCTCCAAGTAGAAGAAATACCCTTTGGTTTCCTTAGGGTAACCAATAAACAGGCACCAATCAGACCTAGGACTAAGTTTATCTGAGTCTAAATACTTTACATAAGCCGGATAACCCAGACCCGAAGGTGTGAGATTGAGGGCTTACGACCAGTCCACATCTCGTATGGAGTGAAGACAACAGACTTATTCGGAACATTATTTAACAAGTGAGAAGCTGTCTCAAGTGCATATCCCCAAAAGGATAGCGGCAGAGTTGCAAAGCCCATCATGGATCGAACCATGTCCAACAGGGTTCTATTCCTCCTTTCGGACACACCATTCAACTGTGGTGTTCCTAGAGGAGTCCACTGAGAGAGAATCTCATTCTCCTTAAGGTATGTTAAAAACTCACCAGATAGGTATCATCGCCTCGATCAGATCAAAGGGTTTTAATACTTTTTCTAGTTTGTTTCTCTACTTCATTACAATATCCTTTGAACATTTCAAATGACTCAAATTTATATCTCATCAAAAAGACATAACCAAACCTCGAAAGGTCGTCTGTAAACATAATGAAATATCTATATCCACCTCTGGCACTAACTGTCATTGGTCCACATACATCAGTATGTATGAGACTCAGAAGTTCTATAGCTCGTTCACCTTTTCCAGTAAAAGGTGACTTGGCCATTTTACCAAGTAAACAGGATTCACAAGTATGCAGTAATTCAGAATCTCTGACCTTGAGGAGGCCTTCTCCTCACATCTTGTTTATCCTATTCTGGTTAATATGACCTAGCCTACAGTGCCAAAGATATAGATCACTGACATTTTCTAATCTTGGGCATATGCTAGATGTGTACATTACACTAACAAGCCGTGACAATACATAAATGCCATTATTTAACTTAGCTTTCATTATCACAGAGTTATTCAAATAACTAGGCAAATATCTCCTTTTATTGATAGTTCAAAACCATAATTGGCCAAAAGGTCTACAGAGATTATACATATAATGAAACTAGGACAATAACGACAGTCGACTAACTCGATAGTACAAGACTCAAAGACAAGACTCAGAACTCCGACCGCTAGTACTGGAACATGATTTCCTTTCCCAATGCTCAGGAACTGTTCCCCATCCTTGAATCTCTTGCTAACCTGCAGTCCCTATAACGAATTACAAACATGAACAGGACTATCGGTATCCAATACCCAGTTATCAGTATCACAAATATGAAAATTATAAGGTTTTATCATATAAATACCTTATCTAGCAGTCTGCTGCTTTCCCTTCCTTGGCCTGTTCAGGTCTAGGGACGCTTAGTAAAGATGACAGTTTCTCTTCCAGTATCCCCACTTCTTGCAATAGAAGCACTATGCAGCAGATTGATCAGCTTTTACTTTCCTGGTCTGACTCGGGCCAGGAGCATTCAGCACCTTCTTTCCCTTCCTTTTATTCATTCCTTTCTTAAAGGGACGACGACCTCTAGAACCTCCCACTAAATTCACCACCCCCTTATTCAGTTGGTGGTCTTTCTCGAAAGTCTATAGTAATCCCATCAAACCATGGTAATTGACTGCAGGCTTGTTCATTCTGTAATGGTCGAGAAAGTCAAAATAGGAGGAGGGCAGAGAATTCAAAATCGCATCCTTGCCGAGCTACTCATGCAAAGGACATCCGAGCTTGCCCAACCTTCCAATCAGCTCGATCATGTACAATACATGATCAGTGACATTTGGCATCTTGGCATTCTAGATGGAACAAGATACTTTGTACCCTCTACATCATCCGATGTGCCAAAAGATTCCTTCAACTTTTGAAGGATCTCATCTGGTTGGGCCTCCTCGAACTTGCGACTGAACTCGTCGTTCATAGCCACTAGCATAATGCATCGGACAATAATCCAATTAGAAACCCACTTCAGATAAGTATCCTTGATCGAACTCTGAGCATTGGCAGAGGGGATTTCAGGTGCTGGATCCGTTATCACATAAAGGATCCTTTCATGCTCCAAGACAATCCTCAGCTTTCGATACCAGCTATCGAAGTTGTGACCCTTCAACTTTTCATTATCGAGAAGTGACCGGAGCAAAAGATTTGAAGACATCTGAAAGGAAAAACAAGACCATATTAGAGTATGAATTAATTAATTAACCAAAGGACTTGGACTTTAGTCTAAAGGTTTCTCCACTAATTTTTCAAATTGGGAGCCTCTAACTCCAATATGTGAATCACTATTTCAAAGTGGGTACTGAAATCCAATAGACCATATATGAGCTCGACTATGGCCAGCTCATCCATACGCGCCTAAAGATAGGTTCACCAACCAATTGCTTCCCTAAGCAACTTCCAGTAATTTTTTTTGCCCCAAAGAGCACCCCAATTAGCCTAGGAGCCTCCTATTGCGGGTCTCCAATTAGGTCCAACCATTAACATGATAAATTCAATACTTCCAACCAACGAATGACCAAGCCCGACTATGGCCAGCTCACCTGATCACCGTTAAGAAGGTTGCATTGAACCATCATCTATGAGAGAGTAATTCCAGTAACCTGATGCACACCCGTTCTTTGGAACTGCCGATGAACACTAAGTTAAAGGACACATTACTAACCCACTTAATGGGAGGCCAAGACAACATCAACTCTTTGACTTAGTCTTTTTCAGGACCTAATAATTTTAGAGGATTTTAGGTTGTGACAGATGAATAAGAGAAGAACATGGATCATCCTCCCACTGAACGAAGCAGTTTTCAGAAGGGTTGAATCAATTCAATAATTGATCCATGGTTACCTACCGATCAGTCAGACTGATCAACCTGGGTGACATGGGTTAACTCGAGTCAAGGAGCTTTTCTAACTAGCTAGGTAGGTGAGATCATAGGTGAGTATCCGCCATTAACCATCTTTCCTAGACACCAACCATGTTGGCTAGGAAAGAGGTAGCCTCATACAACCATGATCATAATGCCAAACCTACCTCGACACCAACCGGTTCACCGACTCGATCAGACTAGCCTAAAGACTTGGGCTTCCACAGAGCCACTAATTAGATTCATTTTAGATGAATGGACTAACACATCTAACTATTAGATAGTTCTAAAAGAAGGACCTTAATCAACTTTTGATTAGTCTTCTTATTATCCAGTTCAACTAAACATAGTCTAACCCAAAATATGGACCCAATTAGACAGCTAACCTAATTAACCCAATTGGCTTATTTAAATAACATTAGGTTTCATAAACCCTAAGATAACTTGTCATTTAATTTAATCATACAATTCAAAATTATTTGAATATAAGCCAATATTTTAATTAAAACAATTTTAATTAAAACATGTAAAACTCCTTTTACATAATAATTCATACAACATATCTAGTTTTATTCTTTTATAAATATTACATTACACAAAATAAAAATTATAAGACATGCCAAATTGATGCGGTAAGCATATGATTAATGTTTAGATTATAATTTGCAGAGCAATGAAACCTAATTATACTAGCATTGTACTCATCATAATAAGACTTAAGGATTACAAGAAATGGAACTTTTACTTGATTAGACACAATCCTAAACTAAGAAGGAAGAAGATCTAGATAATAGGGGCTAATGATTATGGACTTATCTTGATGAGCTTTCCAACCTTCTTTTGATTCATACCTTGAAACTACAAATGCTCTGGACTGGAGGACTTGGATAACAAAGATCAGAACTCTGGACTTGGACTTCAGTCTGTCGGATCATTGTCAAGGGGGAACCCGGTTCTCAACTCAAAGACTTCGAAGGATCCTGCAATTGAAGATCAAAGGTTAAGGAAGAAAGAGACAAATGTAAAGAAAGGTTGGGAGGATTTGTGAACAAAGAAGAAATTGTAGAAGATCTGGGCGACTACAATGCCTTCGTCTTGTACTGGAATGGTGAGTTGCTTGGAGAAAAAAAAAATTGGCTTTGGCATGGAGGAAGAAACTTTCACACAAGAACATAAGACAATTTGCTTCAAAACTTCACTTCTATTTCATTCATCTTCAATCCCTTTTTACAATAGGCGTCCAAGGCTTTTAATAGCCTCACAAAGCTAGCTTTTGAAATTTAAAAACTCCCCAAATTGAGGAGGATTACAAGGGGGGTTGGAGGATTTGATAGAGGGTTTGTAGGGATGTGGGGGGGGAGTTGGAGGATTTGGTGGAGGGCTTGGAGGGATGTGGCCGACCTCCTTGAATTTGAATCTCCCTTGTTGGCACCCAAAGGGAGATGAAGTGGCTGGTGAGGTGGCACCTCTGGCTGATGACGTGGCATGGTGAGGTGGTCTTCTAATTTCAAGATGACATGTGGCGCCATGTGGTCCTAGTTGATGGTCCTTTTCTCTTGCTTGGTGGTGTGTCTTCTCTTCTTCATGGGGTCAAATTCTGGGATCCAGAATTTGAGTCTTGTTGCTGGCTTTCAAGGCTTTAAGACTTGAATAGACTTAACTCAACTGAATTAGACTTAACTCAACTGAATTAAACTCAACTGACTTAGACTTTAAATCTTGAAATGGACTTACAGGAAATGAAATTTTAACAGTAATTACAGGACTCAATAAATACTCTTGATTTGAAACTCAAAATTAATTACAGGACTCTTAAAATGGAAATGACTCCTGAAAAGGAAATAAAACATTTTTGATCTAAAGGATACAAGGTAACCTAATTATCTTCGATCCAAATTGGGATAAGGCTAACCTTGTTGGAGTGAAGTTTCTTTCAGTTTCTGGTGTCACACCAATTCTCCTGGGGTGGGCAGAACTCGACCCAGTCGAGTATGGTTCAGTTTTGCCGTGGTAATGCTCAAACAAATCTGGGTTAAGTCTTTGCAGGTTCTCTCGAGTAATCCAAGAATTGTCGAACTCAGGTCGACCTTGCCATTGAACCAGGTATCGCTGATAGTCCTTATTCCTGGTAGTAATGGTCTTATCATCCAGGATTCTCTCAATCCTCTCTCTCCACTCAGGTAGGGTTGGTGGTGGACAATCGGAAATATGTTCACTCTCAATGAAAGTTTCTGGCCCAAAAGGCTCACTAGGTATTAGTACTGGTTCTTTGTATTCTACTAGGTCTGAAACATTAAAGGTTGTACTGATACCCATATCAGGTGGAAGTTCCAAAACATATGCATTAGGCCCTATTTTTTTTAAGATCTTGAAAGGTCCTGTTCTGCGGGCATGCAGCTTCTTTATGGTTCCAGAGGGGAACCATTCAGGGTTGAGCCTAATCATCGCATAATCCCCTTCACAGAATTCTTTAGCCCTCTTATGTGAGTCAGCTAAGTATTTATAAGTATCATTGCTTAGGTTGATCTTAATAATGATTTTTTTATGCAGATTTGTGAAATGCTGTGCAAAAGACTCAGCAGACTCAGAGACTCGTGTGTGAATAGGTAGAGGGATTAGATCTAAAGGCTTCCTAGGCTTGTAACCATGGACTATCTCAAAGGGACTTTTGCCCGTAGATCTATTGACCGAACTGTTGTAAGCGAACTCAGCACGTGGCAATAACAAATCCCAATTCCCTAGACTTTCTCCCAGTAGGCATCTCAGCAAGTTCCCTAGACTTCTATTTACAACCTCGGTTTGTCCATCAGTCTGGGGATGGTAGGCTGTGGAGAATTTCAGTCTGGTTCCTAATAGGTGCCAAAATATTTTCCAGAAGTAACTTGTGAAGCGGACATCCCTATCAGAAACTATGGTTTTTTGTAACCCGTGGAATCTGACTACTTGATCAAGAAAGAGTTTGGCTATCCTAGAGGCATCGGAAGTTTGGGAGCAAGGTATGAAATGGGCCATTTTTGAAAATCGGTCGACCACCACAAAGATTGAATCATGTTTTCGAATGGTCTTGGGTAATCCTAGAACAAAGTCCATGCTTAGATCATGCCATGGAAACTCAGGTACAGGTAATGGAGTGTATAGCCCGGTATTCTTATTTTGCTGCCTCGCAACAGCATATGTCCTACATCGGGCTACAAGGTTTGCTAATTGTTTCTTAAGGCCTGATCAGTAAAATTGTTCCTCAACAACCAAGATAGTCTTGTTTCGTCCGAAGTGGCCAGCCAAACCTCCTACATGTATCTCCCAAACTAAAAAATCTCTTAAGAAGGTTCTTGGGATGCAAAGCCTATTCTCTCTAAAAAGATAACCATCTAGAAGGGTATAGTCACTATGATCACTAGATGGTCTATGATGCAAAACCTGATAAATTTCACCAAAATCTGGACAGGTTTCGTACTGCTCCTTAAGTCTTTCAAAACCTATGACTTCAGTACAGACTGAAGATAAAAGAACGTTCTATGACTTAGGTCATCAGCTACCTTATTGTCAGTTCCCGATTGATGTTTTAGGACAAAAGTATAGGATTGGATGTATTCTACCCATTTGGCATGCATAGGGTTTAGTTTCTTTTGGAAACTCAAAAACCTAAGTGCTTCATGGTCTGAAAATAAAACAAATTCTTGCGGTAGGAGATAATGCCTCCAATACCTTAATGTTTGCACTACCGCATAAAGTTCCCAATCATATGTGGAGTATTTCTTCCTGGCTTCATTCAATTTCTCACTAAAGAATGCTACGGGATGGTTTTCTTACTCAGAACTCCACCAATCCCTACTCCTGAAGCATCGCATGCTACTTCAAAGACCTTAGAAAAATCGGGTAGTCTTAAGACTGGTGCTTGGATCATCTTATCCTTGATGTGAAGGAAGGCCTTATCAGCTGACTTCGTCCATTCAAAGTGGCCCTTCCTAATACAATCCGTGATAGGAGCAACTATGGTGCTAAACCCTCTAATAAATTTCGATAAAACGTAGCGAGGCCATGAAAACTTCTTACTTCGTGAATATTATTGGGTGTTGGCCACTCTACAATTGCCTTAACCTTCTCAGGGTCAGCGGATACTCCTTCAGGGGTCACAACAAATCCTAGGAAGATAACTCTAGTAGTCATGAAAGCACATTTCTTTAGGTTGGCATAGAGGTTATCTTTCCTAAGTGCTAAACAGACCTACCTCAGATGTTGTTGATGATCTTCTCTAGTCCTACTATAGATAAGTATGTCATCAAAGTAAACGACAACAAATTTCCGAATAAAGGCCCGTAGGACTTGATTCATGATTCGCATAAAAGTGCTAGGGGCATTTGATAACCCAAAAGGCATGACTACCCATTCAAATAACCCGTCCTTAGCTTTAAAGGCAGTCTTCCATTCATCCCCTGGTCAGATCCTAACTTGGTGATAGCCGCTCTTCAGGTCAATCATAGAAAATATAGTTGCACCGGCCATCATATCTAACATATCATCCAAGCGGGGGATGGGAAACCTATACTTCACCGTTATTTTATTTATGGCATGACTATCAACACACATTCTCCATGTGCCATCTTTCTTAGGGGTAAGTAAGGTTGGGACTGCGCATGGACTCAAACATTCCCTAATGAATCCTTTCTTTAGGAGTTTTCCTACTTGTCGTTGTAATTCTTGGTGCTCAGTAGGGTTCATTCTATAATGGGGAAGGTTCGGTAGGGTTGCTCCGGGGACTAAATCTATCGCATGTTGTATATCCCTAAGAGGTGGGAGTTGGTCGGGTAAGTCATCGGGGAACACGTCTTTGAACTCCTCTAGCACTTCACAGACTTCTGGAGGTTGTTCTTTTGAAAGAGGTTCTTGATGATCCTTAATGGTCAAAATCCAAACAAGTGATCCATTGCTAATTTCTTGCACCATTTCTTTAGCAGTGATCACGTTTATCCCTTTTTTCTTATCACTCAATTGGCTTGATCCTCTCTTAATGGTGTTCTTAGGTGGAGAAGAATGGATTACGATCTTCTTTCCATTATAAATAAACGAGCATAAATTAGAACGACCATAGAGTGTTACATCGAGATCGTACAACCATGGTCGACCTATGATTATGCTACTTACTCCCATTGGAAGTACATCACACCATACTTTCTCTAAGTAAGATTGGAACTGAATGGTTACTAGGCACCTAGACTTAATGGAAATCGTGGTTGAGTCTATCCAGGATACCTTATAGGAATTGGGGTGGGGTACGGTGGGCAATCCTAGGGTTTTTACAGTGTTGGAAGATATGGCATTGACACAGCTACCGCTATCTAAAATGACTTTGCATACTTTCTCACCTATCTTAATGAATGTCTGTAGGATGCTAGTCCTATGCCAATCTTCTTGGATTTTAGCCTGGGTGAGAATACACCTAACCACTCCTATCAGATCTTGATCTACCAGGACTTCCTCTTCCTCATACTCTTCAGCCAAGTTCTCATCTGCCTGGTATACTTCCTCCTCAAATTCACCTTGGGATTCTACGGCTTCCTCTTCTACTTCCCCTATGTGCAGGGCTCTATTGGGACAGCTGCTAGAATAGTGACCCACTTTGTTACACTTGAAACAGGCGTTTGGAGTTCTTTGGGTCTCATGTGTTTTCCCCTTGTCATCTCTTCGGGTCACAGGCACATTAGGATTGGGTCGGTTGAATCTAGGCTGATTGGATCCTGACTGCTGGTAAGGTGCACTAGTCCTAGGGGCTTTGGGCCTACGATAGACTGGACCTCTATGGAATCTCTCAGCATCTCTAGCTATCTGATAGGCCAATTCTAGGTCATGTACCTCTTGCATGAACAATTCTCTTTGAATTTCTTCCCTCAGTCCGGCTCGAAATCTTGACAAGGTCACCGACTCAGATTCATCAACATTGCACCTCATAACAAATTCGTCAAACTTTGCTATGTACTCTACAACACTCCTATTTCCTTAAGTGAGTCTTTGCCATGATCTCGGAGTCTTTGGTGGTAGGACATAGGAAGGTATTTCTCCCTAAGCCTAAGTTTCATAGCTCACCAGGTCACTATGGGCACATCAGCTCTCTATCTAGTGATTCTCTCAACGTTTCCCCAATATAATCTAGCTTGGCGCACAAGTTTAAGCTTTGCAAACTTACACTTGCGCTCTTCACTCATCTCAAACCAGTCAAAATACTGGTCCATCTCACCTTCCCAATCAATGTAGATCTTAGGATCTAAATTCCATCAAAGGTGGGAGCTTCCAGCCTAATGTTCTTCATGGTTCGGTCATCTTGATCAAAGTGAATTGGGGTGGGTCTCCTGACATTGGGTTCATAGTTAGGCTCATGATGGAATCTCCTTGGGTTGGAATCGATGGTTTGATCAGGCTGGGGTCCTCTAGGAATTGGATCATAAAACTGATCTTGGGGAGCTCTCCTAGGGTTTGTTTCCTAGAGAGGGTTTTGATATGGAATCCTTCTAGGGTTCAATGGGGTCTCGAGTTCAGGTGCAAGACTAGGCTCAGGCTCAGTCTGGGCTTCATGATTGCTGTCAAGGGTTCTAGCCTCTAACTGATCCAACCTAGTAGTGATGTGGGCTAACTGCTCATTCATGTCTTGGTTGGTTTGTGCCACATTCTGATTTGTTTGGGCCAATTGCTCAGTTAAACTCTTAGTTAGTTGGGCCACTTGATCATTTAGGCCTTTGATCAAATTTCCTAAATTTTGGTCCATGGCTATACTTGACTAGGCTTGGATTGGTGAATATGGTGTCCCTGCTCTAGTTGTCATGCATGCAAATGGACTCAAGTTCGAGCTAAGGTTTCCTAGACCTATAGCACAAATTAGAAGTCTAATTAAGTGAACCAACTAGCTAGTAGTATTTATGGGACTTAGCCAGGTAGGTGGAGGGGAGTGAAGGTCCCTGATTGCCAACCTTAGACACCAATCTAAGATTGGCCAGGTAGGCGGACCAAATCACAAGCCCTGATGCACCAATCCTAGACACCAAGCCAGTAGGCACACACTAATTAGCTGACACAGTTAACTTGACCCTAACCTGAACCCAACTTGTTGGTGTCCCTAACCCACTAGGGCAATTAACGTTCTACTCAATTTTAATTAATGGGTTGGGATCGCTATGCTGGTAGGTAATTTTTGGGCTAGGGACAGGTGATGAAACCCTGACCCTATGTCAAATTGATGCCCTTAATTTGATTTCTCATGAGATGAATGAAATGCAAAGGTGCTGCAGATGTGTGTTGCAGTTTGAAAGTGGTGTGGAAAACGTAATGAAAAAAATTTCCAAAAATTCTGAAAAATTCACAGAGGATTTCTAACTTATATGTTTCAATGTAGATGAAAGAAATTTTAAAACTAAAATCTGTACTACTCTAAGCAGATCCTACAAATGAAGATAAATAAAAAGGACAGAACAAAACCCTAATGACAGTGTCGAACTGCAGAAATTTTCATTTTTTTTATAATTTTTTCTGATGATTAGATTTAATATGGTCTTAACTAACTTAAAAAGGAACAAGAAAAAAATATTTCAATAAAAAATTAGCGACTTGCCTATGGAGCTGCAGACGGATTACAGTAAACATATGCAAATTTTTAGAAAATAGAACCTAATCAAACAAGTGCAATGGCTTATCCAAACTTCAATCTAAAAAATTCACGTCCAGCTAGGGGCTCATTATTCCCATGGGTCGTAATAGTGTACTGGAGTACACCCGCTCAAGAGGCATGAATTTTAGATCTTGCTTGGATTTAAAGAAAACTATTCAACCCTAATGCAACCATGCTCTGATACCAAGATGATGCGGCAAGCATATGATTAATGTTTAGATT
This sequence comes from Areca catechu, assembly GCA_021397845.1. Classification (NCBI taxonomy): domain Eukaryota; kingdom Viridiplantae; phylum Streptophyta; class Magnoliopsida; order Arecales; family Arecaceae; genus Areca; species Areca catechu. The sequence goes on along the minus strand of CM038040.1, from coordinate 117,942,779 downwards.
ATGATTTGTAGAGCAATGAAACCTAATTACACTAGCATTGTACTCATCATAATAAGACTTAAGGATTACAAGAAATGGAACTTTTACTTGATTAGACACAATCCTAAACTAAGAAGGAAGAAGATCTAGATAATAGGGGCTAATGATTATGGACTTACCTTGATGAGCTTTCCAACCTTCTTTTGATTCATACCTTGAAACTACCAACGCTTTGGACTGGAGGACTTGGATAACAAAGATCAGAACTCTAAACTTGGACTTCAGTCTGTCGGTTCATTGTCAAGGGGGAACCCGGTTCTCAACTCAAAGACTTCAAAGGACCTTGCAATTGAAGATCAAAGGTTAAGGAAGAAAGAGATAAATGTAAAGAAAGGTTGGGAGGATTTGTGAACAAAAAAGAAATTGCAGAAGATCTGGTCGACTCCAATGCCTTCATCTTGTACTGGAATGGTGAGTTGCTTGGAGAAAAAAAAAATTGGCTTTGGTGTGGAGGAAGAAACTTTCACACAAGAACACAAGACAATTTGCTTCAAAACTTCAATTCTAGGCGTCCAAGGCTTTTAATAGCCTCACAAAGCTAGCTTTTGAAATTTAAAAACTCCCCAAATTGAGGAGGATTACAAAGGGGGTTGGAGGATTTGATGGAGGGTTTGGAGGGATGTGGGGGGGGAGTTGGAGGATTTGGTGGAGGGCTTGGAGGGATGTGGCTGACCTCCTTGAATTTGAATCTCCCTTGTTGGCGCCCAAAGGGAGATGAAGTGGCTGGTGAGGTGGCACCTCTGGCTGATGATGTGGCATGGTGAGGTGGTCTTCTAATTTCAAGATGACATGTGGCGCCACGTGGTCCTAGTTGATGGTCCCTTTTCTCTTGCTTGGTGGTGTGTCTTCTCTTCTTCTTGGGGTCAAATTCTGGGGTCCAGAATTTAAGTCTTGTTGCTGGCTTACATGGCTTTAAGACTTTAATAGACTTAACTCAACTGAATTAGACTTAACTCAATTGAATTAAACTCAACTGACCTAGACTTTAAAACTTGAAATGGACTTATAGGAAATGAAATTTTAAAAGTAATTACAGGACTCAATAAACACTCTTGATTTGAAACTCAAAATTAATTACAGGACTCTTAAAATGGAAATGAGTCCTGAAAAGGAAATAAAATATTTTGATCTAAAGGATACAAGGTAACCTAATTATCTTCGATCCAAATTGGGATAAGGCTAACCTTGTTGGAGTGAAGTTTCTTTCGATTTCTGGGGTCCACACCAATTCTCCTGGGGTGGGAAGAACTCGACCCAATCGAGTATGGTTCAGTTTTGCCCTGTTAATGCTCGAACAAGTCTGGGTTAAGTCTTTGCAGGTCCTCTTGAGTAATCCAAGAGTTGTCGGACTCAGGTCGACCTTTCCATTGAACCAGGTATCGCTGATAGTCCTTATTCCTGGTAGTAATGGTCTTGTCATCCAGGATTCTCTCTATCCTCTCTCTCCACTCAGGTAGGGTTGGTGGTGGACACTCGGAAATATGTTCACTCTCAATGAAAGTTTCTGGCCCAAAAGGCTCACTAGGTATTAGTACTGGTCTTTGTATTCTACTAGGTCTGAAACATTAAAGGTTGTACAGATATCCATATCAGGTGGATGTTCCAAAACATATGCATTAGGCCCTATTTTCTTTAAGATCTTAAAAGGTCCCGCTCCGAGAGCATGCAGCTTCTTTATGGTTCCAGAGGGGAACCGTTCAGGGTTGAGCCTAATCATTGCATAATCCCCTTCAAAGAATTCTTTAGCCCTCTTATGTGAGTCAGCTAAGTGTTTGTAAGTTTCATTGCTTAGGTTGATCTTATTACTGATTTCTTTATGCAGATTTGTGACATGCTGTGCAAAAGACTCAGCAGACTCAGAGACTCGTGTGTGAATAGGTAGTGGGATTAGATCTAAGGGCTTCCTAGGCTTGTAACCATGGACTATCTCAAAGGACTTTTGCCCGTATATCTATTGACCGAACTGTTGTAAGCGAACTCAGCACGTGGCAATAACAAATCCCAGTTCCCTAGACTTTCTCCTACTAGGCATCTCAGCAAGTTCCCTAGACTTCTATTTACAACCTCGGTTTGTCAATCAGTCTGGGGATGGTAGGCTGTGGAGAATTTCAGTCTGGTTCCTAATAGGTGCCAAAGAATTTTCCAGAAGTAACTTGTGAAGTGGACATCCCTATCAGAAACTATGGTTTTGGTAACTCGTGGAGTCTGACTACTTGATCAAGAAAGAGTTTGGCTATCCTAGAGGCATCGAAAGTTTGGGAGCAATGTATGAAATGGGCCATTTTTGAAAACCGGTCGACCACCACAAAGATTGAATCATGTTTTCGAATGGTCTTGGGTAATCCTAGATCAAAGTCCATGCTTAGATCCTGCCATGGATACTCAGGTACAGGTAATGGAGTGTATAGCCCGGTATTCTTCTTTTGCTGCCTTGCAACAGCACATGTCCTACATCGGGCTACAAGATTTGCTACTTGTTTCTTAAGGCCTGGCCAGTAAAATTGTTCCTCAACAGCCAAGATAGTCTTGTTTCGTCCGAAGTGGCCAGCCAAATCTCCTGCATGTATCTCCCAAACTAAAAAATCTCTTAAGGAGGTTCTTGGGATGCAAAGCCTATTCTCTCTAAAAAGATAACCATCTAGAAGGGTATAGTCACTATGATCACTAGATGGTCCATGACGCAAAACCTGATAAATTTCACCAAAATCTGGACAGGTTTCGTACTGCTCCTTAAGTCTTTCATAACCTATGACTTCAGTACTGACTGAAGATAAAAGTAACGCTCTATGACTTAGGGCATCAGCTACCTTATTGTCAGTTCCCGATTGATGTTTTAGGACAAAAGTATAGGATTGGATGTATTCTACCCATTTGGCATGCCTAGGGTTTAGTTTCTTTGGGAACTCAAAAACCTAAGGGCTTCATGGTCTGAAAATAAAACAAATTCTTGCGATAGGAGATAATGCCTCCAATACCTTAATGTTTGCACTACCGCATAAAGTTCCCAATCATATGTAGAGTATTTCTTCCTGGCCTCATTCAATTTCTCACTAAAGAATGCTACGGGATGGTTCTCTTGACTCAGAACTCCACCAATCCCTACTCCCGAAGCATCGCATGCTACTTCAAAGACCTTAGAAAAATCGGGTAGTCTTAAGACTGGTGCTTGGATCATCTTATCCTTGATGTGAAGGAAGGCCTTATCAACTGACTTCGTCCATTCAAAGTGGCCCTTCCTAATACAATCCGTGATAGGAGCAACTATGGTGCTAAACCCTCTAATAAATCTGGTGTGGACACCAGAAACCGAAAGAAACTTCACTCCAACAAGGTTAGCATTATCCTAATTTGGATCGAAGATAATTAGGTTACCTTGTATTCTTTAGTTCAAAAATATTTTATTTTCAAGAGCCATTTCCTTTTCAAGAGTCCTGTAAATGTTTTATTTTCAAGAGCCATTTCCTTTTCAAGAGTCTTGTAATTAATCAAGAGTGTTTATTGAGTCATGTAATTACTTTTAAAAAAATTTCATTTCCTGTAAGTCCGTTTCAAGTTTTAAAGTTTAGGTCAGTCAAGTCAGTTCAGTTGAGTTAAGTCTATTTCAGTTAATCAAGTCTTAAAGCAATGAAAGCCAGCAACAAGACTCAAATTCTGGACCCCAGAATTTGACCACATGAAGAAGAGAAGACACATCAACCAAGCAAGAGAAAAGGACCATCAACTAGGACCACTTGGCACCACATGTCATTCCTTATCCAAGTAGAAGACAATCTCATCATGCCACGTCATCAGACGCCACCTCACTAGCCACCTCATCACTCTTTGGCGCCAACAAGGAAGATTCAAATTCAAGGAGGTTGGCCACAACCCTCCAAATCCTCCAACCCCCCCATCCCTCCAAACTCTCCACCAAATCCTCTAACCCCCCTTGTAATTCTCCTCAATTTGGGAAGTTTTTAAATTTCAAAAGCTAGCTTTGTGAGGCTATTAAAGGCCTTGGACGCTCATTGTAAAGGGGATTGATTTTGGAAATGAATGAAGTTTGAAGTGAAGTTGTCTTGAGTTTTATATGTGAAATTTTTTCTATCTTCTTCTTCCACGCCCAAAGCCACTCTCTTCCCTAGAAATTCATCATCCAAGCTCAAGGCAAAGGCATTGGAGTCGGCCAGATCTTCTCAACTATCTTTTCTTTGTTCACAAGTTCTCCCATCCCTTCTTTATGTTTGCATCCTTCAACCTTAACTTTGATCTTCATTATAGGGTCCTTCGAAGTCCTTGAGTTGTGAACAGGGTTCCCCTTGACAATGAACCAATAAGCTGAAGCCCAAGTCCAGGGTTCTGATCACTGTTATCCAAGTTCTCCAGTCCAGAGCATCAGTAGTTTTAAGTTTTGAATCATAGGAAGGTTGGAAAACTCATCAAGGTAAGTCCTCAATCATTAGCCCCTATTGTCTAGATCTTCTTCCTTCTTATTTTTAGAGTTGTGTCTAATCATGTAATAGTCCCTTTTCATGTAATCCTTAAATCTTATTAAGATGAGTACAATGCTAAGTGTAATTAGGTTTCATTGCTCTACAAACACCATATTCAAAACATTAATCATATGCGTGCCGCATCAAATTGGTATCAGAGCATGGTTGCATTAGGGTAGAATAATTTTCTTTAAATCCAAGCAAGATCTAAAATTCATGCCTCCTGAGCGGGTGTACTCCAGTACATTGTCACGACCCATGGGAATAATGAGCCCCTGGCCGAACGTGAATTTTTTAGATTGAAGTTTGGGTAAGCCTTTGCAGTTGTTTGATTATGTTATGTTTTTTGAAAATTTGCATCTGTTTACTGAAATCCATCTACAGACCCAAAGGAAATTCACTAATTTTTGTTAAAATATTTTTTTTCTTGTTCCCTTTTAAGTTAGTTATCATCATATTAAATTTCATCATCAGAAAAAAATTATAAAAAAAATGAAAATTTCTGCAGTTCGACACTATCATTAGGGTTCTGTTCTGTCCTATTTTATTTATCTTCATTTGTAGGATCTGCTTAGAGTAGTGCAGATTTTAGTTTTAAAATTTCTTTCATCTACATTGAAACATATAAGTTAGAAATCCTCTGTGAATTTTTTAGAATTTCTGGATTTTTTTTCATCATATTTTCCACACAACTTTCAAACTGCAATACACTTCTGCAGCGCCTTTGCATTTCATTCATCTCATGAGAAATCAAATTAAGGGCATCAATTTGACATAGGGTCAGGATTTCATCACCTGTCCCTAGCCCAAAAATCACCGACCAGCATATCGATCCCAGCCCGTTAATTAAAATTGAGTAGAACGTTAATTGCCCTAGTGGGTTAGGGACACCAACAAGTAGGGTTCAGGTTAGGGTCAAGTTAACTGTGTCAGCTAATTGGTGTGTGCTTACTGACTTGGTGTCTAGGATTGGTGCATCAGGGCTTGTGATTTGGTTCGCCTACCTAGCCAATCTCAGATTGGTGTCTAAGGTTGGCAATCAGGGACCTTCACTCCCCTCCACCTACCTGGCTATGTCCCATAAGTACTACTAGCTAGTTGGTTCACTTAATTAGACCTCTAATTTGTGCTCTAGGTCTAGGAAACCTTAGCTCGAGCTTGAGTCTACTTGCATGCATGAAAACTAGATCAGGAGCATCATATTCACCAGTCCAGACCCAGTCCAGTATAGCCATGGACCCGAATCTTGAAACCATGCTGAAAGCCCTAAATGATCAAATGGCCCAATTGAACCAAATGCTGGCTAAACAATTTTCCTTAGACCAACCAACTCCTACTATCCCATTAGCTCATATGAATGATAGGAGTAAGAACCCTGAAGTACAAGTTGAGTTCATTGATACTCAAGACTTAGGGTATCCTCAAACTGAAGGGCTAGGGAAGGAAGAAGGCAAATTTGAACAACCTAGTAAATATGTGTATGAGACTGACATAAGTTTAATAGATGAATATGAAGGGGAAGACTGTGAAGAGAACAACTTTAGTACCTTACCTGAGGAAACCTTTGGTAAAGAAAAGATTATTGAGCCTAGTCCTGAAACATCAGAACAACCAAAATTTAGTGAGGACTTGGTTCCCATAAGACAATGCCCTCAGGAAGAACCCAATACTTTAGCTTCGACACAAGAACTCCTTCAGGTACCTGAGAAGAACCCAATCATTATTTTAGAAGACTTTCCTGATGACCTTCAACTACCTAGAAGCATCTCGCCTGTAGATCAAAATTCTAATCTTAAGGTCATCATGAGTAGCCAAGGTCTGTTTCAAGATTCTCCTAAATTATCCCAAGTCTCGGATTCCTATTTCCTGCCTTTCCCTGAGTCTTATCATAATTTTAGAGCCATTAAGTTTCATTTGGATGAGATTACTAGGATGCATGAGCTTTTAAAGCCTATTCCTTTTGCTACCTACTTTTGGAAAACCTTATGGCATTTGCTAGGAACCCATGGTAAATTCTCATGTGCATACCATACCAGGGTCAAACCTAGAGAGTCAATAATCTGTTAGGTTTAGGTCCTAGAAAGTCCAATAAAATTCCTCTCAATAAGGATGCCTAGTTCAGTCTGCATTTTGTAAGTGCTTGTGTAAATTTCTAAGTTTGCTGAATCTTTCGCACAGCATGTCACAAATTTGCATAAAGAAATCAGTAATAAGATCAAACTGAGCAATGAAACTTACAAACACTTAGCTGACTCACATAAGAGGGCTAAAGAATTCTGTGAAGGGGATTATGCGATGATTAGGCTCAACCCTGAACGGTTCCCCTCTGGAACCATAATGAAGCTGCATGCCCGTGGAGCAGGACCTTTCAAGATCTTAAAGAAAATAGGGCCTAATGCATATGTTTTGAAACTTCCACCTGATATGGGTATTAGTACAACCTTTAATGTTTCAGACCTAGTAGAATACAAAGAACCACTACTAATACCTAGTGAGCCTTTTTGGGCCAGAAACTTTCATTAAGAGTGAACATATTTTCGAGTGTCCACCACCAACCCTACCCGAGTAGAGAGAGAGGATTAAGAAAATCCTGGATGACAAGACCATTACTGCCAGGAATAAGGACTATCAGCGATACCTGGTTCAATGGCAAGGTCGACCTGAGTCAGACAACTCTTGGATTACTCGAGAGGACCTGCAAAGACTTAACCCAGACTTGTTCGAGCATTACTAGGGCAAAACTGAACCATACTCGACTAGGTCGAGTTCTGCCCACCCCAGGAGAATTGGTGTGGATACCAGAAACCGAAAGAAACTTCACTCCAACAAGGTTAGCCTTATCCTAATTTGGATCGAAGATAATTAGGTTACCTTGTATTCTTTAGTTCAAAAATGTTTTATTTTCAAGAGCCATTACCTTTTCAAGAGTCTTGTAAATGTTTTATTTTCAAGAACCATTTCCTTTTCAAGAGTCTTGTAATTAATCAAGAGTGTTTATTGAGTCATGTAATTACTTTTAAAAAAATTTCATTTCCTGTAAGTCCGTTTCAAGTTTTAAAGTTTAGGTCAGTCAAGTCAGTTCAGTTGAGTTAAGTCTATTTCAGTTAATCAAGTCTTAAAGCAATGAAAGCCAGCAACAAGACTCAAATTCTGGACATAATTTGACCACATGAAGAAGAGAAGACACATCAACCAAGCAAGAGAAAAGGACCATCAACTAGGACCACTTGGCACCACATGTCATTCTTTATCCAAGTAGAAGACAATCTCATCATGCCACGTCATAAGGCACCACCTCACTAGCCACCTCATCACTCTTTGGCGCCAACAAGGAAGATTCAAATTCAAGGAGGCTGGCCACACCCCTCCAAATCCTCCACCAAATCCTCCAACCCCCCCATCCCTCCAAACTCTCCACCAAATCCTCCAACCCCCCTTGTAATTCTCCTCAATTTGGGGAGTTTTTAAATTTCAAAAGCTAGCTTTGTGAGGCTATTAAAGGCCTTGGACGCCCATTGTAAAGGGGATTGATTTTGGAAATGAATGAAGTTTGAAGTGAAGTTGTCTTGAGTTTTATGTGTGAAATTTTTCCTATCTTCTTCTTCCACGCCCAAAGCCACTCTCTTCCCTAGAAATTCATCATCCAAGCTCAAGGCAAAGGCATTGGAGTCGGCCAGATCTTCTCAACTATCTTTTCTTTGTTCACAAGTTCTCCCATCCCTTCTTTATGTTTGCATCCTTCAACCTTAACTTTGATCTTCATTATAGGGTCCTTCGAAGTCCTTGAGTTGTGAACAGGGTTCCCCTTGACAATGAACCAACAAGCTGAAGCCCAAGTCCAGGGTTCTGATCACTGTTATCCAAGTTCTCTAGTCCAGAGCATCAGTAGTTTTAAGTTTTGAATCATAGGAAGGTTGGAAAACTCATCAAGGTAAGTCCTCAATCATTAGCCCCTATTGTCTAGATCTTCTTCCTTCTGATTTTTAGAGTTGTGTCTAATCATGTAATAGTCCCTTTTCATGTAATCCTTAAATCTTATTAAGATGAGTACAATGCTAAGTGTAATTAGGTTTCATTGCTCTACAAACCCATATTCAAAACATTAATCATATGCGTGCCGCATCAAAATCTTCGATAAAACGTAGCGAGGCCATGAAAACTTCTTACTTCGTGAATATTATTGGGTGTTGGCCACTCTACAATTGCCTTAACCTTCTCAGGGTCAGCGGATACTCCTTCAGGGGTCACAACAAATCCTAGGAAGATAACTCTAGTAGTCATGAAAGCACATTTCTTTAGGTTGGCATAGAGGTTATCTTTCCTAAGTGCTAAACAGACCTACCTCAGATGTTGTTGATGATCTTCTCTAGTCCTACTATAGATAAGTATGTCGTCAAAGTAAATGACAACAAATTTCCGAATAAAGGCCCGTAGGACTTGATTCATGATTCGCAAAAAAGTGCTAGGGGCATTTGATAACCCAAAAGGCATGACTACCCATTCAAATAACCCGTCCTTAGTTTTAAAGGCAGTCTTCCATTCATCCCCTGGTCTGATCCTAACTTGGTGATAGCCGCTCTTCAGGTCAATCTTAGAAAATATAGTTGCACTGGCCATCATATCTAACATATCATCCAAGCGGGGGATGGGAAACTATACTTCACCGTTATTTTATTTATGGCATGACTATCAACACACATTCTCCATGTGCCATCTTTCTTAGGGGTAAGTAAGGTTGGGACTGCGCATGGACTCAAACTTTCCCTAATGAATCCTTTCTTTAGGAGTTTTCCTACTTGTCGTTGTAATTCTTGGTGCTCGGTAGTGTTCATTCTATAATGGGGAAGGTTCGGTAGGGTTGCTCCGGAGACTAAATCTATCGCATGTTGTATATCCCTAAGAGGTGGGAGTTGGTCGGGTAAGTCATCGGGGAACACATCTTTGAACTCCTCTAGCACTTCACTGACTTCTGGAGGTTGTTCTTTTGAAAAAGGTTCTTGATGAACCTTAATGGTCAAAATCCAAACAGGTGATCCATTGCTAATTTCTTGCACCATTTCTTTAGCAGTGATCACGTTTATCCCTTTTTTCTTATCACTCAATTGGCTTGATCCTCTCTTAATGGGGTTCTTAGGTGGAGAAGAATGGATTACGATCTTCTTTCCATTATGAGTAAACGAGCATAAATTAGAACGACCATAGAGTGTTACATCGAGATCGTACAACCATGGTCGGCCTAGGATTATGCCACTTACTCCATTGGAAGTACATCACACCATACTTTCTCTAGTTAAGATTGGAACTGAATGGTTACTAGGCACCTAGACTTAATGGAAATCGTGGTTGAGTCTATCCAGGATACCTTATAGGAATTGGGGTGGGGTACGGTAGGCAATCCTAGGGTTTTTACAGTGTTGGTAGATATGACATTGACACAGCTACCGCTATCTAAAATGACTTTGCATACTTTCTCACCTATCTTAATGAATGTCTGTAGGATGCTAGTCCTACGCCTATCTTCTTGGGTTTTAGCCTGGGTGAGAATACACCTAACCACTCCTATCAGATCTTGATCTACCAGGACTTCCTCTTCCTCATACTCTTCAGCCAAGTTCTCATCTGCCTGGTATACTTCCTCCTCAAATTCACCTTGGGATTCTACGGCTTCCTCTTCTACTTCCCCTATGTGCAGGGCTCTATTGGGACAGCTGCTAGAATAGTGACCCACTTTGTTACACTTGAAACAGGCGTTTGGAGTTCTTTGGGTCTCATGTGTTTTCCCTTGTCATCTCTTCGGGTCACAGGCACATTAGGATTGGGTCGGTTGAATCTAGGCTGATTGGATCCTGACTGCTGGTAAGGTGCACTAGTCCTAGGGGCTTTGGGCCTACGATAGACTGGACCTCTATGGAATCTCTCAGCATCTCTAGCTATCTGATAGGCCAATTCTAGGTCATGTACCTCTTGCATGAACAATTCTCTTTGAATTTCTTCCCTCAGTCCGGCTTGAAATCTTGACAAGGTCACCGACTCAGATTCATCAACATTGCACCTCATAACAAATTCGTCAAACTTTGCTATGTACTCTACAACACTCCTATTTCCTTGAGTGAGTCTTTGCCAATGATCTCGGAGTCTTTGGTGGTAGGACATAGGAAGGTATTTCTCCCTAAGCCTAAGTTTCATAGCTCACCAGGTCACTATGGGCACATCAGCTCTCTATCTAGTGATTCTCTCAACGTTTCCCCAATATAATCTAGCTTGGTGCACAAGTTTAAGCTTTGCAAACTTACACTTGCGCTCTTCACTCATCTCAAACCAGTCAAAATACTGGTCCATCTCACCTTCCCAATCAATGTAGATCTTAGGATCTAAATTCCATCAAAGGTGGGAGCTTCCAGCCTAATGTTCTTCATGGTTCGGTCATCTTGATCAAAGTGAATTGGGGTGGGTCTCCTGACATTGGGTTCATAGTTAGGCTCATGATGGAATCTCCTTGGGTTGGAATCGATGGTTTGATCAGGCTGGGGTCCTCTAGGAATTGGATCATAAAACTGATCTTGGGGAGCTCTCCTAGGGTTTGTTTCCTAGAGAGGGTTTTGATATGGAATCCTTCTAGGGTTCAATGGGGTCTCGAGTTCAGGTGCAAGACTAGGCTCAGGCTCAGTCTGGGCTTCATGATTGCTGTCAAGGGTTCTAGCCTCTAACTGATCCAACCTAGTAGTGATGTGGGCTAACTGCTCATTCATGTCTTGGTTGGTTTGTGTCACATTCTGATTTGTTTAGGCCAATTGCTTAGTTAAACTCTTAGTTAGTTGGGCCACTTGATCATTTAGGCCTTTGATTAAATTCCCTAAATTTTGGTCCATGGCTACACTTGACTGGGCTTGGATTGGTGAATATGGTGTCCCTGCTCTAGTTGTCTTGCATGCAAATGGACTCAAGTTCGAGCCAAGGTTTCTTAGACCTAGAGCACAAATTAGAAGTCTAATTAAGTGAACCAACTAGCTTGTAGAACTTGTAGGACTTAGCTAGGTAGGTGGAGGGGAGTGAAGGTCCCTGATTGCCAACCTTAGACACCAATCTGAGATTGGCCAGGTAGTCAGACCAAATCACAAGCCCTGATGCACCAATCCTAGACACCAAGCCAGTAAGCACACACCAATTAGCTAACACAGTAAACTTGACCCTAACCTGAACCCAACTTGTTGGTGTCCCTAACCCTCTAGGGCAATTAACGTTCTACTCAATTTTAATTAACAGGTTGGGATCGATATGCTGGTTGGTGATTTTTGGGCTAGGGACAGGTGATGAAACCCTGACCCTATGTCAAATTGATGCCCTTAATTTGATTTCTCATGAGATGAATGAAATGCAAAGGTGCTGCAGATGTGTGTTGCAGTTTGAAAGTGGTCTGGAAAACGTAACGAAAAAGAGGTCCAAAAATTCTGAAAAATTCACAGAGTATTCCTAACTTACATGTTTCAATGTAGATGAAAGGAATTTTAAAACTAAAATCAGTACTACTCTAAGCAGATCCTACAAATGAAGATAAATAAAAAGGACAGAACAGAACCCAAATGATAGTGTCGAACTGCAGAAATTTTTATTTTTTTTATAATTTCTTTCTGATGATTAGATTTAATATGGTGATAACTGACTTAAAAAGGAACAAGAAAAAAATATTTCAACAAAAAATTAGCAACTTGCCTTTGGAGCTGCAGACGGATTACAGTAAACAGATGCAAATTTTCAGAAAATAGAACCTAATCAAACAAGTGCAATGGTTTACCCAAACTTCAGTCTAAAAAATTCATGTCCGGCCAGGGGCTCATTATTCCCATGGGTCGTAACAGTGTACTGGAGTACACCCGCTCAAGAGGCATGAATTTTAGATCTTGCTTGGATTTAAAGAAAACTATTCTACCCTAATGCAACCAAGCTCTGATACCAAGATGATGCGACAAGCATATGATTAATGTTTAGATTATGATTTGTAGAGCAATGAAACCTAATTACACTAGCATTGTACTCATCATAATAAGACTTAAGGATTACAAGAAATGAAACTTTTACTTGATTAGACACAATCCTAAACTAAGAAGGAAGAAGATCTAGATAATAGGGGCTAATGATTATGGACTTACCTTGATGAGCTTTCCAACCTTCTTTTGATTCATACCTTGAAACTACCAACGCTCTGGACTGGAGGACTTGGATAACAAAGATCAGAACTCTAAACTTGGACTTCAGTCTATCGGTTCATTATCAAGGGGGAACCCGCTTCTCAACTCAAAGACTTCGAAGGACCGTGCAATTGAAGATCAAAGGTTAAGGAAGAAAGAGACAAATGTAAAGAAAGGTTGGGAGGATTTGTGAAAATGAAGAAATTGTAGAAGATCTGGTCGACTCCAATGCCTTCGTCTTGTACTGGAATTGTGAGTTGCTTGGAGAAAAAAAAATTTGGCTTTGGTGTGGAGGAAGAAACTTTCACACAAGAACACAAGACAATTTGCTTCAAAACTTCACTTATTTTATTCATCTTCAATCCCTTTTTACAATAGGCATCCAAGGCTTTTAATAGCCTCACAAAGCTAGCTTTTGAAATTTAAAAACTTCCCAAATTGAGGAGGATTACAAGGGGGGTTGGAGGATTTGATGGAGGGTTTGGAGGGATGTGGGGGGGGAGTTGGAGGATTTGGTGGAGGGCTTGGAGGGATGTGGCCGACCTCCTTGAATTTGAATCTCCCTTGTTGGCGCCCAAAGGGAGATGAAGTGGCTGTTGAGGTGGCACCTCTGGCTGATGACGTGGCATGGTGAGGTGGTCTTCTAATTTCAAGATGACATGTGGCGCCACGTGGTCCTAGTTAATGGTCCTTTTCTCTTGCTTGGTGGTGTGTCTTCTCTTCTTCTTGGGGTCAAATTCTGGGGTCCAGAATTTGAGTCTTGTTGCTGGCATTCATGGCTTTAAGACTTGAATAGACTTAACTCAATTGAATTAAACTCAACTGACCTAGACTTTAAAACTTGAAATGGACTTATAGGAAATGAAATTTTAAAAGTAATTACAGGACTCAATAAACACTCTTGATTTGAAACTCAAAATTAATTACAAGACTCTTAAAATGGAAATGAGTCCTGAAAAGGAAATAAATCATTTTTTATCTAAAGGATACAAGGTAACCTAATTATCTTCGATCCAAATTGGGATAAGGCTAACCTTGTTGGAGTGAAGTTTCTTTCGATTTCTGGTGTCCACACCAATTCTCCTGGGGTGGGCAGAACTCGACCCAGTCGAGTATGGTTCAGTTTTGCCCTGTTAATGCTCGAACAAGTCTGGGTTAAGTCTTTGCAAGTCCTCTCGAGTAATCCAAGAGTTGTCGGACTCAGGTCGACCTTGCCATTGAACCAGGTATCGCTGATAGTCCTTATTCCTGGTAGTAATGGTCTTGTCATGCAGGATTCTCTCTATCCTCTCTCTCCACTCAGGTAGGGTTGGTGGTGGACACTCGGAAATATGTTCACTCTCAATGAAAGTTTCTGGCCCAAAAGGCTCACTAGGTATTAGTACTGGTTCTTTGTATTCTACTAGGTCTGAAACATTAAAGGTTATTCTGATACCCATATCAGGTGGATGTTCCAAAACATATGCATTAGGCCCTATTTTCTTTAAGATCTTGAAAGGTCCCGCTTTTAGAGCATGCAGCTTCTTTATGATTCCAGAGGGGAACCGTTCAAGGTTGAGCCTAATCATTGCATAATCCCCTTCACAGAATTCTTTAGCCCTCTTATGTGAGTCAGCTAAGTGTTTGTAAGTTTCATTGCTCAGGTTGATCTTATTACTGATTTCTTTATGCAGATTTGTGACATGCTGTGCAAAAGACTCAGCAGACTCAGAGACTCGTGTGTGAATAGGTAGTGGACTAGATCTAAAGGCTTCCTAGGCTTGTAACCATGGACTATCTCAAAGGAACTTTGCTCGTAGATCTATTGACCGAACTGTTGTAAGCGAACTCAGCACGTGGCAATAACAAATCCCAGTTCCCTAGACTTTCTCCCACTAGGCATCTCAGCATGTTCCTTAGACTTCTATTTACAACCTCGGTTTGTCCATCAGTCTGGGGATGGTAGGCTGTGGAGAATTTCAGTCTGGTTCCTAATAGGTGCCAAAGGGTTTTCCAGAAGTAACTTGTGAAGCGGACATCCCTATCAGAAACTATGGTTTTTGGTAACCCGTGGAGTCTGACTACTTGATCAAGAAAGAGTTTGGCTATCCTAGAGGCATCGGAAGTTTGGGAGCAAGGTATGAAATGGGCCATTTTTGAAAACCGATCGACCACCACAAAGATTGAATCATGTTTTCGAATAGTCTTGGGTAATCCTAGAACAAAGTCCATGCTTAGATCCTATCATGGACACTCAGTACAGGTAATGGAGTGTATAGCCCGGTATTCTTCTTTTGCTGCTTTGCAACAGCACATGTCCTACATCAGGCTACAAGTTTTGCTACTTGTTTCTTAAGGCCTGGCCAGTAAAATTGTTCCTCAATAGCCAAGATAGTCTTGTTTAGTCCGAAGTGGCCAGCCAAACCTCCCGCATGTATCTCCCAAACTAAAAAATCTCTTAAGGAGGTTCTTGGGATGCAAAGCCTATTCTCTCTAAAAAGTTAACCATCTAGAAGGGTATAGTCACTATGATCACTAGATGGTCCTTGACAAAAAACCTGATAAATTTCACCAAAATCTGGACAGGTTTCATACTGCTCCTTAAGTCTTTCAAAACCTATGACTTCAGTACTGACTGAAGATAAAAGTAACGTTCTACGACTTAGGGCATCAGCTACCTTATTGTCAGTTTCCGATTAATGTTTTAGGACAAAAGTATAGGATTGGATGTATTCTACCCATTTGGCATGCCTAGGATTTAGTTTCTTTTGGAAACACAAAAACCTAAGGGCTTCATGGTTTGAAAATAAAACAAATTCTTGCGGTAGGAGATAATGCCTCCAATACCTTAATGTTTGCACTACCGCATAAAGTTCTCGATCATATGTGGAGTATTTCTTCCTGGCTTCATTCAATTTCTCACTAAAGAATGCTACGGGATGGTTCTCTTGACTCAGAACTCCACCAATCCCTACTCCTAAAGCATCGCATGCTACTTCAAAGACCTTAGAAAAATCGGGTAGTCTTAAGACGGTGCTTGGATCATCTTATCCTTGATGTGAAGGAAGGCCTTATCAGCTGACTTCGTCCATTCAAAGTGGCCCTTCCTAATACAATCCATGATAGGAGCAACTATGGTGCTAAACCCTCTACTAAATCTTCAATAAAACGTAGCGAGGCCATGAAAACTTCTTACTTCATAATATTATTGGGTGTTGGCCACTCTACAATTGCCTTAACCTTCTCAGGGTCAGCGGATACTCCTTCAGGGGTCACAACAATCCTAGGAAGATAACTCTAGTAGTCATTAAAGCACATTTCTTTAGGTTGGCATAGAGGTTATCTTTCCTAAGTGCTAAACAGACCTGCCTCAGATGTTGTTGATGATCTTCTCTAGTCCTACTATAGATAAGTATGTCGTCAAAGTAAACGACAACAAATTTCCGAATAAAGGCCCGTAGGACTTGATTCATGATTCGCATAAAAGTGCTAGGGGCGTTTGATAACCCAAAAGGCATGACTACCCATTCAAATAACCCGTCCTTAGTTTTAAAGGCAGTCTTCCATTCATCCCCTGGTCAAATCCTAACTTGGTGATAGCCGCTCTTCAGGTCAATCTTAGAAAATATAGTTGCACCGGCCATCATATCTAACATATCATCCAAGCGGGGGATGGGAAACCTATACTTCACCGTTATTTTATTTATGGCACGACTATCAACACACATTCTCCATGTGCCATCTTTCTTAGGGGTAAGTAAGGTTGGGACTGCGCATGGACTCAAACTTTCCCTAATGAATCCTTTCTTTAGGAGTTTTCCTACTTGTCGTTGTAATTCTTGGTGCTCGGTAGGGTTCATTCTATAATGGGGAAGGTTCGGTAGGGTTGCTCCGGGGACTAAATCTATCGCATGTTGTATATCCCTAAGAGGTGGGAGTTGGTCGGGTAAGTCGTCGGGGAACACGTCTTTGAACTCCTCTAGCACTTCACTGACTTCTGGAGGTTGTTCTTTTGAAAGAGGTTTTTGATGATCCTTAATGGTCAAAATCCAAACAGGTGATCCATTGCTAATTTCTTGCTCCATTTCTTTAGCAGTGATCACGTTTATCCCTTTTTTCTTATCACTCAATTGGCTTGATCCTCTCTTAATGGGGTTCTTAGGTGGAGAAGAATGGATTACGATCTTCTTTCCATTATGAGTAAACGAGCATGAATTAGAACGACCATAGAGTGTTATATCAAGATTGTACAACCATGGTCGGCCTAGGATTATGCTACTTACTCCCATTGGAAGTACATCACACCATACTTTCTATAGGTAAGATTGGAACTGAATGGTTACTAGGCACCTAGACTTAATGGAAATGATGGTTGAGTCTATCTAGGATACCGTATAGGGATTGGGATGGGGAACGGTGGGCAATCCTAGGGATTTTACAGTGTTGGTAGATATGGCATTGACACAGCTACCGCTATCTAAAATGACTTTGCAAACTATCTCACCTATCTTAATGAATGTCTGTCGGATGCTAGTCCTACGCCAATCTTCTTGGGTTTTAGCCTGGGTGAGAATACACCTAACCACTCCTATCAGATCTTGATCTACCAGGACTTCCTCTTCCTCATACTCTTCAGCCAAGTTCTCATCTGCCTGGTATACTTCCTCCTCAAATTCACCTTGGGATTCTACGGCTTCCTCTTCTACTTCCCCTATTTGCAGGGCTCTATTGGGACAGCTGCTAGAATAGTGACCCACTTTATTACACTTGAAACAGGCGTTTGGAGTTCTTTGGGTCTCATGTGTTTTCCCCTTGTCATCTCTTCGGGTCACAGGCACATTAGGATTGGGTCGGTTGAATCTAGGCTGATTGGATCCTAACTGCTGGTAAGGTGCACTTATCTTAGGGGCCTCGGGCCTACGATAGACTGGACCTCTATGGAATCTCTCAGCATCCCTAGCTATCTGATAGACCAATTCTAGGTCATGTACCTCTCGCATGAACAATTCTTTTTGAATTTCTTCCCTCAGTCCGGCTCGAAATCTAGACAAGGTCACCGACTCAGATTCATCAACATTGCACCTCATAACGAATTTGTCAAACTTTGCTATGTACTCTACAACACTCCTATTTTCTTGAGTGAGTCTTTGCCATTGATCTAGGAGTCTTTGGTGGTAGGACATAGGAAGGTATTTCTCCCTAAGCCTAAGTTTCATAGCTCGCCAGGTCACTATGGGCACATCACCTATCTATCTAGTGATTCTCTCAACATTTCCACAATATAACCTAGCTTGGCGCACAAGTTTAAGCTTTGCAAACTTACACTTGCGCTCTTCACTCATCTCAAACCAGTCAAAATACTGGTCCATCTCACCTTCCCAATCAATGTAGATCTTAGGATCTAAAATTCCATCAAAGGTGGGAGCTTCCAGCCTAATGTTCTTCATGGTTCGGTCATCTTGATCAAAGTGAATTGGGGTGGGTCTCCTGACATTGGGTTCATAGTTAGGCTCATGATGGAATCTCCTTGGGTTGGGATCGATGGTTTGATCAGGGTGGGGTCCTCTAGAATTGGATCATAAAACTGATCTTGGGGAGCTCTCCTAGGGTTTGTTTCGTAGAGAGGGTTTTGATATGGAGTCCTTCTAGGGTTCAATGGGGTCTCGAGTTCTGGTGCAAGACTAGGCTCAGGCTCAGTCTGGGCTTCATGATTGCTGTCAGGGGTTCTAGCCTCTAACTGATCCAACCTAGTAGGGATGTGGGCTAACTGCTCATTCATGTCTTGGTTGGTTTGTGCCACATTCTGATTTGTTTGGGCCAATTGCTCAGTTAAACTCTTAGTCAGTTGGGCCACTTGATCATTTAGGCCTTTGATCAAATTCCCTAAATTTTGGTCCATGGCTACACTTGACTGGGCATGGATTGGTGAATATGGTGTCCCTGCTCTAGTTGTCATGCATGCAAATGGACTCAAGTTCGAGCTAAGGTTTCCTAGACCTAGAGCACAAATTAGATGTCTAATTAAGTGAACCAACTAGCTAGTAGTACTTATGGGACTTAGCCAGGTAGGTAGAGGGGAGTGAAGGTCCATGATTGCCATCTTAGACACCAATCTGAGATTGGCCAGGTAGGCAGACCAAATCACAAGCCCTGATGCACCAATCCTAGACACCAAGCTAGTAAGCACACACCAATTAGCTGACACAGTTAACTTGACCCTAACCTGAACCCAACTTGTTGGTGTCCCTAACCCACTAGGGCAATTAACGTTCTACTCAATTTTAATTAACGGGCTAGGATCGATATGCTGGTTGGTGATTTTTGGGCTAGGGACAGGTGATGAAACCCTGACCCTATGTCAAATGGATGCCCTTAATTTGATTTCTCATGAGATGAATGAAATGCAAAGGTGCTGCAGAAGTGTGTTGCAGTTTAAAAGTGGTGTAGAAAACATGATGAAAAAATGTCCAAAAATTCTAAAAAATTCACAGAGGATTCCTAACTTATATGTTTCAATGCAGATGAAAGGAATTTTAAAACTAAAATCTTTACTACTCTAAGCAGATCCTACAAATGAAGATAAATAAAAAGGACATAACAGAACCCTAATGACAGTGTCGAACTGCAAAAATTTTAATTTTTTTTATAATTTTTTTCTGATGATGAGATTTAATATGGTAATAACTGACTTAAAAAAGAACAAGAAAAAAAATATTTCAACAAACAATTAGTGACTTGCCTTTGGAGCTGCAGACGGATTACAGTAAACATATGCAAATTTTCAGAAAACAGAACCTAATCAAACAAGTGCATTGGCTTACCCAAACTTCAATCTAAAAAATTCACTTCCGGTCAGGGGCTCATTATTCCCATGGGTCGTGATAGTGTACTGGAGTACACCTGCTCAGGAGGCATGAATTTTAGATCTTGCTTGGATTTAAAGAAAACTATTCTACCCTAATGCAACCATGCTCTGATACCAAGATGATGCGGCAAGCATATGATTAATGTTTAGATTATGATTTGTAGAGCAATGAAACCTAATTACACTAGCATTGTACTCATCATAATAAGACTTAAGGATTACAAGAAATAGAACTTTTACTTGATTAGACACAATCCTAAACTAAGAAGGAAGAAGATCTAGATAATAGGGGCTAATGATTATGGACTTACCTTGATGAGCTTTCCAACCTTCTTTTGATTCATACCTTGAAACTACCAATGCTCTGGACTGAGGACTTGGATAACAAAGATCAGAACTCTGGACTTGGACTTCAGTCTGTCGGTTCATTGTCAAGGGGGAACCCGGTTCTCAACTCAAAGACTTCGAAGGACCCTGCAATTGAAGATCAAAGGTTAAGGAAGAAAGAGACAAATGTAAAGAAAGGTTGGGAGGATTTGTTAACAAAGAAGAAATTGCAGAAGATCTGGTCGACTCCAATGCCTTCGTCTTGTACTGGAATGGTGAGTTGCTTGGAGGAAAAAAAAATTGGCTTTGGCGTGGAGGAAGAAACTTTCACACAAGAACACAAGACAATTTGCTTCAAAACTTCACTTCTATTTCATTCATCTTCAATCCCTTTTTACAATAGGCGTCCAAGGCTTTTAATAGCCTCACAAAGCTAGCTTTTGAAATTTAAAAACTCCCCAAATTGAGGAGGATTACAAGGGGGGTTGGAAGATTTGATAGAGGGTTTGGAGGGATGTGGGGGGCGAGTTGGAGGATTTGGTGGAGGGCTTGGAGGGATGTGGCCGACCTCCTTGAATTTGAGTCTCCCTTGTTGGCGCCCAAAGGGAGATGAAGTGGCTGGGAGGTGGCACCTCTGGCTATGACGTGGCATGGTGAGGTGGTCTTCTAATTTCAAGATGACATGTGGCGCCACGTGGTCCTAGTTGATGGTCATTTTCTCTTGCTTGGTGGTGTGTCTTCTCTTCTTCTTGGGGTCAAATTCTGGGGTCCAGAATTTGAGTCTTGTTGCTGGCTTTCATGGCTTCAAGACTTGAATAGACTTAACTCAACTGAATTAGACTTAACTGAATTAAACTTAACTGACCTAGACTTTAAAACTTGAAATGGATTTACAGGAAATGAAATTTTAAAAGTAATTACAGGACTCAATAAACACTCTTGATTTGAAACTCAAAATTAATTACAGGACTCTTAAAATGGAAATGAGTCCTGAAAAGGAAATAAAACATTTTTGATCTAAAGGATACAATGTAACCTAATTATCTTCGATCCAAATTGGGATAAGGCTAACCTTGTTGGAGTGAAGTTTCTTTCGGTTTCTGGTGTCCACACCACAAATATATATCTGAATTAAAACAATTTTAATTCCTTTGATTTCCTCAAAGGATCCTTCTAAAAAGGCCAACACAGATGAACCGCATCAAGCCAAAGACACACGGTTATGGTGAAGGTCTCAACTAGGTTCCTAAAAGTACTCCCTAATCATACCCTATGATAAAGATACAGATACATTTCAATAGATTAAACATTTTAATCTATTATACATGCGATCAAGATATGTTACACCAGAACCGAGGCTCTGATACCACTGAAAGTAAACACGGGGTTGCAGGTGCCTACACTAAGCATGCAACAGGGCAAGGAGTAGGTTAATATTTTAAAATAATTTTAAAATAGCAGCGGAAAAACCTACTCCGCACAGGATCTAACATTTTCAAGATGCATGTACAGGCAAAAGAAGGAATGAAATGGGAATGTAATATTTATAAACAATTTAATAAACTTAGATCTATGTATGCATGAAAAATAAAAACACAGATTTTACCTTATTCCTGCTTGGAATAAAGCAGGGATAACTGCTAGAATAGTTGGAATATCTGGAATAACCTTATCTAGTCTTCTTCCAGCAACCGTTTGGAATGGTTCTCTTCCTCTCTTCCAAGTGCAACAAACTCAAACAAAAGATGGCAACACTTTGGTCTCTCCTTAGGCAACAACAGCAAGGTAACTACTTGATAGATCTTGCTTTAAAGGAGAGCTTTTGGATCGTTCTACCAACATCATTGAAGTCCCCTTCGCCTAGGAATTTCAGAACAGAAATTCTGCAACCAAAAAGAGAGTAAACCAAACATAGCAGCAATGGTGATTGAAGTGGCTCACAGGTGCTCAGAAGAACACCCTCTAAAGGGGGGACATGCCTGGGCTTCCTCTGATCTGGCTTCTCACACGATGCTAGTCGCTAGAAACTCTTGAAATGGTGAGAGGGAGGAAGGAAAAACAGAACACTGTGTTCTGCAATTAGTTTCTCCAAAATAGATTTTCTTCCATCGATTGAGCACCAACAATGATAGGGAATTAAAGAACTCTTTCACTCCCAATCTCTCAACAAAATCGAGGCCCAAAAATGGATTCAAAGGATGATGGAAAGCTCTATAAAGAAGAACACCCTCTGAGCTTTTCACCACCCAAAAAATTATATTCATCTAGAACCATGAAACCAGTCATTTTAGGGAGCTGAGAAGAACTGCTGGGAAAATGAAAGGCCACACGGTTTGAGTATGAATCGAATTCATTTTCAAAGAAGCAATGAAGAGCCTTAAAACACTAGTTTGATTCCAACCAAAATGAGTGGAAGGAGGAGAGGAAAAGACGTCTTGATTGCTTGTTCACCCAAGCCTAATTACCATGTAAGTGGGTTCAAAATCGGTTCACAACCAGTTCAGAAATCCCAAACCGGTTCTAAACCGGTTCACAACACAATTAGATCAAAATCTAATTTATAAAAGGCTTGGTCAAGCCCCGGTCAACCAGAAACAATTCCCGGTGGACCCGAACAATTTCTGATCGATCCAAAATCAGGTCAATCCAATGTATGCTCAATCAAATCATTACCGAAATGATTCCTAATCATAAATCGATACCTAAATCTGGGATAAATCCTCTATGGTGTGTGCCTCATGGTTCAAACCTAGGCGGTAGTGATAAATCATGGATTTACACGTTTATTTTAAGTATTTTAGTTAATTATTGGTTCTAATATTTTTTAATAACCTAATTTCATAATTAATTTGGACTTTCTTGCAAAACTAATTATTTTAAAAATATCTTTGAAAAATATGAAATTAGAATACATTCATGAAAAATAGATTTCAAGTCAAAGCACCACACACCCATTAAAATGATTAATAAAATATTTAAGAATTATAATTAATGATATGGAATCGGTAAAATTAATAAGATTAAAACCCACCAATAGGTAGAGCTTGATTTATGGAATCAACGATGCAAACGGTACTTAAATCAGGTTTGAAATGAAAAGTTATGAATTTTCTAAGATTTTTGCAGACATTTTGATGCTGCACGATTTTTGGAGCAGCCGGTCCATCTGCTGGGTTTATTCACTGCAGCTTGGTCCACCGGCAGCCATTGCTTGCCGGTCCACGAAATAGGGCGTGGACCACAACCCTCCAGAGGCGCCGAAACTCGCCGGGAAGCACGCCGGCGGTGTCCCTGGCGGAGGAGAAGCTCCGGCGATGGTTTGATGGGCGGTGGTGGCGTTTTTGGTGGCAAACGAGAGGAGAAGTCCACGTCTTCACGAGCTTCCTCCACGCGCATTGCCAGAGCGTAGTCCACGAGGCGTCCACGGTCGGAGGAGGAGCTCCACGGTGGCGCAGCCCACACCGTCCACGAGCAGTCCACGAGCAGTCCACGGCCGGAGGAGAAGCTCCGGCGGTGGCGTTGCCGAGCCTCCACGTGCATTGCCGAGCCTCCACGCGCGTTGCCGAGCTCCTCCACGCGCACGGCCAAGCTTCTCCATGCGGTCCACGGTGGTTCCACGAGCTGGCTTGCCGGAGCGCCGTCCACGGGCGTTCTCCACGGGCAGTCCATGAGCAGTCCACGGGCGAGCTCCACGGGCACGAGTGTTCTCCACGTTGCCGGAGCGCAGTCCACGGGCACGAGCAGTCCGCGAGCCGAGCTTCTCCACGGGCGTTGCCAAGCGGTCGTCACGCATGATCTGGGCATTCTCCACGGGATGACGGACGATGGGCGTTCTCCACGAGCTCCACAGTGCAATCCACGAGCTCCACGGTGTAGTCCACGAGCGGCGTAATCAACGGAGCAGCAATGGTGGTCACGGTATTTCTTTTGTCCCACATCGCTAGTGTGCCATGAGGTCTCCTCTCCGATCAATTATAAAATGAACCCCATAGCACAAGGTAGCGGGATCCCGGAGAAAAGACAAGGTACAGGGTAGAGGGCATTGCTTGGGTTTCGGGTTGGCATTTGGGAGTGAGGTTTCTAAAGGAGAGCGTGTCCCTACACCATCTTCCAGCTTTCTCTCTCTGAGATCAAGATTCGAAGAAGAAGATGCAGAGGAAGCCCAGTTCGCTCCAAGGAGTACGAAGGAAGGAGCTATCTTCCCGACGAGGCTGCGCCGATCTGTTCTTATCTTTGTTACTTGTTTTGTTAATTTAGTTTTTTTTTTTTGCATTGTATTTAGACCTTAAATTTTAATCAATGCAATATCTCTTTTTAACTCCTGTCTTTCGTCTTGTCTGCAAGTAGATGCTAGGATCTAAATAATAGATCCTAGTGCCAAGTTTACTTTTCCTGCAATTTTAATTTTTTAAATTTTTCGACTTCAAATATTTTTTTTTACAAGATCAAAAAGTTTTCAAATCCTAAACACCGCCTTCTCTATGGATTCGACCCGACTCCTCTTGCTATGCATTTTTAAATATTTTAAGAAGTCGGATTTTAAACTGATAGCCACGTGTTTTAACGACAACCCCGCGGTCCTACCAAATTTTTGGCACCGTTGCCGGGGAAGGCATTAAAATAATAGTTTTTGATCTTTTTGATTTTTTTTTATACCGTCCTAACTTTTCTTTTCTTGCAGATAAAAAAAAATTAAAAAAGGGGGAGAAAAGCAGAAGAGGAAGAAAGTCTCCCAATCAGTAAACTTTCTTTCCTCTTTTATATATTAATTATTTTTTTTTAGTTTCTTTTCTTATTTCCAAAAAAAAAAAATTCAAATTTCAAATTTCAAATTTCAAACTAAAAATTTTTTTTTTTTGTTTTTCATTTTTAGATTCATTTAGGTAAATTTATCTTTTCTGCAAAATCCAAAAAAAATGCCCAGACATTTATAATTTATTAGGATTAGAAACTTAATCACAAAATTAAAAAAATATATATAGCTTTAATTTAATTTTGTGTGTTTATAACTTTTATTTTGGACATCTTATTGCATTTCATAATCTCATAATCATCTTAAGGGCACTTATCCATAAACAAGATAAGGTGGGGAGTTCAATACCCTTCCTTAGCCCACAAACCATCACCCCTCATTTTGCATACCTAAGCCTTCTAAATAAAATTAACTAGACGTCAGCCCTAAGAACTCGAGCTCAATAGGACAGGGCACCCGGAAGAGTTGGACCGGGTCAAGATTAGTTGGTTGACTGGTGTCTAGGAAAGGGGTTCAGGGATTACGTCCCGAAGGAAGGTGGTTGGATCCGCTTACCTGGCCAATTTTCAATTGGTGTCTAAGGCAAGCAAAGAGGGAAACTCCACCGACCTTACCCTTACCTGGCCAGTTATCTAATTGGTCTTTGACTTGGAGGGCTCCAAGGCGGTCTTGGAAGTTAGGAGCTGTCTAGAATTAGGGAGCCTAGGATAGAAATCTATTTGATAAGTGTTTGAAAATAACAAAATATATATATATATATATATATATAAATAAAAAAAATTTTGATTCACATATTTGGGTTGCACTGTTACATGCACGGTAGAAGATCTTTATTTCCAGACCTAGTTGACTTCAACCCTGAAATTGAATGGCTGATCCATAGTACACCAAAAAATCAAATGGCTGGAAACCCAGAAAACCAGCTAGACAGATGAGGAATACTTTATTCCTTCCACCTACAACCCATCGACTTGTATCCATTTACTGAAATACCTGCTAGACAATATGAGATCAAGTCTGCCACAATCTAGATGCTCCCTTCCTTTTATGGGAATACCAACGAAGATCCTTATAAGCATCTAGATGAGTTTATAGAAATCTGTTCTACGGTGAAGATCCAAGATTTTACTGATGATGCCCTTAGGCTAACCTTGTTCCCCTTCTCACTTAAGGATAAGGCCAAGTACTGGCTTGGCACAATAGGGAAACCAATTCGAACTTGGCTGAAATGCAGCACGAGTTCCTTAAGAAATTCTATCCTATAGGTCGAACCAACACCATGAGGCGAGCCATCACTAGATTTGCTCAGCTTCCTGGTGAACAAATTCATGAATCATGGGAGAGACTTAAGGAACTCCTTAGAAAATGCCCACATCATGGTCTGTCTAAGTGGCAAATTGTCCAAGCTTTTTATGAGGGATTAGGAGACCAGTATAGACAGATGGTGGATGCATCTTGTGGAGGCGCATTCATGAGTAGAATGAGGATGAGGCCTATACCTTGTTTGAAACCCTAAGTGAAAATTCGATCAACCATGCTTCTTTGACTTCATATGAAAGATCGATTCCTCACCAAAAGCGGGCAGGGATTTATGAAATTAGACATTCAAATTCCAATGTCGACTTGAACCTAATATCCCAAAGATTAGATACAGTCGACCTCCTTTCCCAAAAGTTGGACCAAGTCCTAGCCCTCAGTCAACAATCTCAATCTCCTGCACAATACCCATCACACCCATCACAATACCCATCACCCTCTAATCATCAGGAGATTTGTTCCATCTGTGCTAGCCCAGCCCATCACATGAATGAATGTCCTACGGTTGCACAGTTACCACCTTTCATCCAAGAACAAGTCCAAGCTGCTCAAGGTTACTCCAAGCCGGGTAATGACCCATTTTCAAATACTTATAACCCGGGTTGGAGAAACCATCCTAATTTTTCTTGGAAACCACAACAGACTCAGGTTCAGACCCAAACTCCTCCTGCACAGAACTTTCAAAATTAGCCCCCATACCAAAACTATGCCTATAATAGAGGTCAGCCTAGTCAGCCTGCTCAGCCACCATATCAGCCACCATATCATCATCAGTCATCATATCAACCTCCTCAACAGACCAATCTGGCCGACGATAGGTTTGATAAACTCCAACAATTAATCATGACCCAACAACAATCTATCGCTAGGTTAGAAGTTCAAATAGGACAGTTAGCTGAATCTACTATGAGGAGAGAACTAGGTCAACTACCGAGTCAACCAATACCGAATCCTAGAAACAACCCACTCATTCTTCAGCCTAATGTTCCACCTAAGAACCCTCAATTTGAGAACGCCAAAGCAATTTCTGAGCTTAGAAGTGGTAGGATTCTTAGGGACCCATATCAAGGCCAGAAGAAAGAGGCTAGCAAGAATGAGAATTTAGAAGATGATGTTAGTACTGAGACTAACCATGTAGAAGAGCCTGAGCCCGGGAATAGTACTGATACTAGTTCCGATTTAAATGAGAAAGGGAAGAAGAGAGCAGATGAATTACCTGAGACTTATAAACCTAAAGTCCCATTCCCTTCAGCCCTAGAAGCTGGTTCTTCCCGTAAAAAGCAAGGAGCACGCAACGAGGAGCTGATGGAACTATTCAAGCAAGTCCATATTAATTTACCCCTCCTCGATGCAATTCAGCACGTTCCAGCTTATGCTAAATTTCTCAAAGAACTCTGCACCCAAAAGCGTGAGCCACGAACCATAAAGAGAATCATATTGTCTGAGGATGTAAGTGCAGTCTTGTTGAATCAATTACCTCAGAAAATGAAAGACCCCGGTGCTCCTTTGATTTCTTGTGTTATAGGAGGCATTACCTTTGATCGAGCCCTGTTAGACCTAGGAGCTAGTGTGAACCTTCTCCCAACCTCGGTCTATGAAAAATTTGGGATAGGTGAACTAAAACCCACGTCAGTCATTCTACAACTAGCCGATAGATCTATCAAGACACCACGTGGTTTGATTGAGGATGTCTTAGTTAGAGTGAACCAATGTTATTTCCTAGTAGACTTCCTCATACTAGACATGGAACCATCCCAAGAGCTAAATCAGAATCCCATAATCTTAGGTCGTCCATTCCTAGCCACTGCCAATGCCAATATTAATTGTAAAACGGGAGCTATGGACATTTCTTTTGGGGATCAAAAGGTGAGAATTAATATTTTTAATGCCTCAAAGTTTGCTCGAGAGGAGAAAAATTGTTCTATGATTAGTTTACTAGATGAGATTGTTGAGTCTGAATTTTCCTCCAATTTGATGGAAGATGACGAGCCTATTGCTGAAACCCAAGTCCAAGAGGTAAATGCCCTACTTGATTCACCTCAACCTTCACCACCTTGGTCAATGCAAACTGAATCCTTACTTGACCTAGGAATTGAGCCTTTGCACCCTTCGATTCAGGCCCCACCATAACTTGAACTAAAAACTTTGCCTGAATCACTTAAGTATGTGTTTTAGGACCCGACAAAACCCTGCCTGTGATCATTGCTTCTGACCTAACCATTGAGCAGGAAAACCAATTGATAGATGTTCTAAAACACATAGGGAGGCCATAGGTTGGGCCATTGCTGATTTAAAAGGCATTAGTCCATCAATTTGTATGCACCATATCTATACTGAGGATAGTGCCAAGCCTACTAGAGAAATGCAAAGACGGCTCAACCCAAACATGCAAGAAGTGGTCAAGAAGGAAGTGATTAAATGGTTAGATGCTGGTATTATTTATCTTATTTCTGATAGCCAATGGGTGAGTCCTACTCAAGTCGTTCCAAAGAAATCTGGACTCACGGTTGTCTGTACTGACCATGGGGATTTAGTGCCAACACGACTTTCTACTGGGTGGCGTGTCTGTATAGATTATAGAAAACTTAATGCAGCTACCCGCAAAGACCACTTTCCCTTACCATTTATTGATCAGATCCTAGAAAGATTAGCTGGCCAGCAATACTTTTGCTTCTTAGATGGATACTCAGGATACAACCAGGTAGCAATCTATCCAGGAGACCAGGAAAAGACCACCTTCACATGTCCCTTTGGAACCTTTGCTTTCCATAGAATGCCTTTTGGATTGTGTAATGCACCTGCAACCTTTCAAAGGTGCATGATATCAATTTTCTCGGACATGGTAGGAGATTTCTTAGAAATTTTATGGATGATTTTTAGTCTTTGGAGAATCTTTTGAGAGTTGCCTCAATAATTTGAAGAAAATATTAAAACAATGTATTGAGGCAAATTTGGTTCTGAGCTGGGAGAAGAATCATTTCATGGTTCAAGAAGGGAATGTTTTAGGACATATTGTATCTAAGAGAGGGATCGAGGTAGATAAAGCAAAGGTTGAATTGATCTCTAAACTTCCTCCACCCATCTCTATCAAACAAATTCGATCTTTTCTCGGCCATGTAGGATTCTATCGTCGCTTCATCAAAGACTATTCCAAAATTTCCCGTCCTTTGTGTAATCTGCTCGCCAAGGACGTTCCTTTCAATTTTGATGAAGATTGTCTTAAGGCTTTTGAGTTTCTAAAGGAAGCTATGACCCAAGCCCCAATCATCCAACCCCCTGATTGGTCACTACCTTTTGAAATCATGTGTGATGCTTCAGACTTTGCCATAGGAGCTGTCTTGGGCCAAAGGGTAAACAAATGTCCCATAGTGATTTATTATGCTAGCAGAACTTTGAATGAAGCCCAAAAAAATTATACCACTACTGAAAAGGAGTTGCTAGCTGTGGTGTTTGCCCTGGAAAAGTTAGATCATATCTTTTAGGTTCCAAGATTGGTTTATTCGGATCACTTGGCTTTGAGATACCTGCTCTCAAAGAAAGATGCAAAACCACGATTGATTAGATGGATCTTACTACTACAAGAGTTTGATATTGAAATTCGAGACAAGAAAGGATCTGAGAATGTTGTAGCAGACCATCTATCTAGGATTTTAGTTGAAGAGTGTGAACCTGCATCAATTGAAGAATCTTTTCCGGATGAACAGCTCTTAGCAGTTTCACATGCAAAGGCCTCTTGGTTTGCAGATATTGTTAACTACTTAGTGGTTGGACAAATCCCTGATGGCTGGTCCAAGAATGAAAAGGATCGATTCTTTGCTCAAATTAAATATTACTTTTGGGAAGATCCTGAACTCTTTCGAATTTGTGCTGATCAAATCATCCGTAGGTGTGTTCCTGAATCTGAACATCTGAGTATTTTGAGTTTTTGCCACACCCTTGCTTGCGGAGGACATTTTTCTGGTCAAAAAACTGTGGCTAAAGTTTTGCAAAGTGGATTTTACTGGCTGACATTGTTTAAGGATGCCTATACTTTTGGAAATGAATGTCTTAAGTGTCAAGCCTTAGGAAATATTTCAAGAAAAGACATGATGCCTTTAAATCCCATCTTGGTAGTTAAAATCTTTGACGTTTGGGGAATTGATTTTATGGGACCCTTTCCACCCTCTAATGGTTTTGAATATATTTTGGTGGCTGTCGATTATGTTTCTAAATGGATTGAGGCAATGGCAACACGAACCAATGATCATAAGGTAGTCATAAAGTTTGTTCAAAAGAATATCTTCTCTAGGTTCGGATTTCCTCATGCCATCATTAGCGACGGAGGTGCCCATTTCACAAACTACCAATTTCGAATGCTTTTGCAAAAATATGGGTCACACATAAAGTAGATACACCTTATCACCCGCAAACAAGTGGCCAAGTGGAAGTATCCAATAGGAGATCAAGAACATTTTGCAAAAGACTATTAGGCCCGATCGTAGAAACTGGTCAGATCGATTAGATGATGCATTATGGGCCTATCGGACATCTTACAAGAATCCCATTGGAATGTCTCCCTATAGACTGATCTTTGGAAAAGCATGTCATCTTCCGGTAGAACTTGAACATAAAGCATATTGGGCGATTAAGCAATTAAATTTTGATTTAAAGCAAGCTGGTTCTAACCGGATGTTGCAACTGAGTGAACTAGATGAACTGAGGTGAGAGGCTTATGAAAATTCACGTATTTATAAAGAGAAAATGAAAGCCTTTCATGATCAATTTATTTCTAGAAAATCTTTGAGCCAAATCAACAAGTCTGGTTATTTAATTCAAGGCTTCGATTATTTCCTGGAAAATTGAGATCTAGATGGGATGGACCTTACATTGTTAATCAAGTTTTTCCCCATGGTGCAGTCAAAATTTATGATCCTAGGTCAGGAAACTTTTTTAAGGTGAATGGTCAACGTTTAAAACCATACATTGAAGGAATATCAACAAATCGAACCATTGACCAAGTAACATTAACTGACCCACACTGAACTGGGCTGCATTATGTCTGGCTGAAGATATTAAACTTAGCGCTTGTTGGGAGGCAACCCAATATGTACTCAATATTTTTTTAATTCAAAAAAAAAAAAAAAAAAATTTGCAGCCTCTACATTGTTCATGAGCTCCTCTTCTCATGTAACCCCTATCCCTTTACATTTTTTAGTCTTATGGTTTATTTGCCTTTTTATACCATTAGGGACAATGGTATTTAAGTTGGGGGGTCGGGACAATTTTTTAAAATTAAAATTATAAAAAAAAAAAAAAGTTTTCATGTGTCAAAAATAAATAGACTAGGAAAAGATATAAGAGTTGGAGAGTGTTGCTAATGACTGTAGCGAGTCAAGAAGTAGACTAGCGTGTCAGACTTTTAGGACCTACTTAGATCACCTAAAGGCTATTAGCACTTCCATTGCACATGCACGCTGACGAGACAAAGTAAGTATTAGTTGTAAGGACAATTGAGGACTTAATTATCACTGAAAACTGGTAATTGATATATATCCCAATTTAAATTGAGGAAAGAGCTACCTACCTGAAATAAAAGTGCAAAACATAGAGTATATGTGGATCACCCTAAACTTAGTAACGGGTCTCTGCACCTAAGTCAATGTGGAGGTTCGCGTCAAACGGTGAAGGGAAGGCCAGGATGCTCAGCACAAAAAAAAAAAAAAAAAAAAAATCAGGTAGTGTGAAAGCTAACTCAGTTCATAAGCTTAATTTAGGGATGTATAGAAAATTAACCAAAGTAAGTGTTAATCAAAGATACATTTGTTCTTGCAAACTAGTACCAAAATGTTAAGTTAGTCATCACAAACACAAGTGCGTAGATCTTTAGATGAACTCTAAGAAAGTTTCTAATTATGCTGACTGCAAAATTTATTTCTGAAACTCAATACTTAGTTAGTGATACTTGCTAGATCTTTTTACCTTCAAACCTGGATCTATTTTTTGTAAAGGATGATCTTTGTGACACATAGTTATACTTTTTGCATTGCTAAGGGACTAGCAATAAGTAAGTTGGGGGGTGTGATAAATCATGGATTTACACGTTTATTTTAAGTATTTTAGTTAATTATTGGTGCTAATATTCTTTTAATAACCTAATTTCATAATTAATTTGGACTTTCTTGCAAAACTAATTATTTTAAAATATCTTTGAAAAATATGAAATTAGAATACGTTCATGAAAAATAGATTTCAAGTCAAAGCACCACACACCCATTTAAATGATTAATAAAATATTTAATAATTATAATTAATGATCATGGAATCGGTAAAATTAATAAGATTGAAACCCACCAATAGGTAGAGCTTGATTTATGGAATCCAGCGATGCAAACGGTACTTAAATCAGGTTTGAAATGAAGAAGTTATGAATTTTCTAAGATTTTTCCACACATTTTGATGCTGCATGGTTTTTGGAGCAGCCGGTCCATCATGGACCGGCTGCTGGGTTTATTCATTGCAGCTTGGTCCACCGGCAGCCATTGCTGCCGGTCCACAGAACAGGGCATGGACCACAGCCCTCCATAGGCGCCGAAACTCACCGAGAAGCACGCCGGCGGTGTCCCTGGCCGGAGGAGAATCTCCGGTGATGGTTTGATGGGCGGTGGTGGCGATTTTTGGCGGCAAACGAGAGGAGCAGTCCACGTCTTCACGAGCTTCCTCCATGCGTGTTGCCAGAGCGCAGTCCACGAGGCATCCACGGCTGGAGGAGGAGCTCCACGGTGGTGCAGCCCACGCCGTCCACGAGCAATCCACGGCCGGAGGAGAAGCTCCGGCGGTGGCGTTGCCGAGCCTCCACGCGCGTTGCCGAGCTCGTCCACGCGCGTTGCCGAGCTCCTCCACACGCACGGCCAAGCTTCTCCACACGGTCCACGGTGGTTCCACGAGCTGGCTTGCCAGAGCGCCATCCACGAGCCGTCCACGGGCGTTCTCCACGGGCAGTCCACGAGTAGTCCACGGGTGAGCTCCACGGGCACGAGTGTTCTCCACATTGCCGGAGTGCAGTCCACGGGTACGAGCAGTCCGCGAGCCGAGCTTCTCCACGGGCGTTGCCAAGCGGTCGTCACGGCATGATCTGGGCATTCTCCACGGCTGACGGACGCTGGGTGTTCTCCACGAGCTCCATGGCGTAGTCCATGAGCGATGTAATCAACGGAGCAGCAATGGCGGTCACGGTATTCCTTTTGTCCCACATCGCTAGTGTGCCATGAGGTCTCCTCTCCGATCAATTATAAAATGAACCCCATAGCACAAGGCAGCGGGATCCCGGAGAAAAGACAAGGTACAGGGTAGAGGGCATTGCTTGGGTTACGGGTTGGCTTTTGGGAGTGAGGTTTCTCAAAGGAGAGCGTGTCCCTACACCATCTTCCAGCTTTCTCTCTCTAAGATCAAGATCCGAAGAAGAAGACACAGAGGAAGCCCAGTCGCTCCACGGAGTACGAAGGAAGGAGCTATCTTCCCGACGAGGCTGCACCGATCTGTTCTTATCTTTGTTACTTGTTTTGTTAATTTAGTTTTTTTTTTTTGCATTGTATTTAAACCTTAAATTTAATTAATGCAATATCTCTTTTTAACTCCTGTCTTTCATCTTGTCTGCAAGTAGATGCAAGGATCTAAATAATAGATCCTAGTGCCAAGTTTACTTTTCCTGCAATTTTAATTTTTTAAATTTTTTGACTTCAAATATTTTTTTTACAAGATCAAAAAGTTTCAAATCCTAAACACCGCCTTCTCTATGGATTCAACCCGACTCCTCTTGCTATGCATTTTTAAATATTTTAAGAAGTCGGATTTTAAACTGATAGCCACGATGTTTTAACAACAACCCCGCGGTCCTACCAGGTAGCACTGGAACAATTCTATTACCAGCACAAGATACCATCTAGCAATGGGTCTCGGTGTCCAGATAAGTCGAAAATGCGAGAGCAATCAATCGAACCTCTGGCATATGGTTACTGTATAATTCATCCCTTTGACCTCCAATACTCAGAATGACCTAGGGTTAGACTGCCAACCCTAGCTAAGTCAATCCACAACATGTCTCAACCTCGCAAGTCCAGTGACTCCTCACTAAGACTATCCCGGTCGAGGATTTGCTAAATTGAGATACTACGAGACATTCAATCCAAACTATTTGGAAAGGTCAATTCCATCTTGGTCCACCACTGCTCCATAAGTACTTGCTTGTACCCAGAAACCTTTCGTTATCGGATTAGAAATCGGGTAGTCCGGCACCAAAGCACGGGGAGTTGCTTGCAAGCTACCATGATTACCTTAGGTCGGAGGGACACATATACCCATATCCAATCATGAGTATCCCTTTGGCAGATAGGGGGCTACATGAAATCACGTTCAATGAGATATCATATATCCCATTTGTAGATTATATCAATATCATCACACTCTTTTGGTCAAGAGGACAACCAAACGATGTGAACCACAACAACCTATACTTGATACATTGCCATCCAGTACAACGTATCCTTTGGTCATGAACATGGTTTAAGGATCACTCGATATATTCTTTCTATATCGAAGTCAATGTAGTCCTAAGGACTTCATCACATGAAAAGAGTTCATTACAGGAAAAAGTAAGAATGTGATGAGCTGCCAAAATAAAATTTATTAATTCATACAAAGAGTACAATACTCAGCTCAACTGCCTACAACCTAGGCGATTGGCTTTGGGACACAATTCCCAACAAATGTCACATTATCCACTCTCTCGGACAAGGTGAAAGTGATTCAAAATGTGCTTGGTCCACTGATGAGCCTTTAGTTCCTTTGCCTGAGCTATGGCCTATTGCTGTCATAATATAAGGAAACTGGGCCATCTATGGAGGGTGCCACTCTAAGCTCCGTGATGAACTTTAGTAGACAAACAGCTTCCTTTGTAGCATCAAATGTCGCAATATACTCTAACTCATAAATAGAATCGACCATAGAGTGCTACTTGAAATTTTTCCAGTAGATAGCTCCTCCATTTAGGATAAAAACATAACTTGACATACTCTTGTTGTCATCCCTATCTGACTAAAAACTTGAATCAGTATAACTAACTAGTTTCAAGTCAGAATCTCAATAAATGTGCCACCGGTCCTTAGTATTTTTCAAATACTTAAGGATGGTTTTTATGACCTTCCTATGATTCTCACCTGGATCAGATTGGTATCTACTAGCAACTCCTAATGAGTATACAACATCTAATCTCATACATGTCATAGAGTACATGATAGATCCTACTACTGATGCATATACGCTCTCTCTCTCTTAAGGACTCGTCAGACAATCATTCTTGAGAGATTAATTTCATGGCCTATCGAAACATAGCCTTTCTTGGAATTCACCATGCTAAACCGCTTTAGCATGGTCTCAATGTACATGGACCGGGTCAGCCCTAGTAGTCTTTCGGATCTATTTCTATGTATCTTCATTCTAAGGTATAGGATGCTTCTTCCAAGTCCTTCATGGAGAATTGAGAAGATAGTGTTGCCTAGCTAAAGCAACCCAAGAGGGGGAGAATTAGGTTTGTAAAATTTTTTTGCAAGAATTAAAACTAGGTGCAAGTGTGTTTCCAAAGTGTTTGTGTGCTCAATGAAAATATACAGCAGAAGTAGTAAAGTAAATGCAGAAAAAATAAATAGCAATCACAAACACAAAATTTTATAGTGGTTTGGTGATTCCAAAACACCTACATCCACTCCCAAGCTTTCCTTCGATATTTTACTATAATCCAACCTTGATTACAGTGGATTAGTTTTCTGGGCTTACTAATCAAAATTTCTTGGTTTTCACAAGGCTAACCAAAAATCTAGTTGGTTTTCACAAGGCTCACCAATAAACCAAGTTGGTTTTCACAAGGCTCATCAATAAACCAAGTTGGTTTTCACTCAAGGCTCATCAACAAACCTCAATGCTAGTTTTAATCCTCTTGAAATTAGTAATGACAAGAATAATTCAAGTATAATGTAAAAAGTATAATAAGTTTCTCAAAAAGTAAATAAAACTTAATGAAGCTCTTGAATGTTGTTAAGAAGCTTATCTCCAAGTTGTTGAAACCTCAATCAATGCTTGAGAATATAGACTTGAATGCTCTTGAATACTTGAAGGCTCGACTTCACTCAAAAATAATGAATGCTTTTGATGTTTGCAATTAGTTCTTCATTAGTTGCTTCCCTTTTATGTTTGATGGGCTTTAAATACCTTTCCAAGCCTTAAAGGATAGTTTATAGCCATTGGAGAGGAGAAAATAGCCATTAGACATAAATTGGAGAAGTTCTGCTCTTCAAAAAATTAACTATTACTGTTCATTCAAACTTGCAAGTGACGACACTTCAATTCATGAGTCGATACTTCAGATTATGAGTCAACACTTGAGTCAAAAAAATTTTCTGAAGCTCTCTGGAATGCACTGGTGCATCGACACTTCTTCTGGTAAGTCAATTTTTGAGTCGACACTTCATCTTCATGAGTCGACACTTGGACAAATTCTTGAAATCATCAAGTTATGTCTTCTTTTTGGTCTTAGGTCTTGAGTTGACACTTAGTTGACCATGAGTATACACTTAAGTCGAAACTTGATAATTCATGAGTCGATAGTTCAGCATGTCAGCTAAAATATTT
This sequence comes from Areca catechu, assembly GCA_021397845.1. Taxonomy (NCBI): domain Eukaryota; kingdom Viridiplantae; phylum Streptophyta; class Magnoliopsida; order Arecales; family Arecaceae; genus Areca; species Areca catechu. Next base: position 117,906,182 of record CM038040.1, on the reverse strand, counting down.
TTTGCATATCCGCTCAAGCTTCTGTGAGTCGACACCTTGAGTCGATACTTGAGTTCCTCGAGTCGACACTTGGATAAAACATTACTGAAACTTATCTAAATTCAAAATTTGAGTCCTTCAAAGTCATTCTTATGTACCAAGTCCATACAACTTGAAAATCCATTAATTTTAGTGACTTCTTCAACTATTTGACAAGCAATTTATCTTACAACATACTTTAACTTTGATGAGTACCTTATCCCGATAAACATACTTTTAACACATAATTAGTACTCAAATATATTTAAGTATTTTGTTATTCATCAAAATCAAGTCAGGAGTCAACAATCTCCTCCTTTTTGATGATGACAAAATCTTTAAGTATATAAACATAGTAAGCTCAAAAGATTTGCAATAAGTATCAGAGCAATTGACTATAAGTATCAGAGCTAAGTTGTAATGATTATCAAGAGCAATAAACTCATCATTCATTATGTAACTTTGAATAAATCTACAATGTATCAGAGCTATATATAAGAATGAGTTCAATTCATATAATTGCAATGTATCAGAGCAAAATATCATCATTAGTATATAACTTGAATGAATTTGATTCATATAGCTACAATGTTTCAGAGCATATGCTTATATAGGATGTTTAAAAGATGTATCAGAGCTATATACATTAAAATGTATTAGAGCAAAATGCATATATAAGATGGTTAAAAAGTGTACCAGAGCTAAGATAGTTTTGGAAGAATGAGTTTCAGAGCAAAAAATAAAAAAGTTTGAAACGTAATGTGAGTGTTAAAGCAAAATATTTAGTGTATCAGATCAAATAATATAATATGAAGATAAAGAGTATCAGAGCATATAAAATAATATGAAAATAGAGAGTATCAAAGCATATAAAAAAGAGTATCAGAACTAAAATTAGAGAGTATCAAAGCATGAAAATAGAGCTCCCCCTCAACATATGACTTAAAAACATTTTTCAAACTTTTTAATACATTAGAAATCTCTCTCTTTGATACTTCCTCGTCTTACTTATTCTTCCTTCTTTCTTATTACTTATTGCTTTCTTTTCTCCCCCTTTCTTTTTAGTTATACTATTTGTTCTCCCCCTATGTTTACCATTTATACCATTCTCCTTATTTATACCATTCTCTCCCTTTTTGTCATCATAAAAAAAGGTGAAGAGTAGTGCAAAGAGAAGAAAGAAGTACCAAAGCTCCCCCTTAATGTAGGGATAAGGTGTAAAGAACAATAAGAAGGGTATCAAAAGCATTGAAAGTAAAGAACGAACACACAAGTGAAAAATGCTGGAAGTATGATATATATATATATTTCCAAACATTTTGTGATACAAGAGAGATGTATATAAACAACATCCAAAATTTGATATAATGATACAAAATTTGATATAGAAACTGAAACACTGATACAAACAACATACAAAATGTGATACACATCATACATCTAACTGATACCCTGACCAATTCTAGTGGGCACCATCCTTATTAGAGGAAGACCCAATCTCTAATATAATAGGTCCGGAAATCCTAGAAGGATGGGGTCAAGACCACATGGGTTGAAGATCCGCTAGTCTGGTCTAGACGGCTCTAGGAGTGTCTCCACTAGCTCTACCTCTCTAACTCTAGTTCGCGTTCTCCCTCTGGCTCATGCTGGAGGAGAAGCAATGTCAAGAACAGGGTCAGAAAGGGTGACAGGGTCAGCAGGTGTATGATCAAAGTTAGGACCAGTGGAAAGAATATGAAATCCAGGAGTGTAGAAACCTAACTCCCTAGATAAAAAAGAACTAGATAAAGATACAGAATGTATTACTGGTGTCCTATCAGAAGAAGTAGGGGGAATAGTAATGATGGTGTAGGTAAATCAACGAAAGTATTAGGTGAAATAGTAGATAGAATACATGTGGATACATCATGGTCAGAAGGATCAGATATAACAAGAGTACTAGGTAGGATAGTGGTCTGAAGAGCTGGACTCAGAGGATCAGAAGCATCCTCATAAGGCAAAATGACATCAGCCGTAGCAAACTCCATCGAATCCATGGCCTGATCATCTCTCGCCTCAGGCTCAGGCTCTGCTATAAAGTCATCAACATCAAAGTCCACTGACGGAAAGCCCTGATCATCTCCTATCTCAGTATCATTTGCTGGTGGAGCTGGCGGTGCTGGTGGAGCAGGTGGAGAATCTAGTGGTGGTAGAGGGGAAGATGGTCTACTAGAAGTCAGTCTCTATAGAGCAACCATCACTATAGCAAACCCCTCTCTCATCTCATCAAATCCAGTCCTCATCTCCACATGCACTTGATCAACTCACTATCTCATAGTCTGCATCTTAGTCTCTAGGCAAGTGATGCTGTCCTCAGTAATGTCTGTAGGAGGTGGCACCTCAGTATATGCTGAAATAGAGGGCTCGGGCTGCATCTCAAAATCTCTAGGTGGCTCAAATGGCCCTGCCTCATCTATGTGTCTCGTCCTCCACATAAGTATCCACCTCATCATCTGAGTCAATGTCAGATGCTTGTCCAAGGACTTTATGTCTCCAATGACCTCGTTGCCTTTGATAACCCATCCGGTGTAGAGACCTCTCATCAAAGTGTTAGTGTATAGTAGCTCTCTCTAGGGCTTTCCAATGGCATCAACTCCATAGACTTTGAATAGTCTAGTGAGACCCATGCTGTAAGGCAAGCAGGGTTGCCTACTAATCGCCACCTCCATCATCTGATGAACAATAAGTACTGGCAGGCAAATGGGCATCCTCCGAATGAGTTCCACCATCACCAAAAGCTCTCTCACTGTAATGAAGTCAAAATGCCCAATCTTTGGTAGAAGGATCCGAGCCACAATGTAATGAAGAAGCCTCATCTCCACTGATAACTACAATGCAACAATAGTGGCTCCCTCACCCAGGTCATCTCTCTCCATAATGCATCTGAAATCGCTGATCCGATCTCCAAGAGAATCTGCAACAATCCCCCTCATGGGTATCTCCCAGATGCATCTCAAGATCTCTACTGATAGTGGGATAGAGATGCCTCTAACCTCTCCGATCCACCCATCTCTACTCCTGGCCAAGGTTCCGTAGAACTCTCTCATTAGGGCAGGATTAAATCTCTCACGAAGGGCATAAAACTGAACCAAACCAGCATCTATGTTGACTCCATTATTGATTTTGATGATAAACAAAATACTTGAGTATAAGTTGAGTACTAACTATTTCTTTAAAGTATGTTTTAATAGAAAAATGTACTCATCAACTCAACAAGATTTGATTGCTTGTCAAAAATGAAGAAGTCCCTTCCATAAATGAAAGATCAATTTTAAATGGACTTAAGTACTTGAAGATTGCTTGAAAGGACTTAGATAATGCAGCACATATTGATTTTAGCAGAGGTTCAATGGTTTTTAAAGAAATCTCAGCAAGTGTCAACTCAAAACTCAAGTGTCGACTCATGACAATGGAATTGTCGACTCAAGCCAGTATGCAGAAAGAGTTTCAGATGGCACAGCTGAAGTGTCGACTCAAGCTAGTCAAGTATCGACTCAATATCGGCTCAAGGCCTAAGAAAATTTTGATACAGAACTTGTTGAAATTTAAAACTTGCCTAAAGTGTCGACTCATAGATGTCAAGTGTCGACTCAAGTATCGACTCAGTAGAAGAAGTGTTGACTCACTTGAGAGTTTCAGAGAGCTTGAGTGAAGAAATTTGAACTTGGTGTCGACTCATGGATCTTAAGTGTCAACCCTAAGTGTCAACTCATAGCTTGAAGTATCGACACTTGGAGTTCTGGGAACAGTAACGGCTAATTTTTCAAACACAAAACTCGGCCCTCTTGGCTCCTAACAGCTAGTTTTTCATGTCTAATGGTCATAAACTGACTTTAAGGCCTTGGGATGGTATTTAAGTGATTCAAATTGAATTGAAACACAAGAGGTTCAATAATAGAAAAAGAAAAGCAAGTGCATTGATGGGGTACGGGATGGGCGATGGATCGTCGATGAGCCTAGAAGTCACCTAGATTAGGATACTACTATTTTTTTTATTCTATTTTTCTAGGGGGTGGCAAAGGAACAATGGAGATGGAAGGTAGGAAAATTTGACTTTCATGGACTTTGAGACTCACACTAACGAAGAGACCTCTCACCTCTAGGGCATTCCACCCACCTCGATACTTGGAGGCGTTAGGGTAAATCTCAAAGGCCAGAGGGGGTAAAGAAGATGGAATCAAGAAAGGGGATAACTAGACATGACCTCTCATCATGTCCTGGGATTAGGCCTCACACCCTCTCCTTATGGAGCGAAAGAAAAGAATTACTCTTTTCTAAAAAAAACTCATTTTTATTTACCAAACTATTTTTTTACAAAGGACTGAGGATGGTATTTATAGACCTTTCCAACTCTCATTTGAATTTGAATACAAGATAAAAAGATAAGGATAATTCAAATTCAAATACAAGATAAGATAAGATAAGGCCTATCCATATCTCAATCCTAACCAACCAAAACTAACTAAATCCTAAATCAAATTTCAAACAACCAATCCTAATCAACTAATTTTTTGAATTTAAATTTATTGAAATCTATGTTGCATCAAGATTCATACTGCATCGAAATTCATGCTGCTTCAAGATCTGTGCTGATATGGGATCCGTGCTACTCCAGGATTAGTGCTACTCTGGGATCAGTGCTGGCGATGTCCCAATCATTTTCCTGAGATAGGGAGAACTCGACTCCATCAAGTTTGCATCAACAGGGACTGTGCTCTGGGATCTGTGCTTTAATTTTATCCTGCTCTAAAAACTATGCAGCTCTGAAATCTATGCAGCTTTGAACTCCATGCAACTCTGAAACTCATGCAACTCTGGAATTCGTGCGACCAGCATTGAAGTTAGAACAAGGAGGGTAACTGCTTTGACAAACATGAAGTGCATTCATGTTCGTGCGAGGACTTTCTTCTCCCGATTCGATGCTAAGTGGAACAGGGGAGGTCTTTGGAGGGCAGTATAGCGTCTTTCGCTGACGGCGATGTTGGGTGGTGATGGCGGCACGAATGGGAAGAAGGCCAGCATGGTGGCACTACAACATGGGTGTGGGTGGCACATATGCAGGGAGAGGAAGAAGGAGTTCGGCCATTGGGGGGGTTGGCGTTGTCTAAGAATAAAGGAGACGGCTGGCCAGACTCAGAGGCGATGCGATTGGATGATTCAGTGGATGGCTTGTCGATGGCTAAGGTGGCATCGAAGGGCTGGATATGGCCGCCATGCTGGATCCTGGAGAGGTACACCGTGATATGCTACTCCGGGATAGATTGCGACGGTGTTGTCATGCACACCGACTTGGAGTAATTGAAGGACTTACCCGACTCCCTAGACTACTCGAAGATAGATCTTGATGGATATCTCAGCGACGGCGGGTGCTATCAGTGAGAAGATCGGTTGAGCGGCTCCGTGGTCAGAGGGATCTAATTGGGTGATGGCAGTAGGGGCATCGGTGGGATGATGGACTGGCTTGGTGGTGTCCAAAGAGGTCAGCAGCGAGCAAAAATAAGGGAGAGAAAGAATGACAGGCTGATGAGGGGGATCTGGGATGATGAACCGTACCCTAATTTTCTTGCTCTAATACCAATTTGATGGGGGACAGGATGGGTGATGTATCGTCGGTGAGCCTAGAAGTCACCTAGATTAGGGTACTGTTATTTTTATTTTATTTTATTTTTCTAGGAGGTGGCGAAGGAACAATGAAGATGGAAGGTAGGAAAATCTGGACTTTCATTGACTTTGAGACTCACACTAACGAAGAGACCTCTCACCTCTAGGGCATTCCACCCACCTCGATACTTGGAGGCGTTAGGATGAATCTCAAAGGACATAGGGGGTAAAGAAGATGGAATCAAAGAAGGGGATAATTAGACATGACCTATCATCATGTCCTGGGATTGGGCCTCACACCCTCTCCTTACGGAGCGAAAGAAAAGAATCACTATTTTCTAAAAAAATCATTTTTATTCACCAAACTATTTTTTTACAAAGGACTGAGGGTGGTATTTATAGACCTTTCCAACCCTCATTTGAATTTGAATACAAGATAAAAAGATAAGGATGGTTCAAATTCTATTACAAGATAAGATAAGGCCTATCATATCTCAATCCTAACCAACCAAAACTAACTAAATCCTAAATCAAATTTCAAACAACCAATCCTAATCAACTAATTTTTTTGAATATGAATTTATTAAAATCTGTGCCACATCGAGATCCATGCTGCATCAAAATTCATGCAACTTCGAGATCCGTGCTAATCTAGGATCCATGCTACGCCGGGATGAGTGCTGCTTCATGTTGAAACAACGTTGAGAATTTGATTCCAAATCCAACCAGATTTCATAAACCAAATCCTCAAGAACAGCCTTGTTCCGATCAAGAACTGACGCCCTGATCAACAAAGCAAATGTGGAAGCGTATCACCAGGTTGTGGATGACCATCTGCCAACAATCTCCATTGAAGATTACGTAGGATTCATGTCTATGAAGATCATGAACACCAAGAATGGGAGAAGAGAGAAAGAAGAAAGAATAGAGAAATTTTCACAGAGAAAGGGATTTCCACTTTCAAGAAGTTTGTTACACCACTTTCAATCCTCTTACAAGAACACGATATATATACCTCGATCACACATGGCCAAAATTTCAAAATCTCCCCCAGCTGGCACCGTTCAAAAACAGTTCATCCGTCATTCGAGCTTACTCAAATCCATTCGAGCCGACTCATTCAACTATAGGTTTCTTGACTGTGCATCTGAGCTGACTCGAATCCATCCGAGCCTACTCATCCAAACTGCAGGTTTTCAGACTGTGCATCTGTATCGACTCGAATCCATTCGAGCCAACGTCCAGACTGTAGGTTTCCAGACTATGCATCTAAGTTGACTCAAATCCATCTGAGCTGACTCATCCAGTCCACAATCACCTGTTCTGAGATGTGCCAACCAACAGAATCGACTCTTATAATAGAAGAGCCAACCCAAAGACCTAGACTGACCAAAATTGAGCCTAAACACCTAGGACTCATACCAGACTCAACCCTAGCCCTAGACACATCATGGAAAACCATGATAGACCTGATCAATATATGTACATTGACCCAACTAGCCATGAATGCACCACCTGAGACTCAACAATCTCCACCTTGGTGCTTCAAGGGTACAAATGCCAAACTCCTCAAACCCATTAACAACATACAAGTGTAGAAGCTATCCCTTGGTAGAGCCTTCATAAGTACATCTACCTGGTTCTCCGTTATATGAACCTTCATCAGCGCCACTTCTCCTTCCTCCACCAGCTCCAGACTCTGTGGTATCTCATATCTATATGCTTTGTCTTAGCATGATAGACTGGGTTCTGTGTCAAGTGTATGGCACTTGGCTATCATTGTGCAAGACCACCATGCACTGTTTCACCCCCATTTCAGACACTAGCCTTCTCAGCTATAGTGCTTCATTTGTAGCTTTAGTAATCCCTATATACTCAGCATCTGTTGTAGACAAAGCAGTAATAGGTTGAAGGGTTGATCTCCAAGAAACCGGTCCACCATACATACAGAAGAGATAACTATTATAGACCTCCTTGTCTCAAGATCATCTATATAGCTTGCATCAACAAACCCTTCCAAAGGACCTGAACCCTCACATGACTCTATGGAGTTCCATTCATGTCCTTCAAGCTGCCCACCAAATACCAGTCCATGTCTTTGAGTCCCTTGCAAATATCTCAAAATCCACTTCAATGCATTCCAGTGTTCCTTTTCAGGATTAGCCATGTACCTGCTCACCTAGCTTACAGCATATGGTATGTCCGGCCTACAACAAACCATAGCATACATCAAACTGTCCACTGCATTGGCATATGGAACTCTTTCCATGTACTCTTTCTCCTCCTCTGACTAGAGGCACTATTTTTTTCGAGAAAGAAACAAGCCCTGGTAATGGTGTTTCCATAGGTTTGGCCTTATCCATCCCAAACCTCTCGAGTACCCTTTTAATGTACCCACCTTGTGACAAATGGAGTATTCCTTTGCATCTATCCCTGCAAATCTCCATTCCAAGGATTTTTTGAGCTGATCCCAAGTCTTTCATCTCAAATTATTGAGATAATGCTCTCTTTAGCCCCTTCACAGCTGTCATACTTCTGATGGCTATCAACATATCATCCACATACAGAAATAAATACAGAGCATCCATAGTATCCACATCCTTCACATAGACACAATGATCATGTTCACATCTAATAAATCCAAGGCTCAAGATAAATGTATCAAATCTATGATACATTGACGAGGTGATTGTTTCAATCCATACAATGACCTCTGAAGTAGACATACCTTATTCTCCTATCCAATCTCAATGAAGCCATCAGGTTGCTTCATATAGATTTTCTCTTTTAGTCTTCCATGTAGAAAGGCTATCTTCACATCCTTCTGCTCCAATTCCAAATTATGTTTTTCCACCAAAGACAACAACATCCGAATTGAAGTATGGCATACCACAGGAGAAAACACTTCTATGTAGTCAACTCCTTCCCTTTGTGAGTATCCCTTTGCTACCAATCTTGCCTTGTACCTCACTCCACCTTGCTTTGAAGGTAATGATTTCTTAGTGAACACCCATTTGGAGCCAATAGCATGAGCATCTCTAGGTAGATCCACTAGCTACCATATCTGATTCCTCCTGAGAGATTCCATCTCTTCCATCATGCCTTGCATCCATGACTTTTTATCAGAACTTTCCATGGCTTCTACAAAACTTTCTGAATCTCCATTCATAGATATAAGAGCATATGAAATTGCTTCATCGATACCATATCTTACCGGCTTCTAGATTGTGCGTTAAGGCTTATTCAATGCCACTCTCCTTGTATTGTTCTGCAAGTCTACTGTTTGTGGCTCCTCCTGCACTTTCCTTTGAACAGCTAATTCTTCTTGCCTCTCCTTCACTCCAAGAGAATCTTTTCTGTCCAACTCCACCTCAACTAAAACTCCATTTCTAGCTGATGTTGAAGACTTATCCTCCACCTGTGATGGGCTCTCACTGCTGTTCATCTTATTGACTGCATTTCCTATTGCAGTCCCTGGTTTCACCAAGATGCTCCTCTCATCAAAAATAACATCCCTACTGACCACTGCCTTTTGAGATTGTGGATCCCATAGTAGGTAACCCTTGACTCCTTGTGGATACCCTATAAAGATCATCTTCTTTGACTTAGGATCCAACTTGCTTCTTTCAGTTGCCTCCATATAACATAAGCCGGGCAACCAAAAATTTTTAAGTGGCCAAGCTACACCTTCTTCCCACTCCAAGCTTCTTCTGGAAGTCCACCATCCAACTTGAAGTGAGGGGACCTATTTATAAGAAAACATGCTAGAGTAATAGCATCACCCAAAAAGTTTTCAGCAGTGATGACTGCAACCTCATATTCCTTGCCCTCTTCAATAGTATCCGATTCATCCTTTCCGCGAGACCATTCTACTGTGGGGTCATCCTTACTGTGTAATGGTGTTTGATACCATTTTCCTCATAGTAACTCCTAAACTCTGTACTAGAGTACTCCCCACCATTATCAGTCCGAAGACACTTTACATGTCTTCCTGTCTCCTTCTCTACCTCAGCACTCCAAGCGTTAAATCGGGCAAATACATCTGATTTTTTCTCATCCGATACACCCATAGTTTCCTAGAGAAGTCATCAATAAAAGTAACAAAATACTTGCAACACTTCTGGATAAAATAGGTGATGGTCGCTATACATCCGAGTGCACCAAATCCAGCACTCCTTCACTTGGCTTGTTACAAATAGCAAACTTCACTCTATGCTGTTTACCAAAAATACATGGCTCACACAGGTCATTTCCATCCTTTTTTAAAGCTGGGATATTTCCTCTTCTGCTTAACTTCATGAGCCCTCGATCACTCATATGATCCATTCGATAGTGCCACAGTTTATATTTCAACTATTCCTCTTGTGCTGCTGCAAGCACCTCAGCACTATCACTTACCACTGAGCCTTCCATCCTATATAGGTTATTGCTCAGTCTTCTTTCTCTCATTACCACCAAAGCTCCCTTGGTAATTCTCAAACATCCACTACCAGATTGGCAACTAAAAGCATATCCCTGCTCTTCCGAGTAGCCAAAAGAAATCAAATTCTTTTTCAATTCTGGTATATGTTTGACATTAGATAGAGTCCTTATCACTCCATTATACATCCTTACCCTAATAGTGCCTACTCCAGCTACAATACAAGGATGATCATCACCAAGATTTACACTACCTCCATCTGACCTGTCATAGATGTAAAACCAATCCTGATGTGAGGTATAGTGGTATGAGCATGCAGAATCAAAAATCCAGGTATTCTCCCAATCCAATGTTCCATCTGATACAACCAGTACATCTCCTCCATTGCTTTCCTAAGCATTAGCACCACTAATATTGGCTCTCCCCTTTTCTATCTTCCAAAAAGGACAATTCTTCCTGATATGCCCAAGCTAATGATACTTGTAGCATTTCACACTCTTGTGATTCCGAGACTGAGATCTGCCCTTGGACTTTTCCCTAGTTCTTTTCTTGGTCTTCCATGCCTCTCATTCACAGCAAGAACCTCTAAATTAGGATTACCTTTGCAGATCTTTTCTCTTTGCTCATTGGATATGAGCACACCAACAACCTCTTCATAGTTTAGGTTTCCTTCCCATAAAACAAAGTTGTTATAAGACCATCATATGATCCAGGAGTGAACACAGCAACAACAATGCCCGTTCTTCCTGTCTATCTTCACATCCAGACTCATCATCTTAGAATAAACCAGATTGAACCTCTGAATGTGCGCAACAAGGTCTCCTCCTTCGAGCATTCTTAAGCTATACAGTTGCTTCTTCAGCCACAGCTTGTTCGTCATGTTCTTTTCCATGTATGTATTCTCCAGTCTTCTCCAAAGACCTTTTGCAGTAGTCTCTGAACACACCTCAGGTAAAACCTGATTAGCTAAATGCATCCTTATGGTGCTGAAAGCAATCTCTTCTAACTCTTTCCATTCTTCAATACTAATCTTTTTCGGTCTTTTTTAACCAAGACCTTGTAGATTCTCTATTGAACTAGCAAATCTTTAACTCTTTGCTACCACAGGGTGAAATTTCCCTTGCCATCTTACTTCTAAAAATCTACTTTGAACCCACTTGATGCCATTACCATAATCAAGAATTCAAAAGATATGAAAACCGTACCTGCAAGAAGCCTTACTTCCAACCCACTAATCTTGAGATCTTCCTTCCACAAACCTTGCTCTGACACCAAATATTGAAACAATGTTGAGAATTTGATTCCAAATCCAACCAGATTTCACAAACCAAATCCTCAAGAACAGCCTTGTTCCGATCAAAACTGATGCCCTGATCAACAAAGCAAATGCGGAAGCATATCACCAGGTTGTGGATGACCATCTGCCAGCAATCTCCATTGAAGATTATGGTAGGATTCAAGTCTGTGAAGATCAAGAACACCAAGAACGGGAGAAGAGAGAAAGAAGAAGAGAATAGAAGAATTTTCATGGGAGAAAGGGATTTCCACTTCCAAGAAGTTTGTTACACCACTTTCTATCCTCTTACGAGAATACAATATATATACCTCAGTCACACATGGCCAAGATCCCAAAAACTCCTCTAGTTAGCACCATTCAAAAATAGTTCATCCATCATTCGATCCGACTTGAACCCATTCGAGCCGACTCATCCAGACTACAGGTTTCTTTACTATACATCTGAGCTGACTTGAATCCATCTAAGCCGACTCATCCAGACTACAGGTTTCTAGACTATGCATCCGAGTTGACTCAAATCTATCCGAGCTGACTCATCCAGACTGCAAGTTTCCAACTGTGCATCCGAGTCGACTCGAATCCATCCGAGCCAACTCGTCCAGTCCACAATCACCTGTTCTGAGATGTGCCAACCAACAGAGTCGACTCTTACAACAGAAGAGCCGACCCTAAGACACAGACTGACCAAAACTGAGCCTAAACACCTAGGACTTACACCGGACTCAACCCTAGCCCTAGACACATCATGGAAAACCGTGATAGACTAGATCAATACATGTTCATTTACCCAACTCACCATGAATGCACCACCTGAGACTCAACAATATCCATCTTGGTGCTTCAAGGCTACATATGCTAGACTCTTCAAACCCATTAACCACATACAAGAGTAGAAGCTATCCCTTGGTAGAGCCTTGTTGAACCTTGAAGTGATTTTGATGATAACAAAACATTGGAGCATACATTTGGTTATCTAACAACTCTTCAAATGGTTGACAAGTTTTTGTAGGACAACTACATTGAGATACTTTCTAAACCCTACAATCTTTATTGCTTTGTTTTGAGTTGTAAAGTGATTAGAATCTTGTAAAGAAGAACCCAACAAAAAAAATCTCCTACTTGAATCAAAGATAAAGGGTTACTTCTAATATTTTCAAGCTTCAATTTTTCTTGATTTCATTATAAGAAGACCTTGAGGAAGTCTTCAAAGCTTGGCACAAGAGTTCTGGAAAGTTGAATTTGATCTAGCTGAATAACCAATCTCGAGCCGACTGGATGGTGGAACCAGCCGACTCCGGTACTGGCACAAGAAAGAAGTTTTCTGGCACATAGATCTAGCTGACTGGCACCAAGAACCAGCTGACTCGTCTAGAACATGGTTGAGAACGTTCTGAGAATCTCAGGGATCCAAGCCGACTGGATTTCAACCTAGCCGACTCGTCCAAAATGAACCATTTTCTCAACTGTGGAACCTAGCTGACGATGTTTAACCCAGCCAACCCGAACTTGATCCAAGCCGACTCGAAGAATGTCCGAGCCGACTGGAATGACGGGGCACCTCCAACGGCTAGTTTCAGTTTTCTATTTTTTAAATCCAAAAGTGCTCCAACGGTAACCTGTCACTTCCCAATGGTTTACAATGTTCAAAATCAAGGGAAGGCAGTTGAAGTCTCTATAAATGAGATATGAAAACATCTTTGGAGAGACTAATGAGTTAATGAATAGTAATTGAATATTTATTGAAGTAAGAAGAGAGAGCACATGAGCTTTGAAGCCGGTCTTCAAGCCTTCACAAACTCTTATCAGAAGCTTGAAGCATCTTTTGAGGAAAGCAAGAAAGCCATTGATATGCGTTGAAGGGCATTCAATTGAGCTTCACTTGAGCAACATCGGCAACCACCCGACAATTGAGTTTGTCAATTTTTGTTGCTTTTTTATTCTACTCTTAGAATATTTGGGTTATTGGTGAGCCCGGTTGTAAAAACCAAATAGGTTTCTTTGGTGAGCCTTTTCAAAATCAAAGTGTAGAGGTTCTAGGTGAGCCTGTGAAAACCTAGAGTGGGTTTCTTTGGTGAGCCCGGTTTAAAAACCAAAGTGTAGAGGTTGGGATTGTGAGCATATAAAACAATCCGACTGTATTCTGGTTTGGGGGATATAGTGGAAATCCCGAGTGGTGAACTTGGGTAGTGGATGTAGGAGCTAGGTTGCTCCGAACCACTATAAATTTTCCTTATTTGTGTTGTGCTTGATTTACTTTTCAGCTTCTGCACTTATTTCTGTTTAACACAGCTCTCAACCACTAAAAGAATTACTTGTGCACATAATTGCAAGAAATTTTGTAATTCCCAATTCACCCCCCTCTTGGAAAAAGCCACATGGGTAACAACTGGTATCAAAGCAGTGCCTCTGATTACTTGAGTAAAGATTGATGGCTCATCCCGTGAGTACATCCTTGGTCGAAGGCTAGTCAACAAATAGACCTCCACTATTCATAGGCACTAATTATTCTTATTAGAAAGCACGAATGAAAATTTACATTCAAGCTGTAGATTTTCAATTATGGAAGGTCATCTTAAAAGGGCCACATATTCCACAATCAAAGTTGTTGGCGTGGACATCCCTAAGCATGAAGAGGACTGGGATGATCATGACATGAAAATGGGAGAATTGAATGCCAAAGCGATGAATTTATTATATTGTGCTTTGGATGCAAAGGAGTTCAATCGAATTTCCACTTGCTCTTTGTAAAGAAATCTAGGACAAACTCGAAGTGACCCATGAGGAAACTTCCCAAGTGAAAATCTCAAAGATAAATCTTTTAGTTCACAATTGTGAATTATTTAAAATGGAACCTTTTGAAACAATTTCTGCCATGTTCTCTAGATTTACAGATATTATTAATGGTTTAAAGAGTCTTGGCAGGGTATACTCAAATGCTGATCTAGTTCAGAAGATACTCCGTTCTCTACCTGACAAGTGGGATCCCGAAGTGACTGCAATCTAGGAGGCTAAAGATCTCAACACACTACTACTGGATGAACTACTGGGATCACTCATCACCCACGAGCTAACTATGCAGCACAGAACTGAAGATGAACAGAAGAAAAAGAAGACTATAGCCTTCAGAGCTGCTTCCAAATCAAAGAGGGATGATGAAGAATCTAAAGAAGAAAGCACCTCCTCCAATGATGACCTAGAAGACGATGATATTGCAATGGTTGTGAGTAGATTCAGAAAATTTATGGGAAGAAAGAAAGGAAGATATAACCTAAAATTTCATAGGAAGGATTATGGAAAAGAAAAAGAAAAGAACAGAGAGAAAGATAAAGTAGTCCCCACATGCTATGAATGCAAGAAGCTAAGGCACATACATCCAGACTGTCCTCTATTGAAGAAATCCTTCAGACAGAAAAAGAAGAAGAAAGCCATGGTTGTCACATGGAGCGATAGTGAAGAATCATCTTCATCTGAAGAAGAAGAGACCACCAAGACTGCAAATCTATATTTAATGGGTCTCGAAGATGAGGTAACATCCCCTAGCACTTGCAATGAATTCACATTTGATGAATTAAATTCTGCTTTTCATTATTTATTATCTGAATTTAAGAAAGCTGGAGTAAAGATAAAATCATTGAAAAATATGAATGACTCTTTACTCAAACAAAAAGATGAAATTTCAGAGAAGAACCTCTTGTTGCAAAAAGAATTGCATGACTTTTCTAAAAAATTTGAAAAGCTGAAAAATGAAAATCTTTTATGTGAGAGGAAAAATAATGATTTACTTGCTAAAAACATTGAACTAAAAAAGGAGGTTACAAAACTCAAGCCATTAGTTCAAAAACTTACTTTGTCTTCAAATAAACTTGAGTTAATTTTAAAAGAACAACAGATTTCAAGAAACAAAGCTAGAATTGGTTTTAAAACTTCTGTTATGAATGGAATTTCAGCAACTATTTTTGTGAAATCTAAAAGACATGTTCAAAACATTTTATCTCAAAAGGTTTTGGCCACACCAAAAACTATTTCAACTTCAAAGTCTGTATTATATGTTCCTAAGAACTTGAGCAAAAATGCATATATTTCAAAAGGTTCAAAATCTGCATCAATTGCATCAACTTTCAGAACTTCAAATTCTGCTTCTATTAAAAACTCTAAAGTTGTATGCTATGTTTGTAAAAGAATAGGACATAAAGCTTTTGAATGCAATAATTCCAGAAATGTCCTTAGGAATGTAAGAAAAATTTGGGTTTCCAAAGGAACCACCTCTGCTAACCTGCAAGGACCCAAGGTAGCTTGGGTACCTAACAGAATTCATTGACTATTTTGCAGGAATGTCTTGCACCCCAAAGATTGAAGAAAAGGTGGTACTTAGACAGCGGTTGCTCAAGACATATGACGGGTGACAAGGACGAATTTATCACCCTCGAAATGAAAGAAGGAGGCATGGTCACCTTTGGAGACAATGGCAAAGGGAGAATGATCGGTATTGGTAAGATCAAAATAACTCCCTTCACTTTTATTTAAAATATTTTGCTAGTTGACAAATTGAAGCATAATCTCTTAAGCATAAGTCAATTATGTGATAAAGGCTTCAAGTTGTCTTTGAATCTTCTATGCATATAGTAACTAACTCTTTAGATTCTAACAATAAGTTCATTGGACATAGACTTGGGAATATCTATGTGGTAGATCTTAATGATCTTTCCATGTCAAGTAGCCCGGTCTAGTTGCAATGAATGCTAAAACCAAAGAGTCGGGGTTACTATGGCATAGACGATTAGGTCATGCTAGCATGCATACTATTGCCAAATTGATTTCTAAAGATCTTGTTAGAGGCATGCCTAAGTTTAAAGTTGATTTAAATCATGTTTGTGTTGCATGCCAAATGGGTAAACAAACTAGGGGAGTTTTAAATTAAAGAATATAGTTTCTACAACAAGATCACTTGAACTACTACACATAGATCTTTTCGGACCTACTAGGACCACAAGCCTAGGAGGTATGAAATATGCTCTTGTGATAGTAGATGATTTTTTGAGATTTACTTGGGTTTTGTTTATTGCTTCGCAAGATGAAACTTTTCATGTTTTCAGAAAATTTCATAAAAAGGTTTCAAATTAAAAGAACTTATCTTTAATGTCAATTAGAAGTGATCATGGAACTGAATTTGAAAATCAATTTTTTGAAGATTATTATACTAAATTTGGCATTGATCATAACTTCTCTGCTCCTAGAATACCTCAACAAAATGGTGTTGTAGAGAGAAAAATCGGACATTGGAAGAAATGGCTCGCACAATGTTGTGCGAAGGCAATCTTCCAAAACACTTTTGGGCAGAAGCGGTGAACACTGCTTGCTATATTTTAAACCGCGTTTTGATCTGTCCAACTTTAAAGAAAACCCCCTATGAGCTTTGGAATGATAGAAAACCCAATATTAGTTATTTTCATGTATTTAGATGCAAATGCTTTGTGCATAACAATGGAAAAGATAATTTAGGAAAATTTGATTCTAAAGCTGATGATGCGATTTTTCTAGGTTATTCATTACATAGCAAAGCATATCGAGTTTTTAATAAAATGACTCTTACTGTTGACGAGTCAATACATGTTGTATTTATTAAAACTAACCCTACACCTTCTAGACAAGAAGAGTGCATAGATACTGATGCAGGTACATTGCAAAAAGGAATGGATGACTTGAGCATTCAAGATAAAGACACTCAAGATGGAGAAGAAATGGTAAGGATCACACTGATCTATCAAGGGACTGGAGGTACGTTACATCTCATCCTAAAGAATTAATCATAGGAGATCCTTCATATGGTGTTAGGACAAGGTCTGCACATAAGGATGCACATGATTACCTAGCCTTTGTATCACAAATAGAATCCCATAGCCTAGAAGAAGCTGAGACTGACCCAAACTGGATGATGGCAATGCATGAAGAATTAAACTAGTTTGAAAGGAATAAGGTATGGACACTTGTAGATAGACCTACTGATCATCCAATAATAGGAACCAAATGGATCTATAGGAATAAATTAAATGAGCAAGGAAACATTATAAGAAACAAAGCTAGATTAGTGGCTAAGGGATATAACCAAGAAGAAGGTATTGATTTTAATGAAATTTATGCACCCGTAGCAAGACTAGAAGCCATTAGATTACTACTTGTATTTGCTTGTTACATGAATTTTAAACTTTTTCAAATGGATGTAAAAAGTGCATTTCTTAATGGTTTTATCTTTGAATAAGTTTTTATGGAACAACCACCAGGTTTTGAAAATCACACTTTTCCAAACTATGTATTTAAATTAAATAAAGCATTATATGGTTTGAAACAAGCACCTAGAGCCTAGTATGATAGACTTAGCACTTTCTTAATTGAAAATGATTTTCAAGAGGAAATGTAGATAAAACCTTATTTATCAAAAAGAAGAATAATAACATCTTAATTGTACAAATATATGTTGATGATATCATTTTTGGTACAACTAACGAATCTCTATGTAAAGAATTTGCTAGGCTTATGCAGGGAAAATTTGAAATGAGCTTAATGGGCGAAACTAAACTACTTCCTTGGACTTCAAGTAAAACAAACAAAGGAATGCATCTTCATCAACCAAGCCAAATGCATCAAAGAAATCATCAAAATGTTTGGTATGGAGAGTAGCAAATCAATGAGCACACCCATGAGCCCAGCTTGCAGATTGGACAAAGATGAAAATGGATCCAATGTTGACCAAAAGCTATATAGAGGTATGATCGGATCCTTATTGTATTTAACTGCAAGTAGACCTGACATTTTATATAGTGTATGTGTATGTGCTAGATTTCAGTCATCACCAAAAGAAAGTAATTTAGGAATTTGGTATTCTAAACATTCTACCATGAATTTGATTGGATTCTCTGATGCTGACTATACTGGTTGTAAAATAGATAGAAAAAGCACTAGCGGTACATGCCAATTTCTAGGGTTGAATCTAATCTCATGGCATTGTAAGAAGCAAAACTCCATAGCCTTGTCCACAGCTGAGACTGAGTACAAGGCTGCTGGTAGTTGTTGTGCTTAAGTGTTATGGATTAAACAACAACTAGAAGACTTTGGTGTATGACAATCTAAAATTCCAATTAAATGTGATTACACAAGTACTATCAATTTGACAAAGAATCCACTTTAACACTCTAGAACCAAGCACATTGAAATTAGATATCATTTTATTAGAGATCATGTTTCAAATGGTAATATAGTGCTTGATTTTGTTCCTACTGAAGATCAATTAGCTGACATATTTACTAAGCCACTTAATCAAGATAGGTTTGAACTAATTAGGAGTGAATTAGGACTTTGTGATCCTTTCTAAATTCTCTACTCTAATTCCTTCAAATTTAAGGAAACATTATCTAGAGAACCTCCTAATTTCATTCTATTTTATAGAGCCTTAATTTTCATAAAAATTCTCTCCAAAATCTCTTCTGGTTTGTGCTTAAATTTTCCAAAACTCTAATTTCTTTGTTCGAGTCGACTGGTTCTTAAGTCGAGTCGACTGGATTTTCTGAGAGTTTTGAGCGTGTTCTGGCCTAGCTGGCTCGAGCATTTTCGAGTCGACTAGATTCTCTGATTGTTTTGGGAGAGTTCTAGCCGAACCGACTCGAGCCTTTCTAGGGCTATTCGAGTCGACTAGAATTTCGTGCCTAAGTGTTTTACTTTAGGTTATAAACCCCTCTCCGAGCTGTTTAACCTCTATTCTATCTTCTCTAACAGTTCGTTCCTCTCCTAATCCTACTCCAAAGATTCCTATCTCCATTCTAAGCTCTCCAATCTCTCAGTTTTCCCTCTTTCCTAGCAATGGCTCCAAAGCGTGCTATGAGAAATGCTCCATTAGGGCTGCTCCATCTGTTGAAAGGGAATGAAGGACTAAAAGGCGTCAAGAAGAGCCGACTGCCACTATTCACAGTGAGGAACTTATGGAAGAAGCTGCAAGGGATGCTCCAAGTGCTCCAAGCCAAATCCCCTCAATGTCCACAAGACCGGTAACCTCTGGCCGTCGCATTAACTTTGAGTTTATAAAGGAGATTGGGTTAAAAATCAGTGATCTGATTGAAGATCAAGGATGGAGAAAGTTTTGCTCCCTAAATGAGAAGACTTACCCCTTCTTATTAGAAGTTTTTATGAAAATCTATGATTGGGAACAAATCATGTTGAGTCCACTGTTAAAGGAAAAAGGATTATTGTCAATGAAGAATTTCTACATGGTCTACTGGATATACCTGCTGATGGAGTGAAATTCCTAGTGATTGATAATAGAGAAAAGGCTTTAAGATCAATTTTAAATAGAGAAGATGTTAGTGGAATTGGAACTGTTTTTGCAAATACATTATCTCTTGAAATGAGGCTGTTACATAATTTCATTTGCAGAATATTTTTGCAAAGAACAGGAAGATTTGATTGGGTGAGTGAGAAAGACTTATGCCTTATGGAACACATCATGGAGAAGACTCCTGTAAATCTATCCTACATTATAATTATGCAAATGAAGGAGACAGTTAGAAAGGCCAAGTCATGCTTACCCTATGGAATAATGCTAACCCTGCTGTTTAAGTCTCAAAGAGTGAGTTTGGAAGGTGAAGATGGAGTTGAACTACACCATACAAATGTCTACACTTCCACATCACTAGAAAGAATGGGTTACTTCCAAGTTGAAGGAGTTTGGAGGAAGAAAGGGACAAATGTCAGGGCAATAGGCAGCTCAAGCAGTGAAGAAGAAGAAGAAGAAGATGAAGAACCTGCTGGCACTGCTACAGTTGAAGCTGGAACATCTACTGTGCCTGCACCTGAGCCTGAGTCTCTTATTTCTGAGCCTGCTGCTACTTGTGAGGAGGTTGATGTACCTTTTCCTGATTTTGATACGCCTGCACCCGAGTTTGATTTGCCTGTAGCTAATACTCCTTTACCACACTTCACTCGGCAGCTATACATCCTCCAAACATTCAAAGTCAGATTGAAGATCAAATGAGAACTTTGACTGATACACTAACAGGAATAATCACTTCTCTTTTTGGTGATCTGAAGAAGTCAGTGGATAGTAGACTGAATCAGCTAGAAGAACATGTTATAAATCTGCAAGGAAAGGTTGAAGCAATAGAAGCTTCAAGATGTGCACCTCAAGTAGAACTTCAACCAATCCTAGACCGTATCTCTTCTAGTTCTGAAGCTATATTAAAATCTATTGATGCACTTTAAATGAATATAGAACTAAATTGAATGAAGCCAAATGCACATTGGGAACAATTGCAGAAACTAGACAGATAGCAGATGACTATACTAGAGGCATTGAGATTATCAGGTCAGAGCTTGGAAGACTTAGAGGATCTGCTGAAGTCTTTGCCAATGTCCAAGCTTCTGAGCTTATATCAATTCAAAAAGAAATCGGTGAGATGAAAGATGCAGTGAACAAGGTTCCTACAAGCCTCAAGGATATGGAACAACAGCTTGGTGCAATCTTGATGGAGTTGGTTTCTATCTGTGGCACTGTTAGATCCTTGGAGGTCACTACCAGGACTAGACCCTTGTATGATCCTCCTCCTATTTCCACTAGGGCTCCTACTATTTCTCACCATCCTAGAGCACCTCCACCTCATGCATCCTCTAGTACACCTCCTAGACCTACTTCTTGGTATGGTGGTATCTAAGGAAGAATCTGGTAGTGAGTAGGTCTTTAGTATTTTCAGTACTTTTTGAAAACTTTTTGAAGTTTATGTAATGATTGATGTACTGAATTTTTTTTATGGAAATGCAATGAACATCTTTTTGGATACTTATATGTATTTCTTTTATCCTATTAACACTCTCTATATAGTTTAAATAGAATTCTCTCTCTATTTTGAGAAAGTGAAATTATCTCAAACAAATCTTGATACATTTTCAATCTATTTAAAATATGAGCTTAATTGTTTAACCTTTTTGATTTGATGACAAAAAGGGGGAGAACTATTATATAATAGAGTGCATGAAAGAAGAAACTTAATGAATTGGAATAGATTTGATAAAGTTAATTAGACAGGGGGAGCTTAATGATTTTTGAATGAGTTTTGCTTACCTTTTTCTGATGAAATATTCAAATGAATGATAAATGGGGAGAAATTTAGAGAAATTTCATACTGATTAGAAATTTTATAAAAAGGGGAGATATACATGTTTAATTTGCTTCAATGAGTACTATAATGCTCTCTACTTATTACATTCAACTGTCAATGCTTAATGCTGCTTGATACATACAAGCAATTATTCTCTGACACTTGCATTTTATAAAATTGGCTTTGTGTATAACTGTATAGCATATATTGATATACATCTGAGAATACAGTCAATATAATGATACATCAAACAAGTGTAAATGCTTACTATGATACACATCTATACTTGTGAATAGAATAAATTTTTTTCATGCCTAGTGTTTTGTCATCATCAAAAAGGGGGAGATTGTTGAACCTTGAAGTGATTTTGATGATAACAAAACATTGGAGCATACATTTGGTTATCTAACAACTCTTAAATGGTTGACAAGTTTTTGTAGGACAACTACATTGAGATACTTTCTAAACCCTACAATCTTTATTGCTTTATGTTGAGTTGTAAAGTGATGCAATCTTGTAAAGAAGAACCCAACTAAAAAATTTTCTACTTGAATCAAAGATAAAGGGTTACTTCTAATTATTTTCAAGCTTCAATTTTTCTTGATTTCATTATAAGAAGACCTTGAGGAAGTCTTCAAAGCTTGGCACAAGAGTTCTGGAAAGTTGAATTTGATCTGGCTGAAGAACCAATCTTGAGCCGACTGGATGGAGGAACCAGCCGACTCCGGCACTGGCACAAGAAAGAAGTTCTCTGGCACACAGATCTAGCCGACTGGCACCAAGGCCCAGCTGACTCGTCCAGAACATGGTTGAAAACGTTTTGAGAATCTCAGGGATCCGAGCCGACTAGATTTCAGCCTAGCCGACTCGTCCAGAGTGAACCATTTTTTCAACTGTGGAACCTAGCCAACCGGTGTTCAACCCAGTCGACCCGAACTTGATCCGAGCCAACTCGAAGAATGTCCGAGCCGACTGGAATGACGGGGTCACCTCCAACGGCTAGTTCTAGTTTTCTGATTTTGAAATCCAAAAGTGCTCCAACAGTAACGTGTCACTTCCAACGGTCTACAACGTTCAAAATCAAGGGAAGGCAGTTAAAGTCTCTATAAATGAGGTATGAGAATATCTTTGGAGAGACTAATGAGTTAATGAACAGTTATTGAATATTTATTGAAGTAAGAAGAGAGAGCATATGAGCTTTGAAGTCAGTCTTCAAGCCTTTACAAACTCTTATCAGAAGCTTGAAGCATCTTTTGAGGAAAGAAAGGAAGCCATTGAATGCATTGAAGGGCATTCAATTAAGCTTCACTCGAGCTGCATCGGCAAACACCCGACAACTGAGTTTGTTAATCTTTGTTGCTTTTTTATTCTACTCTTAGAATATTTGGGTTATTGGTGAGCCCGGTTGTAAAAACCAAATAGGTTTCTTTGGTGAGCCTTTTCAAAACCAAAGTGTAGAGGTTCTAGGTAAGCCTGTGAATGTTGGGTTTGGTGACCAGGGCGGAAGCATAGATTTCAAAAATTTATTATGAAACCACAACAAACCTTATCCCAAGACCTCCTTACTAGGAATTAAAACATATAAATATGCATATATGATATAAACTAGAGTTTAGGCACCAACCTGAACCGCTAGTATCCAATCCGATGAAGAAAACCCTGATTCAGCCTTCTCCACCAAGCGCCCAAATGTTCGCCCTCCAATGGTGATCCACACGGGGCTTGACCAAGACACCAGCACCTTCAAAGATCTTGGTTCCACCAACTAGACTTTCAAACTTAAGCCTAATAGGATTTGGGAAAATTCCATTCCAATTGGACTAACTCTTCTTTGAATCAGCCTTTCTATTCCTTCCCTTCTTCTTCCTCTTCTTCTCTTCTTTACTTTTCCCTAATTCCTCTCCTGATTTAAACACTCCTAGGCCTTCCAAAGACCTTATCCTAAAAGGGCTAGAGTGTTTAGGACAAGAGGATAGGATGTAATAAAAATAAGAAAGAAAGAATTCTTCGGGATCAAATCTATTTAACACCCCGAGAGGCTATGCTATTTATAGCGCACCAAGGGGCTTCTGAGATATCCATTCATGCCAGAAGACATGACTCTTCTGTTAGGACATGAAGCTTGGCAAGTATTGCGATCCTTGGATTCAAAACTTTTGAGAAAAAGAAGCAGAGTGACTCTTTAAATCAAGAGTCGCTTCTCTTCTTAAATCCAAATGCCATACTTTAAACCAAGTGACTACTGGATTTTTAATCTGTGCCAAGAGGTGTTAGGACACACACCAGAGGAGTCCGCGCCATTTATCTTTCTCAAAATGTGTGTGAAAAAGAGGGGACGCCACTCTTAGTGCCAAGAGTCCCAGGGGCGTGGACTCTTCTTCTTTTGGCGTGAAGATGTGTCCAAAGGGACGTGGAAACTCCAACAGGCATGAAAGTATGTTTGATTTGGTCCTCTACTTAATGCAGAAGGACTCTTGGCCAGGGGGTGCCTCTAGATTATTTTCTCATGCAATTTCTACGTAGAAAACATGTTGGCGCCCAAGAGTCCCACTTAGTCCAAACATTTCACATGCCCAACTTAGCCTAATTGCTAAATGGATTATCTCAAGTTAATTAATCCAAATTGGCTGACTTAAACCTTGGTCTTCTAGCCAAGGACTGACCCAACACTTGAGCCAAATTTAATTTGACTTTAATTAATCCAAATTAGTCCAAATTGGAACCTGATTCAAACCGATTCGAATCTAGGTGCTAGGGTTTGCAACATGTGCTAGCATGTTCACATGCAAACATGGTTTAATCCAATTAAACCCTTGACCAGAGCCCTTTATGTGTGACCCATTGGGTTCCACATCTAGCCAGCAGTGAGTCCAGGTGTAACTTAACCTAATTCGATTGGATCACATCCAAACTGATTTAGGCCTGACTAGGTCAATTAGAATCCAATTCTAATTAACTGATTGAATTACCATAATTCAATTAAATCCACACAAGACAAGATTGATGTCTAGCAATGTATCATGCCTACTCGGAAGATGTGAATTTTGGTGGCATTACCAAAATACCCTTCAGTGGTGAGTTACCGGGCAATTCAATCCTTCGATCAGCTTGCACCTTGAATATTACTATGGATATGGATACTTGTCAAATCCAATTTCATATTCATTCCTAGCTCAATCTGATAATGATGATTCATTAATGAACCATTAAAAACTATTTCTAATGTTCATACTTTGATCAAAGATTTCCCGAATCTTCATTTGATCAAAATCAGTTGGATGCGATTCTCTCTTACTAGGGTTGATCGATTCCTTTTTGACCTACTCACAACCTCCATATGCAATCCACCATACCCAATATCACCCCATGCATGACTCAGTGTCATGATTGAGTGTGAACCAAAGTATAGATTCATGCATACAAGGTACCATGGCAGTCTCAGGTCAAAGGACCACATGCACTACTCCCACTATGAGAACTATCTATTGACAAACAGATAAGGTTCCATTAGATGTTCTCAATGATGCGGGAAAAAAAAAGGATGACGATGATGCTAGCACGGATGATGCAAATATGATTATATTTTCTTTTAGGGTTTTATCTTTGGTTCCCGATTGCAAGCAAAGAGAACCTAGGAAAACTGAAAGAAAAGAAATCTACGCTAGCAGATCAATCCCTAAATAATGATAGACCAGGACCCCAAGTTAAGGAACCCCGGGATTAGGACTAGCTCGATACAATCAATACCTACCTAGGAGATAGGGATGTAAACCTTTCAACACTCTGATGCTCTTGGTGCAGAGATCACTCAACCTTGATGGATGTGACCTGGATGTCCGAGCTGTTGAACCCGCGGATAGGCTGGCTTTCGATCGGGTGGTCACAGTGGCAAAGCAAACCTTCTCTGATGGTCGTGGCACCAAGGGGACCTGTAGGCAAACAAAGAGGATTACTTTTTTTTTTTTTTTTTTCCTTTTAGATGATGGAAAGGTGGAAAGAAAAACAAAGGAAAGGGTTGAGGAGATGGGGTTCGGATGATGGTGTCGTGGAGATAACTTGGGCCTCGCACCCCGCGACGTCCCGGAAGGATGAAGGAATGTGGTCTCTCACCACGCGACGCCCTCAGGCGAAGGAATGTGGCCTCTCACCACACGACGCCCTCAGGCGAAGGAATGTGGCCTCTCACCACGCGATGTCCCGGAGGACGAAGGAAGCTCTCACTCAACCTAGCCTAAGAGACAAGAATTGAAGAAGAGGATAAAACACACAAGCTTTCTTTCATTAATCATCAATTCTCTCTACAAGGAGAGATTGGGTCCCCTTTTATAGACCCCCTAGAGTACATTCAAATATCAAATGAAAAAACCATTCAAATTTTGAACCCAAAATACAATCCAAATAAAAGTGGCACCCAAAGCTTTGGAGGGAGTTCTTCAAGGCCGACCAAGAGGGGAGAATAATGGCATGGCAAGATACAAGGCTTGGGGAGGGGAGTTTGTCCTTTTGACTTCCTTATTTCTTGCTCAGTTTGGTAGAAAACTTGAAGTAGGGCAAGCTTGGAGGGATGTGTCCCTTTGGAGTCTTCTTCCATACCTAGATGGAGTGATTCATGGCCGACCAAGGGAGAAGAAGATTGGGTATGGCTTGATGCTTAGCTTGAAGAGGGGGCTTGATGCTTGGCCTTCCTTCCTTGTGTGCATAGTTTTAGAAAGAAGCTTGGATGGAGGCAAGCTTGGTGGAATGTGTCCTCCAAAATCTCTTCTAGGCTTGATCCTTGGCCGACCAAGGGAGAAAAGATTGGGCGTTGCACATTTGATGGCTTGGCATGGGGAGTGTTCTCCTTGGTCTTCCTTTCTTGCATGAATATTTTAGGAAGAGGACTTGATTGGAGGGCTTGCTTTGTGGCTTGAATCTTCAACAACCCAAATATGATGGCTCATGGCATGATATGGGGAGGGGATAATGGAGGTGAGTGGAATGCTTATGGGGCACCTCCTTGCTTCCATTCTTGGGTGCACAGGTGGCATTGATGTGGCGCCATGTAGCTGATGAGTGGCAGTGTCAAGTCAAAGCTTGGTCCACTAAAATGGGCTTGACCCAAAGGACAAGTTTTCTCTCATTGGGTTGGGACCCGAAGTTCAGGCAGACCCAGACTTGGATTAAAATAAATTACAGGACTCGAGTTGACCTAATCTTGACCCAATTGGTCAAGGTACAAGATTTAGACTTGGCTCAAAGCAAAGATAATTACAAAATTAAAGGCTTGAAGCCTTATTACAGGACTCAATGGGTAGAACCCTAATTAGAGATCCCCGAAGGTTGAAGGGCTCAAGTCAAACCCTGATTCCCACATCAATTCTCCCGGGGTGGAAGAAACTCGACCCTGTCGAGTGGAGGTTGATTTAGCTTTGGTACTTCTTCAGTGGGCTGATGCATGGCCAGTCCTCCTAGGTGATCCACGAATCATCAGATTTGGGTCGGCCTTGCTAACGACCAAGAAATCTGAAAGCCGTTGTCCTGGGCTGTGGTAGCTCGACCATCCAGGACATGCTCGATCCGTACTCCTTACTCAGGTCAAATTGGAAGTGGACACTCGGTCTGGTTTTCTCTCCAAAAAGGATTAGGCTTAAATCACTCGCTAGGTGGTTTGCTTGTTCCCTATACTCAACTAGGTGCAAGATATTGAGAGTCGAGCTAATGTCCCAAATCAGGGTATTAGGGTCACTCTCCTATCACTCTAAGGGACCAATTCAGCAAGCATAAAAACTTCTTTATTATTTCAGAATCCCCAATTCTCTACTTAGCTTGCTTTCGGGAACGACCAAACTTTAACTATTTAAATTAATTTTCGTGTCCCTAGTATGCAATGCAAGTGATCATGCGTATTCTGAGACTTAACTAGACACAAAAGTAATCTAAACTAGGTATTCCTAGTAAGAGGAATTTATTAGGGTCCTAGGGCCTAAACCTACTAGACCATTGGTTCTCTAGGCTTGACCCTAGTCTGGTATGCACAAGACAGATTTTTAAGGATCCCTAACAGATGCCATAAAGTATGCCAGAAGTAGAGGGCGAATGGGATGGGCTCTAAGGAGTCATGCAAAATGATAATCTCAACAAAAAGTGCACTCATAGCCCTAGAAATGTGCGAAGGTTCGGGGAAGGGTAGGAAATAAGGAGGAGACTCAAGGACTGGTTCAAGGTTTAGGCTACTGACCTTAATATGTGAATGTAGGTCTACAAGCATGCTCATCTTAACCTCATGGTCAATACTAGGAGGATCGATAGGTGCAAGTCCTCGGGTAGGCGGGATGCTCCTAGATAGTGGAGGGCTTTCGAGAAGGTCTTTGGAACATTCATCTTGAGAATCTATACCTTCATCTATTTCGTTTGATACTGGCTTGGTCAGTTCTACTACAAGGTCTATAGTGGACTCAGGATCATTATCATTTGGGTCCTTACTAAGTTCTGGGGTATCCTTAATGATTCCATCAGGTGGGAGTTGATCAATTAAATTATCAGGCGATACCTCCTCACATTCTTCTTCTTCTTCATATTCATTAATCAAGCTTATGTCAGGCTCATATATGACCTCTTCAAACTCACAGAAGGGTTCTAATCTTTTCTTATTTGATTCCTCAATGGGTTTGGGTTTGTTTCAATCGGTTCATCTATAAGTAGGGCAGGGGCGGTGCACTGACTAGCAAGATGCTCAGGTTTATGACACCTATAGTTGTTACCTTGGAGATCGGGTCTCCTCTGGACTTCAATAGCCATACCCTTGTCCTCTCTACTGTATTGTGTTGATTTAGATTGGGACGACTAGGACTGGGTTGGGCTAGGCTTGGTCGACTGGGGTCAAATCGGTTCGGGCTTGGTCGACTTGGGTAAGCCTGGCTATAACCTTGGGTGGATCCTGGGATATGGCTTTGGTTCCTAAAAGGCTCAGGTATTCTGTAGGCGGGAGCTCTTTGGAGACGCTCACGGAGCCTAACAGATTCCACTAAGGGTCCTAGTCTGGCCTCTACTCGATCACATCTATTAGCAAACTGGTTGCTTAATTGAGTTATGGCTCGAGTCAGGGATTCGCTCATGGCTACAATCTCAACACGAAGTTGGTCCATGGCTTCGGTAGGGGTGGAGAAGGTGGGTGAGAAGGGATTCCTGATCTAGTAGGCAAGGATTAGACACACAAATCGTCTAGGGTTTGCTAGACCTAGAATCTTGACCAGTTGCCTAAGTCAAGGAGGCAAACCAGTCTGCCGTAACCTTGCCCTTGGCCAGGTAGGTGGAGGGGAATGGAGGTTCCTCTCTGCTTGCCTTAGACACCAATTTTGCAATTGGCCAGGTAAGCGAACCAACCACAAGCCCTGATTCACCAAGCCTAGACACCAAGAACTCAGTACAAACAGATTGGGCTGTCACCAAGATTAGACACTTGGTCTCGACTCGACCAAATGGGTGTCCCTAAGCTCTCTAGAGCAATTAGGTGTCTAACTGATTTTAGTTAGGGTTTGGGTTCGGGATGCAGGTTAGTGGTTTGTGGGCTAGGGACAGGTGATGAACTCCTGACCCTATGTCAAATTGCCACCCTTAAGTTTTATGAACAATGTAGGCTCACAAATGTCTAAGAAAATGATTTAATATATATATATATATAGAAAATGATTTATATATATATATATTCGGATACATGGATGATAAGCAAAGTGCAAAAGAAGTCTAAATATGAACTAATTGCATGAACTAACTAAATGAGACAAGAAAGAGATGCTTGCTGAAACTGCAGGCCTGAGTTTTTTCAGGTGGTTTTTCGGCTTGTAGAATTTTTACAGGCTGAAATAAAATCTGAGAAAATAACAAAGAAATCCTCTAAATGCAATAGATCCAGCAAAAGAAAAACAAAAAAAAACAGAGATTCCTACAAAAAGAAAAAATTAAAATAGCAAACTAATTACGAACTGGACAGAATGCATAAACTAAATGCAAGAGCACTCGTCCTAGCCTAGGCTCTGATACCAAGAATGATGGGGGAAAAAAAAAGGATGGCGAAAAAAAAAAGAGCAAGCAAGGATGATGCAAATATGATTATATTTTTTTTTAGGGTTTTATCTTTGGTTCCCGATTGCAAGCAAAGAGAACCTAGGAAAACTGAAAGAAAAGAAATCTACGCTAGCAGATCAATCCTAAATAATGATAGACCAGGACTCCAAGATTAAGGAACCCCAGGATTAGGACTAGCTCGATATAATCAATACCTACCTAGGAGATAGGAATGCAAACCTTTCAACACTCTGATGCTCTTGGTGCAGAGATCGCTCAACCTTGATGGATGCAACCTGGATGTCCGAGCTGTCGAACCGCGGATAGGTTCGCTTTCGATCGGGTGGTCACAATGGCAAAGCAAACCTTCTCTGATGGTCGTGCAACCAAGGGGACCTGTAGGCAAACAAAGAGGATTACTTTTTTTTTTTTCTTTTTCCTTTTAGATGATGGAAAGGTGGAAAGAAAAACAAAGGAAAGGGTTGAGGAGATGGGGTTCGGATGATGGTGTCAGTGGAGATAACTTGGGGCCTCGCACCCCGCGACGTCCTAGAAGGACGAAGGAATGTGGTCTCTCACCACGCGACGCCCTCAAGCGAAGGAATGTGGCCTCTCACCACACGATGCCCTCAGGCAAAGGAATGTGGCCTCTCACCACGCGACGTCCCGGAGGACGAAGGAAGCTCTCACTCAACCTAGCCTAAGAGACAAGGATTGAAGAAAAGGATAGAACACACAAGCTTTCTTTCATTAATCATCAATTCTCTCTACAAGGAGAGATTGGGTCCCCTTTTATAGACACCCTAGAGTACATTCAAATTTTAAATGAAAAAACCATTCAAATTTGAACCCAAAATACAATCCAAATAAAAGTGGCGCCCAAAGCTTTGGAGGGAGTTCTTCAAGGCCGACCAAGAGGGGAGAATAATGGCATGGCAAGATACAAGGCTTGGGGAGGGGAGTTTGTCCTTTTGACTTCCTTATTTGCTTGCTCAGTTTGGTAGAAAACTTGAAGTAGGGCAAGCTTGGAGGGATGTGTCCCCTTTGGAGTCTTCTTCCATACCTAGATGGAGTGATTCATTGCCGACCAAGGGAGAAGAATATTGGGTATGGCTTGATGCTTGGCTTGAAGAGGGGGCTTGATGCTTGGCCTTCCTTCCTTGTGTGCATAGTTTTGGAAAGAAGCTTGGATGGAGGCAAGCTTGGTGGAATGTGTCCTCCAAAATCTCTTCTAGGCTTGATCCTTGGCCGACCAAGGGAGAAGAAGATTGGGCGTTGCACATTTGATGGCTTGGCATGGGGAGTGTGCTCCTTGGTCTTCCTTTCTTGCATGAATATTTTAGGAAGAGGACTTGATTGGAGGGCTTGCTTTGTGGCTTGAATCTTCAACAATCCAAATATGATGGCTCATGACATGATATGGGGAGGGGATAATGGAGGCATGTGGAATGCTTATGGGGTGCCTCCTTGCTTCCATTCTTGGGTGTACAGGTGGCATTGATGTGGTGCCATGCAGCTGATGAAGTGGCAGTGTCAAGTCAAAGCTTGGTCCACTAAAATGGGCTTGACCCAAAGGACAAGTTTTCTCTCATTGGGTTGGGACCCGAAGTTCAGGCAGACCCAGACTTGGATTAAAATAAATTACAGGACTCGAGTTGACCTAATCTTGACCCAATTGGTCAAGGTACAAGATTTAGACTTGGCTCAAAGCAAAGATAATTACAAAATTAAAGGCTTGAAGCCTTATTATAGGACTCAATGGGTAGAACCCTAATTAGAGATCCCCCGAAGGTTGAAGGGCTCAAGTCAAACCCTGATGCCCACATCACTCAAGCTGGATCCATTCAGTGAACTCATTCTCTAATGAGCACCCTCATCCTAGTATTAGTGTCAAACACAAGTGACTGTGAGATCAGTCACCCTCTTCACCAAGTATACATAGGATATGCTGGTCTTGCCGAAAACATTGATCCCCTACTCAACGTCCCATCGACCTGGAATATTTTATATTAGGGTTTTAAGGCTTTAGGTCTCACTGGTATGATTTCATCATAACCCTAGAACCATAGCCCTAATCTATGGGGTTGATCATATAATAATAAAATAATTAAGACACAGCGTATAATGAAAATAAAATGCCTTTATTAATTGATAATGTCAATACATTGGTTTGGGATACAAAGGAAAATCCCATCAAAATACAACATTTCGATTGGCCTTTAGGGCATAATCCTTTCAGTGAAAACCTAGAGTGCGTTTCTTTGGTGAGCCCGGTTTAAAAACCAAAGTGTAGAGGTTGGGATTGTGAGCCTGTAAAACAATTCAACTGTATTCCGGTTTGAGGGATATAATGGAAATCCCGAGTGGTGAACTTGGGTAGTAGACATAGGAGCTGGGTTGCTCCGAACCACTATAAATTTTCCTTGTTTGTGTTGTGCTTGATTTACTTTTCATCTTCCACACTTATTTCTGTTTAACACAGCACTCAACAACTAAAAGAATTAGTTGTGCACATAATTGCAAAAAATTGTGTAATTCCCAATTCACCCCCCTCTTGGGAAAAGCCACCTGGGCAACAAGCCCTTATAAGTGCATCCTCCTGGTTCTCCGTTGTATGAACCTTCACCAGCGCCACTTCTCCTTCCTCCACCAGCTCCTTGACTATGTGGTATCTCACATCTATATGCTTGGTACTAGCATGATAGACTGGGTTCTGTGTCAAGTGTATGGCACTCTAGCTACCACTGTGCAGGACCACCATATACTATTTCACCCCCATTTCAAACACTAGCCTTCTCAGCCATAGTGCTTCCTTTGTAGCTTTAGTAATCCCTATATACTCAGCTTCTGTTGTAGACAAAGCAGTAATAGGTTGAAGGGTTGATCTCCAAGAAACCAGTCCACCATACATGCAGAAGAGATAACCTATTGTAGACTTCCTTGTGTCAAGATTATCTACATAGATTGCAACAACAAACCCTTCCAAAGGACCTGAACCCTCACATGACTCTATGGAGTTCCATTCATGTCCTTCAAGCTACCTACCAAATACCAGTCCATGTCTTTGAGTCCCTTGCAGAATATTTCAAAACCCACTTAATGCTTTCCAGTGTTCCTTCTCAGGATTAACCATGTACCTGCTCACCTGGCTTACAGCATATGCTATGTCCGGCCCGCAACAAACCATAGCATACATCAAACTGCCTATTGCATTGGCATATGGAACTCTTTCCATGTACTCTTTCTCCTCCTCTGACTGGGGGCACTATTTTTTCGAGAAAGAAACATGCCCTGGTAATGGTGTTTCCACAGGTTTGGCCTTATCCATCCCAAACCTCTCAAGTACCCTTTTAATGTACCCACCTTGTGACAAATGGAGTATTTCTTTGCATCTATCCCTGCAAATATCCATTCCAAGGATTTTCTAAGCTGATCCCAAGTCTTTCATCTCAAATTCCTGAGATAATGCTCTCTTCAGCACCTTCACAGCTGTCATACTTCTACTGGCTATCAACATATCATCCACATATAAAGTAAATATAGAACATCCATAGTATCCACATCCTTCACATTGACATAATGATCATGTTCACATCTAAGAAATCCAAGGCTCAAGATAAATGTATCAAATCTGTGATACCACTGACGAGGTGATTGTTTAAATCCATACAATGACCTCTAAAGAAGACATACCTTGTTCTCCTGTCCAATCTCAGTGAAGCCATCAGGTTGCTTCATATAGATTTTCTCTTCCAGTCTTCCATGTAGAAAGGCTGTCTTCACATCCATCTGCTCCAATTCCAAATTATGTTTTGCCACCAAAGACAACAACACCCGAATTGAAGTGTGGCATACCACAGGAGAAAACACTTCTATGTAGTCAACCCTTTCCTTTGTGAGTATCCCTTGGCTACCAATCTTGCCTTGTACCTCACTCCACCTTTCTTTGAACGTAATGATTTCTTAATGAACACCCATTTGGAGCCAATAGCATTAGCATCTCTAGGTAGATCCACCAACTGCCATGTCTGATTCCTCCTGAGAGATTCCATCTCTTCCATCATGCCTTGCATCCATGACTCTTTATCAGGACTTTCCATGGCTTCTATAAAACTTTCTGGATCTCCATTCACAGATATAAGAGCATATGAAATTACTTTATCCATGCCATATCTTACCGGCTTCCAGATTGTGCGTTGAGGCTTATGCAATGCCACTCCCCTTGCACTA
This sequence comes from Areca catechu, assembly GCA_021397845.1. Classification (NCBI taxonomy): domain Eukaryota; kingdom Viridiplantae; phylum Streptophyta; class Magnoliopsida; order Arecales; family Arecaceae; genus Areca; species Areca catechu. Next base: position 117,872,395 of record CM038040.1, on the reverse strand, counting down.
TTCTGGAAGTTTACTATTTGTGGCTCCTCCTGCACTTTCCTTTGAATAGCTGATTCTTTTTGCCTCTCCTTCACTCCTAGAGAATCTTTCCTATCCAACTCCATCTTAATTGAAACACCATTTCCAGCTGATGTTGAAGACTTATCCTCCACCTGTGACGGGCTCTCACTGCTGTTCATGTTATTGACTGCATTTCCTATTACAGTCCCCGGTTTCACCAAGATGCTCCTCTCATCAAAAATAACATCCCTACTGACCACTGCCTTTTAAGACTGTGGATCCCACAATAGGTAACCCTTGACTCCTTGTGGATACCTTATAAAGATCATCTTCTTTGACTTAGGATCCAACTTGCTTCTTCAGTTGCCTCCACATGAACATAAGCCAGGCAACCAAACACTTTCAGGTGGCCAAGCTCCACCTTTTCCCACTCCAAGCTTCTTCTGGAAGTCCACCATCCAACTTGAAGTGAGGGGACCTATTTATAAGAAAACATGCCAGAGTAATAGCATCACCCCAAAAAGTTTTCGACAGTGATGACTGCAGCCTCATACTCCTTGCCCTCTCCAATAATATCTGATTCATCCTTTCTGTGACACCATTCTGCTGCCGGGTCATCCTTACTGTGTAATGACGTTTGATACTATTTTCCTCATAGTAACTCCTAAACTCTGTACTAGAGTACTCCCCACCATTATCAGTCCAAAGGCACTTTACATGTCTTCATGTCTCCTTCTCTACCTCAGCTCTCCAAGCTTTAAACGGGCAAATATATCTAATTTTTCACTCATCAATACACCCACAATTTTCTAGAGAAGTCATCAATAAAGGTAACAAAATACCTTGCTCCACCTCTGGATAAAATAGGTGCTGGTCCCATACATCGAGTGTACCAAATCCAGCACTCCTTCACTTGGCTTGTTACAAACAGCAAACTTCACTCTATGCTCTTTACCAAAAATACACGGCTCACACAGGTCATTTTCATTCTTTTTTAAAACTGGGATGTTCCTTCTTCTACTTAACTTCGTGAGCCCTCGATCACTTATATGACCCATTTGATAGTGCCATAATTTATATTTCAACTGTTCCTCTTGTACCGCTACAAGCACCTCAACACTATCACTTACCACTGAGCCTTCCATCCTGTATAGGTTATTGCTCAGTCTTCTTCCTCTCACTACCACCAAAGCTTCCTTGGTAATCCTCAAACATCTACTACTAGATTGGCAACTAAAAGCATATCCCTGCTCTTCCAAGTAGCCCAAAGAAATCAAATACTTTCTCAATTCTGGTACATGTTTGACATTAGATAGAGTCCTTGTCACTCCATCATACATCCTCACCCTAATAGTGCCTACTCCAGCTACCATACAAGGGTGATCATCACCAAGACTTTCACTACCTCCATCTGACCTGTCATGGGTGTAAAACCAATCCCGATGTGAGGTATAGTGGTATGAGCATGCAGAATCCAAAATCCAGGTTTTCTCTCAATCCACTGATCCATCTGATACAACCAGTACATCTCCTCCATTGCTTTCCAAAGAATTAGCACCACTAGTATTAGCTCTCCTTTTTTCTATCTTCCAAAGAGGACAATTCTTTCTAATATGCCCAAGCTGATGACACTTGTAGCATTTCACACTTTTGTGGTTCCGTGACTGAGATCTACCCTTGGACTTTCCCCTAGTGCTTTCCTTGGATCTTCCTTGCCTCTCATTCACAGCAAGAACCTCTGAATTAGGATTACCTTTGCAGATCTTTTTCCTTTGCTCATTGGATCTGAGCACACCAACGACCTCTTCATAGTTTAGGGTTTCCTTTCCATAAACCAAAGTTGTTATGAGACCATCATATGATCCAGGAAGTGAACACAGCAACAATAATGCCCGATCTTCCTCGTCTATCTTCACATCCAAACTCATCACCTCAAAACAAACCTGATTGAATCTCTGAATGTGCGCAACAAGGTCTCCTCCTTTGGGCATTCTTAAGTTATACAGTTGCTTCTTCAGCCACAACTTGTTCATCATGTTCTTTCCCATGTATGTGTTCTCCAGTCTTCTCCAAAGACCTTTTGCAGTAGTCTCTGAACACACCTCAGGTAAAACCTGATCAGCCAAACACATCCTTATGGTGCTGAAAGCAATCTCTTCTAACTCTTCCCATTCTTCAACACAAATCTTTTTTGGTCTTTCTTTAACCAAGACCTTGTAGATTCTCTGTTGAATTAGCAAATCTTAAACTCTTTGCTGCCACAAGGTGAAGTTTTCCTTGCCATCATACTTCTCAAAATCTACTTTGAACCCACTTGATGCCATTACCACAATCAAGAATTCAAAAGATATGAAAACCGTACCTGCAAGAAGCCTTACTTCCAACCCTCTGATCTTAAGATCTTCCTTCCACGAACCTTGCTCTGATACCAAATGTTGAAACAATGTTGAGAATTCGATTCTAAATCCAACCAGATTTCATAAACAAATCCTCAAGAACATCCTTGTTCCGATCAAGAACTAATGCCCTGATCAACAAAGCAAATGCGGAAGCATATCACCAGTTATGGATGACCATCTGCTAGTAATCTCCATTGAAGATTGTAGGCTCAGGTAGGCAACCCAAGAGGGGGGGTGAATTGGTTTTATAAAACTTTTATACTATTTAAAATATCTATGAACTAAAGCAAGTATGTGCTAATGCAATTCAAGTGCTTGTGTATTTCAAATAAATGCAGTGGAAATAAAGAAATAAAAGCACAAGGAGAACAATCACACAAACACAAAGATTTATAGTGGTTCGGTGCCAACCAAGCACCTACATCCACTCCCCAAGAATCCCTTAGGAATTTTGCTAAGTTTGGTTTTATAACTTAAGCTCACCAACAACCTTTACAACTTGTTTTATCTTCGAGCTCACAAGTCAAATCCTAGTTGGTTTCAAGGCTCACCAACAACCACCCTTGTTTTACGGGATAACCAAGAACCTAAACAACTTGTTTTGGCTTCAGGCTCACAAGTAAAATCCTAGTTGGTTTCAAGGCTCACCAACAACCACTTTGGTTTTCAAAGGCTTACCAAAAACCTCTTTGGTTTTCCAAGGCTCACCAAAAACCTTAAGTAAACAATGTAAGAGCAAATATAAATGAATACAATAAAAGCTTTCTAAAATAAAGCAAATATCTCTTTGAAGCCCTTGAATGTTGATGAAGATCTTGTCTTCAAGTTGATGAAGCCTTTGATTGATGCTTGTAGATGTAGACTTTGAATGCTCTCTTTGAAACTTGGAAGCTTAAAGGCTTTTAATCACTCAACTATTGAATCCTTTAAGAATATTCAAGAAACTCACCAAAGGATTACTTCCTCATTTGATTCTTGATGTTTATATAGCCTCCCAACACTTAAATGACTGTTTATAGCCATTAGGGAGGAAAATATGGCCGTTGGAGCCAAGTTGGAGAAGTTCTACAGCCTAGAAAACTAGTCGTTACTGTTCAAGTGTCGACACTTCACCTCCAGGTGTCGACACTTCAGTTTCAAGTATCGACACTTCATTCTCCAGGTGTTGACACTTCACTTCCAAGTGTCGACACTTCAACTCCAAGTGTTGATACTTGACTGAAAGAGCTTTCTGAAGTTTTTTATTTGTCTCAGGCCTTAAGTCGACACTTCACTCTTCAAGTGTCGACACTTGATCCTCAGGTGTCAACACTTCATTTTCAGGTGTCGACACTTGCATGTGCCATTGCTGAAACATCTTCAGATTGAAACTTTAACCTCTTCAAGTTCTTCCATATTAATTCCAAAGTCCATATACTTGATTTTCCATTAATTTAAGGACTTTTTCAACTGAAATACAAGCATTTCTTCATTCAACATGGTTGAGTACTAAGATCTGAAAAATACAATTAAAATATAATTAGTACTCATATATACTTAAACATTTTGTCAATCATCAAAATCAAGACAGAGTCAACATTCTCCACCTTTTTGATGATGACAAAACCTTTAAGTATATGAAAAGGGTAAGCTTAAAAAGATTAACAATAAAATAAACATGTAAGCTCAAAATAATAAGCACCAAGCTCCCCCTCAAAATATGATCCAAAAAAAAAATCTTCAAAAATATATTTTAAAATATGCAAAATTTTCAAATATTTTAAAATTTATTCTTCTTACTAATTCTTCCCTTTAGATAAAAACATTTTACATTCTTCTCCCCCTTTTGCACTTTCTTTCATTTCTCAAATGATTTTTCATATTTATACAATCTTCCCCTTTTCATACTTAACAATTTTCTCCCCCTTTTTGACATCATGAAAAAGGGTGAAAGGCAATACAAAGTGGGAATGAAGTTCGAAAGAATAGCATGTAGGTCATCAAAATCAATGCATGAAATCAAATAATTATGATACAAATTGAACATGATACCATTTGAATGTAACTCCCCTCAAAAAAATTAGATTTGAAAACAAGGAGAAGGAATATCAGAGCAATATAAGTACATCATGATATCAAGCAAAATATTCAAAGCATCAAATATATGATAACAAATCTTTAGATGCTCCCCCTGAATCTTATTTTCCCTTAAAAATATGCATTCATTTGAGGAACAAAACATGAAAGCACATGCATCATAATTTCAAACAATTTTAGATGGAACATAAATTCTACGTCTGAAATCAAAGATTTGAATTTTTCAAGATATTCATGATTTTCAAAATACAAAGCATTTATATCACTTAAAAACTTTTAGCATGATTTCAAATTTATTTTAAGATGATTTGATATCCATACAAATGCTAGAAGTAATATGATATCAAGTCTAGCTACTAGAGCAAGGGTTTGTCAATATGCATACCTTCTTAAATGTAACCCTTAACTACCAGTTCTATACTTGATACAAATCAATTCTAATTTAAGCATAGATGCCAACAATGAAAGCGCATAAATCGTAACATTTCACTTGAAATAATTCAAAAACTGTATTAATCAAAATCAAGTGAAAGTCTGATAATCAGAAGTTGAATTCATGAGAGCATGAAATCCATTTACATCAAAATAGTCACGATCACAACTAATGATTATTAGTCTAAGCTTGATTCTAATTAATCAATTAAAATATTTTTCAAATCAATATGCATTTTTAAAAGTATTTTTCATGAAATACATTAATCAAAATCAAGTGAAGGTCTTACAATCATAAGTTTAATCATGATAGCATGAAATTCATAAACACCAAAAAGTTCATGATCATAGCCAATGATGATAAGTCCAAACTTGATTCTAATTAACTATATAAAATAATTTTTCAAAGTAATTGATGCAATAAAAATTAATTTACATTTTAAATTATGGAAGGAGATGTTTAGAATTTACTAATATACAAAGTCCTTCCTTTACCATTTAGTTCAAAATGTAACTGTTACGGCCGTTACGATGATGTGGCATACCTCAGATCTCGCTGGGCATGATTCAAGCCACGTGGAAGTTTTTCAGCAAGGTCAGATGTGGCCCCGCCTCGGTCGAAGTCGAGGTCAGTCCGGGCCTTCCTGCTCCTTCGCCAGGTGTCACCCAGGAGGGGTCCACCTCGGTCGAAGCCGGCGGCCCCTTGCTCCCTCACCAGGTGGCACCCTGAGATGGTCCCACATCAGGCGAGGTTGAGCCGGGCCCTCTCGCTCCTTCGCCAGGTGGTGCCCGGAGATGGGACTACCTCGACGAAGTCGAGCGCCCCTCTGCCGCTCCGCCAGGGTCCATCTCGGCCGAAGCCGGCGGCCCTTTGCTCCCTCGCCAGGGGGCTCCCTGAGACGGTCCCACCTCAGCCGAGGTCGAGCCGGGCCCTCTCGCTCCTTCACCAGGTGGCGCCTGGAGACGGGACTACCTCAGTCGAAGTCGAGCGCCCCTCTGCCGCTCCGCCAGGTGTCCGCCCAGGAGGGGTCCACCTCGGTCGAAGGCGGTGGCCCCCCTTGCTCCCTCGCCAGGTGGCACCCTGAGACGGTCCCACCTCAGCCGAGGTCGAGTCGGGCCCTCTCGCTCCTTCGCCAAGTGGCGCCCGGAGACGGGACCACCTCGGCCGAAGTCAAGCACCCCTCTGTCGCTCCGCCAGGTGTCCACCCAGGAGGGGTCCACCTCGGCCGAAGCCGGCGGCCCCTTGCTCCCTCGCCAGGTGGCGCCCTGAGACGGTCCCACCTTAGCCGAGGTCGAGCCGGGCCCTCTCACTCCTTCGCCAGGTGGCGCCCGGAGACGGGACCACCTCGGTCGAAGTCGAGCGCCCCTCTGCCGCTCCGCCAGGTGTCCACCAGGAGGGGTCCACCTCGGCTAAAGCCGGTGGGCCCCCTTGCTCCCTCACCAAGTGGCACCCTGAGACGGTACCACCTCAACCGAGGTCGAGCCAGGCCCTCTCGCTCCTTCGCCAGGTGGTGCATGGAGACAGAACCACCTCGATCGAAGTCGAGCGCCCCTCTGCCGCTCCGCCAGGTGTCCACCCAGGAGGGGTCCACCTCGGCCGAAGCCGGCCAACCTGTGCGACGAAGCCTCCGAGGAGCAGGAGCACGAGCTCCGAGATTGTCCCTCGAGCCATGCGCACCGCACCCCGAGAAAAGCACCCATACGGTCAGCAGCGACACGCAAAACATCGCTTACATAGCCCGACAGGTTCCGCAGTCGATAGGCGAAGTCCTGACAAAACAGGACCCGATAACAGGCATCGTCGGTGCCTGGGGAGGAGAGCGCTCATGCTCGGCCCAAGGTCTGGTCGGTGGTCTGGCCGGTGCCCTCCCTTTACTTTTTCCTCGCTAGGCCCGGCAAGCGAGGCGAAGGGGGGGGGCCGCCGGATTCTTTGATCCAAGAGGGAAAGGTGAAAGCGACGAGGGAGCCTCCCAAAGGCGGCAAACGAAAAGGCAACATGAGGAGTTAAAAGGAAGGGGAGAGTAGACGACCAGGTAAGCAAGAAATGGAGGCTAGGAAAAGAAAAAGCACCAAGAGCAGGATCCAAGATCCCGAGAGGGGACCTTCGGCGCGAGCTCGGTGGAGGAACCCGGCCGGATTTCTATTCTTCCTGAGACCTTTCTTGCTAGCACAATCTCTAAGTCTAGACTCCTTCGGGGACCCATCTCGGAGATTCTGTTCCCTCTCACCGTTTACTAACTTGACCGTCGGAGCTCCCTCGCCGGGATCCCCAGCCAGGGCTTCTGACCTTGTCTTGCAGGATTGAGAGCTAGGAGACCTCGGGGCGAGACGGTCTAGTCAAATCGGTGGCTCCGAAGCCACAGGCGCAGCGGCGAGATCGGCAACAGATTGGCGCGCCAGGAAAGGGGGCAGGACAACACCCCCAGTGGGAGCTAGCTTTTGTGGACGAAGCGCGCTCCGACCATGGTGGTCACGCATGGACGCGAAGCATCCACCAGCCGAATAGGGGAGGTCTCCTCCCCTCAGGGGCCACACAGCCCGGAGAGGGAGCTCCCTGCTCCCCCTCCCTTTCCACCATAGCCAACCTCGGTGGACGGCCCTTTTGCGACTATCGTCCAGCAGCTGCAAACCTTGACTACGGCAGTTTGGCAGCTACAACATCAGCAGCGCTCCTTGGCCACGCAGCCTCAGCCAGGGACCACCGCAGCTCCGGCCACGGGGCCGCGCGGGAGCCTATGCTCCATCCACGGCAGGCCATCCCAATCGCGGGCAGCCTCCAATCCCCACGGGAGCCACCAAACTCCCGCAAAAAGAAATTTCTCTGGTTCGGCGGATCATGAGAGTCGATCCCCGGCCAATGAGGTCGAGACGGCGCGTCGCAGCAAGTGACGTTGAGGCAAAACCCTGTGCCGAGACTGATCGGCGCCCCCTTCACTAGCGGCCTCGTTGGAAGATTCCACTGACAAGGCCATCAGGTGCCAGGCCGAGAGGCGCCTGGAGGAGCACAAGTGCAAATTGGCGGAGTTCGCCCGTCGATTTGCCGACCTGCAGAACTCCTCGACGGACCCGGCGAGCTACGACTCCTGTCCTCCCTTTTCCCAAGAAATCCAGGTGGAGCCGATTCCAAGCCGGTTCCGCATGCCGCAGGTGGATCCCTACGACGGGACCACCGACCCTTTGGACCATCTTGAGAGCTACAAGGCTCTCATGAGGGTCCAGGGGCCACGGATGATCTTTTGTGCATTGCCTTCCCTGCTACCCTCCGGAAGGCTGCTCGAGTCTGGTTCACCTGCCTCGAGCCCAAATCCATCTGCTCCTTCCATCAGTTGGAAGGAAAGTTTGTGGCATATTTTGATGCTTGTCGGATTGTGCCGAGAGAGGTGGACAGCCTCTTCTCCATCCACCAGCAGGACCAGGAGTCGCTTCGGGACTACATCACCCGTTTCAAGACCGCTGCCCTGGAGATCTACAACCTGGACGAGCCCGTTGCCATGCTGGCTTTAAAGCGCGGGCTCAAGATGTCCTGCCTGACTTATTCCCTGGACAAAAAACCTCCCAGGATGTACTCCGAGCTCCTCCGTGTCCATAAGTACATTCGAGCGGAGGAGGCCGACCGCACCCACCGAGAGCTGGACGGGAGGACCTTGAAGAAGCCAGCCCCAAGAGATGTTCCAGGGGCACGGCGGCCTGGGCCATCTGCTGACCCTCATCCAGGTCCGAAGCTAAAGGGCGAGGCCACCCCAGAGCGAAGGTTCACCCCTCTCCTCGCCCCCAGAACGAAGATCCTCATGGAAATTGAGGGCGAGCACTACCTCCGCCGACCTCCCCCTCAGAACCCGAGAAGCACCCGCGACAAGTCAAAGTACTGCCAGTTCCACCGCGAGCATGGCCATGACACGGAGGAGTGTCATAATCTGAAGCAGGAAATCGATGAGCTGATCAAAAGAGGCTACCTCAGGATGTTTGTGAGGAACGAAGCCCCGGTGGAGAGACAGCCGCTCGTGGCCTTACCCCCGGTTCCCGCGATCGACAACCGTCCGACGGAGAAGCCAGTGGGCATGATTTCTTGTGGAATCGGGCGGGCGGCAAAGAGAGCCCGGGAGGTCGGGAACCCGGAGGATGTACCCCCTTCTGAGAAAGGGAATAAAAACAAGAATGTAAATAATGATGCTGTGGTGGTCGAGATGACCATCGCAAAGCATCCTGTACACAGGATTATGGTAGATAGTGGAAGCTCCGCTGACGTGCTTTTTTATGATGCTTTCTCCTGAATGAATCTGTCCCATGACCAGCTAAGGCCGGTGCGCACCCCTTTTGTAGGCTTTACCGGGGACTAGGTGGGGGTCGAAGGGGAGATCACTCTCCCGGTCACCGCTGGATCCCCACCTCGACAGACCATAGTCATGATGATGTTTACCGTCGTCAAGCTTCCTTTGCCTTACAACGCGATCCTCGAGCGCCCAGGGCTCAACCAGCTGGACGCCATGATTTCTACGAAGTGGTTTCTAGTGCAATTTCCCACAGCCTCCAGGCTTGGGGTGATGAGGTGGACGACCCAGCCAGTCCAGCATTGCCTCCAGACGGTCCCAGGTGCCCGGGCACCGAGCTCGGCCCCGACGTCGACGACCTTGACCTAAGGGAGAAAGAACCCCAGGGAGGACCCGTAGAGCATCTGTTGACATATCCCCTCGGTTCGGACCCTCTGAAGACTGTGCAGGTAGGAGCCCAACGCCCGGAGGAGGAATGGACCCGCCTACTGGATTTCCTTCGCATGAACGTGGATGTGTTTGCATGGTCTACGGCCGACATGCCGGGCATCCCCCCTGAGGTCATTACCCACAGGCTGAACGTGGACCAGAGGTGCCGCCCGGTCCGCCAGAAGAAGAGGAGTTTCACCGCGGAAAGGCAGAGGGCCATCAACGAAGAGGTGGAAAAACTCCTCGCCGTCGGTTTTGTGTAGGAAGTCCAATATCCAAGCTGGTTGGCGAATGTGGTCATGGTGAAGAAGAGCAATGGCAAGTGGAGGATATTTGTGGACTACACCGACCTCAACCGAGCCTTCTCGAAGGACAGCTTCCCCCTTCCGAAGATTGACCAGCTGGTGGACACCACCTCGGGGCATCACCTCTTCTATTTCATGGATGCCTTCTCCGGGTACAACCAGAACTGGATGAACCTGAAGGACGAAGAGCACACCGCCTTCATCACCGATCGTGGAACTTTCTGTTACAGGATGATGCCGTTTGGCCTCAAGAACGCCGGGGCTACATACCAGCGACTGGTCAGCAAAGTCTTTAAAGACCAGATCGGTCGCAACATGCAGGTGTACGTGGATGACATGCTGGTAACGAGCAAGCCCCTCTCAGACCATGTTACCGACCTGGCAGAGACCTTCGGCAACCTCCGACTTCATCAGATGAAGCTGAACCCGGCGAAGTGCGCCTTTGGCATCTCCGCCAGGAAATTCCTGGGGTTCATGGTAACCCAAAGAGGGATCGAAGCCAACCCGGAAAAGGTCCAGGCCATCCTGGACATGGAGCAGCCTGCCTCCAAGAAGCAAATGCAGCGACTCACCGGCCGGATAGCTGCCTTGAGTCGGTTAATCTCGAGGTCGGCCGACCGCTGCCGACCCTTTTTCAAGGTGCTGAGGAAGATGAACAACTTCGCTTGGACTAAGGAGTGCCAGGAGGCATTTGACGAGCTGAAGAAGACGCTTGCATCGCCCCTACTACTTTCCAGGCCCGAAGAAAGAGAGGAACTCATCCTCTACCTGGCAGTCACCCCGGAGGCCATCAGTTCGGTCCTGGTTTGGACCGATGACCAGGGAGTCCAGCGGCTAGTGTACTACACAAGAAAACTTCTCCGCGATGTGGAGCTCAGGTATTCACGGCCTGTAAAGCTCATTTTTGCGTTAATAGTGTATGCTCAGCGTCTCAGGCCCTATTTCCAAGTGCATCCCATTGCTGTCCTGACTGATCAGCCTCTGAAAGCGATACTCAGCCGACCCGACATGTCAGGGTGATTGGCGAGGTGGGCACTCAAGCTCAGCAAGTTCGATATCGCTTATAGGCCAAGGTCGGCTATGAAAGCGCAAGTGTTAGCCGACTTCTTGGTCGAGTGTGCGGGCCTAGGCAAGGAGCCGGAGAGGGACTCTCTGCACCTGCAATCGAAACCAGGACCCGAGGAGGATGCCTGGATCCTTCACATCGATGGAGCCTCGAACTCCAGCGGGAGCATAGCCAGACTCATTCTCGCCAACGGCAGCGGGGTCGTCGCGAATGTGCACTCCGTTTCCAATTCGCCGCAACCAACAACCAGACGGAATACGAGGCGCTCCTCGTTGGGCTGAGAGTCTCCCGCGAGTTGGGCGTGGCCAACTTCAAGGCTTTCACTGATTCCCAGCTGGTGGCCGGCCAGGTCTCTAGAGAATACGCTGCGCACGACCCTCAAATGGCGAAATATCTGGAGCTCGTCAAGACGAGCACGGCTGGATTTTGGTGCTTCACCATCTCCCATATACCCCACGGGGAAAATGCCCGTGCGGACGCTCTCTCCCGGCTGGCGACACTGCCGGACTCGTTGCTGGGTCGCGCTCATATAGAGCGCCTCAAGGCCCCGAGCTACGAGACCCCTGTAGAGGTCCAACAGGTCAGCCATGAGCCCAGCTGGATGGACAAGTACGCCGAGTACATAACCAGTGGCATCTTGCCGGAGGATCCTGCAACGGCCCGCCTTATCAAAAAGAAGGCCACGCGGTTCGTCCTAATGGATGGGCAGCTGTATCGGAGGTCTTACTCTTATCCCTTCTCAAGTGCCTGAGACCCACGGAGGCCACACTCGTGCTCCAGGAAATACATGAGGGCATCTGCGGGAACCACGTGGGGGACAGACGCTAGCATACAAGGCCCTCTGCGAAGGTTACTTATGGGAAACGATGAAGGAGGATGCCGCCGACTTCGTGAAGAAGTGTGATCGGTGCCAAAGGCATGCCGTAGTGCAGCGGCAGCCCTCCACACCGCTTTCCTAGCTCTCGGCTCCGTGGTCGTTCGCCCAATGGGGGATGGATCTCTTAGGACCATTTCCCCGGCGTCTGGACAGCGGAAGTTCCTGATCATTGCCATCGACTACTTCACGAAGTGGGTTGAGGCCGAACCCCTGGAACGGATCACGGAGGCAAACATCGCCAAGTTTTTTCTGGAAGTCAATCATTTACCATTTCGGCATCCCCCATACCGTGATCACTGATAATGGGCATCAGTTCGACTGCCAGGAGTTTGAATAATTCTGACCTTGGCATCCACCATCGCTTTACCTCGGTGGCTCACCCATAGACAAATGGAGAAGCCAAGGTGACGAATAGGACCATCTTGCAAGGCCTCCGGACGAGGCTGGATCAGGCCAAGGGCAGGTGGGCTGAAGAACACCCGAGCGTCCTGTGGGCGTATCACACCACCCTGAGGATGGCCACCGATGAGACCCCGTTCAATCTCATCTTCAGAGCCGAAGCGGTTATCTCGATTGAGCTCAGTCTACCCACCCTGCGTGTGGAGCAGTACGACGAAGCGGAGAACCCCGCCAAGATGATGCTCAACCTGGACCTTCTTGAGGAGATGAGGGACAAGGCCCGAGTCCGGATGGCGGCGTACAGGCAGCGAGTGGCCAGGTACTACAACTCCCGGGTGCGACCAAAGTCCCTTCGCCCCGGAGATCTAGTGCTCTGGCATGTTGAAGCTTCTCAGCCACGAGAGTGTGGGAAGCTCTCCCCGAACTGGGAAGGCCCGTACAGGGTAGCGGAAGTCCTCCCTCACGGGGCCTATTACTTGGAGAAATTAGGAGGATCCAGATTCCCTCGGACTTGGAACGTCTCGAACCTGAGGATGTATTATCAATAATGTAAGGTTCCTCGAACTCCTGCAATAAACTTCCTTTACTTCAACCGCTTTCTCTTGCCTCGTAGGAAAAGAGGCACTTAGCTCTGAGTTCGGCAAACACGGCTGTGGCCGAAGACCCGAGAAAGCGAGAAGTCCCGGACTTCAGTCCGGAAGGTGGGGCAAAGCCAAGCTCGCCCATGCGATCACGGAGAACAGCTCGGCAAGCTGCACAGGGCTCGCCAAAGCCCGTAGCCCCGGGGATCAGTCCGGAAGTCCCGGACTTCGGTCTGGAAGGCGGGGCAGAGCCAAGCTCGTCCACGCGATCATGGAGAACAGCTCGGCAAGCCGCACAGGGCTCACCAAAGCCCGTGGCCCCGGGGTTCAGTCCGGAAGTCCCGGACTTCGGTCCGGAAGGCGGGGCTGAGCCAAGCTCGCCCACGCGATCACGAAGAACAGCTCGGCAAGCCGCATAGGGCTCGCCAAAGCCCGGGGTTCAGTCCGGAAGTCCTGGACTTCGGTCTGAAAGGTAGGGCAGAGCCAAGCTCGCCCACGCGATCATGGAGAACAGCTCGGCAAGCCGCGCAGGGCTCGCCAAAGCCCGCGGCCCGGGGGTTCAGTCCGGAAGTCCCAGACTTCGATCCAGAAGGCGGGGCAGAGCCAAGCTCATCCATGCGATCACAGAGAACGGCCTGGCAAGCCTGAAGGACTCATGCAAGGCCTGCTCTACCATCGCTGAACACGGAAGCTCCGAACTTCGATCTGAGCGCTGGACGGGACTCACCCTACCTGTGAACTTAGCCAGGAGCAAGCCACAGGACCTTGTCTCGGCACTCGAAGCAAACATCTCAACAAGACACGAAAAAAAAAAAGAAAAAAAAAGAGAAAAAGAAAAGGAAGACGAGGTTGAGACTTCACAAAATTGGGTCTTTCATTAACTTGAAAACGGTGTTACAATGAAGGAGTCCCGACAAGCCGGGAGTCCTCAAAAAAAAAAAAAGAGAAGAAGAAAGAAAAGATACAGGTGGGGGGGGGGGGGGCTAGTTCGGCGCGGTGGCAGAATCCTCGGGCTGGGGCGCGCGCTCTTCGCCTTCGCCGTCGGCATGTGGCTGCTCGGAGGGTTGCTCTGGAGCTGCAGCCGCGTCGCCCGCTGCAACTGAAGCCTCTTCGGTGGGCACCTGCCTCCTACCACCGAGAGCCACCCTACTAAGGTCGAGCGCGGGGTAGAAGGAGCAAACCTTCTCCCGGCACACCTGGAACCCCTTCAGGAAGGAGTCCACGGTGGCCTCCCAGACCTCCGAGACATACTCGTCGGAGGCCCGGAATCTCGGGATGGCCTCCTGCGCCTCCCGCTTCGAAACCTCCAGCAGCCCGTTGATGCAGGCGCTCCGCTCCTTGGCTGCGCTCGCCTCTCTCCAGGCCTCCTCCACCTGGCGCTCCAGTGACTGGGACTGAGCTCGGTGGCGAGCCCTCTCCGCCGCGTCCTCCTCCACACGCCGTTGGTTGGAGATCCTCTCCTCGGATAGAGAGGCCTCCAGTTCCTTAATGCGCCCCTTGGCGTGTGCCTGGTCAAATTGGAGAGCCTGGTTGTTTCCTCGTAGCTCGACCCCCTTCTCCATGAGGTCCTTCACATCGACTGCGAGTTTGCTGAGTTTCTCCTCCTTCTCGGCATCCTTCTTGGCATACCCTGCGAGGAAGTTCCTCAGCAGTAGTACGTCCGTCCCGATCTGCACAAAAATGAGAAATTAGTCAAAATTCAGCTGGAACATTGAAGGCTAAGGTTCTGAGCTCTGACTTACCGTGAAGAGCTGCGGGAGGATCCTGAGCAGAGCGTCAGCATAGTCCCGGCCGCCCCTCAGTCGTCGGTCCCGGGAGGTGCATGCGAACTCCATCACCCTCTTCGCGAGCCCCTGGTCACGGATCACAGAGCACCGACTGGTGAGGGTCGGTGGCGGAGCGGACAGATCGGCGGCAGGGTTAAACGACCCCCCGGGTGGGGCTGCCACCGACGGGGCAGCTGGAGTCGCGGGCGACGCCGTCGGAGCTACAATGGAGGCGGGCACTACCCGAGAGGGAACCGGGCCACCCTCTTCTACGGCCCCATCAAGATGGATGACGGGGGCGTCGGCGGCCCGGGCCCGAGGTGGCCTGGGTGCGGTAGCTGCAACTGCTGGACCGGGAGCGGGCGTCGGCACGACCTCCCGGCTCGCCTCGGTGCGAGCCCTCTTCGCTGCGAGCTCGTCTCCCTCGGCGGTGTCCCTCTGAGCCGCGCCCTCTAGAAGATTTTCTAGGGAGAACTTCATACCTGCAATGGAAAGGAGGTCGGTCAGCCCAGTTAAAGGAAGAAGGGGAGAAAGGGGGGAAGTGCAGAGTAGGAGAGAAGACTAAGCCTCACCCGGTTCCCGGATGGGACTGATCCCCGCCTCGAACAAGTTCTGCTCCGAGAGCAGAACCTCGAGCGAAGGGACCACATCGCTCAACAGCAGGGAGTAAGCCTCCTGGTCAGCCGGCTCGACTTGGGAGTTCCGGTTCGGGGACCGATCCGGCTCGCTCCAGGCCCAGTCGACGTCCTCGACCGAGGCAAAAGAGAACCGGTTCTTTCAACCCTTGATGGAGGAAGGGAGGTCGAACTGGAGACACCTAGGACGGGGCGAAATGTACCACCAGCCATCATCGGTGGAGTACCGCTTCAGGGTGAAAAGAGCCCTGAAGAGAGAGAAATGGGCAACAAACCCGTGAAAGTGATAGAAGATGATGAAGGCGGAGATGACCCGGATGGCGTTGGGAGCCAACTGGGCCGGGACCAGGCAGAAGTGACTGAGGAATGAAAGAAAGAAGGGGTGCAGAGGAAACCAAAGACCCCCAAGGAGGAAGTCCTCGTAGAAAGCTATGCGGCCGGGGCCACTCAAGGTGACGCAATCCCCAGGCCGCGGAAGAGAGAGATGGATCGACCCCGGGACGCCATAGGCTTCCCAGAGCAAGGAAAGGTCACCTTCGGTCATCGTTGAAACGTGACCGGAGGGACCGACAGAAGGAAGGGCTGGAGGAGGAAGTGAAGAGATAGGATGGACAGAGAATATGGGGGGAGACCTGGGACCCCTAGGGATACCTATGGTTATGCCCCCAGGCTGGAGTCGCCTGCGGACCTCCTCTGGGATCACCTCCGCATCCAAGGAAGAAGACGATGGAGTCCTCAGCCGGGACGGACCGGCCTCGTCTGGGTTAGACGAAGCATGGCGGCGGCGCGCCATGGAGAAGGAAGTGGTGAAGAAAGGTTTCTAAGGGAAGGGGACGGAGCAAGAAGGAAAACGAAGGCACTCACCGAAACGCACTGTGCAAAAGAGAAGGCAACCTGGGGGAGTGGAAGATAGCCTGCTGCAAACCGCCGATGGAGCGTGAGAAAGGGAAAGGGCCTCGTTCCGAAAAGTCCCCTCCTTTTCAAATTTGATCGACAGTGGTCGTACCCGTCATTCCATTCCGGACCATCAGATGGATGCCGCGTGGGCACACGCCCGACACCGATGCTTCGGTTACAGGGAAACGGCCTCCGTTTCGAAGTGACTCATTAATTGCAACCAGAAAGGTGATGCATGGCGGCCTCTTATAAGACCTTGGGTACAACAAGGAACGACGACGAGGATCGTGGCAAACATGGCGCGAGATCTTCGCCTTCCCCACATCATCTCCGTATTAAATCCCCACGTTCCGAGCCATGACGCCTCAACGAAACAGGGGGATGGGTGGCAATTGTTACGGCCGATACGATGACGTGGCATACCTCAGATCACGCTGGGCGTGATTCGAGCCACGTGGATGTTTTTCGGCAAGGTCAGATGTGGCCTCGCCTCGGTCGAAGTCGAGGTCGGTCCGGGCCTTCCTGCTCCTTCGCCAGGTGTCATCCAGGAGGGGTCAACCTCGGCCGAAGCCGGCGGCCCCTTGCTCCCTCGCCAGGTGGCACCCTGAGACGATCCCACCTCAGCCGAGGTCGAGCCGGGTCCTATCGCTCCTTCTCCAGGTGGCACCCGGAGACGGGACCACCTCGGCCGAAGTCGAGCGCCCCTCTACCGCTTCGCCAGGTGTCCACCCAGGAGGGGTCCACCTCGGCCGAAGCCGGCGGCCCCTTGCTCCCTCGCCAGGTGGCGCCCTGAGATGGTCCCACCTCAGTCGAGGTCGAGCCGGGCGCTCTCGCTCCTTCGCCAGGTGGCGCCCGAAGACGGGACCACCTCGGCCGAAGTTGAGCGCCCCTCTGCCGCTCGCCAGGTGTCCACCCAGGAGGGGTCCACCTCGGCCAAAGCCGGTGGCCCCTTGCTCCCTCGCCAGGTGGCACCCTGAGACGGTCCCACCTCAGCCGAGGTCGAGCCGGGCCCTCTCGCTCCTTCGCCAGGTGGCGCCCAGAGACGGGACCACCTCGGCCGAAGTCAAGCGCCCCTCTGCTGCTCGGCCAGGTGTCCACCCAGGAGGGGTCCACCTCGGCCGAAGCCGGCAGCCCCCTTGCTCCCTCGCCAGGTGGCGCCCTGATATGGTCCCACCTCAGCCGAGGTCGAGTCGGGCCCTCTCGATCCTTCGCTAGGTGGCGCCCGGATACGGAACCACCTCAGTCGAAGTCGAGCGCCCCTCTGCCGCTCCGCCAAGTGTCCACCCAGGAGGGGTCCACCTCGATCGAAGCAGGCCAACCTGTGCAGCGAAGCCTCCGAGGAGCAGGAGCGTGAGCTCCAAGATTGCCCCTTGAGCCGTGCACGCCGCACCCCGAGAAAAGGACCCGTACGGTCGGCAGCGACACGCGAAACATCGCTTACATCGGCCCGACAGGTTCCGCAGTCGAGAGGCGAAGTCTTGACAAAATAGGACCCGATAATGAAAATCGTCGGCGCCTGGCAAGGAGAGCGCTCATGCTCGGCCCAAGGTCTGGTCGGCGATCTGGCTAGTGCCCTCCCTTTACTCTTTCCTCGCTAGGCCCGGCATGCGAGGCGGGGGGGCCGCCGGATTCTTTGATCCAAGAGGGAAAGGTGAAAGCGACGAGGGAGCCTCCCAAAGGCGGAAAACGAAAAGGCAACATGAGGAGTTAAAAGGAAGGGGAGAGTAGACGACCAGGTAAGCAAGAAACGGAGGCTGGGAAAAGAAAAAGCACTAAGAGCGGGATCCAAGATACCGAGAGGGGACCTTCGGCATGAACTTGGTGGAGGAACCCGGCCGGATTTCTATCCTTCCTGAGACCTTTCTTGCTAGCACAATCTCTAAGTCTGGACTCCTTCGGGGGCCCGTCTCGGAGATTCTGTTCCCTCTCGCCGTTTACTAACTTGACCGTCAGAGCTCCCTCGTCGGGATCCCCGGCCAGGGCTTCTAACCTTGTCTTGCAAGATTGAGAGCCAGGAGACCCCGGGGCGAGACGGTCTAGTCAATTCGACGGCTCCGAAGCCATAGGCACGGTGACGAGATCGACAACATATTGGCGCGCAAGGAAGGGGGGCAGGACAACACCCCTAGTGGGAGCTAGCTTTCTGTGGACGAAGCGCGCTCCGACCATGGTGGTCATGCATGGACGCGAAGCGTCCACTAGCCGAATAGGAGAGGTCCCCTCCCCTCAAGGGCCACGCAGCCCGGAGAGGGAGCTCCCTGCTCCCGATCCCCTTCCACCACAGCCGACCTCAGTGGACGGACCTTTTGCGGCTGTCGTCCAGTAGCTGCAAACCTTGACTATGGCAGTTCGGCAGCTACAACATCTGCAGTGCTCCTTGGCCATGCAGCCTCAGCCAGGGACCCCCGCGGCTCGGGCCACGGGGCCGCGCGGGAGCCTGCGCTCCATCCACGGCAGGCCATCCCAACTGCAGGCAGCCTCCAATCCTCGCGGGAGCCACCAAACTCCCGCAAAAAGAAATTTCTCTGGTTCAGTGGATCACGAGAGTCAATCCCCGGTCGATGAGGCCGAGACGGCACGTTGCAGCAAGCGACGTCGAGGCAAAACCCTGCACCGAGACCAATCAGCGCCCCCTTCACCAGTGGCCTCGGTGGAAGATTCCACTGACGAGGCCATCAGGCGCCAGGCCAAGAGGTGCCTGGAGGAGCACGAGCGCAAATTGGCAGAGTTCGCCCGCTGATTTGCCGACCTGCAGAACTCCTCGGCGAACCCGGCGGGCTACGACTCCCGTCCCCCCTTTTCCCAGGAAATCCAGGCGGAGCTGAATCCGAGCCGGTTCTGCATGCCGCAGGTGGATCCCTACGACGGGACCACCGACCCTTTGGACCATCTGGAGAGCTACAAGGCTCTCATGAGGGTCCAGGGGGCCACAAATGCTCTTTTGTGCATTGCCTTCCCCGCTACCCTCCGTAAGGCTGCTCGAGTCTGGTTCACCCGCCTCGAGCCCGAATCCATCTGCTCCTTCCATCAGTTTGAAGGAAAGTTTGTGGCGCATTTCGACGCTTGTCGGAAGGTGCCGAGAGAGGTGGACAGCCTCTTCTCCATCCGCCAGCAGGACCAGGAGTCGCTTCGGGACTACATCACCCATTTCAAGACCGCTGCCCTGGAGATCTACAACTTGGACGAGCCCGTTGCCATGCTAGCTTTAAAGCGCGGGCTCAAGATGTCCCGCCTGACTTATTCCCTGGACAAAAAACCCCCCAGGACATACTCCGAGCTCCTCCTCCGTGTCCACAAGTACATTTGAGCGGAGGAGGCCGACCGCACCCGCCGAGAGCTGGACGGGAGGACCTTGAAGAAGCCGGCCCCGAGAGATGTTCCAGGGGCCCGTCGGCCTGGGCCATTTGCTGACCCTCGTCCAGGTCCGAAGCTGAAGGACGAGGCCGCCCCGGAGCGAAGGTTCACCCCTCTCCTCGCCCCCAGAACGAAGATCCTCATGGAAATTGAGGATGAGCACTACCTCCTCCGACCTCCCCCTTAGAACCCGAGGAGCACCCACGACAAGTCAAAGTACTGCCAGTTCCACCGCGAGCATGGCCACGACACGGAGGAGTGTCGTAATCTGAAGCGGGAAATCGAGGAGCTGATCAAAAGAGGCTACCTCAGGAAGTTCATGAGGAACGAAGCCCCGGTAGAGGGACAGCCGCTCGCGGCCTTACCCCCGGTTCCCGCGATCGATAACCGTCCGACGGAGAAGCCCGTGGGCATGATCTCTTGTGGAATCGGGCGGGCGGCAAAGAGAGCCCGGGAGGTTGGGAACCCGGAGGATGTACCCCCTTTTAAAATAATATTTTCTTTTTCCAAAATTTCTTTTTCTTTAGAAAAAATTTTTTTTTTCCATTTTCAAAATATCAATCTTGGCATTTAAGTCATCTTTTTTATTGGCAAGATTGATGTTCTCAAGAGAAAAGGAATTTACATGCCTTTTTAATTTCTTGTGCTCAATTTTTGGCAATTTATATTCATGCACAAGATCATTAGATGCATCAAGTAATTCATCAAAGATAAAGTTATAATCATTTTTAGCACATACCTTTTTCTCATTTGCTATGAAGCAAAGATGGGCAACTTCATCATCCGTACTTGAATCTTCGCTATCACTCTAAGTTGCCATCATTGCCTTGAATTTCTTTTTGGCTTTGAAAGCCATTATCTTCTTTTCTGTATCAGCTTCCACTATTCTTTGCCATATGTTCAACTCATAGGTCATGAGTGAACCAATAAGCTCCTCCAAAGGTAAGGTTTCTACATCTTTAGCTTCTTGGATCGCCATCATCTTTGGATCCCATGATTTTGGCAATGATCTAAGAATTTTGTTCACCAAATCAACATTAGTATAGATTTTGCCAAGACTATTCAATTCATTAATAATAGTCATAAATCTAGTATACATATCAGAAATAGATTCACAATGCATCATTTCAAAAATTTCAAAAGAATGTACAAGAAAATTAATTTTAGTATTCTTCACTTGAAGAGTACCCTCATGAGCAACTTCAAGTGTGTCCCATATTTCCTTCGCCGATGTGCATGTAGAAATTCTATTAAATTCATTTAAGTCCAATGCACAATAAAGCCGGTTCATTGCTTTAGCATTGATTTCAGTTTGTTTAATATCATATTCATTCCAATCCTCTTCGAGCTTTGGAATGGAAATGCCATTAACCAAAATGGAAGGAATATGAGGACCACTAATAATGATTTTCCAAAGATGATAACTAATAGATTGAATATGGATGCGCATGCGAGTTTTCCAAAATATATAATTTATGCCATTGAAAAACGGTGGTCTAAAACTAATACCTACAAGGGTTGCCACGAACTTTAGCTCAAAATTGTTAGATTTTCAAACAGAGCACTGAAAGGGATATGCCCTACAAGCCAATCAATGTTGTATCTCCCAAACCATTGTAATTGACAAAAAATTCTAATAAAGGCATTATTTTTCATCATATGCTGTATTTTATTATTATATGATGAACTCCATAGATTAGGGCTATGATTTTAGGGTTATGATGAGATCATACCAGTGAGACCTAAAGTCTTAAAACCTTAATATAAAATATTCCTAGTCAAAGGAACCCTGAGTAGGGGATCAGGGTTTTCCGGTAAGACTAGCACATCCCATGTATACTGGAGAGGGTGACTACTCTCACAGTCACTTGTGTATGACACTAATACTGGGATGTGGGTGCTCATTGAAGAATGAGTTCACTGATATGATCCAACTTGAGAACATCTAATGGAGTCTTAGCTACATGTCAATAGAAGGTTCTCATAGTGGGAGTGGTACAAGTAATCCTTTGACCTGAGACTGCCATAAGTACCTTATGTACATGAACCCATGCTTTGGTTCAATCCTAATCATGAAACTGAGTCATGCACAGAATTGATACTGGGAATGGTAAATTGGATATGAAGATAATGAGTAGGTCAACAAGGAATCGATCACTCTTGGTAAGAGGAGATTGCATCCAGCTAGTTAACAATCGGATGATGATTCAAGGAATCTTTGATCAAAGTAAAGATATTAGAGATGGTTTCTAATATCAAGATAATTGAATCATCAATACAAGATTGAGCTAGAAATAAATATAATATTAGATTTGATATATATCCATATCCATAGTTATATTTTGGGTGCAGGCTGATCGAAAGATTTAATTGTACGGTAACTCTCTACTGAAGGGTAATTTTGATATTTCACCAGAATTTTCAAATCTTCCGGGTAGACATGACACGTTGCTAGACGTCAATCTTGTCTTGTGGGTTGATCAAATTCAAAGATCACTTATTAGGAAGAGTCCTAATTGATCAAATCGGGTAAGCACGGTTTGACCTAAATCGATTAGAAAGAGTTCTAATCAAATTAGGTCAACTTGTATTCGAACCCACTGCTGGCTAGATGTGGAACCCAATGGGTCACACACTTAAGAGGATTGATCAAGAATTTAATTTGGAATTAAATCATCTTTGCAGGATAACACTCTAGTAGGTGTTGCAAACCCTAGCTTCTATTCGAATCGGATTCGAATTAGGATTTCGAATTGGTTCAATTTGGGTTCTAATTGGATCTAATTAGACCCTAATTATGAAAATAGGGATTATGGCTAACCCTATTGGCTAGCCATGCACCTAGGCTAGCACCCACCCACCCCTCAGCATTTTTCACGCCAAAATGCCAAGAGTCCATGCGCTAATGGACTCTTGGCACGCCATTTGGAAGAGTCCATGGCGCATGGACTCTTAGCGCGCCCCACTTAATTCTCCGATGAATTAAGATGGGGCGGCCTCCTTTTTTAAAAATTAGTGCCTCACATGTGTGCCCTTGGATGGGAATCCAATGGCTGGAAAGGTTTTAAGAAAGAAGAAAATCGCTGTTTCTTCCCGGGCGCGCGAAATAACATCTCTTCGGAGATGAAAAGTTGCGACTCCTTTCCTTTTAAAACACCGCATTTTTTCCTTTAAGAAAAGCCATGGGATTTAATCTGGAAGGCCGTGAGATGAGAGGATGGGGCGTGAGAAAATGAGAAGGGCATGAGAAGGAGTTTACGAAGAGTTTTGTAGGTGCCTCTCTGAAAACTATTTAAGGGGCAGGAAAGATCAAAACCGGGTTAAGATTTTTCTTTATTCCTTCTTCCTCTCCTAAAGACTCTTTCATTCTTTTCTTGCTCTTGCACTGTTTCCTTTACAGAGGACAACTCTGTCGAAACTCTGCTACTGAACAAGAATAAGAGTGAAAGTCTTCGACGATAAAGGAAAGAAAGGAGTTCTGATTTATTCCTTCTTTCTTACATTAAGACATTATTGTCTTAATTTCTCCTCCAACTTAAGACAAGCCTATGTCCTCTTAGGACAAGGTCTTTTCTTCAAGACAAGGGTGTCTAAAGGGCCAAGGTCTTAGTGGAAGGAGGAGAAGAGATCAAGGAAAGGGAGGCTACCTCTTATGTGGAAGAATTCAAGCCATAGTCCACGTAATTGAGTTCTAGGAAGAAGAACTCAATAGGAGGAACCATTGAAAAGAAGATAGGTTTACTTGATCATTGCTCTGTGTGGATCACCATTGGAGGGCGGACACTTGGACGCCTGGTGAATTCAATTAGCCCCTTCAACATCAAATTTGTTGGAATTAGCGATTACAGGTTGGTACCCTAATCCTAATTTACATAGATATGCTTGCCATATGTTCTAGTCTTATTTAAGGAGTTCCTGGTTTAGGGTTCTTGGTGTGAATTTAGTTTTAAATTTTGAAATTACACTTCCGCTGCGTTGCACCGGAATCCAACAGTGGTATCAGAGCAACCTTAATTAGGACTATAATCTATGATATTTTGTGTGTTACATATTAGGGTTTTTTAAGTCCTAATATGCTATTACACTTAGCATATTTTTGGTTGCATATATGTTTTGGTGTATGCCACTAGTTAGGGTTTTTACTCAAACCCTAATTATTATAGAGATATGATTAGTTTTGAAGTCATCATACTGAAATAAGGTTGCCCTGGCATAATGGTGGATCCATTATGTAGTAAATGGTTGTCCTAGTATGATGACACACTTAGCACATATTTGTTTATCAGAATGATATGATTGTGATATGTTCTATAAGAATGTGCTGGCAATTTTATAAAACCCTACTCTTAAAAATTATATTAAGTCATAGTATATTTAACTAATAAGCATCACTAGTCATGATGAACAATTGATCATTCGGTGTCTAGAAAGGTGGTTCTGGGAAGGTAAAGAGAATTGTGGTTTTTAATTGGTTCCGTTGACTGACCTGGCCAATTTTAATTGGTGTCTAGGAAAGCAACGGGGGGACTCCCACATCTCTTCCACTTGCCTGGCCGATTTGATTATATTTAAATCTTGACTAAAATGCTTAGTGTTAAAAATACTATATATTGGCCTTCCTTCATGCTGGATCATTATTGTATCATGAACCACATTAGGTTTGTTGTGTTATCTACAAGGCCTAATATGGTGATTGACATAATACTAGTCTAGTGCACAGATATGCTTACAGTATATTCAGTATAATGCTTTGTTGTGTTATCTGTAAGGGCATTATATTTGAGTACTGACTGTATAGAAATGAAAGGGTCTTGACTTAACTAGAACATTATGGTTTGTTGTGTTTTTCTGCAAGACTAATAATGTTCTAGAGGCCAAGTTATTTTTGAGAATTATATGAGATATAATTGGAAGAGTTTCCTACCTTTGAGCTTATAAAAGATTTGTTGTGTTTTCTGCAAGATCTTTTATAAGTTATTAGGATCTCAATCTCACTAAGAAAAATCGATCAGGGTTCTTCTCGATTATCATAGTGAGGGCTATGATTATTGATAAAATAGTGGGAGACATAATTAAATTGAAGACCTAATTTAATTATGTAAGTCATTTCATGGTTGTTTGCTTATGTATTGTTCTTTATTAAATGTAGATAAATGGCATCATCATTATCACTACGAAGTATCTTAGATACCAACAAATT
Organism: Areca catechu; assembly: GCA_021397845.1. Lineage (NCBI taxonomy): Eukaryota > Viridiplantae > Streptophyta > Magnoliopsida > Arecales > Arecaceae > Areca > Areca catechu. Next base: position 117,847,711 of record CM038040.1, on the reverse strand, counting down.
GACTGGTCCAAACTATGTGGACTGGTTGAGAAATTTAAAGATTGTGCTGAGTTCAGAAAACTTTCTTATATTCTTGATACCCCTAGTCTTAATCCACTAGGGGATGATGCCACACAGGAAGATATGGCCACATACAGAATGTGGCAGAATGACTCCCTCACTGTCAAGTGTATCATACTGTCCTCTATGACTAATGAGTTACAGAGACAGCATGAAAGCATGGATACTCAATCCATAATGCTCAATTTAAAAGAGCTTTATGGAGAACAAAGTAGAACTGCTAGATACGAAATATCTAAGCAATTATTCCGTGCTAGGATGATAGAGGGAACATCCATTCAGGATCATGTTCTGAAGGTAATTGACTTAATCACCAGATTGGGTCAATTAGATTTTATCATGGATGGGGAGCTGAATCAGGATTTAATCCTGCAATCACTCCCGGAGTCATTTTCTCAGTTTGTCTTAAATTATCACATGAACAAACTGAACACTTCCTTGCCTGAGCTATTAAATATGTTAAAAACAGCAGAGAGCCACGTTAAGAAAGATAAGGCTCCACTTCTTCTTGTTGATAAAACCAATAAGAAGAAATCAGGCAAAAAGGGTTTTAATAGGAGGCTAAATCCTAAGGGTGGCATCAATAAGAATAAGAAAGGAAAGAAGGCCTCAAAATAGTCAACCTGTTTCTTTTGCGGCAAAGCGGGACATTGGAAAAGGAATTGCAAGGCTTACCTTGCAACTGTGAAGCCTGGTGCGGCAGATGCACGAAAAGGTATGTATGAGATACATGCTATATTGACATTAAATTCGTCTATATCAAATACTTGGGTATTGGATACTGCTTGTGGTTACCATATATGCAAATCTTTGCAGGACCTCCACAAGCTTATAGTATTGAAGGAAGGTGACTTCAATCTCTATGGTGCTAGTGGTGATATCATCCAAGCAGAAGCTGTAGGGACCTATATTTTGAAGTTGCCTTCAGGGAAGATCTTGGAGTTAGAAAATTGTTACTATATGCCTAAGATTATTAGGAACATTATATCTACTCATTTGTTGTTAAAACAAGGATATGTAATGGATGTAACGAGCACTGGTTGCTCGATAATGTTATCTAATAAAGTTATTTGTTCTGGCATATTTAGTAATGGGCTCTTAACTCTTTCTTCCAATGATAGTGTTTTTCATGTCAATAATAAAAGAAAAAGAAAAGACTTTAATGATACTTTACTTTGGCATCATCGACTTGGTCATGTTAATGAGTCTAGGATAAGCAAGTTATATAAGGAAAAATTCCTTGATCCTTATGAGTATGAATCATTAAGAACTTGCGAATCATGTCTCATGGGTAAGATGACCAAGACTCCATTTACTGGACATGGAGAAAGGTCAACTGAGTTATTAGGACTTATACATACTGATGTATGTGGTTCAATGACAACTTAGGCCAGAGGTGGATACTCATATTTTATCACTTTTACAGATGATTATCTAGGTTCGGATGTGTGTATCTTATGAAACATAAATCTGAAGCCTTTGATAAATTTAATGAGTATCAAAGTATGGTCGAAAAACAAACCGGGAAAAGTATTAAAGTTCTTCGTTCTGATCGAGGAGGAGAATACTTATCCACGGAGTTTTTAGACTATCTTAAAGTTAATGGAATTCTTTCTGAATGGATCCCTCCTTATACACCACAGCTAAATGGTATAGTTGAAAGAAGGAATCGTACCTTATTAGATATGGTACAATCCATGATGTGCTTCACAAATTTACCCATTTCCTTCTAGGGACATGCCCTAGAAACTGCTATTTACATTCTGAACAAGGTACCTTCTAAATCCATTGTTAGTACTCCATATGAAATTTGGAGTGGAAAGAAACCATATCTTAAATATTTTAAGGTAGGGGATGTCCAGCTTATGTTAAAAGAAATTTTGGACATAAGTTGGAACCTAGAGCGGATAAATGTCTATTTGTAGGATATCCCAGAGAAGGTAGAGGATATCTGTTTTACCATCCTACTGAACAAAAGATTTTTGTCAGCAGGCATGCCACTTTTCTAGAAAAAGAGTTGGGTGCAAATGGGTCTATAAGAAAAAGATTGGGGCTGATGGCCAAGTTGAAACCTATAAAGCCAGATTAGTGGCAAAAGGTTTCAAACAAAAACAGGGAATTGATTATGATGAAACATTCTCTCCTGTTGCCATGCTCAAATCAATCCAGATTTTACTTGCTATAGCAGCATACCATGATTATGAGATCTGGCAGATGGATGTGAAGACTGCATTCCTCAATGGTTTCCTTGAGGAAGAAGTCTACATGTCACAGCCAGAAGGTTTTATTTCAAAGAATAAACCTAATCAAGTATGCAAGCTAAAGAAATCCATTTATATATTAAAGCAAGCTTCCAGGAGTTGGAACATCCGCTTTGATGAAACTATTAAAAGGTTTGGTTTTATCAAAAATGTGGATGAACCCTGTGTTTATAAGAAGACTAGTGGGAGTGCCATAGTCTTCTTGGTTCTGTATGTAGATGACATACTCCTCATTGGGAATGATATCCCAATGTTGCAATCAGTCAAGGTTTGGCTATCAAACCAGTTTTCCATGAAAGATTTGGGAGAAGCATCCTATATACTAGGTATTAAGATCTATAGAGATAGATCTAAGAGGATGCTAGGTTTATCCCAATCTAGGTACATTGACTTAGTGCTGAAAAGATTCAGCATGGATGGAAGTAAAAGAGGTTATCTTCCTATGAGTCAAGGCATACATCTTTCTAAAAGGATGTCTCCTAATACACCTGAAGAAAGAAATAGAATGAATTCTATACCTTATGCTTCGGCAATAGGGTCCATAATATATATCTTGTTATATACCAGGCCTGATGTGGCATATGCTTTAGGCATTGTCAGTAGGTTTCAGGCTGATCCAGGAGAGGATCATTGGAAAGCAGTTAAAAATATTCTTAAGTACCTAAGAAGGACTAAAGATATTTTTCTGGTTTATGGTGGTTCTGATCTTAAACTAGAAGCTTATTCTGATTCTAGTTTTCAATCAGACCCTGATGATAGCAAATCCATTTCGGGATATGTTTTTACCCTAAATGGTGGAGCAGTGAGTTGAAAGAGTACCAAGCAGCAGACTGTAGCTGACTCAACCACAGAGGCAGAATACATAGCTGTCAGTGAAGCCGCCAAGGAAGCAATCTGGAAGAAAAAGTTCATCACAGAGTTGGGTGTTGTTCCTGAGATTGAAAACCCAGTGCCACTTTACTGTGACAACACTGGGGCTGTTGCTCAAGCTAAGGAACCAAGAGCTCATTAAAAGTCCAAGCACATTCTTAGACGCTTCCATCTTGTTCGAGAAATAGTAGAAAGACAAGATGTCTACATAAATAGAGTTGATACAAAGAACAATATAGCAGACTAGTTCACTAAGGCTCTACCACAGCGAGAGTTTGATCGCCATCTCGAGTGTATGGGATTAAGATTTAAAGGCGATTGGCTTTAGTGCAAGTGGGAGATTGAAAGGGATATGCCCTACAAGCCAATCTATGTTGTATCTCCCAAACCATTGTAATTGACAAAAAATTCTAATAAAGGCATTATTTTTCATCATACGCTGTGTTTATTATTATATGATAAACCCCATAGATTAGGGCTATGATTTTAGGGTTATGATGAGATCATACCAGTGAGACCTAAAGTCTTAAAACCTTAATATAAAATATTCCTAGTCAAAGGAACCCTGAGTAGGGGATCAGGGTTTTCCGGTAAGACTAGCACATCCCATGTATACTGGAGAGGGTGACTGCTCTCACAGTCACTTGTGTATGATACTAATACTGGGATGTAGGTGCTCATTGAAAAATGAGTTCACTGATATGATCCAACTTGAGAACATCTAATGGAGTCTTAGCTACATGTCAATAGAAGGTTCTCATAGTGGGAGTGGTACAAGTAATCCTTTGACCTGAGACTGCCATAAGTACCTTATGTACATGAACCCATGCTTTGGTTCAATCCTAATCATGACACTGAGTCATGCACAGAATTGATACTGGGAATGGTGAATTGGATATGAAGGTAATGAGTAGGTCAACAAGGAATCGATCACTCTTGGTAAGAGGAGATTGCATCCAGCTAGTTAACAATCGGATGATGATTCAGGGAATCTTTGATCAAAGTAAAGATATTAGAGATGGTTTCTAATATCAAGAAATTGAATCATCAATATAAGATTGAGCTAGAAATAAATATAATATTGGATTTGACATATATCCATATCCATAGTTATATTTTGGGTGCAGGCTGATCGAAAGATTTAATTGTACGGTAACTCTCTACTGAAGGGTAATTTTGGTATTTCACCAGAATTTTCATATCTTCCGGGTAGACATGACACGTTGCTAGACGTCAATATTGTCTTGTAGGTTGATCAAATTCAAAGATCACTTATTAGGAAGAGTCCTAATTGATCAAATCGGGTAAGCCTGGTTTGACCTAAATCGATTAGAAAGAGTTCTAATCAAATTAGGTCAACTTGTATTCGAACCCACTGCTGGCTAGATGTGGAACCCAATGGGTCACACACTTAAGAGGATTGATCAAGAGTTTAATTTGGAATTAAATCATCTTTGCAGGATAACACTCTAGCAGGTGTTGCAAACCCTATCTTCTATTCGAATCGGATTCGAATTAGGGTTCCGGATTGGTTCAATTTGGGTTCTAATTGGATCTAATTAGACCCTAATTATGAAAATAGGGATTATGGCTAACCCTATTGGCTAGCCATGCACCTAGGCTAGCCCCCACCCGCCCCTTAGCATTTTTCATGCCAAAATGCCAAGAGTCCATGCGCTAATGGACTCTTGGCGCGCCATTTGGAAGAGTCCATGGTGCATGGACTCTTAGCGCGCCCCACTTAATTCTCCGATGAATTAAGATGGGGCGGCCTCCTTTCTTAAAAATTAGCACCTCACATGTGTGCCCTTGGATGGGAATCCAATGGCTGGAAAGGTTTTAAGAAAGAAGAAAATCGTTGTTTCTTCCCGAGCGCGCGAAATAACATCTCTTCAGAGATGAAAAGTCGAGACTCCTTTCCTTTTAAAACACCACATTTTTTCCTTTAAGAAAAGACATGGGATTTAATCTGGAAGGCCGTGAGATGGGAGGATGGGGCGTGAGAAAATGAGAAAGGCGTGAGAAGGAGTTTACGGAGAGTTTTGTAGGCACCTCTCTGAAAACTATTTAAGGGGCAGGAAAGATCAGAACCGGGTTAAGATTTTTTCTTTATTCCTTCTTCCTCTCCTAAAGACTCTTTCATTCTTTTCTTGCTCTTGCACTGTTTTCTTTACAGAGGACACCTCTGTCGAAACTCTACTACTGAACAAGAATAAGAGTGAAAGTCTCCGACGGTAAAGGAAAGAAAGGAGTTCTGATTTATTCCTTCTTTCTTACATTAAGACATTATTGTCTTAATTTCTCCTCCAACTTAAGACAAGCCTATGTCCTCTTAGGACAAGGTCTTTTCCTCAAGACAAGGGTGTCTAAAGGGCCAAGGTCTTAGTGGAAGGAGGAGAAGAGATCAAAGAAAGGGAGGCTACCTCTTGTGTGGAAGAATTCAAGCCATAGTCTAAGCAATTGAGTTCTAGGAAGAAGAACTCAATAGGAGGAACCATTGAAAAGAAGATAGGTTTACTTGATCATTGCTCTGTGTGGATCACCATTGGAGGGCGGACACTTGGACGCCTGGTGAATTCAATTAGCCCCTTCAACATCAAATTTGTTGGAATTAGTGATTACAGGTTGGTACCCTAATCCTAATTTACATAGATATGCTTGTCATATGTTCTAGTCTTATTTAAGGAGTTCCTGGTTTAGGGTTCTTGGTGTGAATTTAGTTTCAAATTTTGAAATTACACTTCCGCTGCTCTGATACCAATTGTAGGCTCAGGTAGGCAACCCAAGAGGGAGGGTAAATTGGGTTTTATAAAACTTTTGTACTATTTAAAATATCTATGAACTAAAGCAAGTATATGCTAATGTAATTCAAGTGCTTGTGTATTTCAAATAAATGCAGCAGAAATAAAGAAATAAAAGCACAAGGAGAACAATCACACAAACACAAAGATTTATAATGGTTCGGTGCCAACCAAGCACCTACATCCACTCCCCAAGAATCCCTTGGGAATTTCACTAAGTTTGGTTTTATAGCTTAGGCTCACCAACAACCTTTACAACTTGTTTTGTCTTCGGGCTCACAAGTCAAACTTTAGTTGGTTTCAAGGCTCACCAACAACCACCCTTGGTTTTACGTGATAACCAAGAACCTAAACAACTTGTTTTGGCTTCGGGCTCACAAGTAAAACCCTAGTTGGTTTCAAGGCTCACCAACATCCACTTTGGTTTTCAAAGGCTTACCAAAAACCTCTTTGGTTTTCCAAGGCTCACCAAAAATCTTAAGTAAACAATGTAAGAGCAAATATAAATGAATACAATCAAAGCTTTCTAAAATAAAGCAAATATCTCTTTGAAGCCCTTGAATGTTGATGAAGATCTTGTCTTCAAGTTGATGAAGCCTTTGATTGATGCTTGTAGATGTAGACTTTGAATGCTCTCTTTGAAACTTGGAAGCTTGAAGGCTTTTAATCACTCAACTATTGAATCCTTTAAGAATATTCAAGAAACTCACCAAAGGATTACTTCCCCATTTGATTCTTGATGTTTATATAACCTCCCAACACTTAAATGACCGTTTATAGCCATTAGGGAGGAAAATATGGCTGTTGGAGCCAGGTTAGAAAAGTTCTGCAGCCTAGAAAACTAGCCGTTACTGTTCAAGTGTCGACACTTCTTCTCCAGGTATCGACACTTCAATTTCAAGTGTCGACATTTCATTCTCCAGGTGTCGACACTTCACTTCCAAGTGTTGACACTTCAGCTCTAGATGTTGACACTTGACTGAAAGAGCTTTCTGAAGTTTTCTGTTTGTCTCAGGCCTTGAGTCGATACTTCACTCTTCAAGTGTCGACACTTGATCCTCAAGTATCGATAATTCATTTCCAGGTGTCGACACTTGCCTGTGCCATTGCTGAAACATCTTCAGATTGAAACTTTAACCTCTTCAAGTTCTTCCATATTAATTTCAAAGTCCATATACTTGATTTTTCATTAATTTAAGGACTTTTTCAACTGAAATACAAGCATTTCTTCATTCAACATGGTTGAGTACTAAGATTATGGTAGGATTCAGGTCTGTAAAAATCAAGAACACCAAGAATGGGAGAAGAGAGAAAGAGAAGAGAACAGAGGAATTTTCACAGGAGAAAGAAATTTCCACTTCCAAGAAGTTCGTTACACTACTTTCCATCCTCTTACGAGAATACAATATATATACCTCGGTCACACGTGACCGAGATCCCAAAAACTCTCCCAACTGGTACCGTTCAAAAATAGTTCATCCGTCATCCGAGCCGACTCGAATCCATTTGAGCTGACTCGTCCAGACTACAGGTTTCTTGACTGTGCATCCGAGCTGACTCGAGTCCATTTTAGCCAACTCGTCCAGACTATAGGTTTCCAGACTGTGCATCCGAGTCGACTCGAATCCTCCGAGCAAACTCATCCAGACTGCAAGTTTGCAGACTGTGCATCCAAGTCGACTCGAATCCATCCGAGCTGATTTGTCCAGTCCACAATCACCTATTCTGAGACATGCCAACCAACAAAGTCGACTCTTACAACATAAGAGCCGACCCTAAGACCCTGACTGACCAAAACTGTGCCTAAACACCTAAGACTCATACCGGACTCAACCCTAGCCCTAGACAATCATGAAAAACCATGATAGACTAGATCAATATATGTACATTGACCCAACTAGCCATGAATGCACCACCTGAGACTCAACACTTCGAGATCGGTGCTGGCGATGTCCCCATCATGCATTTCACTTTTATTCATTGAGAGCAACCACCTTCAAGCAAAAAAAAGTCTTAAAGCATTCAAAACCTTCAAGAGCATTCAAGTCCAATATTCTTGAGCATTTATTGAGGCTTCATCAAGTTGAAGATAGCAATTCCTCAAAGCTTCAAAGAGATATCTACTTTTATTAAGAAAGCTTTTCTTGTTACTTTATTTTAACTCTATCTTTGTTGTAAAGGTTTTTGTTTAGCCTATTGGAAAACCAAGGACATTTTTGGTAAGCCTAGTTGAAAACCAAGGAAGTTATTGGTTAGCCTTTGAAAACCAAGAGGTTTCTTTTGGTGAGCCTTGTAAAAACCAAAAGGGGTTTTGATTAGTAAGCCCAAAAAATAATCAGCTATAATCGGTGAAGATTATAATGAATTCTCAAGTGGACCTTGGCGAGTGGATGTAGGTGCATTTAAAAGCACCGAACCACTATACTTGGATTGTGTTTGTGATTGTTTGTCTCTCTCTTGCTCTTACATTTATTGTATTTAAATTTCTGTTGCATACTCTTTAAGAGCACTTTACTCTTGCATCTTATTGCACTTAAGTAGTTTATTGAAATTGGTTCACATATTTATATTTAATTTTTAGAAACCCAATCCACCCCCCCTCTTGGGTTGCTTACTAGGTAACAAATGGTATCAGAGCTATGTTCTCAGTATATAGGTCTAACCGCCTTGAGTAAAGATCGATGGCAACCCCCTATAATACAAGTGTAGTAGAGGGACAAGCCTCAAATAGACTTCTATATTTTAATGGAACAAATTATACTTATTAAAAAATTAGAATAAGAATTTACATGTATTCAATAGATTATAATTTATGAAAAGTTATTGATAAAGGTCCACATATTCCTTCGATTATGGTTAATGGTGTTTCCATCCCAAAGCTCAAAGAGGATTGGGATTTAAATGATATTAAACAATCCGAGATTAATGCAAAAGTAATGAATCTCATTTTTTATGCATTAGATCCTAATGAGTTCAATAGGATTTCTAAAAGGCACATCTACTAAGGAAATATGGGACACTCTTAAAGTTATCCTTAAGGGTACTGATCAAGTGAAGAACACAAAAGTAAACATGTTAGTGCACACTTATGAGATGTTCCGAATGGAACAAAATGAATCTATCACTGATATATACTCTAGATTCACAAACATTGTTAATGGCACGAGAAGTTTAGGTAAAGTTATGTCAAATACCGATCTTGTCAATAAAATTCTCAGGTCACTTCTAACTTCATGGGATCCAAAGCTAACTGCCATACAAGAAGCCAAAGATATTAACAAATTATCCTTGGAGCAACTAGTGGGATCGCTCATGATTTATGAGCTAAATCTAAAGCAGAAATCTATGGACTTGGACAAAAAGAAAAAGGGGATAGCCTTCAAGTCTACAATTGAAGAAGAATCCTCAAATGAAGAATCAGAAGAAGAAAAAGAGGATAAGAGTGAGGAAGATCTTCTAGCAAGGAAGTTCAGAAGATTTATGAAAAGAAGAAAATTCTCTTACAAGAGAAGGTTCCAAACAAGTAAAGACAAGGGAAAAGAAAAAGAGAAAGAAAAAAAAAGGAGAAGGAATTACAAATATGCTTCGAATGCAAGAAGCCAGGACACTTTAAGTTTGATTGTCCTCTCCTAAAGAAATCAAGAAAGAAGTTTAGAAAGAAAGCTATGATGGCGACCTGGAGTGATTGCGAGGACTCCAGCTCAGATGAAGAACCAACTGAAGTTGCCAATCTATGTTTCATGGCATAACAAGATCAAGAAGAGGTAATTTCTAACTCTGAAGTAGATTTTACTTTTGATGAATTGAAAAATACATTTGATGAATTGATGCATGATTATAAATTGATTCTTTCTTAAAATAAAAAATTGAAAAAGCATGCAAATAGCTTTTCACATAAAAACAATTCTTTTTTTAATGAAGTTAATGAATTGAAAAGTAAACTTGATGTTGTAGAAAAGAAAAACAAAGCTTTAACAATGAAAAATGAAGTTTTAAAAAGTCCTAAAGCTATTGTTTCAAATGGTGACCTTTTAAAGAAAAACAAAGATCTAGAGATAGAAAACAAAAATTATAAAAATAAACTTGATAAAATAAAATCCTTTGTTGAAAAGTTCACTTATAGTTCTGAAAAATTAAATCTTCTTTTAAATAATCAAAGAGCTATTTTTAATAAAGCAGGATTAGAAAATAAACCTTAAAAATAGCAAAGGTATTTTAAAAATTTCTTTGTACCTGCATCATCAAGTATTACATATTTTTCAAGCAAAAAATTAGGCCATAAAGCTTTTTAATGCAATTTAAGAAAAATCAATAATTTTGGAAAGATTTTGGTGGGGACACCAGGATTAGACACAAATCACTGGATCCCATTTGGTTTACTGATTAGAGTTTTTAGAACCTTAGTCATGTATCACAATTTTGTAACAAGTAGATTGAGTCCTATAATAAGTTGAGACTGGTTATTTGTCTCAACGTAGTCCAGTCATTGAGTCTTGTACATATGAATAAGTCTAGTAAGAGTTCAATTTTTATATAAGAGAAGAAGATACCCTATTTTGGAGTTTCACCAGGCATCATCCAGGAGCCAAAAGTATTTACATCAGCTTATGGGGCCTAGTTTGTCACCCTAGAGTCCTAGATGCCCTCCAAATGCCTTCTAGATGCCCAGATTCCCTCCAGATGCTTTCTAGATGCCAAGATTCCCTCTAGATGCCAGAGTATATTCCTAGACCAGGGCACCCCATGATTCCCAAGATATTCCAGCATCCCAGGCCTTGAAATCCCAAGCCCAGGAAACAAGCCCAAGCACTTAAGAACCAAAATGCTGTTTTGATATCAGGTATATACCTGCTCCAGGGCCTAGGCACCTCAGCTTCCAGGAGGCCCAAATCCCATGTGCCCTCCTCTTTGGCCGATGTCCTTGCTGCCCCTTGAGTCCCAACATGCCAAGGAGAGGAGTCCTTCATGGGTTGACCAAGTCCAAACAAGGAGGAAGAGTCCAAATGAAAGAAGGAAAACTAGTTTTATTTTCATGCAAACTATGTACTCCTAGTTTTAGGTTACTTGCATAGTTTTTCTCCTATTCAAAGTGTGTAAACCTATCTTAACAAGGAGAGGGCATGGGAACTTTATAAATACCCCACCCCTCTTCCTCTTGTAAGATAGAACTTCTTATGAATTAAAACTTTGCTGAAGTTTTTCAAAATTGTATTCTTGGGTTCTAGTTTTTAGGTTACTTTGGTTTCTTGTTCTTGTATTGGTCGACCACCATCCCTAGCATTCTCCCATGCCCTAACCACCTTCTTCAAAGTCCAAGGAGAAGACGCCATTGCTGCCTAAAGTCCAGAGCAATCATCTTCTCCAAGCCGCCAGCAACTCCAAGCCCTGATTCTTTCCCTTCTTTCAATCCTTGTTTCTTTCTTTTGTTTATTTATTTCCTTGCTAACCTTTGACACTTGTAAGATCCCCGAGCTATTTTCACCCTCCCAGAGGAGGCCCTCTTTGCCTCCAAGACCACCCAACATAGCCCTCACATCCAAGGAACTGAAGGCTTCGTCTTCCAGGCATCAATCTGAGAGCTGTGACCCCTTCTTCAGCAAGTTCTTCAATCTCTACCTGGAACAAATCTTCCCACTCTTAATTTCTATTTTGATTGAAGGTTAGCTATCCTAAGCCAAGAATTTCTCAATTCTTAGGTCCTGACTTTTATTATTTTGCATGAGCATGCCTGTGATTATGATGATTCTTTGCATTGCTATTCATCCTGTTAGTCTTTACTTAATTTTGGAAATCTAGCCTGTAAATTAAAATTATAAAAAATAAAAAAATTTAGTTTGCTATTTTTTCTACATATTTAGCAATCTTAGAGTCATCTTGCATCAGATTTGGGTTCCAAAAGGAACCAATTTAAGCACTAACCCTAAAGGACTCAAGTTGGCTTGGGTACCTAAAAACAAAACTTGATTTATTTTACAAGTGTGTCTTGCAACCAAGGAAAATAACAGGCTATGGTATCTTGATAGTGGTTGTTCAAGACACATGATAGGAGATGTGAAGCAATTCACCTCTCTTGAGGTAATAAATGGAGGGAGTGTGACCTTCGGAGATAATGTTAAAGGAAAAATCATTGGTACTGGTAAGGTTCACATCCCTCCTTCTACTTGCATTAATAATATACTTTTAGTTGAAGGTTTAAAGCATAATCTTTTATTAGTCAATTTTATGATAAGGGTTTTCAAGTTGTTTTCAAATCATCTTATTGCATGATTGCTAGTCCTGATAAAAATAGAGTAAAATTCATTAAAAAAAGGCATGGTAATATCTATCTAGTAGATTTGGATAATCTATCTTTGCCTAATGGAGAATGCCTAGTTGCAATGAATTCTACTATAAATGAGACTAGTTGGCTTTGGCATTGTAGACTAGGTCATGCTAGCATTTATTTACTTTCAAAACTTACCAAAAAGGATTTAGTAAGAGATTTTCCAAAACTTAGTTTTGAAAAGGATAAAGGTTGTGAAGCATGGCAATTTGGAAACCAATTAAAAATATGCCTCCCGGTACTCATGGTACATCAGCTGACTAAGGCATCGATCAGCCAAAGATTGTGTCTACCCTATGGGATAAGGCTAACTCTACTATTTAGAGCTTATGGAGTAGTTATGGATGATGAGCCCTACCGGTAGCTACTGCACACTGATGTCTATGACATAAGATCATTGCACCGGATGGGATATCAGCTTATCAGAGACCAGTGGAGACGATGCATATCTGGTCAGGCCACTGACAGAGATGAAGATATAGCAAAGGAGGAGCACATCTTTTTGGATAGGCAAGGCCATCTGAGATTCACAAAGAGACGTCTGAGACATTGCCTGAGCCTTCAGCACAACCAGAGCCAGCTTCTCAACCTGAGCCGGCACAGTCAGATATCCCTAGAGTTTTAGAGAGTCTATAGGATAGGGTCGCTCGCATTGAGACTGAGGTGATGATCATTCATCAGTGAGTCGACAGGTTTCACATGAAGATGAGAGAGAGCCATCAAGGACTGAGAGATGAGATCTCTGTCAGTCTGTCTACCTTGGGTTGACTTTCTTCTGGTAAAGCTCCTGATACTTCAGCTCCAGCACCCCTACTCTAGGACCATATTTGGATGATGATGAGACTGACTCTGAAGAGTTTTACATGGCAGATCTGATGACAAAGCCAATACTGGAGACTACAGCTGACCTTCCTAGGAGTTCCATTAATGATCCATCTAGTTCATCATTCTAGACTCCTATTCTACCCACTCCTCTCTCCAGACATGTTGATCATACTCCCATTCCTGCACCTACTCCTGTCATACCTTCAGCTTCTGATACACCTATTATTCATTCTCCCCCATTACATACATCTTCCCTTATTAGGGAACTAGGATTTTATACCCCTAGTTTTCACCGTCTTGATTCAAGACATATCTTTGATCATACACTGCTTCATACTAATTTTGATACTGCCATTCCCGTTAGTGCTATTCCTACTACTGACATAGCTTCTACCTCTTCTGCAACAGCTAGAGGCAGAACTTATGTTAGACTTAAAGGACAAGGCCATCGTGTTCCATCAAGACTGACCAGGACCATCTTCATGATCTTTGATCTATATGGCCTCGATCCCGTGCTTTTACTGATACAGGATCAATCGAGATTGGATCCTTGGATGATGAGGACAGTGCTTAGGATAGTCTTTATGCTTAGCTAGTTTATATTTCTGTACTACCTGTATGCTTTTATATTTATTTACTCTTATGTATCAAACTTGTATCAATGTATGAAACATCATGAATGATTGAAATGTTCTACTTCATACTATGTCTTTGGATGCTATCTCCTCTGAATGAATGAATTGTTTTACTTAATTTTAATATTTTATTTTCAATATTTTCTCTATTCCTTTTTAATGTTGACAAAAATGAGGAGAGGTAAGTATAAAAGATAAAGAAATAGATAAGTGAAAGATATAAGTGAAGGTGAGATAAGAGAGATGAAAGATATATATATTTCTTTTGCAATGAAGATATGTTTTGCAATTAAGATTAAATGAAAAATCTATTTGTGTTTAAAAAAAATATTTTGAGCATTGAGTGAGGGGGAGTAATCCCTCCTTTGAATTGCAAAATCTGTTTTGCTAAAATTTCATGCAAAATCCTTAATTTTAGATGTTTAATTTCAGCTTTTTATCTTTGAAAGATCTTTGAAAATAAATTTTTCGTATCACCTCTTGAGGGGGAGTATTTATACTTTCAATCTATTGTTCAAAAAAATTCTTTTTTGATCACTTTCACCTTGTTTCATTGCTGAATTTATTATTCTTGAGCACGTTCTTTTTAGAGTATCATGATACATCAATTTCTTTTTTAGCTTTGATACTCTTAGTTCAAATTTGATTCAAATGAGCTTTTAAACTTCATCTCTTACCTTTCTTTATTTGAATACATATTGCAATAAGCTTTATGTCCATTGAAAATTCTTTTAAGAGCTTATTATGTGATTTATACTTAAAGATTTTGTCATCATCAAAAAGGGAGAGATTGTTGACTCCGTTATTGATTTTGATGATAAACAAAATACTTAAGTATAAGTTGAGTACTAACTATTTCTTTAAAGTATGTTTTTATAGAAAAATATACTCATCAACTCAACAAGATTTGATTGCTTGTCAAAAATAAAGAAGTCCCTTCCTTGAATAAAAGATCAATTTTAAATGGACTTAAGTACTTGAAGATTGCTTGAAAGGACTTAGATAGTGCAGCACATATTGATTTCAGCAGAGGTTCAATGGTTTTTAAAGAAATGTCAGTAAGTGTCGACTCATGATAGTGGAAGTGTCGACTCAAGCCGATACGCAGAAAGAGTTTTAGATGGCACAGCTGAAGTGTCGACTCATGCTAGTCAAGTGTCAACTCAAGGTGTTGACTCAAGGATCAGCTCAAGGCCTGAGAAAAGTTTGATATAGAACTTGTTGAAATTAAAGACTTGCCTAAAGTGTCGACTCATAAATGTCAAGTGTCGACTCAAGTATCGACTCACCAGAAGAAGTGTCGACTCACTTGAGAATTCCAGAGAGCTTCAATGAAGAAATTTAAACTTGGTGTCAACTCATAGAACTTAAGTGTCGACCTTAAGTATCAACTCACAGCTTGAAGTGTTGACACTTGAAGTTCTGGGAATAGCAACGGCTAGTTTTTCAAATGCAGAACTTGGCCCTCTTGGCTTCCAATGGCTAGTTTTTCATGTCTAACAGTCATAAACTGACTTTAAGGTCTTGGGATGGTATTTAAGTGATTCAAATTGAATTGGAACACAAGAAGATCAACAATAGAAAAAGAAAAGCAAGTGCATTCACTCCCATTCATTGAGAGCAACCACCTTCAAGTAAAAAGAAGTCTTAAAGCATTCAAAGCCTTCAAAAGCATTCAAGTCCAACATTCTTGAGCATTGATTAAGGCTTCATCAAGTTGAAGACAGCGATTCCTCAAAGCTTCAAAGAGATATGTACTTTTATTAAGAAAGCTTTTCTTGTTGCTTTACTTTAACTTTATCTTTGTTGTAAAGGTTTTTGGTTAGCCTATTGGAAAACCAAGGAGGTTTTTGATAAGCCAAGTTGAAAACCAAGGAGGTTTTTGTTTAGCCTATTGGAAAACAAATGAGATTTTTGGTAAGCCTAGTTGAGAACCAAGGAGGTTATTGGTTAGCCTTTGAAAAACCAAGAGGTTTCTTTTGGTGAGCCTTGCAAAAACTAAAAATGGTTTTGATTAGTATTCCTGGAAAACTAATCGGCTATAATCAATGGCGATTATAGTAAATTCCCAAGTAGACCTGAGGGAGTGGATGTAGGTGCATTGGAAAGCATCGAACCACTATACTTGGATTATGTTTATAATTATTTGTCTCTCTCTCTTGCTCTTACATTTATTGCATTTAAGTTTTTGCTGCATACTCTTTAAGAGCACTTTACTCTTGCATCTCATTGCACTTAAGTAGTTTTTTGAATTGGTTCACACATTTGCATTTAGTTTTTAGAAACCCAATTCACCTCTCCTCTTGGGTTGCTTACTGGACAACAATCTTTCAACCATTCTCCAATTTTGAAGTACTGTTGGTCGACAAAATCGAAGTCCACTCGATGTCCCCCTACAATGACCTTGGAGGCCCTGCGGTCTGCTCTTGGGGCTGGTGGATGTCAAGCTAGAATGTCATGTTGTGGTGCATCTATAGGCTGGGGAGAATCATGTCTGGCCTTGGTGCGGCACTCCAGACCCCGAGAAACTGATTTCCTCACTAGCTACTTCCTAGACTCCATTGTCCAAAGAATAAAGAAATACCAAAAAGGAGAGGGAAATGGGCAATGAAGTCACGGTCAAACTGTGAAGAGCAAGAAAATGCAAGGGAAAAGGGCTCAAAACTCAAAATAGAAATATTAGAACCCTAAACGGAAACTAACGAAGGTTAGGGCTCAAGGAGAAGAGGTGTCGGCTCAGAGAGAATGGAAGGAAAAAATGGAACGTTAGCCCTAATTAATCACCATTTTCGCTAGTCAAGTATCGACTCACGAGCTATGCCAAGTGTCGACACTTCGAGGTGTCGACACTTCAAGGAAAACAAAGAAAAATAGGGAAAAAATCATAGAAAAGATTAAGAAAATTAATTTCAATAGCCAATAATGATTGATTATGATTTTCTAGGACATTAGGTCAAGAAATTTTCAAAGAGAATTCCAAAGGTTATAAGTAATGATCTAATTAAAAGGATCAATGATCCCTAATTCTCTTCTAATCATACATAACCTATCTTCATTAAGAGGCTTGGTCAAAATATCGGCTAGTTATTTTTAGTACAAATAAATTCAAGCAAAACATCAGTATTTTGAACATGATCTATAATGAAGTGATGTCTAATTTCTTTGTGTTCACTTCTTGAGTGTTGTACAGGATTTTTAGTTAAGTTAATTGCACTTGTATTATCTCATCTAATTAGTGTCTTAGTTAATTTGATGCTAAAATCTTTGAGTTGTTATTTAATCCACAAGATTTGAGCACAACAACTTCTAACTGCAATATACTCAGCTTCAGCTATAGATTGTGCAACTGAATTTTGTTTCTTGCTAAACCATGAGATTAAATTAACTTTAGGAAATTGACAGGTTCCAGATGTACTTTTTTTATCTAATTTATAACCAGTAAAATTAGTATCAGGATAAGTAATTAAATCTATTGCTGAGTCCTTAGAGTACCATAATCCAATATCAATAATGCTAGATAGATATCTGAGTATGCATTTAACAGTCAATAAATGTGATTCTTTAGGTTCAAACTAATATCTTGCACTCATGCATACACTAAACATGATACTAGCCTACTTATAGTTAAGTACACTAAAGAACCAATGATGCTTCTATAAAATTTTTGATCAATATTCTTATCAGATTCATCTTTGTAAAACTTACATGAAGGTTTCATAGGTGTGCCAATAGGTTTAGTCTTCTCCATCCCAAACTTTTTTAGAATCTGCTTTGTGTATTTAGCTTGGTTGATGAAGATCCCTTCATTGGTTTGTTTAATCTGAAATCTGAGAAAGTAGCTCAATTCTCCCATCATGCTCATCTCAAACTCTCCCTGCATGAGCTTAGTAAATTCTTGACAAAGAGTTTCATTAGTGACACCAAAGATAATATCATCAAAATAGATTTGTACTACTAAGAGTCATCAGTCTTTTTCTTTAAAAATAAGGTAGTATCTACATGACCCCTAGTAAAACCATTATCAATCAAACATTTGCTTAACCTTTCATACCATGCACGTGGAGCCTGTTTTAAACCATAAAGGGCTTTATGCAGTTTGAAAACATGGTCAGGATGTACATGATTTTCAAAATCAAATGGTTGTTCTACATATACTTCTTTAGCTATATATCCATTTAAAAATATACTTTAAACATCCATTTGAAATAATTTGAAATCCATGTAACATACAAAAGCTAAAAGTAATCTAATAGCTTCAAGTCTAGCTACTGGAGCAAAGATATTATCAAAATCAATTCCTTCTTCTTGATTGTAACCCTTAGCTACCAGTCTAGCCTTGTTTCTAGTTTCAATTCTATTCTCATCTAATTTATTTCTATATACCCATTTAGTGCCTATTATTAAAGTATTAGATGGTCTTTTTATTAATGTCCAAATTTTATTTCTTTCAAATTGGTTTAATTATTCTTGCATAGCAATCATCCAATTTGGATCTTTTTCAGCTTCTTCTATATTCTTAGGTTCTATTTATGAAACAAAAGCAATTTAATCATATTTATTTCTAATAGAAGATCTAGTTCTTACCCCTTTTAATGGATCACCAAGATTAGTTCCTTAGGATGTCTATGAGTATACCTCCATTCCTTAGATAGGTCCTTGTGCTCTGGTGATGGTCTTGTGACTTCTTCTTCATTCTCCTTGCTTTCATCTTCCTCGTTCTCTTTAAAAGGAGGATCATCCAAGGTCAGCTTCTCGATTCCTTGAATACCTGCAATATCATCCAAAGTATCCTCTTTTTTAGAGGACTTATTAGTAGACTCTTCAAACACAATATGCATAGATTCTTCCACTACAAGTGTTCTTTTATTAAAAATCCTGTATGCCTTACTAGATTTGGAGTATCCTAAGAAGATACCTTCATCTGACTTGGCATCAAATTTGTTTAAATTATCTTTGCCATTGTTTAATATGAAACATCAACAACCAAATATACAAAAATATTTTAAAGTATGTTTTTTTTCTTTCCAAAGTTCATAAGAATTTTTCTTTAAAATTGGTCAAATTAAAACTCGATTTAAAATATAGCATGCAATATTGATATTATTTTTGCAAAGCATTGTGCGTGTCATTTCTTCTAAAGTTCTATTTTTTCTTTCTACTATCCCATTTTATTGAGATATTCTAGGTACAGAAAAATTGTGTTCAATTCCTTTTTCATTGCAAAAATCTTCAAAGTCCTAATTTTCAAATTTAGTACTATGATCACTTCTAATACAAACAACAGAAGTACCTTTTTTATTTGAAATTTTTCTATAAAACTTTGTGAAAGTAGAAAAGATTCATCTTTATGTGCTAAGAATAAAACCCAAGTAAAACAAGAAAAATCATCCACTATAACTAAATCATATCTTTTGCCTCCTAGGCTTGTGGTCCTAGTTGGCCCAAAAAGATCCATATGGAGTAATTCTAGTGGCCTAGAAGTTAAAACAAATCCTTTTGATTCAAAAGAAGTTCTTATTTGTTTACAAAGTTGGCAAGCATCATAAATTTTATCTTTTTCAAATCTAAGTTTAGGTAAATCTTTTACTAAATCCTTTTTGCATAATTTGAAAAGTAAATGCATACTTGCATATCCTAACCTACAATGCTATAACCAGCTAGTCTCATTGATTGTGGCATTCATTGCAACTAGGCATTCACCATCTTGTATAGGTAGATTATCGAGATCTACTAGATAGATGTTGTCATGCCTATTTCTAATGAATTTTAGTCCATCATCACTAAGACTAGACACCATACAAAGAGATGATTCCAAGACAACTTTAAAATCTTTATCACCAAATTGACTAATATTTAGTAAATTATATTTTAAACATTCTACTAATAACACATTGTCAATAAAAGAAGATGGAGAAATGTGAACTTTACTGACACCAGTGATTTTGCCTTTACCATTATCTCCAAAAGTCACATTCTCTCCATTTAAAACCTCGAGTAAGGTGAATTACTTCACATCTCCCATCATGTATCTTGAGCAATCACTATCAAAGTACCACATTCTTCTTTTCTCCTTGGTTGCAAGACACACCTGCAAAATAAATCAAGTTTTTACTTTAGGTACCCAAGTCATCTTGGATCCTTTAGGGTTAGTATTTATGGTTCCTTTTAGAACCCAAATTTTGTTGGAAGTACCTATTTTTCTTTTATTACACATATATGCTTTATGTCCAGGTTTACCGTAGTTAAAATTTGTAATACTAGAAGATGCAAGAACAAAGAAATTCTTGAAATACTTTTATTATTTTTGAGGTTTATGCCCCAACCTAGTTTTGTTGAAAATTGCACATTGATTATTTAACAATAAATTTAGTCTTTCAGAACTAAACATGAATTTTTCAACAAAGGGCTTGACTTTATCAAGCTCTTCTTCAAACTTTTTGTTTCCAACTCAAGGTCTTTGTTTTTCTTCATAAACTCATCATTTAAAACATAAATCTTGGATCTTTTTAAAACTTCTATCTTTCTTGAGAGAGCATTCTTTTCTTTTTTCAAAACAACAACCTTGGCTTTTAATTCTTTATTTTCATCTCCAAGATTGTTGTTTTCAAAAGAAAAAGAATTAGCTTGCTTCTTTAATTTCTTGTACTTATTTTTAACAATTTATATTCATGCACAAGTTCATTAAAAATATCTTTAAGTTCTTCAAATGTAAATTCATATTCGGATTGTATCTCATTTTCATATGCCATGAGGCAAAGATTGGAAACTTCTTGCTCTTCTTCCTCCAAGCTAGAATATTTACTTTCACTCCAAGTAGCCATCATTGCCTTCTTCTTGTATTTCTTTTTAAGTTTCTTGAGGAGAGGACAATCGAACTTGTAATGACCGGGCTTCTTACATTCAAAATTAATGGGTTGATTCTTCTCCTTTTCCTTTTCTTTTTCTTCATCCTTGCCTTTGTCCTTACTAGGTTCTCCTTTGAGTGGCTTCTTTTTGTATGAGTACTTCTTCTTTCTCATAAATCTTCTAAATCTTCTAGCCACTAGAGCCTCCTCATCTTCATTTTCACTTTATTCCAACTTCTTACTTGAAAGTTTCGTTGGTGTAGTGGATTTGAGGGCAACTATTTTCTTCTTTCTGTTCGCATCCACTTCTTTTTGCTTTAGGTTCAATTCATAAGTCATCAGGGAACCAATGAGCCTCCAAAGATAATGTTTCAACATCCTTCGCTTCTTGGATTGCTGTCACCTTTAGATCCCATGAAGATGGCAAAGACCTAAGAATTTTGTTAACTAAATCAGCATTAGATATTACTTTACCAAGACTTCTCATTCCATTAACAATATTAGTAAATCTTGTGTACATATTAGTGATGAGTTCATTAGGCTCCATTCTAAATATTTCATATGTGTGTACAAGCATATTTACTTTAGTATTTTTTACTTGATGGGTACCCTCATGTGTAACCTCAAGTGTGTCCCATATTTTATTCGCCGATGCACATGTGGAAATCCAATTGAATTTACTAGGATCTAATATGCAATAAAGCAAGTTCATTGCTTTGGCATTAAGCTCAGATTGCTTAATGTTATTTTCATCCCAATCTTCTTCAAGCTTGGGAATGAAAATGCCATTAACCAAAATTGAAAGAATATGTGGACCATTAACCACTACTTTCTAAAGATTATAATCAATAGAATGCATATAAATGTGCATGTGTTTTCCAATATATGTAATTTATGCCATTGAAAAATGGTGGTCTATTTGAGGCTTGACCCTCAACAACACTAGTACCTATTAGGGCTACCATAGATCTTTTACTCAAGATAGTTAAACCTATTTAGCTAAGTACAAGGCACTGATACCACTTGTTGTCCAGCTAAAGCAACCCAAGAGGGGGGGATTGAGTTTCTAAAATCTTTTTGCAAGAATCCAAAATAGGTGCTAATGTGTTTCTAAAGTGTTTATGTGCTCAATGAAAATATGCAGCAGAAGTAGTAAAGTAAATGCAGAAAAAGTAAAGAGCAATCATAAACACAAAAATTTTATAGTGGTTCAGTATATTCCAAAATACCTACATCCACTCTCCAAGCTTTTCTTGGATATTTCACTATAATCCAACCTTGATTGTAGTAGATTAGTTTTCCAGGCTCACTAATCAAAATCCCTTAGTTTTTACAAGGCTAACCAAAAATCTAGTTGGTTTTTACAAGGCTCACCAACAAACCAAGTTGGTTTTCATAAGGCTCACCAACAAACCAAGTTGGTTTTTACTCAAGACTCACCAATAAACCTCAATGCTAGTTTCAATCCTCTTGAAACTAGTAACAACAAGAATAATTCAAGTATAATGTAAAAAGTATAATAAGCTTTCTCAAAAAGCAAATAAAACTCAATAAAGCTCTTGAATGTTGTTGAGAAGCTTATCTCCAAGTTGTTGAAACCTCAATCAATACTTGAAAATATAGACTTGAATGCTCTTGAATGCTTGAAGGCTTAACTACACTCAAAAGTAATGAATGCTTTTGATGTTTGTAATCAGTTCTTCATTAGTTGCTTCCCTTTTATGTTTGGTGGGCTTTAAATACCTTTCCAAGCCTTAAAGGATAGTTTATAGTCGTTTGAGAGGAGAAAATAGCCGTTAGACACAAATTGGAGAATTTCTGCTCTTCAAAAAACTAGTCATTATTGTTCACTCAGACCTACAAGTATCGACACTTCAGTCCTGAGTCGACACTTCAGATCATGAGTCAATACTTGAGTCAAAAAAATTTCTGAAGCTCTCTGAAATGCACTGGTGTGTCGACACTTCTCCTGCTGAGTCGACACTTGAGTGGGCACTTCATCTTCATGAGTCGACACTTGGACAAATTCATGAAATTAGCAAGTTTTATCTTCTTTTTGGTCTCATGCCTTTTAGGTGGATCAACAAGTATCCATATATTGTTGACTTTCATGGATTCCATTTTGGGATTCATGGCTTCTAGCCATTTATCAAAGTCGGCACTCTACATTGCATCCATATAGGTGGTTGGATCCTCATTATTTTCATCAAGTTCAATAGGATCACCATCCCGGACTAAGAAACGTAGTATCTATCCAGTTGATGCGATACCCTACCAATCTCTTTAGTGGTGCTTCTACAACAGGCTTCAAGTTTGATTCAATCAAATTCGGTTCTTTGGGTTCAGTAAATGGTGTTGGTTTTTCTACTTGTCAAACTTCTTTAAGTTTAACCTTAAAAGCATTAGTTCCTTCTCCAAGGAAGTCTCTTTCTAAAAAGACTGCTTTATTACTAACAAACACTATGTATTCATCAGTATGGTAGAAGAAATAATCTTTAGTTTCCTTTGGGTACCCTATAAATGTACACCTATCAGACTTAGGTCCAAGCTTGTCTATCTTTAAACATTTGATATAAGCTGAACATCCCTAGATCCTAAGGTGTGAGAGTACTGACTTACGTCCTGTCCATATTTTTTATGGGATTTTATCTACAGACTTGCTAGAAACTCTATTTAGAATATAACAAGCTGACTCTAATATATATCCCCAAAAGGAGATAGGCAAACTCACAAATTCTATCATGCATCAAATCATATCTATCAGGATTTGATTCCTCCTTTCAAACACTCCATTATGCTGGGATATCTTGGTAGGAGCCCATTATGAGAGAATCCCATTCTCTTCCAAATATGTCATAAATTCACTGGAAAGATATTCACCTCCTTGATCAGATTAAAGAATTTTAATATATTTAATAATTTATTTTTCTACTTCATTACAAAATTGTTTAACATCTCAAATAACTCTGACTTATATCTCATCAAGTAGACATACCCATACCTTAATAGAATGTACCCATACCTTAATAGGTTGTTAACAAACATGATGAAGTAGTGGTAACCACCTATGGCTAACGTGCTCAGGGTCCACATACATTAGTATGTGATATGGCAAGATCGCTGACATGGAGTACACCTCAGATCCAGCTGGCAACCAAATAGGCAGATAGCACCGCATCAAGTTTCCTCTTGAGCTCATCCTCCAGGTAGCCCCACCAATGGCCTTTCCCATCTCGGCCTGAGCTCGGCAACAATGCTCCTCCACAGGTGGCTTCCCAAGGGTCGAGCCCACCTTGGCTAGAGTCGAGCGCACCTTCGCTCCTCCGCTAGGTGGCTCCCCAAGGATCGAGCACACCTCGGCCGGAGTTGAGCACACCCCTGCTACTTTACCAGGTGGCTCCCCAAGTGTCGAGCCCACCTTGGCCGGAGTCGAGCGCACCTCCACTCCTCCACCAGGTGGCTCCCCAAGGGTCGAGCCCACCTCAGCCAGAGTCGAGCCCTCCTCCGCTCCTTCGCCAGGTGGCTCCCCAAGGGTCAAGCCCACCTCGGCCAGAGTCGAGCCCTCCTCCACTCCTCTGCAGGTGGCTCCCCAAGGGTCGAGCCCACCTTCACTGGAGTCGAGCCCTCCTCTACTCCTTCACCAGGTGGCTCCCCAAGGGTCGAGCCCACCTCGATCGAAGTCAAGCCCTCCTCCGCTCCTCCTCCAGGTGGCTCCCCGAGGGTCGAGCCCACCTCGAACAAAGTCGAGCCCTCCTCCGCTCCTCCGCCAGGTGGCTCCCCAAGGGTCGAGCACATCTCGGTCGAAGTCAAGCCCTCCTCCGCTCCTTTGCCAGGTGGCTCCCCAATGGTCGAGCCCACCTCGGCCGAAGTCGAGCCCTCTCTTTGAAAGCATCAGGAAGGACGAAGGCACCAGCCCCAAGAACACCACCGAGGTAGATATGCACGGTGCGGCGCGCCCAGTATGGCATCCCCAAATCTGTAACGGTGCACGTAACCTCATTTGCACTAATTTGGGAGAAGCACCCCAATCGAGATGTTAGATCCTACGGTCGACCACCTGAAACCCCCCGAAGGAGAAGACCATGTTCAGGGTCTCAGACCCGAGGGCGGCTACACCCAGATCGAGGTTCCGCCTGATTTTTTCCTTCATGACAACAAGCCGGGCAAAGCATATTCATAACTTAACTCCCCACTGTAAGAGGAAAAAACCTCAAGAAAGCGGCCAACGGACACCGTTGACCCCTAAACCCCCCAAAGAGGGCAAATCGAGGTACTGAAGCAATCGACGATCTACAAAGGCACCAACGGGTGAGAAAGAAGGTAAGCAACAGAAAGAGAGCAACACATGAAGTAGCGAGATGAGTGACTTGAAGGTAAGAGGCTCCCAAAGGATCTCAAAGTGAGTCCCATGAGCACGGACACCGCAACTCAAGCACCGCTCCCCCCTCATTCTCTTATACTCAATCCTTTACTAAAAACTCCTCTAAGCAAGGTGACCGAAGTGGGATCTACCTTAGGGGATCTATTCCGCTTTACCGTCTGCTGACTTGATCATCGGAGTGCCCCCACTAGGATCCCCGGCCCGGGTCTCTAACTTTATTTTGTAGGTCCGGGAATACCAGGATTCCGGAGTAAAGGGGCAGACATCCGGCGCCACCTTATAGCTATAGGCCATGATGGTTAGGTCGGCAATAGATTAGCATGCCAGGTAGGGGGAAGAAAGCCCTTGTACGAACAAGCCTCCCATGAGCTTGAGAACAGCTCCATGCAAAACATGGTGGTGACTCGTATACGAGAATCTTCCACCAGCCGAGCGGGAGATGCCCCCTCTCCCCCGGGCCCACGTAGCCCGGAGAGGGAGCTTCCTGCTCCTCCTCAATCGCCCTCAGCAGATGGCTAGTACACTACACTTGTCCAATAGATGCAGAAACTGACCGCAACCATGAGGTAATTGCAGCATCAGCAGTGCTCCCAAGTCACCCACCCCCAGCCAGGGACCCCCGTGGCCCAAGCCGTGGGCCCCCATGGAAGCTTGCACTCCATCCAAGGTAGGCCATCCCATCCATAGGCCACAACCAACCCTCGCGGGAGTCAACAGACCCCTGCAAAAAGGAATCACACTGGGTCAGTAGACCATGAGAGCCGATCCTCGGTGGATGACAATGCCATCATCAGGCATAGCAAGCATCGCCGAGGCAAGGCTCCCTGCCACGACCATCTCCAGCTATCGACTCCTTCTCCAGCAACCTCAGTGGAAGGGTCCACTGATGAGGCCATCAAGCGCTTGGTCGAGAGGTGCCTAGAAGAGTAAGAGCGCAAGTTGGTGGAGTTCTCCCGCTAGTTTGCCAACATACAGGGCTCCCTCGAGGAGCTAGTGGGCTATGATGCCCGACCCCCTTCTCCCAGAAAATCTGAGAGGAACCGATTCCGAGTCGATTTTGCATGCCCCTACGACGGGACCACCAACTTCTGGACCACCTGGAGAGCTATAAAGCTCTCATGAGAGTCCAGGAGGCGACAGATGCCCTCTTGTGCATCGCCTTTCTTGCCACCCTCCGGAAGGCTGGTCGAGTCTGGTTCACCCGTCTCGAACCTGAAAGCATCAACTCCTTCTAGTAACTGGAGAGGAGGTTCGTGGCCCACTTCGATGCTTGTCAAAAGGTACCATGAGAAGTGGATAGCCTCTTTTCTATCCAACAACAAGACCATGAGTCCTTACGGGACTATGTAATCTACTTCAAAGCTACTACCCTGGAGATCTATAGTTTGGACGAGCCAGTCACCATGCTGGCATTGAAGCGAGGGCTCAAGACCTCCCACCTGACTTATTCTTTAGACAAGAAGCCACCAAAGACATACTCTAAACTCCTCCTCCGCATCCACAAGTACATCCATGCTAAAGAGGCCAACCGTACCAAGAGAGAACTGGATGGGAAGCCTTCAAAGAAGCCTACTCCGAGGGATGCGCCTGGGACGTGGAAACCTGGGCAGCCTGCGGACTTCTGATCGGGACCAAAGCCAAAAAGTGGTCCCGTTCCCGAGTAGACCTACACTCCCCTCCTAGCTCCAAGGATAAAGATTCTTATAGAGATCAAGGGCGAGCGCTACCTTCACCGACCTCTCCCGTAGAGGTCGTCAAGCAGTCATGACAAGATAAAGTACTGCTAGTTCCATCGTGATCATGGCCACGATACTGAGGAGTGCCACAACCTGAAGAGGGAGATCGAAGACCTGATCAGGAGAGGCTACCTCAGGAAGTTCATGAGAAGCGAGGCTCCGGCGAAGGATCAACCACTTACGGCTCTCCCCTTGTTCTTGCAGTCGACAAACGATCCACTAAGAAGCCCATGGGTATGATTTCTTGGAGAATAGAGCGCGCATCAAAGAGAGCCCGGGAGGGAGGAGATTTGGAAAATGTACTCCTCTTTGTAAAGGGGAAGGGAGGTAAGGAAGAAAATGTAAACAACGATGATGTCATGGTCGAGATGACAATTGCCAAGCATCCTATAAGATGTATAATGGTTGATAGTGGGAGCTCCATGGATGTGCTTTTTTACAATGCTTTCTCTCGGATGAACTTGTCTCCTGATCAGCTAAGGCCAGTGCATAACCCTCTCATGGGTTTCACCAGAGATTCTATGGGAGTCGAGAGAGAAATTACCCTCTCTGTCACCGCCGGATCACCATCCCGGCAGAGCACGGTAATGATGACCTTCATCGTCGTAAGACTCCTATCGCCATACAATGCTATCCTGGGCTGCCCTGGGCTCAACCAGCTTGATGCGGTCATATCCACCAAAAGATTGTTGGTGCAATTCTTGACCCCCTATAGTGTGGGGGAGATGAGGGGGGCAGCTCAACCCGTCCCGCATTACTTGCAGGCTGTCCCAAGAGCTCGAAGTGCCGAGCCTGACTCCAACATCGGTGACCTCGACCAAAGGGTGCAGGACCCCAGGGGTGGCCCTGTCGAGCGCCTCCCGACGTATCCTCTTGGCTCGGACCCATTGAAGATGGTGTAGATAGAAGCCCAACTACCAGAAGATGAACGGGCTCACTTACTGAGTTTCTTTCGAACAAATGCAGATGTGTTTGCTTGGACTATGGCAGATATGCCAGGTATTCCCCCAGACATCATCACCCACCAATTCAAGAATGATCCAAAGTGTCGCCCAGTTCGACAGAAGAAAAGGAGCTTCACCTCAGAGAGGCAGAAGCCTATCAACGATGAAGTGGAGAAGCTCCTCACCATCGGCTTTGTTCATGAAGTGCAGTACCCCAGTTGGCTGGCGAATATAGTCA
Source organism: Areca catechu (assembly GCA_021397845.1). Taxonomy (NCBI): domain Eukaryota; kingdom Viridiplantae; phylum Streptophyta; class Magnoliopsida; order Arecales; family Arecaceae; genus Areca; species Areca catechu. The sequence continues at coordinate 117,819,793 of CM038040.1, read as the reverse complement.
TGGTCAAGAAGAACAACAAAAAGTGGAGGATCTGTGTAGACTACATCGACCTCAACCATGCTTGCCCAAAAAATAGCTTCCCCCTTCCGAAGATCGACCAGCTCGTGGATGCAACTTCGAGGCACCGCCTCCTCTCCTTCATGGATGCATTCTCTAGGTACAACCAAATCTGGATGCATCCAGAGGACGAGAAGCACATCGCCTTCATTACGGGCTATGGGACATACTGCTACAAGATGATGCCCGATAGCTTGAAGAATGCTGGCGCCACATACCATCGATTGGTCAACAAGGTCTTCAAAGACCAAATTGGCCACAACATGCAGGTGTACATGGATGACATGCTCATCATGAGCAAGTCAACCTCGGACCATGTCGATGACCTGACAGAGACCTTCCGCAACCTTTGCCTCCATCAAATGAAGTTGAACCCGGCGAAGTGCGCTTTCAACATAGAGACAGGGAAATTCCTTAGCTTCATGGTCACCCAGAGGGGGATCGAAGCCAACTTAGAGAAGGTCCAAGTGATCCTTGACATGGAGCAGCCCACCTCCAAGAAGCAAGTCCAGCAACTCACCAGCCAGATAGCAGCCCTGAGCCAGTTCATCTCACGATCTACCAATCGTTGCCAACCCTTTTTTAAGGTGCTGTGAAAGATGCATGACTTCACCTGGATGAAGGAGTGCCAGGATGCCTTCGAAGAGCTGAAGAAGATCTTAACATCACCATCGCTGCTCTCCCGACCAGAAAAGGGAGAAGAGCTCCTCCTGTATATGGCAGTCACTCCAAAGGCCATCAGCTCGGTCCTGGTTTGAATGGATGAAGGAGGAATACAAAGGCTCGTGTACTATACAAGCAAGCTTCTCCATGATGCCAAGCTCAGGTACTCTTAATCCAAGAAGTTAATTTTTGCACTCATTATGTCTGCCCAATACCTCAGGCCTTACTTCCAAGCACACCCGATCGCGGTCCTGATGGATCAACCACTGAAAGCCGTTCTGAGCCACCCCGATACATCTGGATGCTTGACAAAGTGGGCATTGAAGCTCAGCGAGTTTAACATCACCTACCACCCGAGGTCATCCATGAAGGCATAGGTACTGGCTGACTTCTTAGTTGAGTGTGCAGGCCTAGGCGAGGGACCGGAAGAGAGCCCCCGAAGTCAACGGCCAGGACCTGAACCAGAGGAGGACATCTGGGTCCTGCATATGGAAGGAGCATCCAACTCTGGCAGAAGTGGAGCTAGACTCATCCTCGCCAATAGAGAAGTAGTCATCACCGAATGCATGCTCCATTTCCAGTTCGCTGCCACCAATAACCAGGCCGAATATGAAGCGCTCCTCGCAGGACTGAGAGTTTCTCACGAGCAGGCATACCCAATCTAAGAGTCTTCACCAACTCACAACTAGTGACCAGGCAGGTCTCGGGTGAATTCGATGCTCGAGACCCTCAAATATCAAAATACCTGGAGCTGGTACATGCAAGTCAAGCAGGTTTCAAGCACTTCAGCATCTTCCATATTCCATGTGGAGAGAACGCTGGCACTGATAAGCTCTCCTGGCTGGCAACCTTGCCGAACTCATCCCTGGGTCATGCCTACATCGAGCATCATCAAACCCCAAGCTACGAAGTGCCCAGAGAGGTCTAGCAGTTCACCCTAGAGTCTAGCTGATAGACAAGTATGTTGTTGACTCTGGTCTTGATTTTGATGATTGACAAAATGTTTAAGTATATATGAGTACTAATTATGTTTTAAGTGTATTTCTCAGATCTTAGTACTCATCCATGTTGAATGAAGAAATGCTTGTATTTCAGTTGAAAAAGTCCTTAAATTAATGAAAAATCAAGTATATAGACTTTGGAATTAATATGGAAGAACTTGAAGAGGTTAAAGTTTCAATTTGAAGATGTTTCAGCAATGGCACAGGCAAGTGTCGACACGTGGAAATGAAGTGTCGACACCTGAGGATCAAGTGTCGACACTTGATGAGTGAAGTGTCGACTCAAGGCCTGAGACAAACAGAAAAACTTCAAAAAGCTCTTTCAGTGAAGTGTCGACACCTGAAACTGAAGTGTCGACACTTGAAACTGAAGTGTCGACACCTGAAAGTGAAATGTCGACACTTGAACAGTAACGACTAGTTTTCTGGGCTGTAGAACTTCTCCAACTTGGTTCCAAACGGTCATATTTTTCTCCCTAATGGCTATAAACGGTCATTTAAGTGTTGGGAGGCTATATAAACATCAAAAATCAATTGGGGAAGTAATCCTTTGGTGAGATTTTTGAATATTCTTCAAGGATTCAAGAGTTGAGTGGTTCAAGCCTTCAAGCTTCCAAGTTTCAAAGAAAGCATCCAAAGTTCACATCCTCAAGCATCAATCAAAGGCTTCATCAACTTGAAGACAAGATCTTCATCAACTCTCAACGGGCTTCAAAGAGATATTTGCTTTATTTTAGAAAGCTTTTATTGTATTCATTTATACTTGCTCTTACATTATTTTACTTAAGGTTTTTGGTGAGCCTTGGAAAACCAAAGAGGTTTTTGGTGAGCCTTGGAAAACCAAAGTAGTTGTTGGTAAGCCTTGAAACCAACTAGGGTTTTACTTGTGAGCCCGAAGCCAAAATAAGTTGTTTAGGTTCTTGGGTATCTCATAAAACCAAGGGTGGTTGTTGGTGAGCCTTGAAACCAACTAGGATTTGACTTGTGAGCCCGAAGACAAAACAAGTTGTAAAGGTTGTTGGTGAGCCTAAGTTATAAAACCAAACTTAGTGGAATTCCCAAGGGATTCTTGGGGAGTGGATGTAGGTGCTTGGTTGGCACCGAACCACTATAAATCTTTGTGTTTGTGTGATTGTTCTCCTTATGCTTTAATTTCATTATTTCCGCTGTATTTATTTGAAATACACAAGCACTTAAATTGCATTAGCATATACTTGCTTTAGTTCATCTTTTAAAAAGTATAAAAGTTTTATAAAATCCAATTCACCCCCCCTCTTGGGTTGCCTACGTGGGCCTTCAATTGGTATCAAAGCTCGGTGCTCTGATTGAAAATCTAACGATTTTGAGTTAAAGATTATGGCAACCCTTGTAGGTATTAGTGTTAGACCACCATTTTTCAATGGCATAAATTACACATTTTGGAAAACTCGCATGCGCATCTATATTCAATCTATTAGTATCTTCTTTGGAAAATTATTGTTAGTGGTCCTCATATTCCTTCCATTTTGGTTAATGGCATTTCCATTCCAAAGCTCGAAGAGGATTGGAATGAATATGATATTAAACAAATTGAAATCAATGCTAAAGCAATGAACTTGCTTTATTGTGCATTGGACTTAAATGAATTTAATAGAATTTCTATATGCACATCAGCGAAGGAAATATGGGACACACTTGAAGTTACTCATGAGGGTACTCTTCAAGTGAAGAACACTAAAATTAATTTGCTTATACATTCTTTTGAAATTTTTGAAATGATGCATTATGAATCTATATCTGATATGTTTTCAAGATTTATGACTATTATTAATGAATTAAAAAGTCTTGGCAAAATCTATACTAATGCTGATTTGGTGAACAAAATTCTTAGATCCTTGCCAAAATCATGGGATCCAAAGGTGACGGCGATCCAAGAAGCTAAAGATGTAGAAACCTTACCTTTGGAGGAGCTTATCGGTTCACTCATGACCTATAAGTTGAACTTATGGCAAAGGATAGTGGAAGCTGATACAGAAAAAAAAATAATAGCTCTCAAGGCCAAAAGAAATTCAAGGCAATAATGGCAACTTGGAGCGATAGCGAAGATTTAAATACGGATGATGAAGTTGCCCATCTTTGTTTCATGGCAAATGAGAAAAAGGTATGTGCTAAAAATAATTATGATTTTATCTTTAAAGAATCACATGATGCATCTAATGATCTTGTGCATGAATAAAGATTGTTAAAAATTGAGCACAAGAAATTAAATAGGCATGTAGATTCATTTTCTCTTGACAACACCAATCTTGCAAATAAAAATGATGATTTAAATGCCAAGATTGATATTTTGAAAAATGAAAAGAATAATTTTTCTAAAGAAAAGAATTTTTAGAAAAAAAAAATGTTATTTTAAAAGATTTATGTGATAAAGTTTTTAATGAGAAAAATATTTTGATTGAGGAAAAGAAGCAAAAACTTTTGAAGAATTTCTATATTCCTGCTTCTTTCAATTTTTCTTATAAATGTGGTTTCAATGCTTATCCTTCTAGATTAAGAAAAGTTTGGATTCCAAAAGGAACCATAATTACTAATCATAAAGGATCCAAGAAAGTTTGGGTACCAAAAATGTCCACTTAATTTGTTTTGTAAGAATGTCTTGCAACCCAACATGAAGAAAGGAAGTTCTTGAAAAGAGGTTGTACAAGACAATTTAAAGAAGTGGACAAGCTACATTTTGGACTAAATGGTAAAAGGAAGGATTATGTATATTGGTAAATTCTAAACATCTCCTTCCATAATTAAAAATATAGATTAATTTTTATTGCATCAATTACTTTGAAAAATTATTTTAAATAGTTAATTAGAATCAAGTTTGGACTTATAATCATTGGCTATGATCATGAACTTTTTGGTGTTGATGAATTTCATGCTATCATGATTAAATTTATGATTGTAAGACCTTCACTTGATTTTGATTAATGTATTTAATGAAAAATACTTTTAAAGATGCATATTGATTTGAAAAATATTTTAATTGATTGATTAGAATCAAGCTTAGACTAATAATCATTTGTTGTGATCATGACCATTTTGAAGTTGATGGATTTCAAGCTCTCATGGTCAAACTTGTGATTATTAGATCTTCACTTGATTTTGATTAATATAGTTTCTAAATTATTTCAAGTGAAATGCTATGATTTATATTTTTATTTTTGGCATCTATGCATAATCTAGAAATGATTTGGATCAAGTATAGAACTAGTAGTTAAGGATTACTTTTAAGAAGAAGGTATGCTTATTGACAAACCCTTGCTCTAATAGCTAGACTTGATATCATATTACTTCTAGCATTTGTATGGATATCAAATCATCTTAAAATGAATTTGAAATCATGCTAAAAGTTTTTAAGTGATATAAATGCTTTGTATTTTGAAAATCATGAATATCTTGAAAAATTTCAAATCTTGATGCATAAGCTTTCATGTTTTATTCCTGAAATAAATGCATATTTTTAAAGGAGGAATAACATTCAGGGGGAGCATCCAAAGATTTGTTATCATATTTGATGCTTTGAATATCTTGTTGATATCATGATTTGCTTATATTGCTCTGATACTCCTTCTTGTTGTCAAATCTAATTCTTTGAGGGGAGTTACATTCAAATGGTATCATATTCTATTGGTATCAAAATTATTTTTAAAAAGAATTCCTAGTAACCGCTTCGGATTGGGTTAGTCACCATGGCCGTCCGGTCATAGGAGATAAGTAGGGCTTAAAGACCCTCTCTTCTCATTCAACGGGCTCTCTTATGACGTGTAGGGGTGCCGCTGTGACCTTATCCCATGAACAAGTAAGGCGAATGGATAATATACATCAAATCATTTCTTGCATGTGCTTACATTCTTTGGTATCTTGTTCAATTTATATCATATTCAATTGATATCATAAATATTTGATTTAATGCATCGATTTTGATGAACTACTTGCTATTCTTTCTAACTTCATTCCCACTTTGTATTGCCTTTTATCCTTTTTCATGATGTCAAAAAGGGGGAGAAAATTATTAAGTATGAAAAGGGAAAGATTGGATAAACATGAAAAATCATTTGAGAAATGAAAGAAAGTGCAAAAGGGGAGAAGAATGTAAAATATTTTTATCTAAAGGATAGAATTAGTAAGAAGAAGAAATTTTGAAAATTTAAAATTTTTTGCATATTTTGAAAAATATTTTTTAAGATTTTTTGGATCATATTTTGAGGGGGAGCTTGGTGCTTATTGTTTTGAGCTTACATGTTTATCTTATTGTTAATCTTTTTAAGCTTACCCTATTCATATACTTAAAGGTTTTGTCATCATCAAAAAGGGGGAGATTGTTGACTCTGGTCTTGATTTTGATGATTGACAAAATGTTTAAGTATATATGAGTACTAATTATGTTTTAAGTGTATTTCTCAGATCTTAGTACTCATCCATGTTGAATGAAGAAATGCTTGTATTTCAGTTGAAAAAGTCCTTAAATTAATGAAAAATCAAGTATATGGACTTTGGAATTAATATGGAAGAACTTGAAGAGGTTAAAGTTTCAATTTGAAGATGTTTCAGCAATGGCACAGGCAAGTGTCGATACATGGAAATGAAATGTCGACACCTGAGGATCAAGTGCCGACACTTGATGAGTGAAGTGTCGACTCAAGGCCTGAGACAAACAGAAAAACTTCAGAAAGCTCTTTCAGTGAAGTGTCGACACCTGAAACTGAAGTGTCGATACTTGAAACTGAAGTGTCGACACTTGAAGGTGAAGTGTCGACACTTGAACAGAAACGGCTAGTTTTCTGGGCTGCAGAACTTCTCCAACTTGGTTCCAAACGGTCATATTTTCCTCCCTAACGGCTATAAACGGTCATTTAAGTGTTGGGAGGCTATATAAACATCAAAAATCAATTGGGGAAGTAATCCTTTGGTGAGATTTTTGAATATTCTTCAAGGATTCAAGAGTTGAGTGGTTCAAGCCTTCAAGCTTCCAAGTTTCAAAGAAATCATCCAAAGTTCACATCCTCAAGCATCAATCAAAGGCTTCATCAACTTGAAAACAAGATCTTCATCAACTCTCAACGGGCTTCAAAGAGATATTTGCTTTATTTTAGAAAGCTTTTATTGTATTCATTTATACTTGCTCTTACATTGTTTTACTTAAGGTTTTTGGTGAGCCTTGGAAAACCAAAGAGATTTTTGGTGAGCCTTGGAAAACCAAAGTGGTTGTTGGTAAGCCTTGAAACCAACTAAGGTTTTACTTGTGAGCCCGAAGCCAAAACAAGTTGTTTAGGTTCTTGGTTATCCCGTAAAACTAAGGGTGGTTGTTGGTGAGCCTTGAAACCAACTAGGGTTTGACCTGTGAGCCCGAAGACAAAACAAGTTGTAAAGGTTGTTGGTGAGCCTAAGTTATAAAACCAAACTTAGTGGAATTCCCAAGGGATTCTTGGGGAGTGGATGTAGGTGCTTGGTTGGCACCGAACACTATAAATCTTTGTGTTTGTGTGATTGTTCTCCTTATGCTTTAATTTCATTATTTCCACTGCATTTATTTGAAATACACAAGCACTTAAATTGCATTAGCATATACTTGCTTTAGTTCATCTTTTAAAAAGTACAAAAGTTTTATAAAATCCAATTCACCCCCCCTCTTGGGTTGCCTACGTGGGCCTTCATATGTCAAATACATCACCGATGGTACCTTGCCCGAAGATCGAATGGAGGCCAGCCTCATCAAAAGGAAGGCCGCACGCTTTGTGCTGATGGACGGACTACTCTACTGAAGGTCCTACTCCCACCCACTCCTCAAATGTTTGAGACCCTCAGAGGCAGCAGTCATGCTCTAAGAGATACATGAAGGCCTCTACGAAAATCATGTGGGGGGTAGAACTTTGGCATACAAGGCCCTCTTCCAGGGATACTACTCGGAAATAATGAGGGAGGACGCAGCCAACTTCATCAAAAGGTGTACCGTTGCCAACATTACACTGTTATGCAATGCCAGCCGGCTGCACCGCTCTCCCAACTCTCTGCCCCCTAGCCATTCATCCAGTGGGGCATGAACATCCTCTGTCCTTTTCCTCCTGCACCCAGGCAGCATAAGTTCCTGATAGTCACCATCGACTACTTCACGAAGTGGGTCAAGGCTGAGCCGTTGGCCCAAATCACGGAGGTGAATGTCAACAAGTTCTTCTGGAAATCAATCATATGCGGCTACGGACTCCCTCACACCATCATCACTGATAAAGGACAACGTTCGATAATCGAGAGTTCGAGAAGTTCTACAACGACCTTGGCATCCACCATCACTTCACCTCAGTAGCACACCCTCAGACTAACGGGGAGGTCGAGGTGACTAACCAGACTATCCTCCAAGGACTCTGAACCAGGCTGGATCAGGACAAAGGTAGGTAGGCCGAAGAGCTCCCCAATGTCCTATGGGCATACCATACGATGCCGAGGACAGCCATGGATGAGACTCCATTCAACCTCATCTTCGATGCAGAAGCAGTGATTCCGGTGAAACTCAGTCTGCCAATGCTACAGGTGGAGCAGTACGATGAGGTCAAGAACCCAGCATGCCTCCTTCTCAATCTAGATCTACTTCAACAGACAAGGGACAAGGCTCGAGTCCGAATAGCAGCTTACCGGCAATGGGTGGCCAGATACTATAACTCCAGGGTGAGATCGAAGTCCTTCCGCTCTGAGGACCTGGTGCTATGATAGACGAAAGCCTCCCAACCTCAAGAGTGCAGCAAGCTCTCTCCAAACTGGGAAGGCCCTTACAAGGTGGTCGAAGCCCTCCCTCACAAGGCCAACTATCTCGCCGAGCTCGATGGGGCACGATTCCCGTGAATGTGGAACGCCGCAAACTTAAGGATGTATTACCAATGATGTAAGATTTCCTAAACACTAATGATGAAATTCCCTTTAGCATAATGTTTGTCTCTGTCTTGTAGGATTATCATCATCCGACCTTAGATCTGGTGACCGAAGATGGGGCAAAAGTTCCTCAAGCAATTCACAGGAAGTGCCAAAAGCCCAGAGTCTAGTCCGGCATGAAAGCCCAGAGTCTAGTCTGGCACAAAAGCCTAGAGTCTAGTCTAACACGAAAGCTCAGAATGCAGTTTCGACACAAAAACCCAGAGTCAAATCCGACACGAAAGCCCAGAATACAGTTCCAGCATAAAAGCCCAAAGTCCAGTCTGGCATAAAAGCCCGGAATGCAGTTCTGGCATTAAAGCCTGGAATGCAGTTCCGGCATAAAAGCCCAGAGTCCAGTCCAGCACGAAAGCCTGGAATGCAATTCTGGCACAAAAGCACGGAGTCTAGTCCGGCACAAAAGCCCGGATTGCAGTTCAGCATAGAAGCCCGAAGTCTTGTCTGGCCACAAAAATGCCGACACCGAAAGCTCATGACTTAAAGCCGAAAGCTCTAGGAGTTCCACGTCGATGCCTGGAAGCCTCCAGAATCTACTTTCTGGCCGAAAGTCAAAGTTGAACTTCAAATCAAAGTTACAAACTTGGCTCCGGTAAGAAACAAAGGGATCCCAGACCCACCATCAACCTCAGGAAAGATCAAATCAAGAGATCAAGATAAAACAGAAGCACAGAGGTATGGAGGAAAGGAAATTTCATTTCTAAGTGTAAGCTTTTTTACAAGTGAAAGGGATCCCGACAAACCGAGCAACCCAAAGGGACAAAATAAAACCCTACACTAGAATACAAAATGAAGGACCTAAGGTCACTGGGTCACCGGCTCCCTCCCAGGTTGGGAGGCCTCTACGTCGCCAGTTGCCTGCTCAACTGGCTGCCAAGCGATCACCTCTTCAGCCACTCCTGATATCGCTGGCTCCTCAAGCTACCCCCTGATGCCACCGATGACAACGCCTCCCAAGTCAAGCACCGGGAAGATGGAGGCCACCTTCTTCTAGTAGACCTCAAAGCCTTTTAGGAATGAGTCCATGACAGCCTCGTGGACCTCATCATTGAACTCCTGGTGATGTGGGACCAAGAGATGGGAGGATCATTGGAGAGCTGAGAAGTCTCCTGAGATTAGGGTCGAGAAGGGGATAACCAAGGCCTCACACCCCTCGATGTCTCGAAGGACAAAGGCAAACTAGGGCCTCATGCCCCTCGATGCTCGAAAGCAAAGGCATAGGGTCTCACACCCCTCGATGCCCAAAGGCAAAGGCATAGGGTCCTACACCCCTCGATGCCCAAAGGTGAAGGCAATAACGGGCCTCACACCCACTCCCTCATGGAGGTCGACGTTCTCAAAGAATGAAGGCAACACTATTGGGCCTCTCACCCTCCCCATGCGGGGGCGAACGAAGAAACAATCTTCTAAAAACTCATTTTATTCTTCACCAAAAACCAAATACAATAGGGGATGCCCTTTTATAGGCTTACAAGATTTAGGAACCAAGGATACATGGAAGTTTTTATTTATTTATTTATTTATTTATTTATTTTGAATCTTAAACAATAGCTTTGAGATATGTGCAAAGCTATTTCTGCATCTGGATCTGTGCAAATCCTTCTCCTGTGATCGTGGAACAGAGGATCGAGCAGAATGGGGTGGAGGACATGGACCTCGATGTCGAGCTTGTAGGCGAGGTGGATGGCGGATGGGCCGGCGGATCCTGGGGGACGGTCGTGATGGCATGGGGCCGGGGGATGGTGAAACCGATGATTTGGAGGATTTGGAGGAGGAGGAGGAGGTGGTGCTCGCAGGTGAGGTGGAGGGCGGATGGGCCAGCGAATCTCGGGGGATGGCTATGATGGCGTGGGGCCATGGATTTGGAGGATTTGGAGGAGGCAGTGCTCACAGGCAAGGCGGAGGGCGGATGGGCCGATGGCTGCAGGGGCCATGGGAGGATCCGATTGGGCATGGACTGATGTTTAAATCATCCTGAAGCTCATGACTTAGTATATCTCCTGTATATTAGGCCATAATTTGCAAGTTTTCTTTTGTTAAAGAAAATACCAAAATATAAAACAAAAAAATTACATATTATCCAAAAACACCAAAAACATCTAACAAATTAGGATCGTGGGAGGGCTAAGAAGCCTCCCGGAACTAGGGCATACTAACACTAAAATCCTAAGATAGTTGATCTCTTTTGATTTCAATTTTCTTAGTGAATGTGGCGAAGGAAGGATGAAGATGGGGGACCGGGATGTGGAACTCATGGCCCTGAGACTCACTCTAGCGGGGAACGCACATAGAAAGTCAGGGGTCAAAGCCTAAAGCTACCCTCTTGAGGGATCACAGCACCAGCTACCCTGAGCATAAAGCTACCCTCCCGAAGGATCATAGCACCAGCTACCCTAATCTCTCATCGAACCCATAATGCACATAGCAGGGCTCTCACATAGATGCGCTAAGATGACTCTCAAAGGACACGAGGGAATAAAGAAGACGAGATAGGGGATAACTAGGGTGCTCACCGAACCCATAATGCATACAACAGGGAACGCCTCACACCCCTCATCGAACCCATAATGCACACAGCAGGGAACGAAGGCAAACGGGCCTCAGCCTAGAACTAGAACCGGAACCAATGGAGAACCAAAAATTTATATCAAATCATCTCTGATTATTACAGGGGGAGAGGGGGCCTTTATATAAAAAAACCAAAATCCTTAGTTTCTTAGCCTCTAAGAAAACTAAAAATAGAAAATAAATTATATCAAAATTCATGTTGCATCAAAAGTGGTGCTGATATGCTCTGAGAAGCATGTCGACTTAATGATCTGCTCCAGAAAGCGTGCTGCTCTAAAAATGGGACTGCTCTGAAATCCATGCAATCTCATCTCACGATCGTGCGGAGGATTGATCTACCAATGGAGCACATGGCCGATGACCGGGAAGCAGGCGTCAGACGGGGCTGGCGGACAATGAGCGGTGGCTAGCCGGTGGTGGGCTGCAGGCGGGGCGGCACAGGGGAAATGGCACGGCATGCCCAGCGTGCCGTTTGGTCTCCCATGGCCATGGGAGACCTCCTGGGTGCCGGCATGGTCGGTGGACGACGGGGAAGGCCAGGGACGGCGGGAAGGTGGCCGGCGGACAGGCACCCGGCGGCGGACAGGCGGCCGTTAGTGGCAGGCGGCCACAGCAGGCAATGGCACAGGGGCGGCACGGCATGCACGGTCGTGCCGTTTGGGCTTCCCATGGTCGTGGGGCCCAAGGACGCCAATGGGGGCCCTCCGGCGGCCGGGCATGAGCCGATGGGCTACGGGCGGGCGGCTGGTGGCAGGCCGACGATGGCGAGCGGGCGGTCGATGGCAGGCCGGCGACGGCAGGCGGCGATGGCGGCCGTGGGACGTGGGCGACGGTTAGTCTTCCCATGGCCATTTGTCTTCCACGGGCAAGGGCGGCGGCGATGACTTCTCCAGCGAGGGCGGGGGCCGACGAGCGTCGGTGACGGTCCGGCGGGGGCGGCCGGGGGTCGGGCGGCCCGGATCTAGGGCCAGAGGGGGCGGTGGCTAGGGTTTTGAGTTTTTTTTTAAAATCACGGGAAGAGGATGGAATAAGACTGGAAAAGGTGGGAATAAGATCTGGATAAAACTGGAATAGAGGGAATAGGTGGAATAGTGAGAATAAGTAAAAATAAAAAATAAGAAAAAAATAAAAAAAATGGAAAAAATACCCGGACCTGCCCTAGATCCCCATCATTCTCCTCGACCATGAAGAACTTGACACCGTCGAGTTTGAAAAATGGAGCACACCCTAATCCACAACTCGTCTGATACCAAAATTGATGCAGGACGAAAATCGATGTAACCTGGTTATTTGGAAAACAGGAAAAAAATATCTAACAAACTAGGATCGTGGGAGGGCTAAGAAGCCTCCCGGAACTAGGGCATACTGATACTAAAATCCTAAGACAGCTGATCTCTTTTGTTTTCAATTTTTTGGGTGGATGTGGCGAAGGAAGGATGAAGATGGGGCACCGGGAAGTGGAACTCATGGCCCTGAGATTCACTCTAGTGGGGGACTCACACAAAAAGTTAAGGGTCAAAGCCTAAAGCTACCCTCCTGAGGGATCACAGCACCAACTACCCTGAGCATAAAGCTACCCTCCCGAAGGATCACAGCACCAGCTACCCTGAGCTCTCATCGAACCCATATTGCACATAGTAGGGATCTCACATAGATGCGCTAGGATGACTCTCAAAGGACACGAGGGAATAAAGAAGACGAGATAGGGGATAACTAGGGTGCTCACCAAACCCATAATGCACATAGCAGGGAACGCCTCATACCCCTCATCGAACCCATAATGCACACAGCAGGGAACGAAGGCAAACAGGCCTCAGCCCAGAACCAAAACCGGAACCAATGGAGAACCAAAAATTTATATCAAATCATCTCTAATTATTATAGGGGGAGAGGGGGCCTTTATATAGAAAAACCAAAACCCTTAGTTTCTTAGCCTCTAAGAAAATTAAAAAAGGAAAATAAATTATATCAAAATTCGTGTTGCATCAAAAGTGGTGCTGATCTGTTATGAGAAGCATGTCGGCTTGATGATCTGCTCCAGAAAGAGTGCTGCTCTGAAAATGGGACTGCTCTGAAATCCATGCAATCTCATCTCATGACCGTGCGGAGGATCGATCTACCGATGGAGCACACGGTCGGTGACCGGGAAGCAGGAGACGGACGGGGCCGGCAGACGATGAGCGATGGCCGACTGGTGGTAGGCTGCAGGCAGGGTGGCACAGGGGAAACGGCATGACATGCCCAGCATGTCGTTTGGTCTCCCACGGCCATGGGAGACCTCCTAGGCGCCGGCGTGGTCGGTGGACGACGGGGAAGGCCGAGGATGACGGGAAGGTGGCCGGCGGACAGGCGGACGGCGATGGCAGGCGGGCACGGCAGGCAGCAGCGCAGGGGCGGCACGACCATGCTATTTTGGCTTCCCACGGTCGTGGGGCCCAATGGCATCGTCGGGGCCCTCCGGCTACCGGACGTGAGCCAGCGGGCGGCGGGCGGGCAGCCGGTGGTAGGCCGGCGGTGGCAGGAGGCGACAGCGGCCTTTAGATGTGGGCGACGGTTGGTCTTCCCATGGCCATTCATCTTCCACGGGCGAGGGTAGCGGCGATGGCTCTCCGGCGAGGGCGGGGGCTGGCGAGCATCGGCGGCGGTCCGGCAGGGGCAGTCGGGGGTCGGGTGGCCCGGATCTGGGGCCGGAGGGGGCGGCAGCTAGGGTTTTGAATTTTTTTTAAAATCAGGATGGAATAAGACTGGAATAAGGTGGGAATAAGATAAAGATAAAACTGTAATAGAGGGAATAGGTGGAATAGCGAGAATAAGTAAAAATAAAAAATGCAAAAAAATAAGAAAAAAATGGAAAAAATACCCGAACCTGCCCTGGATCCCCATCACGGATGGGCTAGAGCTAGCATGAAGATCTCCCGGATCTTGGCCCGGATGGCTGGGATCCGGTGGCTATGGAGATGGCGGTGGAAGCCATCGTGGAGAGAGGTGGCTGGGCGACACAGTCGGCTCGACCGTGGGTCTTCCGAACGGGAGGGAGCGATGGTGGAGCAGGGGTGGCGGCAGCGCCACCGGATGAGGTGGAGGTGGCGATAAGGGCCCGCCATTTTTATCGGTGGCGAAGGGGGCGGCCGGCAACGAGGCGGAGGATGAAGGGATGGAAGATCTGGGCGATGAATGGAGGAAGAAGATGACAGGAAGAAATCAGGGATAAGAAGGGAATAAAATGGAAATAAAGGGGATAAATGGGATAACTAGAATAAAAATTATAAAATAAAATAAAATAAAATCTTGGAGAAAAGATAAATAACCCAGATGGGTTTTAATATCCCCATCATTCTCCTGGAGTGGGGAAAACTCGACTCCATCGAGTCAGGCTTAATGCTATAATTTTTTTTTTTTAATCCTAATCCTTTCTTGCTCTGATGCCAAATTGATGTGGGACCGAGAGATGGGAGGATCGTTGGAGAGCTGAGAAGTCTCCTGGGATTAGGGTCGAGAAGGGGATAACCAGGGCCTCACACCCCTCGATGTTCTGAAAGACAAAGGCAAACTAGGGCCTCACATCCCTCGATGCTCGAAAGTGAAGGCATAGGGTCTCACACCCCTCAATGCCCAAAGGCAAAGGCATAGGGTCTCACATCCCTCGATGCCCAAATGCGAAGGCAATAACAGGCCTCACACACACTCCCTCACGGAGGTCAATGTTCTCAAAGAACAAAGGCAACACTATTGGGCCTCTCATCCTCCCCATGCGGGGGAAACACTATTAGGCCGCTCACCCTCCCCATGCAGGGGCGAACAAAGAAACAATCTTCTAAAAACTCATTTTATTCTTCACCAAAAACTTAATACAAGAGGGGATGCCCTTTTATAAGCTTACAAGACTTAGAAACCAAGTAAGGATATACATGGAAGTGTTTATTTTTTTATTTTTTTATTTTATTTTATTTATTTATTTATTTATTTATTAATCTTAAACCAGTAGCTTTGAGATCCATGCAAAGTTGTTTCTGCATCTAGATCTGTGCAAATCCTTCTCCTGTGATCGTAGAATAGAGGATCGAGCAGAATAGGGTGGAGGACCTGGACCTCAACGTCAAGCTCGCAGGCGAGGCGGAGGGTGGATGGGCCGGCAGATCCCAGGGGATGGTCGTGATGGCATGGGGCTCGGGGATGGTGAAATCGATGATTTGGAGGATTTGGAGGAGGGGCGGTGCTCGCGGGCTAGGTGGAGGGCGAACGGGCTGGCAGATCCCGGGGGATGGCCATGATGGCGTGGGGCCAGGGATTTGGAGGATTTGGAGGAGGCGGTGTGCACGGGCGAGGTGGAGGGCGGACGGGCCGATGGCTGCAAGGGCCATGGGAGGATCCGATGGGGCACAGATAGGCTAGAGCTGGCATGAAGATCTCTCGGATCTTGGCCCAAATGGCGGGTAACACGGTCTGCTTGGCCTTGGGTCTTCCAGACGAGAGGGAGCGATGGTGGAGCAGGGGCAGTGGCAGCACCGCCGAACGAGGCAAAGGCGACGGTAAGGGCCCGCCGATTGTTGTCGGTGGCGAAGGGGGCAGCCTTGTCGTCGACAACGAGGGGAGGATGAAGGGATGGAAGATCTAGGCGATGAATGGAGGAAGAAGATGATAGGAATAAATCAAGGATAAATCAGGGATAAGAAAGGAATAAAATGGGAATAAAGGGGATAAATGGATAACTAGAATAAAAATTTAAAATAAAATAAAATAAAATTATAGAGAGAAGATAAATAACCCATATGGGTTTTGATGTCCCCATCACCTGGGACGCCCAGAACGGCCTCAAGAGCTTCCCTCAATGCAGCTTCTAGTAGCCCCGTGACATACGTCGTCTTCTCATTGGCCGCTGCCAGCTCTACTAGGACCTCCTCGACCCAGTTCTTGAGGTACCGAGATCACCCCTCCTGGTAGTTAATCTCCGTCGTAGCCTTCTCAGTACGGCGCTGACTCAAGACCCTCTCCTTGGATCAAGATGTCTCGAGGTCCTTGATGCGCCCATCAGCATGGGCCAGATCTCCACTGAGAACCCTATTGCTCTCCCTCATCTCATGGCCCTTCTCCATCAAGTCCTTCACGTCAGTCGCAAGCTTGACCAGCTTCTTCTCCTTCTCGGCCTCCTTCCTTGCGGTGCTGGTAAGGAAGTCCCGGAGCAGGAGCACGTCAGTCCCGATCTGCATCCAAGAAGAGGTCAGACTCTCTAAACATCCAACTGGAACATTAAAGGGGGTGCTAGATACTCACCGAGAAGAGCTGGGAGAGGATCCTAATCAGGGCTGTCAAGTAGTCCCTCCCTCCCCTCAAGCGGCGGTCCTGAGGTTGGGCTGTGTATTCCATCATCCTCTCTACTAAGACCTGATCATGGATGATAGAAGAGTTTATCGGAATCCCTGCCGGTGCATGATGGGGCTTTGAGGCCGGCTGCACTGAGGTGCCTTCAACCTATGAAGAAGTGGGCCGCGGGGCTGCTACAACCATCACAGCCACCGTCGGAACACTGGTAATCACGACTGTTGGAGGAGGTGGACACGCCGGTCACTCTTCCCTCTCCCATCGATGTCGACGACCTCTGGGGCAGGAATCTACTATCGAAGTGGTCACGGAGCCAATTCCACTGCCCTCTGCTCCAAGGTCAAAGTGGGCCTGGGCCCTTGGTCCATTTCTACACAAGCCCTCTTCGGTGCTGTGTCGTGGGCCCCAACCGAAGCGCTTCTCTTTCGGGCTGACTCCATCAAGCTGTCCACCAAGAACTTTATCCCTGAGAAAGGAAGAGATCAAAAGAGAATCAGCAAAAAAAAAGGGAGCGAAAAAGAAAGAAAGAGAGAGGTAAGGAGCCTCACCAATCTCTCGGATCGGACTAATCCCGACCTTGATCAAGTTCTGCTCCGAAAGCAGAACTTCGAGGGAGGGAAGCACATCATTAAGTAGTTGGGAGAAGGCCTCTCGATTGGCCAGCACAACCTGGGCATTTCGGTTCGAGGACCGGTCTGGCTCACTCCAGACCCAGTCAACATTCCCGACTGAGGCAAAAAAGAACAGGTTCTTCTACCCCTTGATGGACATAGGGAGGTTGAACCAGAGGCACTTATGCCGAGGAAAAAGGTACCACCACCCATCATCGGTGGAGAGGTGCTTCAGGGTGAACAACGCCCTGAACAATGAAAAACAGGCAACAAACCCATGGAAATGACAGAACACGATGAAGGCAAATATGACCCTGATGGTGTTAGGAGCCAACTGAGCCAGAACAAGGTGAAAGTGGCTAAGGAAGGAAAGGAAGAAAGGGTGGAGTGGAAAACGAAGACCACCGGCAAGGAAGTCTTCGTAGAAAGCAACCCGACCAGGGTCGCTCAAAGTAACCCGCTCCCCGGGTCCTGGGAGCGAGAGCTGGATAGAATCCGGGATCCCGAACAAATCCTGGATCATAGAAAGATCTTCTCCGGTCATCATCGAGGTGAAGCCGGAGGGATAGGAGGAAGCCTCTACCACTGGAGGGGTAGTAGCAAAGGCAGGAGGAAGAACAGGGACAGGAGAAGGAACCCTAGGGGCCCTAGGGCTTCCGATAACTATTCCACTAGGATGCAGTCGTGTCCGGACATCGAGAGGAACTTCATCCTTCGATGAGGAGGACGACGGAGTTCTTGGCCAGGAGGGACCGACCGGGAGGGACCAGCCTCGTTCGGGTTGGTGGAGAAACGAGGACATCGACCCGAAGGAGCCATTGGAAGAAGAAAGGTTCGAGAAGAAGGGAAAGGGGATAGAAAACCTAGAGAAGGGTCCGGTTCACCTAAAATAGGGGGAAGGATTTAAGTATGAGAAGAAGTAGGAGAAGAAGAGAAGATCGCAGGGCACTCACCTGACTATTTTGGTGAAGAAAGATGACCCAGGAGAAAAAGAAGGACCGCTACAATCGTTAGCAAGGTGCGAGAAAATCAAAAGACCTCGTTTCTAGAAAGTCCCCTCTCTTTTCAAAACCAATCGATAGCGGCCGTACAATCTCTTTTTCACCCCCGCCATTGGATGAGTGCCTCATGTGAAGGCACCTGGTGATGACACTTTGATTTGCTGAAACCCGCCTCGAGTCTGGCATGGTGCAATTATGGTCCGTCGAAATCGTGGAAATGGCACCTACTTATTGGACCTCGAGTGTCACATGCGAAGCAATGGCAATCATGGAAATAATTACACCAAATTTTTGTTCTCCCGTCATCTCTGCATTAACTCTGCACGTCCCAGCCACGGCGCATCGATGGGACTTGGGAGTGGGGGGCAAATGATATGGCAAAATCGCTGACATGGAGTACACCTCGGATCTAGCTGGCAGCCAGATAGGCAGATAGCTCCATATCAAGTTTCCTCTCAAGCTCATCCGCCAGGTGGCCCCACCGATGGTCGTTCCCACCTCGACCCGAGCTCGGCAAACCCACTCTTCCGCTAGGTGGCTACCCAAGGGTCGAGCCCATCTCGATCGGAGTCAAGCGCACCTCCGCTCCTCCGCCAGGTGGATCCCCAAGGGCCGAGCCCACCTCTGCCGGAGTTGAGTGCACCCCCACTCCTCCGCCAAGTGGCTCCCCAAGGGTCAAGCCCACCTTGATCGAAGTCAAGCGCACCTCCGCTCCTCCGCCAGGTCGCTCCCCACGGGTCAAGCCCACCTCGACCGGAGTCGAGCCCTCCTCCGCTCCTTTGCCAGGTGGCTCCCCAAGGGTGGAGCCCACCTCGGTCGAAGTCGAGCCCTCCTCTGCTCCTCCGCCAGGTGGCTCCCAAAGAGTCAAGCCCACCTTGGTTGGAGTCGAGCCCTCCTCCGCTCCTTTGCCAGGTGGCTCCCCAAGGGTCGAGCCCACCTCGGTCAAAGTCGAGCCCTCCTCCGCTCCTCCATCAGCTGGCTCCCCAAGGGTCGAACCCACCTCGACCGTGGTCGAGCCCTCCTCCACTCCTTCACAGGTGGCTCCCCAAGGGTCGCGCCCACCTCAGTCGAAGTTGAGCCCTCCTCTGCTCCTTCACTAGGTGGCTCCCCAAGGAGTCCACCTTGGCCGAAGTCGAGCCCTCCTCCGCTCCTTCGCCAGGTGGCTCCCCAAGGGTCGAGCCCACCTCGGCCGAAGTTGAGCATTCTCTTTGGAAGCATCAGGAAGGATGAAGGTGCCAACCCCAAGAATGCCATCAAGGCAGATGCATGCGGTGCGGTGCGCCCAATACGGCACCCCCAAATCTGTAATAGTGTGCACAACCTCATTTGCACCAATTTGGGAGAAGCACCCCAATCGATATATCAGATCCTATGGCCGACCACCTGAAACCCCCCGAAGGAGAAGGCCACATTCAGGGTCTCAGACCCGAGGACGGCTGTGCCCAGATCGAGATTTCGCCTAATTTCTCCCTTCATGACAACATGCCGGCCGAAGCATATTCACAACTTAACTCCTCACCATAAGAAGAAAAAATCTTGGAGAAATGGCCAACGGACGCCGTTGACCCCTAAACCCCCTAAAGAGGGCAAATCAAGGCACTAAAGTAATCGACGATCTACAAAGGCACCAACGAGCAAGAAAGAAGGTAAGCAACAGAAAGAGAGCAACACACGAAGTAGCGAGATGAGTGACTTGAAGGTAGGAGGCTCCCAAAGGACTCTCAAAGTGAGTCCCACGAGCACGGACACCGCAACTCAAGCACCGCTCCCCCCTCATTATCTTTTACTCAATCCTTTACTAAAAACTCCTCTAAGCATGTTGATCAAAGTGAGATCCGTCTTAGAGGATCTGTTTCGCTTTGCCATCCGCTGACTTGATCGTCGGAGTGCCCCCGTCGGGATCCCCGGCCTAGGTCTCTAACTTTGTTTTGCAAGTCCGAGAATACCATGATTCTAGAGTAAAGGGGAGACATCCAGCGCCACCTTATAGCTACAGGCCATGATAGTAAGGTCGGCAATAGTATGTATTAGATTAGAACCTTAATGGCTCTTTCACCCTTTCTAGTAAAAGGTGACTTAGTCATCTTTCCAAGAAAACAAGAGTTGTAGGTCGACAATGATTCAAAGTCATTAATCTCTAGGATTCCCTCTTTAGATAACATGTGCATCCTATTCTTGTTAATATGACTTAGCCTACAATTCTATTAGAGACATTTTTAAACTTAGAGCATTTATTGGACATGTACATTACATTCACATGCTATGATAAAATATAAATATTACTTTTCAATTGTCCATGCATTATCATAACACCATTCAAAATGATATCATAATAATTTTTTTTTATTGATAAATGATAATCATTTTTGGCCAAAAGGCCTATAAAGATCATATTCATCAAAAAACTAAGATAATAGTGATAATCACTTAAAGCAATGGCACTAGAATCAAAAACAAGCTTAAGTATTCATAAAGCTAGAACTGGAACAGATCTTCCATCTCCATCATTCAGAAATTTCTTGCCATTTTTGAATCTTCTGCTAACCTGAAATCCTTGTATTGAATTATAAATATTAATAAGGCTTCCGGTATCTAATACCCAGGTAATATTATCACAAATAGAAAAAATTATATGGTATTATCATATAATTACCTTGTCTAGTAGTGTCTTACTAATTTTTTTCTTCCTTGACCTGTTCAGGTCCAATAAGGCAATGTAAAGAGGACAATTCTTCTTCCAGTGCCCTTGCTTCTTACAGTAGAAGCATTCAGCTTGAGTCTGATCAGCTTTCAACTTCTTGGTCTAACCTCACATAGTCGTTAGAGTATTTTACACCTTTTTCTTATTCTTCTTCTTCCCTTTCTTAAAGGAATGATGCCCTATCGATCCTTCCAAAACATTCACCAGCCCCTTATGGAGCTAATGATCTTTCTCATAGGTCTATAGTAACCCTAACAGACCATGGTAGTTTACTATAGGCCTTAACATTCTATAACATCAAGAAAGTCAATATAGGATTTTGATAATGAATTAAGAATCACATCTTTTCTTAGTTATTCATGTAGGGGGAATCCAAGTTTGCCCAGGCACTCAATTAGTTCAATCATGTGCAATACATAATCTATGACCGAGGCCCTTTCCCTCATCCTTGTATTGAAAATGGTACAAAATATTTTATACCTTTCAACATCATCAGGAGTACCAAAGGATTCTTTTAACACTTGAAGTATGTCCTTTGACTGAGCATCCTCAAACTTGCAAATCAATTCGTCATTCATAGATGCCTGTATAATACAACATACCATGGTTCGATCATTGAGCTACTTCTAATAAGTATCTCGGACTGCACCACGAGCATTTTGAGTAGGCTCCTTAAGTGCCAAATCTGTTAACACATACAAAATCTGTTTGTGCTCCAAGATTATTTTTAGCTTTTGACACCAGTAATCAAAATTGGATCCCATAAATTTTTCATTATCTAGAAATGAACGGAGTGACAAAGTGATGGCCATATCAATCTAAAAGAAGAACAAGATCTAATTAATATGTAAATCATTTAATCCTAAAGACTTGGACTTTAGTCTAAAGGTTCTCCCACTATTTTTAATCAAATTGGTAGCTCTGCCTCCAGTTTAAGGAATTGCACCAATTTCTTAGTAGGGACTATAATCCAATAGACTGCACATGAGCTCGACTTTGATCGGCTCACCCATATGTATCTAAAGGTAGGTTCTTAACCAATTATTTCTTTTAAAAATTTCTAGTAATGATTTTATCCTAGGTACTAATCAGTAAACCTTTAAGCTACGACTAGAAGTCCTGGTTGGGTCTAACCATTAACAGATAAGATTAAGTACTTTAAGCCAACGATGCCGAAGCCCGACTTTGGATGGCCAACCTGACCATTATTTAGAAAGAAGGACTAAGCCATTATAATATGAATAATAATTTCAATAACTAGATGAGCACCAGGTCTTTAGACCTCCAATGATCATCTTAACTATTGGACTCATTATCACTCTGTTAATGGCAGGCCATAACTCAGTTATCTTCATAATATTGTCACTTAAAGGATCTAATAATTTTAGAGGATTTAATTAGAGAAAAGAGAATAAGACATGGACTAATCAATAATCCTCCCACTAACATTATCAAGGATCGAATCACATTAGTCCAAGGGCACCTAGATCAGTTAAACTGATCTTCCTTACTGGCATGGGTTAACTCGAATTGATGAGCTATCTAATCAAATTTTAATTGACCATATTGGCTAAGTAAGTAAGATCAATGGAAGGGTTTCGTATTAATCTCTTTTCTTATACACAAAACAAGTTGAACAAGTAAGAAGTAGCCCTAATTAGTGACCATGATCGAAATGCCATACTTACCTTAGACACCAATTAGTTCATTAGATTTGATTAGCCTAGCCTAAAGACTCGGGTCTAACCACTAAGTCATAATCAAGTCCATTTGTTATAATATGGACTTGATCAAACTATCACTATAGATTTGACCTAGAGAAAAACTTGATTTAATCCTAATCAACTTTTGGTTAGATTAAATCCAATTCTCTATTAGGTTTATATTATTCTAAATTTTAACCCTAGGTCTAACCCAATTATTTGATCTAATTCATGCTAACCCAAAGCCCATGATTTATGAAACATGATTCGATTCTTAATTTATAATTCTAAATCTAATCTTAGACCTCTTAATTCTAGCAATTAACCAAGATTAAATTTGCTAAATTTTAGATCTAAATAATTTATATGCATTACATATACATGATCTAAAAAATAGATCTAATTATTGAAATAATTTCAATAATTTTTCTTTGACCTCACTTGTTCATGGGACATAACCACAAGCGTCATCATTACATGCCATAAGAGACCCCATTAAATAGGAAGGGATGGCCTTTAAATCCTACTTTTCTCTAATGACTAAGCAGCCATGGTGATCAATCCAATCCAAAGTAGTTACTTGGATTAAGATTACATCTAATAGATAAAATTCTGTATCCACATGTCATGTTATGAAAAACTGCTCCAATACCACTATTGAAAAAAAATACCAAAGATTTCATGCATGAAATTTTTTTATTAATTTATAGTGGAAAAATATTTATTTTAAAATTATTTTAAATAAAATATATATTTAGAATAATTTTAATAAATCTTAAGCAGGATCGTAACATGATATGCAGTAGAAAATTAACTTAGCATGCATTGATCTACCCAATGCATGTAGTAGATCTAATCTACAAACAATATGAAATCAAATTTCATACCTTATCATGGATCGATGATCACCACTACTGATGGCATGTGGTAAGGGCTCTCTGCATCGCTTCACAGCTACACAGGATGTCTAGCCTCTACGAATCATCCAAATAAAGCTTCGATACGATCAACCTCCTGGACTGCTAGATCCATATGAAGGCCACTAGATGGCTAAAAATAAATTATTTCTTAGACTTTCTTGAGCCTATCAAGAAATTCAAAAAGAGGATGAGGAGGTATAGATCTATGATGAGAATTCTTCTAGGGTGCCGGGGATCATGCAGCATGCAGAATTGACTTTCAAAATAAAATTTCATAGCATGATACCCTAACATGTATGACATGTATAGAAAACCCTAATTCCCATGAACCCCTTGGGCAATTACAACTAATGAATCATCAAATAAAGTTAAGAAAAATACCTGGATCATTAAAATCCAACTTTTTCCACAAGGCTCACAAGCGCAAGCCCTCCAACAGTGATCCACATGAAACTCGGACCAAGGAAGAACTCCTTCAAGTTGCTTGGAGAAGTAGAACTCTTTCGGCAGCCTTTGATCTATTGACCACAGCAAGACACCTTGTCCTGCTGAAGGGCACTCAAGACACTATCCTAAACTACTGTAGGATCTAAGACTACCCTCCTCTAGGACCTGAAAGATTGTGCTCTGAAAGCCAATTGAAATATTGTAATTTTGATCCCAAAATCAATGAATTGACATTTTATAAAGGCATTATTTTCATCATTTGCTGTGTCTTTTTGATTTTATGATGAACCCCATAGATTAGGGCTGTGGTTCTAGGGTTATGATGAGATCATACCAGTGAGACCTAAAGCCTTAAAACCCTAATCTAAAATATTCCTGGTCGATGGGACATTGAGTTGGGGATCAATGTTTCCGGCAAGACCAGCACATCCTATATATGTTTTGTAATAAGGGTGACTGATCTCACAGTCACTTGTGTTTGACACTAATACTAGGATGTGAGTGTTCATTGGAGAATGAGTTCACTGAATTGATCCAGATTGAGAATATCTAATGGAACCTTATCTGTTTGTCAATAGATAATTCTCATAGTGGGAGTAGTGCATGTGGTCCTTTGACCTGAGACTACCATAGTACCTTATATACATGAATCCATACTTTGGTTCGCAGTCAATCATGACACTGAGTCATGCACGAGGTGATACTGGTTATGGTGGATTGTATATGAAGGTTGTGAGTAGGTCAACAAGGAATTGATCAGCCCTAGTAAGAGGGAATAGCATCCAGCTAATTTCAAATGATGGATTCAGGAAACCTTTGATCAAAGTATGAACATTAGAGTTATTTTCTAATGGTTCATTAATGAATCATCATTATAAAGATTGAGCTAGGGATGAATATGAAAATTGGATTTGACAAATATCCATATTCATAATCATATTCGGGATGCAAGTTGATCAAAGGACTGAATTGCCCGGTAACTCACCACTGAAGGGTATTTTGGTAATTCCACCAAAATTCCACATCTTCCGGGTAGACATGATACGTTGCTAGACGTCAATCTTGTCTTGTAGGTATATGATTGAGTCATGGTAATTCAAATCAGTCAATTTGAATTAGATTCTAATTGACCGAGTCGAGCTAGTTTGAGTTGACCTAAATCGGCTTAGTTGAGATCTAACCGAATTAAGTCAAATAGCACTCGGACCTACTGCTGGCTAGGTGTGGAACCCAATGGGTCACACACAAAAGAAAATTGATGAAGGATTTAATTTGGAATTAAATCATGTTTGCAGGATAAACACACTAGCATGTGTTGCAGACCAAATTTCTATTCGAATCAGATTCGAATTTGGTTCCGAATTGGGCTTAATTGGGTTCTAATTGAACCAGATTAAGGTCCAATTTAATTTTTAGGACATTGGGCTAACCCATGGCTGAACCCAAGTGAATTTAATTCACTGAGACCCTCTCTCCAAGCCGCCCCCTCCCTTCTCTCACCCGCGCGCGCCAAGAAAGAAAGTCCACGCGCGTGGACTTCTCTTAAAACGCGTGAGAAGAAAAAACGTCGGAGAAATTCTGAAGAGGAGCATTTCAGATCCTTGTCTGGCGCCCTTGGATCTGGATCTGATGGCCAGAAAAATTTAAGAAAAAGATCCGTCGCTTTTCGGTCGCAAATCCGTCTCCAAAAGTCGCGATCCTTCCTAAAGTTTTTCCGAGAGTTCTCCTCGTCGGAAAAACGAAAATCAAATCGGAGAATAGTGATTTTTGGTTGAGGGGACGCGTGAGGAATGAGGGATCGTGATCCCTGGGGTTTCAGAGGGTTGCGTTATTTCGAGATGACACCCCTCTGAGATCTATAAATAGGGTTGGGGTTCTCGGGGGTTTTCACGTAACATAGTTCAGAGATCCAATTCCCTCACTTCCTCTCCAGAATACTCCTTCCTCTTGTTCTTGTTGGGTATTGTTTCCCTTACAGAGGTATCCTCTGTCGAAACTCTGACCCTAAACAAGAATAAGAAGAAGGTCTTGAACGGTAAAGGAAAGAACAGGGAAAGGATCTTTTCTTCTTTTCTTTCTTGAATTAAGACTTTGACTGTCTTAATTTTTTCTTCCAATTCAATTCAAGAAAAGGGATTCAAGAAAGGGAATTCTTGAAGAAAATTCAAGAAGAGGAAAGAAGGAAGAAAAGGAAATTTTCAAGAAAGAAAATTTCAGCCTGAAGGTCCAAGAATTGAATTCTTGAAAAAGAATTCAAGAAGAGGAACCAAGAAATAGAAATTTTGTCTTCATTGTTTTTCTGTGTGGATCACCATTGGAGGGTGAACATTTGGGCACCTGGTGGAGATTCAGAGTTTGGATTTTGCGATACAGGTTAGTATCTTAATTTGAGATTAAATCTTATATAAACATCTTATATGTTTTAATTCTTTTAAGGAGATTTTGGGTTGAAGGTTTGGTGAAGATTTCATTAAGATAAAAATTTTGAAATCTATGATTCCGCCTTGCCACCGAACCCTACAGTGGTATCAGAGCCTCCTTATAAAGATTAAAATATATATTCTGAATTTTAGATGCATTTTTATAAAAGTAAGATGAGATGTAATATATGTTTGTTATAATGTCACCAATTAGGGTTTTCACTCAAACCCTAATTGTTGTAGAGATATGCATAGAGATCTAGTCATCATACTGAAATAAGGTTGCCCTGGCATAATGGTGGATCCATTATGTGGTAAATGGTTGTCCTAGTATGATGACACACTAATCACATTTTTGTGTTAATTATGCATATATGTTTGAAGTATGCCACTAATTAAGGTTTTCACTTAAACCTTAATTTGCATAGAGATATGTTTAGCCTTCTAGTCATCATACTGAAATAAGGTTGCCCTGGCATAATGGTGGATCCATTATGTGGTAAATGGTTGTCCTAGTATGATGGCACACTATGGCACATATTTGCTAGAATGTGCTTTGTTTTAATAAACCCCTCTTTAACAACATATTAAGTTGTAGTGTCATATACCAAAAGCAAAAATAATCAATATGATTAGTTTATCATTCGGTGTCTAGGAAAAGTGGTTCATGATCGGTAAAGAGGACGTGGTTTTTAATTGGTTCCGTTGACTGACCTGGCCAATTCTTATTGGTGTCTAAGGAAAGCAACGGGGGGACTCCCACCACTCTCCCACTTGCCTGGCCGGTATGATTAACTTAATTATTGATTAATATGCTCAGTGTAATATTCACTACATATGGCTTTCCTTCATGCCAAGTCATTATTATGTTATGATCCATATTAGGTTTGTTGTGTACACACAAGGCCTTTTCTTTATGGTGACTAACATAATTTTTTCTTGGTACATTTGATGCTTATGGAATGATTTAATATAATACTTTGTTGTGTACACACAAGGGTATTATGATTAATATCATGACTATATAGCAATGAAGGGTCTGACTTAACTAAAATATTATAGTTTGTTGTGTACACACAAGACTATTAATATTTTAGAGGTCAAGATAAGTTGAGAATTGTATGAATTACAATTGGAAAGAGTTTTTCCTACCTTTGAACTTATATAAGATTTGTTGTGTACACACAAGGTCTCTTATAAGGAATTAGGATCTCAACCCCACTAAGAGAACCAATTAGGGTTTTCTCGATCATCACATTGAGGGTTATGATGCTTGATAAAATAGTGGGAGACATAATTAAGTTAAAGTCCTAATTTAATTATGTTTTGTCAACATTGATTGTCTGCTTATGTAATGTTGTTTGTTAATGTAGATTAAATGGCCTCTTCACTCTCACTCCGTAGCATTCTTGATGCAAATAAATTGACTGGACCAAACTATGTTGATTGGTTGAGAAACCTGAAGATAGTACTCAGCCAAGAAAGAATTTCTTATATTCTTGATACCCCAACCTTGGAACCATTAGGGGAAGATGCCTCGCAAGAGGATAAGACCACATATAACACGTGGCAAAATGACTCACTTACTGTCAAGTGTATAATGCTTGCCTCTATGACCAATGAGTTACAGAGGCAACATGATAGCATGGACACAAACTCCATATTGCTCAATTTAAAAGAACTTTATGGAGAACATAGTCGAACTGCAAGATATGAAATATCTAAGCAGTTATTCCGTGCAAGGATGACAGAAGGTATATCCGTACAAGACCATGTATTAAAGGTTATTGACCTAATCACCCGATTGGGTCAATTGGGTTTTGTTATGGATGGGGAGTTGAATCAGGATTTAATCCTGCAGTCACTCCCAGAGTCATTTTCACAGTTTGTTCTTAATTATCATATGAACAAACTTAACACTTCCTTGCCTGAGCTGTTGAATATGTTAAAAATAGCAGAGAGCCATTTAAAGAAAAATAAGGCTCCACTTCTTCTTGTGGATGGTGTAAACAAGAAGAAAATAGGCAAAAAGGGTTCCAAGAGGAGGTTAAACCCAAAAGGGGGCATCAAGAAAAAGAAAGGAAAGAAGGCCTCCGGACAAATGACCTGCTTTCATTGTGGCAAGCCGGGTCACTGGAAAAGAAACTGCAAGGTTTACCTTGCAAGTCTGAAGCCCGGTGCTAGTAATGCACCAACAGGTATGTATGAGATACATGCAATTTTGTCATTAGACACTTCTAATTCAAACTCTTGGGTATTGGATACTGCTTGTGGTCATCATATCTGCAAATCATTGCAGGGACTACAGAACATTAGAGTTTTGAAGGAAGGTGACTTCGAGCTCTACGGTGCTGGAGGAGATTCCATCCAAGCAGAAGCTGTAGGGACTTATATGTTGAAGCTGCCTTCTGGGAAGATTTTAGAGTTAAAGAATTGTTATTTTATGCCTAGAATCATTAGAAACATCATATCTGTATCCTTGTTACTTAAACAAGGATATATTATGAATGTAATGAGCAGTGGCTGCTCAATCAGTTTTTCTAATGAAATAATATTTAATGGCATATTTTGCAATGGTCTCTTAACTTTATCTTCTGATGATAATATACTACATGTTAGTAATAAACGAAAAAGAGATGAAGTAAACAATACTTTACTTTGGCACTGTCGTCTTGGACATATTAGTGAGCAGAGGATTAACAAGTTATACAAGGAAAAATTCCTTAATCCTTATGACTATGAATCATTAGGAACTTGTGAATCATGTCTCATGGGTAAAATGACCAAGACTCCATTTAGTGGACATAATGAAAGGACAACAGAGTTATTAGGACTCATACACACTGATGTATGTGGACCTATGACAACTCAGGCCAAGGGTGGATACTCATATTTCATCACATTCACTGATGACTTTTCAAGGTACGGATTTGTGTATCTAATGAAACATAAGTCCGAAGCTTTTGAAAAATTTTTAGAGTATCAAAGTATGGTAGAGAAACAAACGGGGAAAAGTATTAAGATCCTTCGATCAGATAGAGGAGGTGAATACTTATCCACCGAGTTTCTTGATCACCTTAAACAAAAGGAAATCATCTCTGAATGGACTCCTCCTTACACACCACAATTAAATGGTGTTGCTGAAAGGAGAAATCGTACTTTATTAGATATGGTACGGTCCATGATGTGCTTCACAGACTTACCTGTTTCTTTCTGGGGATATGCCTTGGAAACAGCGGCTAATATTTTGAATAGAGTACCATCCAAATCTGTATCTGGCATTCCATATGAGTTATGGAGGGGAAGGAAACCCAATCTTAAGCACCTTAAGATATGGGGATGTCCAGCTTATGTCAAAAGAAATTTTGGACAAAAGCTTGATGCTAGAGCAGAAAAATGTCTATTTGTTGGATATCCCAAAATAGTATAGGATATCTATTCTACCACCCTACTGAACAAAAGATTTTAGTCAGTAGGCATGCCATTTTTATGGAAAAGGAATTCATCCTACAAAAGGGCAGTGGGAGAAATATTGAACTTGAAGAAGTTCAACAAATAGATACATCTCAACAAAATCATAACATAGTTAGTATAGAACCTGAACACACCACTCCTATCCGTAAGTCTGATAGAGTGCGACATGCACCTGAAAGGTATGGGTTCATTATTGAAAATAATGAAGCCCGAATCATTGATAATGATGAGCCTCTAACATATACGGATGCTGTCATAAGTAGTGACTCAGACAAATGGCTGGAAGCCATGAGATCCGAAATGGACTCCATGTATGTCAACCAAGTCTGGACTTTGGTTGATGCACCAGAGAGTGTTAACCCTATTGGATGCAAATGGGTCTATAAGAAAAAGATTGGGACAGATGGCCAAGTTGAAACTTATAAAGCCAGATTAGTGGCTAAGGGTTTCAGACAAAAACAAGGAATAGATTATGATGAAACATTTTCTCCTGTTGCCATGCTCAAATCTATTCGGATCATGCTTGCTATAGCAGCATATCATGATTATGAAATCTGGCAGATGGATGTGAAGACTGCATTCCTCAATGGTTTCCTTGAGGAAGAGGTTTATATGTCACAGCCAGAAGGTTTTATCTTGGAGACTAAACCTAATCAGGTATGTAGGCTAAAGAAATCTATTTATGGATTAAAGCAAGCATCTAGGAGTTGGAACATCCGATTTGATAAGACAGTCAAAGAATTTGACTTTATCAAAAATGAGGATGAACCTTGTGTGTACAAGAAGACTAGTGGGAGTGCCATAGTTTTCTTGGTTCTGTATGTAGATGACATACTCCTCATTGGGAATGATATCCCAATGTTACAATCAGTCAAGGTATGGTTATCTAAACAGTTTTCCATGAAAGACTTGGGAGAAGCATCATATATACTAGGCATCAAGATCTATAGAGATAGATCTAGGAGGATGCTAGGTTTATCCCAGTCTAGGTACATTGACCAAGTGCTAAAAAGATTTAGCATGGAGGAAAGTAAAAGAGGTTACTTACCTATTGGTCATGGCATACATCTTTCTAAGAAGATGTCTCCTAAGACACCTGAAGAAAGAAATAGAATGAATTCGGTACCTTATGCTTCGGCAGTAGGGTCTATTATGTATGCTATGTTATGTACTAGGCCTGATGTGGCATATGCCTTAGGTATAGCCAGCAGGTTTCAGGCTGATCCAGGAGAGGATCATTGGAAGGCTGTGAAAAATATTCTTAAGTACTTAAGAAGAACTAAGGATATTTTTCTAATATACGGAGGATCTGATCTTAAACTAGAAGCTTATTCAGATTCTAGTTTTCAATCAGATCCAGATGACAGCAAATCTATATCTGGGTATGTTTTTACCCTTAATGGAGGAGCTGTAAGTTGGAAAAGTTCTAAACAGCAAACTGTAGCTGACTCAACAACTGAGGCAAAGTACATTGCTGTTAGTGAAGCTGCCAAGGAAGCTGTCTGGATGAAGAAGTTCATATCAGAGTTGGGCGTAGTTCCTGAGATTGAAGGTCCAGTATCACTTTACTGTGATAATACGGGGGCTGTTGCTCAAGCAAAGGAACCAAGAGCTCATCACAAATCAAAGCACATTCTGAGATGCTTCCATCTCGTTCAAGAGATTGTCGAAAGACAAGAAGTCTGCATTAAAAGGGTAGAAACGAAGAACAACATAGCAGACCCGTTCACTAAGGCTCTATCACAGCGAGAGTTTGATCGCCACCTTGATTGTATGGGGTTAAGATTTAAAGGCGATTGGCTTTAGTGCAAGTGGGAGATTGAAAGATTGTGCCCTGAAAGCCAATTGAAATATTGTAATTTTGATCCCAAAATCAATGAATTGACATTTTATAAAGGCATTATTTTCATCATTTGCTGTGTCTTTTTGATTTTATGATGAACCCCATAGATTAGGGCTGTGGTTCTAGGGTTATGATGAGATCATACCAGTGAGACCTAAAGCCTTAAAATCCTAATCTAAAATATTCCTGGTCGATGGGACATTGAGTTGGGGATCAATGTTTTCGGCAAGACCAGCACATCCTATATATGTTTTGTAATAAGGGTGACTGATCTCACAGTCACTTGTGTTTGACACTAATACTAGGATGTGAGTGTTCATTGGAGAATGAGTTCACTGAATTGATCCAGATTGAGAATATCTAATGGAACCTTATCTGTTTGTCAATAGATAATTCTCATAGTGGGAGTAGTGCATGTGGTCCTTTGACCTGAGACTACCATAGTACCTTATATACATGAATCCATACTTTGGTTCGCAGTCAATCATGACACTGAGTCATGCACGAGGTGATACTGGTTATGGTGGATTGTATATGAAGGTTGTGAGTAGGTCAACAAGGAATTGATCAGCCCTAGTAAGAGGGAATAGCATCCAGCTAATTTCAAATGATGGATTCAGGAAACCTTTGATCAAAGTATGAACATTAGAGTTATTTTCTAATGGTTCATTAATGAATCATCATTATAAAGATTGAGCTAGGGATGAATATGAAAATTGGATTTGACAAATATCCATATTCATAATCATATTCGGGATGCAAGTTGATCAAAGGACTGAATTGCCCAGTAACTCACCACTGAAGGGTATTTTGGTAATTCCACCAAAATTCCACATCTTCCGGGTAGACATGATACGTTGCTAGACGTCAATCTTGTCTTGTAGGTATATGATTGAGTCATGGTAATTCAAATCAGTCAATTTGAATTAGATTCTAATTGACCGAGTCGAGCTAGTTTGAGTTGACCTAAATCGGCTTAGTTGAGATCTAACCGAATTAAGTCAAATAGCACTCGGACCTACTGCTGGCTAGGTGTGGAACCCAATGGGTCACACACAAAAGAAAATTGATGAAGGATTTAATTTGGAATTAAATCATGTTTGCAGGATAAACACACTAGCATGT
The DNA here is from genome assembly GCA_021397845.1 of Areca catechu. Classification (NCBI taxonomy): domain Eukaryota; kingdom Viridiplantae; phylum Streptophyta; class Magnoliopsida; order Arecales; family Arecaceae; genus Areca; species Areca catechu. The sequence continues at coordinate 117,786,992 of CM038040.1, read as the reverse complement.
GTTGCAGACCAAATTTCTATTCGAATCAGATTCGAATTTGGTTCCGAATTGGGCTTAATTGGGTTCTAATTGAACCAGATTAAGGTCCAATTTAATTTTTAGGACATTGGGCTAACCCATGGCTGAATCCAAGTGAATTTAATTCACTGAGACCCTCTCTCCAAGCCGCCCCCTCCCTTCTCTCACCCGCGCGCGCCAAGAAAGAAAGTCCACGCGCGTGGACTTCTCTTAAAACGCGTGAGAAGAAAAAACGTCGGAGAAATTCTGAAGAGGAGCATTTCAGATCCTTGTCTGGCGCCCTTGGATCTGGATCTGATGGCCAGAAAAATTTAAGAAAAAGATCCATCGCTTTTCGGTCGCAAATCCGTCTCCAAAAGTCGCGATCCTTCCTAAAGTTTTTCCGAGAGTTCTCCTCGTCGGAAAAACGAAAATCAAATCGGAGAATCGTGATTTTTGGTTGAGGGGACGCGTGAGGAATGAGGGATCGTGATCCCTGGGGTTTCAGAGGGTTGCGTTGTTTCGAGATGACACCCCTCTGAGATCTATAAATAGGGTTGGGGTTCTCGGGGGTTTTCACGTAACATAGTTCAGAGATCCAATTCCCTCACTTCCTCTCCAGAATACTCCTTCCTCTTATTCTTGTTGGGTATTGTTTCCCTTACAGAGGTATCCTCTGTCGAAACTCTGACCCTAAACAAGAATAAGAAGAAGGTCTTGAACGGTAAAGGAAAGAACAGGGAAAGGATCTTTTCTTCTTTTCTTTCTTGAATTAAGACTTTGACTGTCTTAATTTTTTCTTCCAATTCAATTCAAGAAAAGGGATTCAAGAAAGGGAATTCTTGAAGAAAATTCAAGAAGAAGAAAGAAGGAAGAAAAGGAAATTTTCAAGAAAGAAAATTTCAGCCTGAAGGTCCAAGAATTGAATTCTTGAAAAAGAATTCAAGAAGAGGAACCAAGAAATAGAAATTTTGTCTTCATTGTTTTTCTGTGTGGATCACCATTGGAGGGTGAACATTTGGGCACCTGGTGGAGATTCAGAGTTTGGATTTTGCGATACAGGTTAGTATCTTAATTTGAGATTAAATCTTATATAAACATCTTATATGTTTTAATTCTTTTAAGGAGATTTTGGGTTGAAGGTTTGGTGAAGATTTCATTAAGATAAAAATTTTGAAATCTATGATTCCGCCTTGCCACCGAACCCTACAGGACCCTCCAAGCTTATGTCCTAAAACCAAGCCTTGACCTAGTGTAGAAGAACTTGTCTTAACAAGACAAGTCTTGTCCTAAAACGAGGGAGGGAGAAAGTGGAAGAACACTCTTAACTCTCGAAAAAATAAAACACTCAGACTCTTAGAAGATCGAAGTTGGTAGTCCTTTCTCATTTCACCATACCCCCTATTTATAATCTTAGATGGGGCATGAAATGCATTTCGACAACACTTATCAGATATGAAACATCATATCTGATAAGACTCTTCGGGAATGGAGAGTCATATCTATGTTCTTTCACTTACCAGATCAATCCCCATCGCGCCATGTGTCAAATACCAGTTTCTGGGATAGGGAGATGCCTTTTCTAATCCGAAGTAATGCGAGGCTTGAAGAGTTTCATAGGCAGAAGGACTCTGCCTTCTGTTGTGCGCGTGCATATGAAGAGGCGCGACTCTTCATGTGCGCGCCACCTTTCACACCTCTTCAAGCCATCCCTTTAAACTTTAAACTGGCTATTAGACTTCTTAAGACCATGGGGATAAAATGGAGAGGCACCTTCTAGATGAAACTCTTAGAGTCTCATCTGCAGAAGGACTCTTAGTCCTTCTGCGCGGCACCTATTCTCCCGGGTGCGCCAAAGGGCGCCAATAATCTTTCCCTTTCCATTTAGTCCACCCAAAGCATCAAATTGACTTGGTCAAACATATGCAATATGGGTGTCATTATAAAGGGCATCAAATATGCTTTCTAACCATATCTTTTATTTTCAAATCAGAGGTCTGCAGACCCTTCTATGCCCTTTTGAAGTTAAGGTATCATTTAGGTACAAAGAGCCCCATGCCATTGGGACTCTTCATATATGGCACCTAAAATGCCCTTAAGTCCAAATTAAAATCAGATCAAGCTCTGATTTGGCTAGCTCCACTTAGGACTCAACCTAATTTAGGTTTCCTATAATTAGGTTAGCTCAATTAGCTAGCAACCAGACCCAATCCAATTAGGTTAGGAATTAGGTTAGCCTATATATACTAGTATGCAATCTGGCTAACCAATTAGGATCCTATGACCCTAATTAAATCATGAATGACTTCCTTGGCCAAGTCTCTATTGTGTGTAATCCATTGGGTTCCACATCTAGCCAGCAGTAGGTTTAGGTTTGAGCCGATTCGTTCCGATTGAACCCGATTGACTTAATTAGGTCAAATTAGCTCACCTAATTGTCCAATTCGAATCACACATTGAATTGACTCATGAAACCAAACTAATTGGTTCATGAAAACCTACAAGACAAGATTAACATCTAGCAACGTGTCATGCCTACCCAGAAGATGAGGAATTTAGTAGAAAATACTAAAATACCCTTCAGTAGAAAGTTACCGTGCAATTTAATCTTTCGATCTCCCATTATCCCGATTAAGTGATAGGTATGGATAGATGCAAACCCTAACACTTCATCATATCGAATCTCAGCTCGATCATGAGGACTCAGTTGATGACTGATAGATTCCACTAATCTCATCCTGCTTTGATCAAAGGCTCCTTGAGTCACTCATCGAAGAAATTGCATGGGATAACAATTCCTCTTACTAGGAATGATCGACTCCTTGTTGGTCCACTCACATCCTTCGTACACCTTCCACCATACCCAGAACACCCTGTACATGCCATAATGGCATGAATGAGTATGAACCAAAGTATGGCTTATGGTGTGGGCACCAGGATCTGGTAGAGGCTCCTCAACCCTCTGTGGATCTCAGATTAGGGTTCCCCTTTCTATGAGTCCTGTAATAAGGCCTTGAGCCCAAAAACATTATTATAATTTCTTGTCAAAGTTGTTTAGTCCTGTACCTTGGCCAATTTGGGTCAAGTTAGGTCTTGAGTCCTGTATTTATTCGAGTCTGAGTTTGGTCTAGGCCCAAGCCCAATTGAAGTCACTCTGGTTTTCTTCACCAACTCAAGTTCTGGTGGGCCAACCCACCCCTTCTACTTGGGATAATGCCAACTCAGGTGCCTCCTCAGCTACCTACGTGGCGCCACATCAGCTGCCACTTGGGCATCCAAGAAGGGAAACAAAGTGGCCTCTTCTTGCTTTCCACACGCCTTGGACAACATCCCCCTTTTCCCTCCCCCACATCATGCCTTGTTCCATCTAAAGAGGGCGTTGAAGATCCTTGAGGGAACCAAGCCTCAAAGCAAGCCTCCTCCCAAGTTTTCTTCCCAAAGTGATCTTGCAAGGAAGGAAGGTCAAAAGACACACTCCCCTCTTCAAGCCCTCAACCATGCAACGCCCCATGGAGTTCTCCCTTGGTCGGCCAAGAATCATTCCTAGAAGATGGCGTGAAGAGCCCAAGGGAACACATCCCTCCAAGCAAGCCATGCCCCACTCCTCTTCCCAAATTAAGCATGCTAAGGAAGGAAGTCAAGGGACCAATCCCCCCCCCTCCAAGCCTTTGCTCATGCCACGCCCAACTCCAAATATTTGGTCGGCCAAAGAAATAGAGATGTGGAAAATTTTTGGCTTCACCATGAGATTTGTATTTTGAATTTCAAAAGGGCCTTAGGTGCCTATTTAAAGGACCCAATCCCTCCCTTTGTAGAACTAATGAATGAATGAATGAATGAATGAAAATTTGAGTGAATGAGTTTGAGTTTCTTCCACCCTCCAACCCTTGTCTCTTAGGCTAGGTCCGAGTGGAATTGCCTTCGTCCCCAGGGATGTCGAGTGGTGCGAGGCCACCTATCCATCGCCCCAGAGCGGCGCGAATCCTTCGTCCTCCAGGACGTCGCATGGTGTGAGGCCACATTCCTTCGTCCTCCAGGACGTCGCGGGGTACGAGGCCCCAAGTTATCTCCAACTTCGACTTCGGAATCCAGTCGGATGCCGGGCTCGAAGCCCCTTCCCAACTCCAGTTCAATTCCTTTTCGTACATCTCCATATTCCACTAACCTCTCTTTTGTTTGCTTACAGGTCCTCCCTGGCATCTCGAGCATTGGAGACAGTTAACTTTGCCATCGTGACCTCCATACCCAAAGCCAGAGCTCCCACGGGTTCGACTGCTCGGGCATCCAGGCCGCATCCGCCGAGTTGAGCGATCTCTACACCGGGCGCTTCAGAAGTTTGAGGTTTGCCTTCTTTATATCTCCTAAGTAGATATTGTAGGTCGAGCTAGTCCTACCGGGGTTTCTTAATCCCGGGGTCCTGTTCTTGTTCTTACTTTTAGGGCTTTGAACTGCTAGCGTAAGCTTCCCTTACTGCTCTTCATATTTCTTATCTTTGCTTGTGATCAAGAATCGAAACCCTAAACAACGAAGAAGAACAACAAGAAACATAACAAAAAAAAATCATCAACCCTAAAACAAAAAAAAACAAAAAAAAAATTCCTTGCATCATAAGCATCCATATTGCCATCCCAGCATCCCTAGCCCTAACCCCCTTGCCTCTCCACATCAGCTTAGTGTGCACAAGGAACCATGGTGACCTCAGGTCTAAAGATCACATGCACAACTTCTACTCTAGAATCTATCTTTTGACAAGTAGTAAGACTTCCATAAGATAATTCCAGTGTGGATCAATCCAGTATACTCATCCCTAATGAGCACCCTTATCCTAGTATTAGTATCTCTACACAAGTGATTGTGAGATCAACCACCCTCATCAACTGAGCATACATAGGATAAGCTAGTCTTTTCGGATTCATCGATCCTCGAATCGATGGTCCAATGACTAGGAACATTCTAGATTAGGGTTTATAGGAATTAGATCTCACTGTTATGTACTCCATCATAACCCTAACTCCATTTCCCTACTCTATGGGGTTCATCATAATCAATAAAAATATATGACACAGTAGTATATGATGAATCAAATGCCTTTATTAATATAAAATATATCATACATGAGCTAGAAGTTTACAAAAAGGGCCTTATAGTGATTGGCTCTTAGGGCATTTTTTCTATCAAACTCCCACTTGCACTAAAGCCAATCGTCCTTGTATTTTATGCCCATACAATCTAAGTAATGATCTAACAGCTACTTGGCTAAAGCTTTAGTGAATGAATCTGCTATATTATTCTTTATGTCAACTCATTCAATGATGACATCTTGTCTTTCAACAATCTCTCGAATGAGGTGGAACCGTCTTAGAATGTGCTTGGACTTGTGATGAGACCTTGGTTCCTTAGCTTGTGCAACAGCCTCAGTGTTATCATAGTATAATGCCAATGGCTGTTAAATATCTAGAACCATGCCCAATTCCATGATGAATTTCTTTATCCAAATAGCTTCCTTTGTGGCTTTACTAGCAGCTATGTACTCTGACTCAGTGACTGAGTCAGCTACTATTGGCTGCTTTGTACTTTTCTAACTCACTGCACCACCATTCAAGATGAAGACATACCTTGATATGGATTTGTTATCATCTGGATCTGATTGAAAACTAGAATTTGTATATTCTTGAAGTTTCAACTCAGATCCTTTATATACTAGAAAAATATCTTTAGTCCTTCTCAGGTACTTAAAAATATTTTTTACAGCTCTCCAATGATCCTCTCCTAGATCTGCCTGAAACCTGCTCACTATGCCCAAGGCATAAGCAACATCAGGCCTGGTACATAACATGGCATACATAATAGATCCTACAACTGAAGCATAAGGAATCATAGCCATCCTCTTTCTTTCTTCTGATATCTTAGGAGACATTTTCGTAGAGAGATGTGCCTTGACTTATAGGTATGTAACCTTTCTTACTTCCATCCATGTTGAATCTCTTCAACACTAAGTCAATGTACCTGGATTGGGATAAGCCCAGCATCCTCTTGGATCTATCTTTATAGATCCTTATACCCAGTATATAGGATGCTTCACCCAAATCCTTCATGGAGAACTTAGATGATAGCCAAGTTTTTACCGACTGCAACATTGGGATATCATTCCCATTGATCGGTATGTCATCCACATATAACACCAAGAAAATAAGTGCACTCCCACTTGTCTTCTTGTACAGACATGGTTCATCCACATTTTTGAAAAAACCAAATCCTTTGATTGTTTCATCAAAACGGATGTTCCAAATCCTCGATGCTTGCTTAAGTCCATAAATGGACTTCTTTAATTTGCATACCTGGTTTGGTCTCCCACTTAAGACAAAACCTTCTGGCTATGACATGTAGACTTCTTCCTTAAGGTTTCCATTGAGGAAAGCAGTCTTTACATCCATTTACTAGATCTCATAGTCATGGTATGCTGCTATTGCAAGCAGTATCCGAATGGACTTGAGCATGGCTACTGGAGAAAAAGTTTCATCATAGTCTATACCATGTTTTTATCCGAAACCTTTTTCTACCAGTCTAGCCTTGTAGGTCTCAACTTGACCATCTGCTCCAATCTTCTTCTTGAAGATCCATTTACACCAAATTGGGTTAATTCCTTCATGTGGATCTACTAGAGTCCAAACCTGATTGGAATACATGGAGTCCATTTCAGATTTCATGGCACCAAGCCATTTGTCTGAGTCTTTACTCTCGACAGCTTCCGAATAGTTTACAAGATCATCATCCTGTATGATACTGGCTTCATTGTCATCCCCGATGACAAAGCCATATCTGAGAGGTACTCCCCGCACCCTCTCTGACCTTTAAAGAGGAGGCGTGTATTGTGGTTGTTCTTGATCTACAAGAATCTCTGGTTGAGGATCTTCACTTGAAGGCTCATTGGTTTGTTGGTTCTATTCTTTACATAACTCAAGTGAAGAACCACTACATCCTTCTTGGATAAACTCTTGTTCCAAGAATGTAGCATGCCTACTGACAATTATCTTTTGTTCAGTAGCATTATAAAAGAGGTATCCTATACCTACTTTTGGGTAACCAACAAATCTACACTTGTCAGCTTTAGCACTTAACTTAAGTCCAAAATTATTCTTGACATAAGCATGGCAACCCCAAATCTTCAAGTACTTAAGACTTTGTCTTTTGCCATTCCATAACTCATATGGAGTGCTACTTACTGATTTAGATGGAACCCTATTTAATATATGTGCAGCAGTCTCCAGGGCATGTCCCCAAAAGGAAATGGGAAGATCTGTGAAGCTCATCATGGACCTCACCATATCCAATAATGTATGATTTTTCCTTTCTTCCACTCCATTTAACTGGGGTGTATAAGGAGGGGTCCATTCAGAAATAATGCCTTTGTCCTTTAGATGGTTTAGAAACTCACTAAACAAGCATTCCCCTCCTCAATCAGACCGAAGAGCTTTAATACTAAGTCCAGTTTGTTTTTCAACCATACTCTGATATTCTTTAAACTTATTAAAGGCTTCAAACTTGTGTTTCATAAGATACACATGATCGTACCTTGATAAATCATCAATAAAAGTGATGAAATAAGAATATCCTCCTCTGGCCTGAGTCGACATAGGTCTACATACATCAGTATGTACTAGACCTAACAATTCAGTTGCCCTCTCTCCATGTCCAGTGAATGGAGACTTGGTCATTTTTCCTTTGAGACAAGATTCACAAGTTCTTAATGATTGGAAATCATCAAAGTCAAAGTAATTATCTTGACTAACTTATTTATTCTTGACTACTGATATGACCCAATCGACAGTGCCAGAGATATGTGACATTGTCATTATCTCTTTTTCTCTTCTTATCATCAATAAGAAAAATATTATCATTGAGTTGCAAAGTTAGAAGACCATTTACAAAAGATCCATGTCCAAATATTTTATTATTATGAAGAATAGAGCAGCCGCTACTCTCTACATTTATTTCATATCCCTGTTGTAATAACAAGGATATAGAAATATGTTTTTAATAATATCTGGTACATAGAAGCTTTCTTCTAACTTTATTACATCACCCAAAGGTAATAAAAGAAGATGGGTACCCGCAGCTTCAGCATGTATGGCTTCACCACTGGCCCCATGCAGCTTAAAGTCACCCTTCTTCAATCTTCTAATTCTATGGAGTCCCTGCAATGAATTGCATATATGAGATCCATATGCGGTATCCAATACCCATGAATTAGAAGTGGAAGCACTCAATGATAAATTAGTTTGTATCATATACAAACCTTTAGATGCTCCACTTGCATCTTGCTTCACACTTGCAAGGTAAACCTTGTAGTTCTTTTTCCAATGCCCAGTCTTGCCGCAATGGAAACAGGCTCCATCAGCCCCTTAGCTTTCTTCTTCTTCTTCTGGATGCTTTTCCTAGGGTTGAATCTTTTTTTTATACCCTTCTTCATTGCTTGCTCTGGTAATGAAATGTTCAGTTTGTTCATATGATAGTTGAGAATAAACTGAAAGAAGGAATCAGGGAGTGATTGCAGGATTAAGTCCTGATTGAGTTCACCATCTATAACAAACCCTAATTGACCCAATCAAGTGATCAAGTCAATCATTTTCAGCACATGGGTTTGCACAGGTGAACCCTCACTCATCTGAGCATGAAACAACTACTTCGATATCTCGAATCGAGTAGCCCTACTTTGCTCATATAGCTTATTTAAATTGAGCAATATGGAGGTTTGCACAGGTGAACCTCACTCATCCGAGCATGAAACAACTACTTCAATATCTTGTATCGAGCAGCCCTACTTTGCTCTCCATATAGCTCATTTAAATTGAGCAATATTGACTGAGGTTCTATGCCTTCATGTTACCTCTGGAGCTCATTACTTATTGAGGCCAACATGATACATCTGACGGTAATACTGTCATTTTGCCACATCCTGTATATGGCAATTTCCTCTGATGCATCCTCTCCGAACATCACTGGATCCAGAGAATCAAGTATATATGAAAGCTTCTCCTGAGTTAAAACAATCCTCAGGTTCCTCAACTAGTCCCCATAATTTGGACTGGTTAACTTGTTGGCATCCAAGATGCCCCTCAGTGATAAGTTTGAAGCCATTATAATAAATGTCCTACATTTAATTAAAGAACAATATTAGCAGACCATTCAATGATGACATTCATAATTAAATAAGGACTTTATATCTAATTATGTCTCCTACTATTTTCTTCAAATACCATAACCCTCAACTATGGTAAGCGAGAAACCCTCCTGGTTTTCTTAGTGGGGTTGAGATCCTTATTCCTCATGAGTGCCTTATGTGTACACAACAAACACACATGAGTTCAAAGGTAGGACAACCTTTCCAATTGCAACCCGTGCAATTCTCAACAATTATCTTTGCCTCTAGGACACTTATGGCCTTGTGTGTACACAACAAACCATAATGTCTTAGTTTAGTCGGACCCTTCATTTCCATATAGCCATGATTAAATAATGTTGCCCTTGTGTGTACATAACAAAGCAACATATCCAAATATGCTATAAAGCACTAAGTGCACCAAGACAAATATTATATCAATTCCTAGAGTAGGCCTTGTGGGTACATAACAAACCTACTATAGTTTTAACATAAATTTGGCTTAGCATGAAGGAAGGCAAATTATAGTATACTTAACCAATTAGCATTACCAAATTAAGATTTAGATATAACCAAATTGGCCAGATAAGTGGGAGGGGTGAGGGGGTCCCCCCTTTGCTCTTTTTAGACACCAAATAGATTGGCCAGGTTAGACAACGGAACCAATTATAAACCTCATTCCCTTTACCTTCCCAGAACCACTTGCCTAGACACCAATTGGCTGATCGAACTTTAACCAGTTTTGCATCTTGACTAAGTTTTATACTATGACTAAATATGCTTTTTGATGAGAGCTTTGATGGTCTCAAAACACATTCTAAAACTATCATGATAACAATGTTTATTACTGCAAGTATAAATATAAACATGATATCCAAGTTTATAACAAATATAAACCCAATGCATATCACTCTAGCATATGCATTAAAATTCATGTCATCAAGTATATTACCCTAATATGCAAATCAAGACATGATAAAATACCTTTCACCTCACTTATTCATGGGATATGGCCACAGCGGCACCCCTACACGTCATAGGAGACCCATTGAATGGGAAGAGAGGCCTTTAAACCCTACTTGGCTCCTATGACCGGACGGCCATGGTGACTAACCCAATCCAAAGTAGTTACTTAGTTCATGCATAATTTCATATTGACATAATATCATACATATGAACATGGTCGTGTCGACTCGATAAGGTTCGGGTCGGCTCGATAGTGGAATTTAATCAAACTCCAAAATGATTCATAATTGGAATGCCATAAGGATAGCTCTGATACCACTGATGGAAATTCTTCCATGGTGCTGGGGATCATGCAACAAGTGGAATTGACTTTCAAAATAAAATTTCATAGCATGATACCCTAACATGTATAACATGTATAGAAAACCCTAATTCCCATGAACCCCTTGGGCAATTATAACTAATGAATCATCAAATAAAGTCAAGAAAAATACCTGAATCGCTGAAATCCAACTTTTTCCACAAGGCTCACAAGTGCAAGCCCTCCAACGGTAATCCACACGAAACTCAGACCAAGGAAGAACTCCTATTACAAGTTGCTTGGAGAAGTGGAACTCTTTCAGCAGCCTTTGGTCTATTGACCACTGTAGGACACCCTATCCTACTGAAGGGCACTCAAGACACTATCCTAAACCACTGTAGGATATAGGACTACCATCCTCTAGGACCCTGCAGGCTTATGTCCTAAAACCAAGCCTTGTCCGAGTGTAGAAGACTTGTCTTAACAAGACAAGTCTTGTCCTAAAACAAGGAGGGAAGGAGAAGTGGAAGAACACTCTGACTCTCAAAAAAATAAAACACTCAGACTCTCAGAAGATCGAAGTTGGTAGTCCTTTCTCATTTCACCGTACCCCCTATTTATAATCTCAGATGGGGCATGAAATGCATCCCAACAACACTTATCAGATATGAAACATCATGTCTAATAAGTCTCTTCAAGAATGGAGAGTCATATCTTGTTCTTTTACTTACCAGATCAATCCACATCGTGCCATGTGTCAAATACCAGTTTATGAGATAGGGAGACACCTCTTCAAATCTGAAGTAACGCGAGGCTTGAAGAGTTTCAGAGGCAGAAGGACTCTGCCTTCTGTTGTGTGCATGTATATGAAGAGGCATGACTCTTCATGTGCGCGCCACCTTTCACACCTCTTCAAGCCGCTCCTTTAAACTTTAAACTGGCTATTAGACTTCTTAAGATCATGGGGATAAAATGAAGAGGTTCCTTCCAGATGAAACTCTTAGAGTCTCATCTGCAGAAGGACTCTTAGTCTTTCTGCATGCCACTTATTCTCCCGGGTGCGCCAAAGGGCGCTAATAGTCTTTCCCTTTCCATTTAGTCCGCCCAAAGCATCAAATTGACTTGGTCAAACATATGCAATATGGGTGTCATTGGAAAGGGCATCAAATAAGCTTTCTAACCATATCTTTTATTTTCATATCAAAGGTCTGTAGACCCTTCTGTGCCCTTTTGAAGTTAAGGTATCATTTAGGTACCAAGAGTCCCATGCCATTGGGACTCTTCATATATGGCACCTAAAATGACCTTAAGTCCAAATTAAAATCAGATCAAGCTCTGATTTGGCTAGCCCCACTTAGGACTCAACCTAATTTAGATTTTCTATAATTAGGTTAGCCCAATTAGCAAGCAACCGGATCCAATCCAATTAGGTAAGGAATTAGGTTAGCCTGTATATGCTAGTATGCAATCTAGCTAACCAATTAGGATCCTATGATCCTAATTAAATCATGAATGACTTTTTTGGTCAAGTCTCTATTGTGTGTGACCCATTGGGTTTCATATCTAGCCAGCAATAGGTTTAGGTTTGAGCCAATTCGATCCGATCGAACCTGATTGACCTAATTAGGTCAAATTGGCTCACCTAATTGTCCAATTCGAATTACACATCGAATTGACTCATGAAACCAAACCAATTGGTTCATAAAAACCTACAAGACAAGATTGACATCTAGTAACGTGTCATGCCTTCCCAGAAGATGAGAAATTTGGTAGAAAATATCAAAATACCCTTCAAAGTAAGTTACCGTGCAATTCAATCTTTCGATCTCCCATTATCCCGATTAAGTGATAGGTATGGATAAATGTCAAACCCTAACACTTCATCATATCAAATCTCAGCTCGATCATGAGGACTCAGTTGATGACTGATTAGATTCCACTATCTCATCCTGCTTTGATCAAAGGCTCCTTGAGTCACTCATCGAAGAGATTGCATGGGATAACAATTCCTCTTACTATGATGATCGATTCCTTGTTGGTCAACTCACATCCTTCGTACACCTTCCACCATACCCAGAACACCCCGTACATGCCGCAATGGCATGAATGAGTATGAACCAAAATATGGCTTAGTGTGCACAAGGAACCATGGTGACCTCAAGTCTAAAGATCACATGCACAACTTCTACTCTGGTATCTATCTTTTGACAAGTAGTAAGACTTCTATAAGATAATCCCGGTATGGATCAGTCCAGTATACTCATACCCTAATGAGCACCCTTATCCTAGTATTAGTGTCTCTACATAAGTGGTTGTGAGACCAACCACCCTCATCAACTAAGCATACATAGGATAAGCTAGTCTTTCCGGATTCATCAATCCCCGAATCGATGGTCCAACGACTAGGAACATTCTAGATTAGGGTTTATAGGAATTAGGTCTCACTATTGTGAACTCCATCATAACCCTATCTCCATTGCCCTACTCTATGGGGTTCATCATAATCAATAAAAATATATGATACAGTAGTATATGATGAATCAAATGCCTTTATTAATATAAAAATATGTCATACATTAGTTGGAAGTTTATAAAAAGGCCCTTATAGTGATTAGCTCTTGGGGCACTTTTTCTATCAATCTAAGAGGAAGAAAAGCAAAAATAAGAAATCCCTTTTGACTATTTTTTTCTTCTTTTTCTTCTTCCTTCAACCCTAGCACCCAAGAAGGTGTCTCACGCCCATTTAGAATTCACACTTCCTTTTTCTCTTATTTTCATGATAATTTTACTTCAGATTTTTCATGGTAATTGCTCTCTTAATAATATAAATTTGATAAAAATCTGAAGTAAAATTTTATTAATTAGAGGAGGGATTAGATTAGGATAAGGTGATATTGTTTGAATAGGACTAGGTGTTCTATTCCTAATAGAACTCCTCCAACTAAATTCAAATTAATCTAAATTTAAGTCAAACCAATTCTAATATAAATGAAAATGAGGGAAAATGAAAACAAAACTATTTTTCTCATGAAGAACTCTAGAAAAAAACTGGCAACAATAATAGATAATTTTTGAGAGTTTAAGACCAAGTAGAGTTAGAATAAAGCAAAGAGTTTGATTTTCGGTCAAAATCCTCTCATTTAAATTTAAAACTTATCTTAAATTAATCCAAATCAGATAAGAAAGGAGGGAGTTCATGAAAACATATTTGGAATGTATTTTTAGTGAATTTATTCAAATAATTGGCATGGAGAAATCCAATAAGAAACCTAGTTAGGCTAGATAAGGGTTTGACCAGGCTTTGACCAAAATTAGTTATGAACCAAAACTAATTTAGTTATAACTAATTTAACCAAATCGAACTCAGTCTAATTAGGTCCTAATTAAGCTTAATTAAATTTTAATTACATCTAAAACTAACTGGGCCCAAGCTCGAATCCAACCATAATTAGAAACTCTTAGCAATTGATCATCAAATAACCTAATCGGTTAAATCCTAATTATATCAAATTCAATTAGACAAGACCTAAACCTCTTCACTCAATCAAATTAAGTTAATTAGCAATCCAATAGTTAATTAATATTTTTATAATTAATTAATTATTAATTAATTATTAATTTATAATATTTTACTAGGTTAATTATTCATTACATTTATAATTTTATCACTAAACTCTTAATCATTAGTTAGCCATCATGATCGGTCGGAAACTTCTATTATATGTGATCCCATAGGTTCAATCACTAAGCTGGTAGTTCAGGAACTAATTTTTAAACTAATCGATGCAACCATCTAGTAATGGTGCTCGATGTCTGAATAGGTTGAATGTTTATGAAGCAACATTTAGGAATCCAAGCATATGGTTTTCGTATAATTCATCCCTTTAACCCTAATGCTCAGAATGATTTTAGAGTCAATTTCCAACTCTGAATAGTGCTTCCAAATATGTCTCAACCTGTTAAATCTTGTGACTCTTCATAAGGATTGCCTTGGCCAAGGTCTTGCTAAATTAAAATATAGTAGAGCATTGTCTCCAATATCTTGGAGTGGTCAATTTCATCTTGACTCACTACTGACTTAATAAGTACTTGACTGTACCCAGTAACCTTCCATCACTAGATTAAAAATCCAGGTAATCCAGCACCTAAGGATAATGAGTTGCTTATTGTCACCCTAGGTAACAACGTATCATTTGATCATGAACATGTTTAAGAACTACTTGATAAATCTTTTTTTATCAAATTGAAGTAGTTCTAAGGACTTCATCTCAAAAGAGTCTAAAGAAAGATGCAAAAAGAGATAAACTACCAAAAATAACTTTTATTTCAATAATGATTCATATATAAATTATAAAGAGCTCAACCATATACAATCCAGACGATTGGTTATAAGACACATTTCATAATACTTTAATGTTCTAATGCATAAAAAATAAAAGGAGAGAGATTTTTCATCATCCTTCAATCCTACTCCTATCCTTGATCTTGAATGAATGGTTCAATTCAAGAAAAGAAAAATATTCTCTCTTGATTTCTTGAGAAGAGATCTATCTTCATTCTTGAATTTATAGTATAGAGAAAAAGAAAAAAAGAAAGGGAGACATGATCCAATGGTCAAAGTGAGGCCTGCAAGGTGCTAGCACTTCAATAGTCTTAGGGCTTTGATCAAGCCATCTCCTTGTAGATACCAGTAGAGGCCGGGTGCATGTGTGGTGTTGCCCAGTTAAAGCAACCCAAGAGGGAGGGTGAATTGGATTTTAAAATTTTTTTACAAAGATTAAAAATAAGTGCTAGTGTGTTAGCAAGTGTTTGTACTCAATTTAAGTATGCAACAAAAGTATAAAGTAAATGCAAGAATAAGAAGATAAGCATTCATAAACATAAGAATATATAGTGGTTCGGTGAACTCTAAAGCACCAACATCCACTTTCTAAGGTCCACTTGGGTATTTTGTTATAATCCAACTTGATTATAGTAGATTAGTTTTTTCGGGCTCACTAATCAAAACCCTTCTTGGTTTTCACAAGGCTAACCAAAAACCTAGTTGGTTTACACAAGGCTCACCAACAACGTAGTTTGTTTTTACAAGGCTCACCAACAATGTAGTTGGTTTTCACAAGGCTCACCAACAACCTAAGTTGGTTTTACAAGGCTCACCAACAACCAAACCACTAGTTTCAATCCACTTGAAACTAGGAACAACAATAAATTCAAGTTCAAAATAAAGATACAATAAGCTTTCAAATTAAAAGTAAATATCTCTTTGAAGCTCTTGATTACTATTGAGAAAGCTTGTCCCCAAGTTGTTGAAGCCTTAATGAATGCTTGAAGATTAGACTTGAATGCTTCTTGAATGCTCTTGAATGCTTGAAGGCATAACTTCACTCAAAAGTAATGAACTCTTAATGAATATTTGAAAGATTTGCAATGAATTCTCATTAGTTGCATCTTCCTTGAGTTTGGTCCACTTTAAATACCTTTCTAAGCCTTAAATAACCATGTTTGATCATTGGAGAGGAGAAAATAGCCGTTAGGAACAAAAAGGACCAATTCTGTGCTTCAAAAAACTAGCCATTATTGTTCATCCAGACCTATAGATGTCGACACTTCAGGTCATGAGTCGACACTTGAGTCGATACTAGATCAAAAATGCTTTCTAAAGCTCTCTAGAGTGCACTGGTATGTCGACACTTCTTCTGGTGAGTCGATACTTGAGTCAACATTTCATCTTCATGAGTCGATACTTGAGAAAAAACTTGAATTTAGCATGTTATGTATCATTTTTGGTCTCAGGCTTTGAGTCGATACTTGAGTTGACACATGAGTCGATACTTCATCTTTATGAGTCGACACTTCATGCATGGTAGTTGAAACTTCTTCTTTGTATCAGATCAAGCTTCTGTGAGTCGACACCTTAAGTCGACACTTGGCTGAAACTCTCCTGAAACTCTGCTGAAACTTTTTTAAATTTAACACTTGAGTCCTTCAAGATTATTCTTATGTGTTAAGATCCATTTAACTTGAAATTCCATCAATATGAGTGACTTCTTCAACAAGATGATAAGCATTTGAACTTTCAACATATTACAACTTTGATGAGTACCCTGTTCTGATAAATATACTTTTAACGTATAGTTAGTACTCAAATATACTTAAGTATATTGTTATTCATCAAAATCAAGATAGGAGTCAATAATCTCTCCCTTTTTGATGATGATAAAATCTTTAAGTATATACACATAAAAAGCTCAAAAGATTTGCAATAAGTATAGAGCAATTGACTATAAGTATTAGAGCTATCGAAAATAAGTATCAAAATTTAGATTTGTAATATTTATCAAGATCAAAGACTCATTTACAATGTATTAGAGCTATATATATAAGAAAGAATTCAATTTTTATAGTTTCAATGTATCAGAGCTATAGCTATAATGTATTAGAGCAATAATTAAAATGTATCAGAGCTAAGTTATATATATATGGGATGTTCAAGAGGTTTATCAGAGCTAAAAATAGATTTGAAGAATAAGCATTTGAGCAAAAATAGGTTAAATCATGAAGAGTATCAGAGTGAAAACTTTAAGAGCATTCGAGCATGAAATAAATGTCAGAGCATATCAGAACATACAATATACCATAAAGATAGAGAGTATCAAAGCAAAAGTACTAGAGCATGAAGAGTATCAGAGTATAAAAACAAAGAGTATCAGAGCATATAAAAATAAGAATAAGGAGTATCAGAGTATAAAAATAAAAATAAAAAGTATAAGATCATAAAACTAAAAAGTATCAAAGCATGGAATAAAAGCTCCCCCTCAATACAAAACTTAAAACATTTTTCAAAAATATTTCCAAAAGGTTTAGAGATTTTAAAAATTTCAAAAATTTCTTTCTTTAGTACATTTCACTCTCTCCCTTACTTATTGCTTTCTTTACTTAAACTATTCATTCTCTCTTTTGTTTATCATTCTCTCCCTTTTGCCATAACTCCCCATTTTGCCATTCATTAATTCTCCCCCTTTTTATCATCATGAAAAAGGTGAGAAAATAGAACAAGGTAGAGAAAAAACATTGTAGTAAAGTAAGAGTGTAGAAATGCACGGATAAATACTGAAAATGTCAATCTATATAAAATTTCAAACATTTGATACAAAGTTCGATACCATTGATTCATAATTTGATATAAACACCATAAAACTAAAAGACTGAAATACAAATATACTAAGATACAGATCAACCCTAAGGGGTGCTTTCCTCATCAGAGGAAGACCCAATCTCTAGGATGATCGATCCCATAATCCTAGAGGGATAAGGTCATGGCCATATCGGTCAGAGATCTGAATGTCTGGTCCGAACAGCTCTAGGAATGTCACCACATTCATGGCTTTGGCTTATGGCACATGCTCTCCCTCTGGCTGGTGTTGAAGAAGAGGCAATGTTAGTAGCAAAGTCAGGAACTAGTGCAGGGACAGATGGAGTGATATCAAATAATGGACCAAAAGATAAAATATAGAAACTAGGGGTATAAAATCCTATTTCCCTGACCAAGGAAGAAGTGGAAGGTACTGGAGGTGACTTAGGGGGTATCCTAAATGAAGGAGTAGGTAAATCAATAGGAGTATCAGGTGGATCAGTATGAAGAACAGGATGGATACATCAGGTAGGGTATTAGAATCAGAAAAATCTAGTATGATTGGGGTACGAGGGAGAATAGGAGTCTCAAGAATTGGGCTGGTCAGGGCTGGAGCAGCTTCTGAGGTCCTCATCTCGTCAGCTGCAGGCACTGTATCCTGATCACCCTGGCCATCTCCTATCTCATGATAGAAAAGTACCCTAAGAGCCAATCATTATGAGGGCCTTTTTATAAACTTCCAGCTCATGTATGACATATTTTTCATATTAATAAAGGCATTTGATTCATCATATACTGCTGTGTCATGTTTTTGTTGATTATGATGAACCCCATAGAGTAGGGCAATGGAATTAGGGTTATGATAAAATAATAGTGAGACATAATTCCTATAAACCCTAATATAGAATGTTCCTAGTCATTGGACCATCGATTCGAGGATCGATGAATTTGGAAAGACTAGCTTATCCTATGTATGCTCAGTTGATGAGGGTGGTTGATCTCACAACCACTTGTGTAGAGATACTAATACAAGGATAAGGGTACTCATCAGGATATGAGTACACTGAACTGATCCGCATCAGGACTATCTTATGGAAGTCTTACTGTTTGTCAAAAGATAGATCCCAGAGTAGAAGTTGTGCATGTGATCTTTAGACCTGAGGTCACCATGGTTCCTTATGCACACTAAGCCATATTTTTGGTTCATACTCATTCATGACATTGAGTCATGTACGGGATGTTCTGGGTATGGTGGAATGTGTATGAAGGATATAAGTGGACCAACAAGGAATCGATCGTTCCTAGTAAGAGGAATTGTTATCCCATATAATCTCTTCGATGAGTAACTCAAGGAGCCTTTGATCAAAGCGGGATGAGATTAGAAGTAGTTTGTAATCAGTCATCAGTTGAGTCCTCATAATCGAGCTGAGATTCAATATGACTAAGTGTTAGGGTTTGACATACATCCATACCTATCACTTAATCGAGATAATGGAAGATCAAAAGATTAAATTGCATGTAACTTCTACTGAAGGGTATTTTGGTACTTTCTATCAAGTTCCACATTTTTTGGATAGGCATGACACATTGCTAGACGTCAATCTTGTCTTGAAGGTTTCCATGAACCAATTGGATTGGTTTCATGGTCAATTCGATGGATGATTCGAATTGGATAATTAGGTGAGTCAATTTGACCTAATTAGGTCAATCGGGTTTGATTGGTTTGAATCGGCTCAAACCTAAACCTACTGCTAGCTAAATGTGGAATCCAAAGGGTCACATACATTAGGGAGTTGGCCAAGGAAGTCATACATGGTTTAATTAGGGTCATGATATCCTAATTGGTTAGCCAGATTACACACTAGCATGTGTAGGTTAACCCAATTCCTAACCCAATTGGATTGGGTCCGGTTGCTTGGTATTTGGACTAACTTATTTGAGGGAAACTTAGATTAGGTTGAGTTTTAAGTGGGGTAGCTTAAACCAGGTTTTATCTGGTTTTATTTGGGCATTATACCAGTTTTATGAAGAGTCCTAGGTGCATAGGACTCTTGGTGCCTCTCGGCACGCGCGGCAGATGAAGAGTGTGCGCAGAAGGACTAAGATTCTTTCTGCAAATGAAACTCTGGGAGTTTCATATCTGGAATGCCTCTTATCTGATCTCCATGACCTTTTGGTTTTAGTTGACCGGTCAAAAGGGGACAAAGGGGCGGCATGAAGAGAAAACTAGTCAACGTGCATAGATGAAGAATCACGTCTCTTAATCTGCGCACGGTTCTAAGGTAGAGTCCTTCTGCTCTCAGAATTCCTCTTCTACAGTTTCAAGATAAGAACGGATGCCTCCTTTCCCTTGAGTTCAGTACATGCCATATGGCATGAGAAGAGAGCATTTGGAGAACTCGGATAAGACTCTTCAAGACTCAGGAGTCTTCAACTCGGATAAGACTCCCGAGTCTTGAAGAGTCTTATCAGATATGAAGAGACATATCTGATAAAAGTTTTTGGGATGCTTTTCACACCCCTTAAATTCCTCTTTAAGGGTGTATGGTGAATGAGAAGTGAGTTTTGTTTTTTGAGTATTGTTCGGTCTTCTGAAACAGGAGTCTAATCTCACCGAGTGTCCAGTTTGAGTGTCTCTCTGTCTCTTCCTCCCTCTTTCTTTCTTTAGGCCAAGACTTGTCTAGTTAAGACAAGGTCTTATCTACTAGGACAAGGCTTTGCTTTAGGATATAAGCCTAAGGGGTTCTAGAGGAGGGTTGTCCTAAAACCAAGAGTGCTTTAAGAGAGTGTTCAAAGTACCCTTCAGTGGGACAAGGTGTCCTACAGTGGTGAAAGGTCCAAAGGCTGCCCTAAGAGTTCTGTTGAAGCAAGTAACCCCGGTAGGGATTCTTCCTTGGTACCATTTTTGTGTAGATCACCGTTGGAGGGCTTGCTCTTGTGAGCCTCGTGGAAAGGATTGGATTTCAGTGATCCAGGTATGATTTTCTGACTTCATTTATGTTTCATTAATTGGTATTGCATGAGGGGTTCCTAGGAATTAGGGTTTTCTAGCCAATTAGGGTTTCATGCTTAGAATTTTTGTTTTGAAATTCACTTCCGCATGCTGCATGATTCCCGACACCCTGGGAGAATTCCCTTCATCTCAGTGTTTGAGGTTAGAGCTGGAGGTGCTGGTGGAGCAGGCAGAGAATCCGACGATGGAGGTGAAGGTACCCTGGTAGTAGATAATATCTCCAATGTAGCCAGGATAGAGGAGAATCCCTCTCTCATCTCATGAAAGCCTGCCCTCATCTCCATGTGAATGTGATCTACTCACTATCTAACAGTTATCATCTCGGTCTCCAGGCGAGTGATCCTCTCATCTGTAGTGTCTCCAGGAGCTGGCACCTCAACATGTGCCGAAACTGATGGCTCGGGCTGTCACTCAGGTATATCCTTATGTGGCTCAGATGGCCCGGCCTCATCTCTATGTATCTGCTCCTCCTCCTCAGCTGCATCCTCCTCATCCTCAGTATCAGAAGTCTGTCCTGATATCCTACGTCTACACTGACCTCTGAATCTATGATAGCCCATGTGATTTAGAGATCGCTCATCATATATGTCAGTATGGAGTAGCTGTCTATAGGGCTCTCCATCTAGGTCTACTCCATAAGCTCTAAACAGAATAGTGAGACCCATCCCATAAGGAAAATGTAATCACTTGTTGCCTCCATCATTTGATAGACCATGAGTACTAGTAGGCAGACAGGAGTCCTCCGAATCAGGGAAACCATCACAAGCAGCTCTCTTTTAGTGATGAAGTTGAAATGCCCTATCTTCGATAGAAGAATCCGGGGGACTATGTGGTGCAGTAGTCTCATCTCTGGAGAAAGTCGTGATGCTACGATGGTAGCTCCCTCTCTGATATCCTTTCTCTCAAATATGCATCTGAACCCATTGAGTCTATCAACCAGGGAGTCCGTTACAGTACCTCTCATCGAAATCTCCCATGCTCTACTCAGAATCTTTGCTGTCAGCAGTATGGTAGTCCCTCTGACCTTTATTATCCAGCCGTTAGCTCCTCTGGCCAGTGTACCATAAAACTCCCATGTCAAAGCTAGATAGAATCTCTCCCTCAATGAACAGAAGTGAGCAATCCTTGCATCTCTCAATCGTCACCTATTCGAAAGTGCTGCTGATCCACAAACTCAAAATCTACCCTCCAACCTTTGATAATGGCCTTGGAGGACATCCGGTCTGCTCCAGAAATAGGTGGTCAAACAAGAATATCCTACTGAGCTGCCACCTCTGCTGCCTGCTCCTCATGATGAGCTTTCGTGTGCTGCTCTGTATCCTGGGTGGAAGGACAAGGCCTCCTAAGTAACTATTTCTTGGGACCCATCTTCGAGGAAAAAGAAAGTGCAAGCAATGGAAGGAGAAATGGGCTAAAGATTCACGATAAAACCATGAACAACAGTGAAGAAGAGAGAGAAAAAAGAGCTCAAATCAAGAATAGAACAATAAGAACACAGAATGGGAGCAAATAGAGGTTAGGATACTATTTTGGGAGGTGTCGGCTCGAGGGATTTGGGAGAAAAATGGAGAGAAACCAATCGATTTCCTTATTTAATTATCGATACCCATCGGTCAAGTGTCAACTCACGACTTTAGTCCAAGTGTCGACACTTGAAGGTGTCGATACCTCAAAGTATCGACACTTCGGGAAAAAATTAGAAAAATAGGAAAAAATCATAGAAAATCAAGGTAATTGATTTTAATAGTCAATTGATGATTGAATATGATTTTAAAGGTTATTTTGATCAAGAAATTTCAAGAGAAATTCTAAAGGTCATAAGAAATGATTGAGATCTAATCAAAAAGATTAATGACCCTTAATTCTCTTCTAATCATACTGAACCTATCTTCATTAAGAGGCTTAGTCAGTATATCAACTAATTGCATTGTAAAAACAAACTCAAGCAAAACATTATTATTTTGAACATGGTCCCTAATAAAATGATGTCTAATTTTAATATGCTTACTTCTTGAGTGTTGATTGAATTTTTTGTTAGATTAATTGTACTTATATTATCACATCTTATGGATGTCTTAGCTAATTTGATGCCAAAATCCTCAAGTTATTGCTTAATCCACAAGATTTGAGCATAACAACTTTCAGCTACAATATATTCAGCTTCAGTTATAGATAGTGCAACTGAATTTTATTTCTTGTTAAATCATGAGATTAAGTTAACTCCAAGAAATTGATAAGTTATAGAAGTACTTTTCTATGTAACCTACATCCAGCAAAGTTAGCATCAGAATATGCAATTAAATTAATAGCTGAATTCTTAGAGTACCATAATCCAATATCAAGAGTGCCAGATAAATATCTAAGAATGTACTTAACAACCATTAAATGTGATCCTTAGGCTCAGACTAATATCTAGCACACATGCAAATACTAAACATAATATCTGGTCTACTTGCAGTTAAGTACAGTAATGATCCAATGATGTCTCTATAGAGTTTTTGATTAACTTTCTTACCAGATTCATCCTTGTCAAGTTTACATCAAGGGCTCATAGGTGTACCAATAGGCATAGTCTTCTCCATCCCAAACTTTTTCAGAATCTCCTTTATGTATTTGGTTTGGTTGATGAAGATCCCTTCAATTTTTTGCTTGATCTGGAATTCGAGGAAGTAGCTTAATTCTTCCATCATGCTCATCTTGAACTCTCCATGCATTAGCTTTGCAAATTCTTGACAAAGAGATCATTAGTGGCACCAAAGATAATGTCATCGACATAGATCATATAACTAAAAGATCACCAGCTTTTCTCTTTAAAAATAGGGTTGTATCAACATGACTCCTAGTAAAACCATTTTCAATTAAAAATTTACTAAGTCTTTCATACCATGTATGGGGGGCTTGTTTTAAATCTAAAGTACTTTGTGCAATTTGAAAACATAATCAGGATGTGCATAATTTTCAAAACCAGGTGGTTGTTCAATAAAAGTTTTTTCAGCTATATAACCATTCAAAAATGCACTTTTAACATTCATTTGAAATAATTTAAAATCTATAAAACATGCAAAAGCTAGAAGTAATCTAATAGCTTCAAGTCTAGCTACTGGAGCAAAGGTTTTATCAAAATTAGTTCCTTCTTCTTGATTGTAACCCTTAGCCACCAATTTAGCCTTGTTTCTAGTTACTATACCATTTTCATCCAATTTATTCCTAAATACCCATTTTGTGCCAATTATTGAAATATTAGATGGTCTTTCTATTAATGTCCAAACTTTATTTCATTCAAATTGATTTAATTCCTCTTGCATAGCAATCATCCAATTTGGATCTTTTTCAGCTTCTTCAATACATTTAGTTTCAATTTGTGTAACAAAAGTAATGTAATCACTTCATTTCTAAGGGAGGATCTAATTCTTACCACTTTCGATGGATCACCTAGGATTAATTCTTTAGGATGTCCATGAGCATACCTCCATTCTTTGGGTAGACTTTTATCCTTTGGTGAAGATCTTGCGACTTCTCCTTCATTTTCCTTGCTTTGATCTTCTTTGTTATCTTTGGAAGGATGATTATCCAGAGTCAAGTTCTTAAGTTCTTTAATACCTACACAATCATCAACAGTATTCTCTTTTTTAGAGGACTTATTAGTAGACTCTTCAAACACTACATACATGGACTCTTTTATTACTAGTGTTCTTTTATTAAAAACTCTATATGCCTTGCTAGATGTAGAGTATCCTAAAAAGATACCTTTATCTAACTTGGCATCAAATTTGTCTAAATTATCTTTTTCATTGTTTAAAATAAAACATCGGCAACCAAATACATGAAAATACTTTAAAGTAGATTCTTTTTCTTTCCAAAGCTCAAAGGTGTTTTCTTTAAAATTGGTTAGATCAAAACATAGTTTAAAATATAGCAAGCAGTATTAACAGCTTCGGCCCAAAAATATCTAGGAAGGACATTTTCGTAAAGCATTGTACGTGTCATTTCTTCCAAAGTCTTATTTTTTCTTTCTACCATCCTATTTTGTTAAGGTGTCCTAGGTATAGAAAAATTATGTTCAATTCCTTTTTTATTATAAAAATTTTTAAAATTTTGATTTTCAAATTTAATACCATGGTCACTTCGAATACAAACAATAGAAGTACCTTTTTTATCTGAAATCTTTCGATAAAACTTCATGAAAGTAGAAAAAGATTCATTTTTATGTGATAAAAACAAAATCCAAGTAAATCGAGAGAAATCATCCACTATGACTAGTCCATATCTCTTGCTTTCTAGGCTTGTGGTCCTAGTTGGTCCAAAGAGATCCATATGGAGTAATTCTAGTGGCCTAGAGGTTGAAATAATTTCTTTTGATTTAAAAGAGGTTCTTGATTGTTCTCCATATTGGTAAGCATCGCAAACTTTATCTTTTTCAAATCTATGTTTTGGTAAATCTTTAACTAAATTCTTTTTGTATAATTTAAAAAGTAGATGCATGCTTGCATGACCTAATCTACGATGCCAAAGCCAACTAGTCTTATTAATTATGGCATTCATTGCAACTGGCATTCACCATCATGTAAAGATAAGTTATCAAGATCTACAAGGTAGATGTTGACATTCCTATTTTCAATGAATTTCACTCTATTATTATTAGGACTAGAAATCATGCAAAGGGATGATTCAAAAACTACTTTAAAACCTTTATCACAAAATTGACTAATGCTAAGCAAATTATGTTTTAATCCTTCAACTAATAATACATTATCAATAAAGGTAGAAGGGGAGATGTGAACTTAACCAATACCAATGATTTTTCCTTTACCATTGTCTCCAAAAGTTACACTCCCTCCATTCAAAGCTTCAAGAGAAGTGAATTGCTTCACATCTGCTATCATGTGCCTTGAGCAACCACTGTCAAGATATCGCAATCTCTTTTTCTCTTTGGTTGCAAGACATACCTGCAAAATAGATCAAGTTTTTTCTTTAGGTATTCAAGCCATCTTGGATCCTTTAGAGTTAATAGTAATGGTTCATTTTGGAATCCAAACTTTTCTAGAATTATTTATTTTTCTCATATTGCATTGATAAGCTTCATGTCCAAATTTTCTACAAATAAAGCAAGTAACATTAGATGATGCTAGAACAAAAAAAATTTTGAAATTTTTTTGTTTCTTTTGTTGCTTGTAACCAAGTATAGCTTTATCAAACATAGCTCTTTGATTGCTCAATAATAACTCCAACTTTTTAGAGCTAAATGTAAACTTTTCAACAAAAGGTTTAAACATAGCTCTTTATCAATCTCATCTTTAAACATTTTGTTTTTTACCTCAAGATCTTTGTTTTTCCTTAAAAGTTCATTATTTGTAACAACAACCATGAGTCTTTTTAAAACTTCTATTTCTTTTGATAAAGCATTCTTTGTTTTTCTTAAACATCAATCTTGGCTTTTAGATCATTATTTTCATTAATAAGATTGGTGTTTTCAGAAGAAAATGAATCAACATGCTTTTTCATCTTTTTATTCTCAATTTTTAGCAATTTATATTCATGTATAAGTTCATCAAAAGCATCTCTAAGTTCTTCAAATATAAATTCAAAATCAAGTTCAGATTGTACTCATCTTCATGAGCCATTAGATAAAGGTTGGCAACTTCTTGTTATTCTTCTTCTGAATTGGAGTCTTCGCTGTTGCTCTAGGTTGCCATCATAGCTTTCTTCTTGAATTTCTTTTTGAACTTTTTTAGGAGAGGACAATCAATCTTGTAGTGTCCGTGTAGGGGTTTGGTGACTAGGACGGAAGCATGGATTTCAAAAATTTATTATGAAACCACTACCAAACCCTTAACCCAAGACCTCCTTACTAGGAATTAAAACATATAAACATGCATATATGATATAAACTAGAGTTTAGGCACCAACCTAAACCGCTAGTATCCAATCCGATGAAGAAAACCCTGATTCAGCCTTCTTCTCCACCAGCGCCCAAACGTTCGCCCTCCAATGGTGATCCACACAGAGATGTGACAAAGACTATAACCTCTTCTTTAGTGGCTCCTTTACTTGAATTCTTCTTCTAAGAACTCAAAACTTGGACTATGGCTGAGTTTTGTCTACTCCAGAACTCCCTTTCTTCCTTCTTGCCTCTTCTTGAACTTCTCCCTGACTTTAATCCTTGTAGGACCCTCTTGTCTTGAAGAACTAAGGTTGTCCTAAAGGTTTTAAGCCTTGTCTTAAAATGGGAGATGAATTAAGAAAAGTATTGTCTTAATGCAGGAAAGAAAGAAATATATATCTTTCTTCCTTTACCGATCAAGACCTTCTTCTTTATTCTTGTTTAAGACCAAAGTTTCGACAGAGGAAATCTCTGTAGAGGAAACAATATTCAACAAGAAAAAAAAAGGAAGGAGTCTCCTGGAAAGGAAGAAGAAAATCTAAAAAGGCTTCTTAAAACACACGCTTCATCCGAGACCTTTCCTCCCATTATATAGACAACAGAGAGATGTCTTTCCAAAAGAACGCAACTCTCTGTTATCCAAAGATCATGTCCCTCCATCCTTCACACATCCCCTCTATTTTATCAAGCCTTTCTAGTTTTATTTCAAGACTTTTCGATGAAGGAAAATCTCAGAAGAAACTTAGGAAGAGACGCGATGTTTTGAGACGGAGTTACGCGTGACCGGGAACCATCGGAAACCTTTCTTATTTCCTAAAACTTTGCAACCATCAGATGACCATCCAATGACCATCCTTTGAGGTGCTAAAATGAGAAGTCTTCCACCCCCCCCCCCCCCGCCCCCTTTTTGTTTTTCATGGTAAAATAGATAAAGACTCCACGCGCGAGAAGAGCCCATGCACGCGAGGAGTCTTCCTTCTTATCCACGCACGTGAGGGAGAGTTATGCGGCTTGGGGAGATGAAATAAATTACTGTAATTCAAGTGGGTTCAGCCATGGGTTAGCCCAAAGTCCGAATAACTTAATTAGATCCTAATTAGGTTCAATTAGAACCCAATTAAGCCTAATTAGGAACCAAAATTCGAATCCGATTTGAATAGAAGTTAGGGTTTGCAACACATGCTAGTGTGTTTGTCCTGCAAACATGATTTAATCCCAAATTAAATATTTCATCAACTCTCTATTGTGTGTGATCCATTGGGTTCCATATCTAGCCAGCAGTATGTCCGAGTGCTATTTGACCTAATTCGGTTAGATCTCAACTAAGCCGATTTAGGTCAACTCAAGCTAGCCCGATTAGGTCAATTAGAATCAAATTCTAATTAACTAATTGAATTACTATAATTCAATCAAATCCCCATAAGACAAGATTGACATCTAGCAACGTATCATGCCTACCCGGAAGATGTAAAATTTTGGTGGAATTACAAAATACCCTTCAGTGGTGAGTTACCGGGCAATTTAGTCCTTCAATCAGCTTGCACCCTGAATATTACTATGGATATGGATACTTGTCAAATCCAATTTCATATTCATTCCTAGCTCAATCTGATAATGATGATTCATTAATGAACATTAGAAATTATTTCTAATGTTCATACTTTGATCAAAGATTTCCCGAAGCTTCATTTGATCGAAATCAGCTGGATGCGATTCCCTCTTACTAGGGTTGATCGATTCCTTTTTGACCTACTCACAACCTCCATATATAATCCATCGTACCCATTATCACCCCATGCATGACTCAGTGTCATGATTGAGTGTGAACCAAAGTATGGATTCATGCATACAAGGTACCATGGCAGTTCAGGTCAAAGGACCACATGCACTACTCCCACTATGAGAACTATATATTGACAAACAGATAAGGATCCATTAGATGTTCTCAAGCTGGATCCATTCAGTGAACTCATTCTCTAATGAGCACCCACATCCTAGTATTAGTGTCAAACACAAGTGACTGTGAGATCAGTCACCCTCCTCACCAAGTATACATAGGATGTGCTGGTCTTACCGGATACATTGATCCCCTACTCAACATCCCATCGACCAGGAATATTTTAGATTAGGGTTTTAAGGCTTCAGACCTCACTGGTATGATCTCATCATAACCCTAGAACCATAGCCCTAATCTATGGGGTTCATCATATAATAATAAAATAATTAAGACAGCATATGATGAAAATAAAATGCCTTTATTAATTGATAATATCAATACATTGGTTTGGGATACAAAGGAAAAAACCATCGAAATACAACATTTTGATTGGCCTTTAAGGCATAATACTTCAATCTCCCACTTGCACTAAAGTCAATCGCCTTTAAATTTTAACCCCATACAATCGAGGTGGTGATCAAACTATCGCTATGATAGAGCCTTAGTGAACGGGTTTGCTATGTTGTTCTTCGTTTCAACTCTTTTAATACAGACTTCTTGTCTTTCGACAATCTCTCGAACGAGATGGAAGCGTCTTAGAATGTGCTTTGATTTGTGATGAGCTCTTGGTTCCTTAGCTTGAGCGACAGCTCCAGTATTATCACAGTAAAGTGGCACTGGACCTTCAATCTCCGGAACAACGCCCAACTCTGAGATGAACTTCTTCATCCAGACAGCTTCCTTGGCAGCTTCACTAACAGCAATGTATTCTGCCTCAGTTGTTAAGTCAGCTATAGTCTACTGTTTAGAACTCTTTCAGCTTACAGCTCCTCCATTTAGGATAAAAACATACCCTGAAATAGATTTGCTATCATCTGGATCCGATTGAAAACTAGAATTTGAATAAGCTTCTAGTTTAAGATTAGATCCTCCGTATATTAGAAAAATATTCTTAGTCCTTCTCAAGTACTTAAGAATATTTTTCACAGCCTTTCAGTGATCCTCTCCTGGATCAGCCTGAAACCTGCTGGCTATACCTAAGGCATATGCCATATCAGGCCTGGTATATAACATAGCATACATTATAGACCCTACTGCTGAAGCATAAGGTATAGAACTCATTCTATTTCTCTCTTCAAGTGTCTTAGGAGACATCTTCTTAGAAAGATGTATGCCATGACCTATGGGTAAGTAACCTCTTTTACTTCCCTCCATGCTAAATCTCTTTAGCACTTGGTCAATGTACCTGATTGGGATAAGCCTAGCATCCTCCTAGATCTATCTCTATAGATCTTGATACCCAGTATATAGGATGCTTCTTCCATGTCTTTCATGGAAAACTGTTTAGATAACCATACCTTGACTGATTGTAATATTGGGATATCATTCCCAATAAGAAGTATGTCATCCACATACAGAACCAAGAAAACTATGGCACTCCCACTAGTCTTCTTGTACACACAAGGTTCATCCTCATTTTTGATAAAGTCAAACTCTTTGACTGTCTTATCAAATCGGATGTTCCAACTCCTGGATGCTTGCTTTAATCCATAAATGGATTTCTTCAGCCTATATACCTGATTAGGTTTAGTCTCCAAGACAAAACCTTCTGGCTGTGACATGTAGACCTCTTCCTCAAGGAAACCATTAAGGAATGCGGTTTTCACATCCATCTGCCAAATTTCATAATCATGATATGCTGCTATAGCAAGCATGATCCGAATAGATTTGAGCATGGCAACATAAAAAATGTTTCATCATAATCTATTCCCTATTTTTGTCTAAAACCCTTAGCCACTAATCTGGCTTTATAAGTTTTGACTTGGCCATCTGCCCTAATCTTTTTCTTATAGACCCATTTGCATCCAATAGGGTTAACACCTTCTGGTGCATCAACCAAAGTCCACACTTGGTTGACATACATGGAGTCTATTTCGGATCTCATGGCTTTTAGCCATCTGTCTGAATCCCTAGTCATGACAGCACCTGTATAGGTTAGAGGCTCATCATTTTCAATGATCCGGGCTTCATTATTTTCAATAATGAACCCATACCTCTCAGGTGCATGACGCACCCTATCAGACCTACGGATAGGAGTGGTGTGTTCTGGTTCTATACTAACTATGTTATTATTTGGTTAAGGTGTATCTATTTGTTGAACTTCTTTAAGTTCATATTTCTCCCACTGTCCTTTCGTAGGATGAACTCTTTCTCCAAAAAAGTGGCATGCCTACTGACAAAAACTTTTTGTTCGGTAGGGTGGTAGAACAAATATCCTATACTATCTTTAGGATATCCTACAAATAGACACTTATCTGCTCTAGCATCCAGCTTATGTCCAAAATTTCTTTTGACATAGGCTGGACATCCCCATATCTTAAGATACTTAAGATTGGATTTCTTACCCCTCCATATCTCATATGGAGTGCTAGAGATAGATTTAGATGGTACTCTATTTAAGATATTAGCCACGATTTCCAAGGCATATCCCTAGAAGGAAACAGGTAACTCTGTGAAGCACATCATGGACCGTACCATATCTAATAAGGTACGATTCCTCCTTTTAGCAACACCATTTAATTGTGGTGTGTAAGGAGGGGTCCATTCAGAGATAATCCCCTTTTCTTTAAGGTAATCGAGAAACTCGGTGGATAAGTATTCACCTCCTCAATCTGATCGAAGGATTTTAATACTTTTCCCCGTTTGTTTCTCTACCATACTTTGATACTCTAAAAATTTATCAAAGGCTTCAGACTTATGTTTCATAAGATACACAAATCCATACCTTGAAAAATCATCAGTAAACATGATGAAATAAGAGTATCCACCCTTGGCTTGAGTTGTCATAGGCCCACATACATCTGTATGTATGAGTCCTAATAACTCAGTTGTCCTTTTTCTATGTCCACTAAATGGAGTCTTGGTTATTTTATCCATGAGACATGATTCACAAGTTCCTAATGATTCATAATCATAAGGATTAAGAAAATTTTTCTTATATAACTTGCTAACCTAGTCTCACTAATATGTCCAAGCCGACAATGCCAGAGTAAAGTATTGTTTACATCATCTCTCTTTCGTTTGTTACTTATATGAAGTATATTGTCATTAGTAGATAGAGTTAAAAGACCATTACAAAATACGCCATAACATATAATTTCATTAGAAAAGCTGATTGAGCAACCATTGCTCATTACATTCATAGTATAGCCTTATTTAAGTAACAAGGGTACATATATGATATTTCTAATGACCTTAGGCATATAGTAACAATCTCTCAACTCTAAGATCTTCCCTGAAGGTAACTTCAAGATATAGGTCCCTACGACCTCTACTTGGATGGACTCTCCTCCAGCACCGTAGAGCTCGAAGTCTCCTTCCTTTAATGCTCTAAGCCTCTGCAGCCCCTACAATGATTTGCAAATATTATGACCACAGGCGGTATCCAATACCCAAGTATTTGAAATAGAAGAATCCAATGACAAAATAGTATGAACTTCTTTCATACCTTTTGGTGCATCTGATGCACCAGGTTTCACACCTGCAAGGTAAGCCTTGCAGTTCCTCTTCCAATGACCCGGCTTGCCACAATGAAAGCAGGTCATTTGTCCGGAGGTCTTCTTTCCTTTCTTCTTCTTGATGCCCCTTTTTGGGTTCAATCTCCTCTTGGAATCCTTTCTGCCTGACTTCTTCTTGTTGATCCCATCCACAAGAAGAAGTGGAGCCTTATTTTTCTTTAAATGGCTCTTTGCTATTTTTAACATATTCAACAGCTCAGGCAAGGAAGTGTTAAGTTTGTTCATATGATAATTAAGAACAAACTGTGAAAATGACTCCAGGAGTGACTGTAGGATCAAATCCTGATTAAACTCCCCATCCATAACAAAACCCAATTGACCTAATCGAGTGATCAAGTCAATAACCATCAGTATGTGGTCTTGTACGGATGAACCTTCTATCATTCTTGCATAGAACAACTACTTAGATATCTCATATCTAGCAATTCGACTATGTTCTCCATATAGCTCTTTTAGATTGAGTAGTATGGAGTTAGTATCCATGCTATCATGTTGCCTCTATAACTCATTGGTCATAGAGGCAAGCATGATACATTTGATAGTGAGTGAGTCATTTTGCCACATCTTGTATGTGGTCTTTTCCTCTTGCGAGGCTTCTTCCCCTAAAGGTTCCAAGGTAGGGGTATCAAGAATGTAAGAAAGTTTTTCCTGGCTGAGTACTATCTTTAGATTTCTTAACCAGTCAACATAGTTCGGTCTAGTCAATTTATTGGCATCAAGTATACTACGGAGTGAGAGTGAAGAGGTCATTTAATCTACATTAACAAAGAACATAACATAAGCAAACAACCAATGTTGACAAAATATAATTAAATTAGGACTTTAACTTAATTATGTCTCCCACTATTTTATCAAGCATCATAACCCTCTATATGATGATCGAGAAACCCTAATTGATTTTCTTAGTGGGGTCGAGATCCTAATTCCTTATAAAGATCTTGTGTGTTCACAACAAATCTTATATAAGTTCAAAGGTAGAAAAACTCTTTCCAATTGTAACTCATACAATTCTCAACATATCCTGGCCTCTAAAATATTAATAGCCTTGAGTGTTCACAACAAACTATAATATTTTAGTTAAGTAAGACCCTTCATTCCTTTATAGTCATGATTGTAATAATAATACCCTTGTGTGTACACAACAAAGTATTATATTAAATCATGCCATAAGCATCAAATGCACCAGGCCAAAATTGTGTTAGTCACCATAATAGGCCTTGTATGTACACAACAAACCTAATACGGATCATAACATAATAATGACCTAGCATGAAGGAATGCCTAATGTAGTGAATATTACACTAAGCATATCAATCAAGAATTAAGTTAATCTTATCGGCCAAGTAAGTGGGAGAGTAGTGGGAGTCCCCCCGTTGCTTTCCTAGACACTAATAAAATTGGCAAGGTCAGTCAACGGAACCAATTAAAAACCACGTCATCTTTACCGATCATGAACCACTTTTCCTAGACACCGAATGATCAACTAATCATCTTGATTATTTTGCTTTTGGTATATGACACTACAACTTAATATAATTTTAATAGAGGGCAATTCAAATAGAAGCACATTCTAATATTACCATTCAATCAACCATGCATCATATATCATTTTATAATGTGTCAAGTGTGTCATCATACTAGGATAACCATCTACCACATAATGGATCCACCATTATGCCAGGGCAACCTTATTTCAGTATGATGACTAGAAAGCTAAACATATCTCTATATCGGTTAAAGTTTAAGTGAAAACCCTAACCAGTGACATACATATATGCATAAACATATCAATCATATGTAACTTTAAATTTTTGTAGAGTCCTACAAAATTGGGCAACCTCAAATTTTGTAGAGTCCAACAAAAATGGGCAACCTTAAGAGTCCTAAAAAATTGGGCAACTTCAATTTTGTAGAGTCCTACCAAAATAGGCAACCTCAAGAGTCCTACAAAATTGGGCAACTTCAATTTTGTAGAGTCCTACCAAAATGGGCAACCTCAACTTTTGTATGATTTAGCCCTAATAAGGTGGCTCTGATACCACTGTAGGGGTTTGGTGACCAGGGCGGAAGTGTGGATTTCAAAAATTTATTATGAAACAACTACCAAATCCTTAATCCAAGACCTCCTTACTAGGAATTAAAACATATAAACATGCATATATGATATAAACTAGAGTTTAGGCACCAACCTGAACCGCTAGTAACCAATCCGATGAAGAAAACCCTGATTCAGCCTTCTTCTCCACCAAGCGCCCAAACGTTCGCCCTCCAATGGTGATCCACATAGAGATGTGACAAAGACTATAACCTCTTCTTTAATGGCTCCTTTACTTGAATTCTTCTTCTAAGAACTCAAAACTTGGACTATGGCTAAGTTTTGTCTACTCCAGAACTTCCTTTCTTCCTTCTTGCCTCTTCTTGAACTTCTCCCTGACTTTAATCCTTGTAGGACCCTCTTGTCTTGAAGAACTAAGGTTGTCCTAAAGGTTTTAAGCCTTGTCTTAAAATGGGAGATGAATTAAGACAAGTATTGTCTTAATGCAGGAAAAAAGAAATATATATCTTTCTTCCTTTACTGATCAAGACCTTCTTCTTTATTCTTGTTTAAGACCAAAGTTTCGACAGAGGAAACCTCTGTAGAGGAAACAATATCCAACAAGAAAAAAAAAGGAAGGAGTCTCCTGGAAAGGAAGAAGAAAATCTAAAAAGGCTTCTTAAAACCCACACGCTTCATCCGAGACCTTTCCTCCCATTATATAGACAACAGAGAGACGTCTTTCCAAAAGAACGCAACTCTCTGTTATCCAAAGATCATGTCCCTCCATCCTTCACACGTCCCCTCTATTTTATCATGCCTTTCTAGTTTTATTTCAAGACTTTTCGATGAAGGAAAATCTCAGAAGAAACTTAGGAAGAGACGCGATGTTTTGAGACGGAGTTACGCGTGACCGGGAACCATCGGGAACCTTTCTTATTTCCTAAAACTTTGCAACCATCAGATGACCATCCTTTGAGGCGCTAAAATGAGAAGTCTTCCACCGTCCCCCACCCCCCCCCCCCCTTTTTTGTTTTTCATGGTAAAATAGATAAAGACTCCACGCGCGTGAAGAGCCCATGCGCGCGAGGAGTCTTCCTTCTTATCCACGCGCGTGAGGTAGAGTTATGCGGCTTGGGGAGATGAAATAAATTGCTGTAATTCAAGTGGGTTCAGCCATGGGTTAGCCCAAAGTCCGAATAACTTAATTAGATCCTAATTAGGTTCAATTAGAACCCAATTAAGCCTAATTAGGAACCAAAATTTGAATCCGATTTGAATAGAAGTTAGGGTTTGCAACACATGCTAGTGTGTTTGTCCTGCAAACATGATTTAATCCCAAATTAAATATTTCATCAACTCTCTATTGTGTGTGATCCATTAGGTTCCATATCTAGCCAGCAATAGGTCCGAGTGCTATTTGACCTAATTCGGTTAGATCTCAACTAAGCCGATTTAGGTCAACTCAAGCTAGCCCAACAAGGTCAATTAGAATCAAATTCTAATTCAAATCCCTACAAGACAAGATTGATGTCTAGCAACGTATCATGCCTACCCGGAAGATGTGGGATTTTGGTGGCATTACCAAAATACCCTTCAGTGGTGAGTTACCGGGCAATTCAGTCCTTCGATCAGCTTGCACCCTGAATATTACTATAGATATAGATACTTGTCAAATCCAATTTCATATTCATTTCTAGCTCAATCTGATAATGATGATTCATTAATGAACCATTATAAACTATTTCTAATGTTCATACTTTGATCAAAGATTTTTCGAATCTTTACTTGATCGAAATCAGCTGGATGCGATTCCCTCTTACTAAGGTTGATCGATTCCTTTTTGACCTACTCACAACCTCCATATGCAATCCATCATACCTAATATCACCCCATGCATGACTCAGTGTCATGATTGAGTGTGAACCAAAGTATGGATTCATGCATACAAGGTACCATGGCAGTCTCAGGTCAAAGGACCACATGCACTACTCCCACTATGAGAACAATCTATTGACAAACAAATAAGGTTCCATTAGATGTTCTCAAGCTGGATCCATTCAGTAAACTCATTCTCTAATGAGCACCCACATCCTAGTATTAGTGTCAAACACAAGTGACTGTGAGATCAGTCACCCTCTTCACCAAGTATACATAGGATGTGCTGGTCTTGCCGAAAACATTGATCCCCTACTCAACATCCCATCGACCAGGAATATTTTAGATTAGGGTTTTAAGGCTTTAGGCCTCACTGGTATGATCTCATCATAACCCTAGAACCATATCCCTAATCTATGGGGTTCATCATATAATAATAAAATATTTTAGACAGCACATGATGAAAATAAAATACCTTTATTAATTGATAATGTCAATACATTGGTTTGGGATACAAAGGAAAAACCCATCGAAATACAACATTTCGATTGGCCTTTAGGGCATAATCCTTTAAGTCCGAGCTTCTTGCACTCGAAGCAAATTGGTTGGTCCTTCTCCTTCTCTTTTCCTTTTCTTTGTCCTTTTCTTTGCTAGGCTGTAGCTTCTTTTTATATGGGAACTTCTTTTTCTTCATGAATCTTCTGAATTTTCTAGCCACTAATGCCTCTTCATCTTTATTTTTACCTTCTTTTAATTCTTCACTTGAAGACTCATTTGGTGTAGTGGGTTTTGTTACAGTCGTGACAGTGACGTGGACAGGCTCGGGTATCGCCGAATGAGAGCAAGCCACGTGTAAGTTTCCCCGCCGGATTTTGCGCCACGTCCACAAAGCTAGGAGCGGCAAAAACCGCACTACCTTACGACTGTCTGAAGCAAACCGCCCTCGCCGAGGTCAAGCTCGGCCCGGAGTTCCTCTACCATCTCATTGGCGCCCGGGCCCGGAGGGTTTCCGCCCAAGTGAGGTCGGCCGAAGTCGGGCGACCCCCTGCCGCCTCGCCAGGTGTCCGCCCAGGAGGGGTCCACCTGAGCCGAGGTCGGCCGATCCTTCGCCTTTCGCCAGGTGGCCACCCGGAGACGGGACCACCTCGGCCGAAGCCAGGCGACCCTCTGCCGCCTCGCCAGGCGTCCGCCCAGGAGGGGTCCACCTGAGCCGAGGTCGGCCGATCCTTCGCCTTTCGCCAGGTGGACACCCGGAGACGGGACCACCTTGGCCGAAGCCAGGCGACCCTCTGCCGCCTCGCCAGGTGTCCACCCAGGAGGGGTCCACCTGAGCCGAGGTCGGCCGATCCTTCGCCTTTCGCCAGGTGGCCACCCGGAGACGGGACCACCTCGGCCGAAGCCAGGCGACCCTCTACCGCCTCGCCAGGTGTCCACCCAGGAGGGGTCCACCTGAGCCGAGGTCGGCCGATCCTTCGCCTTTCGCCAGGTGGCCACCCGGAGACGGGACCACCTCGGCCGAAGCCAGGCGACCCTCTGCCGCCTCGCCAGGTGTCCGCCCAGGAGGGGTCCACCTGAGCCGAGGTCGGCCGATCCTTTGCCCCTCGCCAGTTGGCCCCCGGAGACGGGTCCAACTCAGCCGAGGTTAGACCGCTCGTACAGAGAAGCCCCCGGGGAGAGAGACGGGTCCCGAGACCACCCCTCGGGCCGTACAGACCCCAGACGGCATCCCGTACGGAGGGCGGCGGCACGCGGAACGTTACTTGCATCAGCCCAGCAGGTCCCGCAGCCGAGAGACCCGATCCTGATAGAACAGGCCCCATAAACGGATGGCGCCCACGCTCGGGGAAGGGAGCGCTCTCATAGAGCCTGAGGCCTGACGACCGGCCGCTCTGCCAGCGCCGCCCTCCCCCTTTCTCTCTCCTATCTTTGCCTTTTCCCTGCTGGGCCCGGCGGACGAGGTCGGAAAGCCGCCTGGCCTCCTTCACCAGAAAGGGAAAAGGAAGGAGAACAGGGGAGGGGAGTCTCCGAGGAAGAAAAGGACAAGCGCACGATGGAGGGAGATAAAGAGGGAAGAATCTGGGGACTGCGAGGTAAGCAAAAAACTAGCCTGGGGACAAGGGAGGAGCACCGGCACAAGGCCTTGCGTCGAAGGAGAAACCAGGGACCCCGAGAGGGGAACACTGGGCGCGAGTTCGGCAAGCAAGCCCAGCCAAAATTCCAGTCCCCAGAGCGCTTCCTTCACCAATTAACTCTCTAAATCTGGGACCCTTTCGAGGGCCCGGAGGGGAGAGTCTGTTCCTTCTCGTCGTCTACTGACTTGACCGTCGGAGCCCCCTCGCCGGGATCCCCGGCCAGGGACTTCTAACTCCTTTGTTGCAGGTTCTCCGCAGGAAGGGAGGCTCCCTCGCCAGGCGGTCAGGAAGGATCGGCTGGTCCGAGGCACGGGCGCGGCGACGAGAGCGGCAACAGATTGGCGCGCCAGGTAGGGGGTGCAGGACACTAACCCCTAGTGGGAACCAGCTTTCTGCAGGTGTCGCGCTCTCCAGTAATGGTGGTCACTCGTGGTCGCGAGGCGTCCACCAGCCGTGTGGGAGAAGCCCACTCCCCTCCAGGGGGCCACACCCCCGAACGGGAGCTTCCGGCTCCTCCTCCTCTTTCGCAGCAGCCTGCCCCGGTGGACGGATCTCTTGCGGCCATCGTCCAGCAGCTGCAGACCTTGACCTCAGCGGTCCGACAGCTTCAGCATCAGCAGCGGTCCCTGGCCACTCAGCCTCAGCCGGGGACTCCCGCGGCCCGAGCCGCGGGGCAGCATGGGAGCCTGCGCTCAATCCAAGGCAGGCCATCCCATCCGCGGGCTATCTCCAACCCTCGGGGGAGCCACCAAGCTCCCGCGAAGAGAAACTTTTCTGGTTCGGAGGATCACGAGAGTCGATCCCCGGCCGATGGGGCCGAAACGGCGCATCGCAGCAAGCAACGCCGAGGCCAGACCTCGCGCCGAGACCGATCAGCGCCCCCTTCACCTGCAGTCTCGGTGGAAGACTCCACCGACGAGGCCATCAGGCGCCAGGCTGAGAGGCGCCTAGAAGAGCATGAGCGCAAGTTGGCGGAGTTCGCCCGACGGTTCGCCGACCTGCAGAACTCGTCGGCTGGCCCGGCGGGCTACGACTCTCGCCCCCCTTTCTCTGAAGAAATCCAGGCGGAACCGATCCCGAAACGGTTCCGCATGCCGCAGGTGGACCCCTACGACGGGACCACCGACCCCCTGGACCATTTGGAGAGCTATAAAGCTCTCATGAGGGTCCAGGGCACCAGCGATGCCCTCCTGTGCATCGCCTTCCCAGCGACCCTTCGGAAGGCCGCTCGAGTCTGGTTCACCCGTCTCGAGCCCGGATCCATTTGCTCCTTCCAGCAGTTGGAAGGAAAGTTCGTGGCGCACTTCGACGCCTGTCGAAAGGTGCCAAGAGAAGTGGACAGCCTCTTCTCCATCCGCCAGCAGGACCAGGAGCTGCTCCGGGACTACATCACCCGGTTCAAGACCGCAGCACTGGAGATCTACAGCTTGGACGAGCCCGTCGCCATGCTGGCCTTAAAGCGCGGACTCAAGACGTCCCGCCTAACTTATTCCCTGGACAAAAGCCGCCCAGGACGTATTCTGAGCTCCTCCTCCGCGCCCACAAGTACATCCGGGCGGAGGAGGCCGACCGCACCCGTCGAGAGCTGGACGGGAAGACTCCAAAGAAGCCACTCCCGAGGGACATCCCGGGAGCTCGGAGGCCCGGGCCATCTGCCGAGCTCCGCCCAAATCCAAAGCCGAGAGGCGAAGCCACTCCAGAGCGGAGGTACACCCCTTCCTCGCACCTCGAACGAAGATCCTCATGGAAATCGAGGGCGAGCGCTACCTCCGCCGACCTCCTCCTCAGAACCCGAGAGCCGCCCGAGACAAATCGAAGTACTGCCAGTTCCATCGCGAACACGGGCATGACACGAAGGAGTGCCGCCATCTGAAGCGAGAAATTGAGGAGCTGATCAGCAGGGGTTACCTCAGGAAGTTTGTCAAGAACGAGGCCCCCTCTGAAGGGCAGCCGCTCGCGGCCCTACCGCCTGTCCCGGCGATCGACAACCGCCCGACGGAGAAGCCCGTGGGCATGATCTCGCGTGGGCCCGGCCGAGCAATGAAGAGAGCCCGGGAAGTTCCGGAGAATGTAATCCCTCCCGAGGGAGGGGAAATTAATGACAATGTAAACAACGATGCCGTGGTGGTCGAGATGACCATCGCGAAGCATCCTATACATCGAATCATGGTGGATAGTGGAAGCTCGGCCGACGTACTTTTTTACGATGCTTTCTCTCGAATGAACTTATCTCCTGATCGGCTGAAACCAGTACACATCCCACTGGTGGGTTTTACAGGAGACTCCGTGGGGGTCGAAGGGGAGATCACTCTCCCGGTCACCGCCGGATCCCCGCCCCGGCAGGCGACCGTCATGATAACATTCACTGTCGTCAAGCTCCCTTCGCCTTACAACGCCATTCTCGGGCATCCCGGGCTCAACCAACTGGATGCCACCATCTCCACGAGGAGGCTGTCGGTGCAGTTCCCCACGCCTTCCGGGCCCGGGGAAATGAAGGGGACAATCCAACCAGTTCTGCTCTTCCTCCAGACGGTCCCAGGCACCAGGAGTGCGGAGCTCGCCCACGATGTTGAAGATCTCGATCTGAGAGAGAAGGAACCCAGGGGAGGGCCCGTGGAGCGCCTGCTAACTTTCCCCCTCGGTTCGGACCCCATGAAGACGGTGCAAGTCGGGGCCCAGCTCCCCGAGGAAGAGCGAACCCGCCTGCTGGAGTTTCTCCGTGCCAACGCTGACGTGTTCGCCTGGTCGGCGGCCGACATGCCGGGCATCCCGCCCGAGATCATCATGCATAGCCTGAACGTGGACCCAGGTTGCCGCCCGGTCCGCCAGAAGAAGAGAAGCTTCGCCATGGAGAGACAGAAGGCGATCAACAAGGAGGTAGAAAAGCTCCTCGCCGCCGGTTTTGTCCGAGAAGTCCAATACCCCAGCTGGTTAGCAAACGTGGTCATGGTAAAGAAGAGTAGTGGTAAGTGGAGGATCTGCGTGGACTACACCGACCTTAATCGAGCTTGCCCGAAGGACAGCTTCCCTCTGCCGAAGATCGACCAGCTGGTCGACACCACCTAGGGGCATCGTCTCCTGTCATTCATGGACGCCTTCTCCGGATACAACCAGATCCGGATGAACCCAGAGGACGAAGAGCGCACTGCCTTCATAACTGACCGCGGGACTTTCTGCTACATGATGATGCCCTTCGGCCTCAAGAACGCGGGGGCGACGTACCAACGTCTGGTCAATAAAGTCTTCAGAGACCAGATAGGCCACAACATGCAGGTGTACGTGGACGAAATGCTGGTAATGAGCAAACTCGATTCGGACCACGTGGCCGACCTGACGGAGGCGTTCGGCAACCTCCGGCGCCATCAGATGAAACTCAACCCGGCGAAGTGCACCTTCGGCGTCTCCGCCGGGAAGTTCCTGGAGTTTATGGTGACCCAAAGAGGAATCGAGGCCAACCCGGAGAAGGTCCAGGCCACCTAGACATGGAGCAGCCCGCCTCCAAGAAGCAGGTGCAACAACTAACCGGCCGAGTTGCGGCCCTTAGCCGTTTTATTTCCAGGTCGGCGGACCGCTGCCGTCCCTTCTTCAAGGTGCTGAGGAAGATGAATGGCTTTGCTTGGACCGAGGAGTGCCAGCAGGCCTTCGAGGAGCTGAAGAAGACGCTCGCATCCCCACCTTTGCTGTCCAGGCCCGAGGAGGGAGAGGAGCTAACCCTCTACTTGGCGGTTACCCCGGAGGCCGTCAGCTCTGTCTTGGTCCGAACCGATGACCACGGGCTCCAGCGGCCGGTGTACTATACCAGTAAACTCCTCCGAGATGCGGAGCTCAGGTATTCCCGGCCCGAGAAACTTGTTTTTGCGCTAATAGTGTCTGCCCAGCGTCTCAGGCCCTATTTCCAAGCGCACCCCATCGCCGTCTTGACGGACCAACCGCTGAAAGCGGTGCTCAGCCGACCCGATACCTCGGGATGATTGGCCAAGTGGGCACTGAAACTCAGCGAGTTCAACATTACATACCGACCGAGGTCGGCCATGAAGGCGCAGGTGCTGGCCGATTTCTTGGTCGAGTGTGCAGGCTTGGGCAAGGATCCCGAGGAGGGCCCCCCGGCCCGGCCGATGGACGTTGGCACCGACGAGCCCGGAGAGGATGCCTGGATCCTCCATGTGGATGGGGCCTCAAACTCCGGCAGAAGCGGAGCTGGGCTCATCCTTGCCAACGGTGAAGGGGTCATCGCCGAGTGCGCACTCCGCTTCCAGTTCCCCGCGAGCTGAGAGTCTCCCGCGAGCTGGGCGTACGAGGCACTTCTTGCCGGACTGAGAGTCTCCCGCGAGCTGGGCGTGACCAGCCTCAGAGCTTTTACTGACTCCCAGCTCGTGGCGGGACAAGTGTCCGGGGAGTACGTCGCGCACGACCCCCAGATGGCGAAGTACTTGGAGCTCGTCAAAGCGGGCGCGTCCAAGTTCCGGCGCTTCAACATCTTCCATATCCCCCGCGGGGAGAACGCCCGCGCGGATGCCCTCTCTCGGCTGGCAACCCTGCCGGACACGATGCTGGGACGCGCTCATGTGGAGCGACTCGAGGTCCCAAGCCTCGAAGCACCGGTGGAGGTCCATCAGGTCAGCCAGGAGCCCGGCTGGATGGACAAGTACGCTGCGTACATCACCAGCGGCACCCTGCCGGAGGATCGAGAGGCGGCTCGCCTCATCAGGAAGAAGGCCGTGCGGTTCGTCCTGATGGACGGGCAGTTATATCGAAGATCCTACTCTTATCCCCTCCTCAAGTGCATCGGACCCACAGAAGCCAAGCTTGTGCTCCAGGAGATTCACGAAGGCATCTGCGGGAACCACGTGGGGGGCAGGGCATTGGCATACAAGGCCCTTCGACAAGGCTACTTCTGGGAGACAATGAAGGAAGACGCCGCCGACTTCGTGAAGAAGTGCGACCGGTGCCAGCGCCACGCCACGGTGCAGCGGCAACCCTCCAACCCGATCTCTCAGCTCTCAGCCCCCTGGCCGTTCGCCCAGTGGGGGATGGACCTCCTGGGCCCGTTCCCGCCGGCGTCCGGTCAGCGGAAGTTCTTGATAGTGGCTATCGACTACTTCACGAAGTGGGTCGAGGCCGAGCCCTTGGCGAGAATCACCGAAGCAAACGTCGCCAAGTTCTTCTGGAAGTCCATCGTCTGTCGCTTCGGCCTCCCCCACACCGTGGTCACCGACAACGGACGCCAGTTCGACTGTCGGGAGTTCGAAGACTTCTGCAGCGACCTCGGCATCAAGCATCGCTTCACCTCGGTGGCGCACCCTCAGACCAACGGGGAAGCCGAAGTCACGAACAGGACCATTCTCCAGGGCCTCCGCACGCGGCTGGACCAGGCCAAGGGCAGGTGGGCTGATGAACTTCCCAGCATCCTTTGGGCATATCACACCACCCCGAGGACGACTACCGACGAGACTCCATTCAACCTCGTCTTCGGAGCCGAGGCAGTCATCCCGATCGAGCTCAGCCTACCCACGCTGCGCGTGGAGCAATACGACGAGACAGAAAACCCGGCCAGGATGATGCTCAACCTAGACCTACTCGAGGAAACGAGGGACAAGGCCCGAATCCGAATGGCGGCATACCGGCAACGAGTAGCCAGATATTACAACTCCCGAGTGCGGCCGAAGGTTTTTCGTCCCGGGGACCTGGTCCTCCGACGCGCAGAAGCCTCCCAGCCACGGGAATGCGGCAAGCTTTCACCCAACTGGGAAGGCCCATATCGGGTGGCGGAAGCCCTCCCTCATGGAGCATATTACTTAGAAGAATCGGGAGGTGCCAAGTTCTCCAGGACTTGGAACTCCTCGAACCTGAGAATGTACTACCAGTGATGTAAGGCTCCCAGTTTCTATGACAAAGCTTCCCCAGTTCGCACACTCCCTCCAAAAATTTCGACAAGAAGGCCTGAGGCATCGAGCTCAGTCCGGAAGATCCTGGGTTTCAGCCTGGAAGGTGGCGCCGAACCCAGTTCGCCCACGCAAGCCCGGAGCACAGCTCAGCAAGCCACGCAAGGTTTGAGAAAGCCTGCGGCATGGAGCTCAGTCCGGAAGATCCTGGGCTTCGGCCTGGAAGGTGGCGCCGAACCCAGTTCGCCCACGCAAGCCCGGAG
The DNA here is from genome assembly GCA_021397845.1 of Areca catechu. Lineage (NCBI taxonomy): Eukaryota > Viridiplantae > Streptophyta > Magnoliopsida > Arecales > Arecaceae > Areca > Areca catechu. The sequence goes on along the minus strand of CM038040.1, from coordinate 117,742,838 downwards.
CACAGCTCAGCAAGCCGCGCAAGGTTTGAGAAAGCCTGTGACATGGAGCTCAGTCCGGAAGATCCTGGGCTCCGGCCTGGAAGGTGGCGCCGAACCCAGTTCGCCCACGCAAGCCCGGAGCACAGCTCAGCAAGCCGCGCAAGGTTTGAGAAAGCCTGCGGCATGGAGCTCAGTCTGGAAGATCCTGGGCTTCGGCCTGGAAGGTGGCGCCGAACCCAGTTCGCCCACGCAAGCCCGGAGCACAGCTCAGCAAGCCACGCAAGGTTTGAGAAAGCCTGCGGCATTGAGCTCAGTCCGGAAGATCCTGGGCTTCGGCCTGGAAGGTGGCGCCGAACCCAGTTCGCCCACGCGAGCCCGGAACACAGCTCAGTGAGCCGCGCAAGGCTTGAGAAAGCCTGCGGCACCAAGCTTAGTCCGGAAATCCCGAGTTTCGGTCTGGAAGACGGTGCAGAAACCGTGCTGTTCGCCCAAGCATGAAGGCAACTCAAAATCGGACCTGCTCAAGGTTTGCCTCGCTGCAACATGGCTCAGCGGGCCCCATCCTTCGATTTGAGCGATGGAAGGACCAAGCCTGCAGTTACTTCAGGTGTTCCAGACCGACATCTCAGAAAGAAAAGAAGAGAAGAGTATAACGAAACTACGAACAAGGTTTCGATAAAACTTGGATCTTCATTAATATAAGTAGTCGTTACAAACCTGGGAGCCCCGACAGGCCGGGACTCCCCAAAAGAACAAAAACTACAAAGATGAAATAAAAAGATGGCGCCGGGTCACTGGGGCGCGGGTTCGGAGCCATCTGCCGGAGGCGCGGGCGCTGCTTCCTCAGCTTCTACAGTAGCCGGCTCCTGGGGCTGCTCCGGGGCCGCGGCATCGCTGGTCGACGGCGCCGCAGGTATCGCTCTGGCCGCGCCGGGAACCCTGCTCTCGCCCCCTGGCTTCCGGCCGCCGACGATGACCCCGCTCAGGTCCAGGTGGGGGAAGAAGGCCCCCACCTTCTCCCGGCACATCCGGAACCCCTTCAGGAAAGAGTCCACGGTGGCCTCCCAGACCTCCACCGTGAACTCGTCGGAGGCTCGAAACTTGGGGACGGCTTCTTGCACTTCCCGTTTGGCCGCCTCCAGGAGCCCGTTGACGTAGGCGCTCCGCTCCTTCGCTGCAGCCACCTCTCATCGGGCCTCCTCCAGCTGGCGCTCTACCCAGTTGGAGTGAGCCTGCAGGCGGGCCTTCTCCGCCGCCTCCTCCTCGATTCGGTTCTGGTTGGAGGCCCGCTCCTCCGATAATGAGGCCTCCAATTCCTTGTTCCGCTCCTCGGAACGCGTCAGGTCGAACTGGAGGGCTTGCTTCTCGGCTCGCAGCTCGGCCCCCTTCTCCATCAGGTCCTTCACGTCGGTCACGAGCTTGCCGAGCTTCAGCTCCCGATCGGAGTCCCTCTTAGCGTTCCCTGCGAGGTAATTCCTCAGTAAGAGGACGTCGTTCCCGATCTGCAATACAAAGGCAACACCTGTCAGAGCAGAGGCAGAAAAGCCTCGAGGTTGAAAAGAAGAAAGAAGAGGAAGCCCACACTTACCATGAAAAGCTGAGGAAGGATGCCGAGCAGGGCGTCCGCATAGTCTCGGCCGCCCCGAGCTCGGCGGTCCCGAGTGGTGGAGGCGTACTCCATCATCTTCTCCGCCAGTCCCCTGTCGAGGATGACCGAGTCCCGGTGGGAGATCACCGGTGCCGGACCTTTCGGGCCGGCCCTTGCGGCAGCTGCCCCCTCGGCCGGAACCGCAACTGACGGGCCGGCGGTCGCCACAGACGGCGCTGTCGGGCTAGCGGCGATGACGGGCCCGGAGACAGGCGGAGCGGCGGGCGCTGGAGCTCTCTCTGCGGCGCCGCCAGGTCGCGTGGCCGAAGCACCAGGAACCCCGCCCTGAGGAGGCCTGGGCGGGGAAACGACAGCAGCTGGGTCGGGCACGGTCGCCGCCACGACCTCCCGGCTCGTCTCTGTACGAGCCCTCTTCGCTACGGGCTCATCCACCTCAACGACGTCCCGCTGGGCCGCCCCCTCCAGGAGGTTCTCCAGAGAAAACTTCATCCCTGCAAAATGAAAAAGACAGAAGGTCAGACAGCTCGATCTTAAAGAAAGAGGGGGGGGCAGAAATCAATGCGGGGGCCAAGTCTCACCGGTCTCACGGATGGGACTGATGCCGGCCTCATAAAGGTTCTGCTCAGAGAGCAGAACCTCGAGCGCCGGGACCACGTCACTCAGGAGCAGGGCGTAGGACTCTTGGTCCGCAGACTCCACCCGGGAATTCCGGTTCGGCGACCGGTCCGGTTCGCTCCAAGCCCAATCGACGTCGTCGACCGAGGCGAAGAAAAACCGGCTCTTCCATCCCTTGACCGAGGAAGGGAGGTCGAACCGGAGACACCTAGGCCGGGGCGAAATGTACCACCAGCCGTCATCGGTGGAGCACTTCTTCAGGGTGAACAGGGCCCTAAAGAGAGAAAAACGGGCGACAAACCCGTGAAAGTGGCAGAAGACAATGAAAGAAAAAATGACCCGGATGGCATTAGGAGCCAGCTGGGCCGGGACGAGCCGGAAGTGGCTGAGGAAGGAGAGAAAGAAAGGATGCAGGGGAAAACGAAGACCCCCGAGGAAGAAGTCTTCGTAGAAAGCAATGCGGCCGGGGCCACTCATGGTGACACGCTCCCCGGACCGCGGAGCAAAGAGACGGATAGACCCCGGGATGCCATAGGCATCCCGGAGCAGAGAAAGGTCACCTTCGGTCATGGTAGAAGCATGACCGGATGGACCGGTGGGAAGAGATGGTGGAGCAGGAAGAGAAGGCAAGGCAGGAAGAGAGCGGAGGGGCACGGCAGGCGCAACCGGAGGGGACCGGATTCCCCTGGGGATGCCAATGTGACACCCCGGGTTGCAAACGCCGGCGGACCTCCTCTGGAATTACCTCCTCATCCGAGGAGGAAGAAGATGGAGTCCTCGGCCGGGATGGACCGGCCTCGTCCGGATTGGAAGAGACATGGCGACGGCACGCCATGGAAAAGAAAAGGACAAGGGAATCGGACAGAGAATGCGAAAGAAGGAGGGGGCCGAAGAAGGAGAAGGAGGCACTCACCGAAAATGCACAGACGAGCGCGAGCAGCTGAAGTTGTTAGCCTGCAGCAAACCGCCCATGAAGCAAGGGAAAAGGCCTCGTTCTGGAAAGTCCCCTCCCTTTCAAACTCAGCCGACAGCAGCCGTACCCATCATTCCGCCTCCGACCACTGGATGGTCGCCATGTGGGCACACGCCCGACACCGACGCCTCGTTAGCAGAGTAACGGCCTCTGCCTCGAGGCGACGCATTTACTACGAGCAAGTGGACGACGCGTGGCGGCTCCCCATAGGTCTTCAGCCGCATCGAGCCACGACGAGCAAGGATCGTGGCAATTATGATGCAAGATCTTCGCCTCCCCACGTCATGTCCGCAATTAATCCCGACGTTCCGTTCTACGATGTCCCGACGGAACGGCGGGCTGGGGGGCAACTGTTACAGCCGTGACAGTGACGTGGACAGGCTCGATTATCGCCGAATGAGAGCAAGCCACGTGTAAGTTTCCCCACCGGATTTTGCGCCACGTCCACAAAGCTAGGAGCGGCAAAAACCGCACCACCTTACGACTGTCTGAAGCAAACCGCCCTCGCCGAGGTCAAGCTCGGCCCGGAGTTCCTCTACCACCTCATTGGCGCCCGGGCCCGGAGGGTTTCCGCCCAAGTGAGGTCGGCCGAAGTCGGGCGACCCCCTGCCGCCTCGCCAGGTGTCCGCCCAGGAGGGGTCCACCTGAGCCGAGGTCGGCCGATCCTTCGCCTTTCGCCAGGTGGCCACCCGGAGACGGGACCACCTCGGCCGAAGCCAGGCGACCCTCTGCCGCCTCGCCAGGCGTCCACCCAGGAGGGGTCCACCTGAGCCGAGGTCGGTCGATCCTTCGCCTTTCGCCAGGTGGACACCCGGAGACGGGACCACCTTGGCCGAAGCTAGGCGACCCTCTGCCGCCTCGCCAGGTGTCCGCCCAGGAGGGATCCACCTGAGCCGAGGTCGGCCGATCCTTCGCCTTTCGCCAGGTGGCCACCCGGAGACGGGACCACCTCGGCCGAAGCCAGGCGACCCTCTGCCGCCTCGCCAGGTGTCCACCCAGGAGGGGTCCACCTGAGCCGAGGTCGGCCGATCCTTCGCCTTTCACCACCGGAGACGGGACCACCTCGGCCGAAGCCAGGCGACCCTCTGCTGCCTCGCTAGGTGTCCGCCCAGGAGGGGTCCACCTGAGCCGAGGTCGGCCGATCCTTTGCCCCTCGCCAGTTGGCCCCCGGAGACGGGTCCAACTCAGCCGAGGTCAGACCGCTCGTACGGAGAAGCCCCCGGGGAGAGAGACGGGTCCCGAGACCACCCCTCGGGCCGTACAGACCCCAGACGGCGTCCCGTACGGAGGGCGGCGGCACGCGGAACGTTACTTGCATCGGCCCGGCAGGTCCCGCAGCCGAGAGACCCGATCCTGACAGAACAGGCCCCATAAACGGATGGCGCCCACGCTCGGGGAAGGGAGCGCTCTCACAGAGCCCGAGGCCTGACGACCGGCCGCTCTGCCAGCACCGCCCTCCCCCTTTCTCTCTCCTGTCTTTGCCTTTTCCCTGCTGGGCCGGCGGACGAGGTCGGAAAGCCGCCTGGCCTCCTTCACCAGAAAGGGAAAAGGAAGGAGAACAGGGGAGGGGAGTCTCCGAGGAAGAAAAGGACAAGCGCACGATGGAGGGAGATAAAGAGGGAAGAATCTGGGGACTGCGAGGTAAGCAAAAAACTAGCCTGGGGACAAGGGAGGAGCACCGGCACAAGGCCTTGCGTCGAAGGAGAAACCAGGGACCCCGAGAGGGGAACACTGGGCGCGAGTTCGGCAAGCAAGCCCAGCCGAAATTCCAGTCCCCAGAGCGCTTCCTTCACCAATTAACTCTCTAAATCTAGGACCCTTTCGAGGGCCCGGAGGGGAGAGTCTGTTCCTTCTCGTCGTCTACTGACTTGACCGTCGGAGCCCCCTCGCCGGGATCCCCGGCCAGGGACTTCTAACTCCTTTGTTGCAGGTTCTCCGCAGGAAGGGAGGCTCCCTCGCCAGGCGATCAGGAAGGATCGGCTGGTCCGAGGCACGGGCGCGGCGACGAGAGCGGCAACAGGTTTGAATGTGATGGTCTTCGTCTTTCTATCTACATCTACTATTTTTTGTTTCAAGTTCAACTTATAAGTCATGAGTGAATCGACAAGTTGCTCCAAGGGAAGTGTCTCAACATCTTTTATTTCTTTGATTGTGTAACCTTCGGATCCCATGAGGTTCGCAAAGACCAAAGAATTTTATTTACAAGATCATTGTTAGGCATAACCTTGCCAAGACTCCTCATACCATTGACAATATTAATAAATCTAGTATACATATCAGTAATAGATTCATTAGGCTGCATTCTAAATATTTCGTATGTATGAATGAGCATATTAACTTTAGTATTCTTTACTTGATGGGTACCCTCATGAGTAACCTTAAGTGTGTCCCAAATTTTCTTCACGGATGTACATGTGGAAATTCTATTAAATTTATTAGGATCCAATGCACAATAAAGTAGGTTCATAACTTTAGTATTAATCTCCGATTGCTTAATGTCATTTTCATCCTGATGTGGTGTAATCAACTGACATGGAGCATACGGGAGACTACGATGATAGAAGACTTGCCACCCAGGCTCAATGGACGAGCTCCCCTGGCTGAGGCTGGCTCCCTACTGAGGTCAGCCCCTAGCCAAGGCGGGGCTCATTGGGCGAGCCCCCCGTCTAAGGCCGGCTCCGTGTCAAGGTCAGCCCCCAACCGAGGATAGGATTATTAGGTGAGCCCCCCCATCTAAGATCGGCTCCCTACCAAGGTCAGCCCCCAGCTGAGGTCGAGTTCACAGGATGAGCCCCCCGTCTAAGGTCGGCTCCCTGCCAAGGTCAGCCCCTAGTCGAGGTCAAGCTCACAGGATGAGCCCCCGTCTAAGGCCGGCTCCCTGTCGAGGTCATGTCCGTACCCTAGAGCAGAGCCCCCGATATGAATTTCTCGCCAAAAAAATAGATATTTAAATTATGGTGGAGCAAAGCCTAGCTGCCCACAGCTTTCTGCAGGTGGTGCCAGAGGTACAATGTGGGTGCCCCCAGACCCCATGCCTACCAACCATAGCCATGTCCATAGCCGCACCACCAATAGCCACCGATGATCATGGTGCAACACTCAGAGCTACCCCAAAAGGAGAATCTATCCAAGGCCCCAGGACCTGCAGCCCTGGGTGGTCTCTCCCGAAATAGAAGCACCCCTCCTATAAGGGGCATGGAAGCCAAGAAGAAGACAGACTCTCTCTGGTCAACTGGGGGGCTCTCTTTGGCTAACTGGCAGAGATCTCTCTAGTTCTGCAAACAGAAGTCTCTCAGGTTTGGCCCGCAAAGGTCTCTCTAGCAAGCTCACGGGAGAGGGCTCTAGCTCTCTCTCTCTCCGAAGATTCTCGAAGGCCACAAGGGTCTGACCTTGCCTTCGGAAGAAGGTAAGGAAGGTAAGCACGCGGGGGAAGGTGAGGGAGAGGTAAGTAGGCAGGCGACCAGGCACCGTCAGGTGATCCACCGATCTAAGAAGCCTCCCCGCTCCCCGCTCTCGATCCCTCCTCTTTTCCATTCCTTTACATACCTGCTCTAGAGTCACACCCTCCCAGTGGATGGGTCCCCCAAGCCTAACGCCATGGAGGTCTTGTCTGTTCCCCTTGATTATCCCACTGACTTGATCATCGAAGTATCCTCGCTAGAATTCCCAGCCCAGGTCTCCCCTATCTTGCAGGAAGGGAGGAATGAAGAAGGGCCGGTGTGAAGCCATCGACCGGCAGCCACCAAGCGGGATGGGGTGGATGCATCCCCAGAAGGTCCATCGCGGTGCGTGGTGGCGACAGGAGGATCCCCCCGATGCGACGAAGTCCCGCCATCTATTGTGAGGCTCACAATTTGGCAACTGCTATGCTAATAGCTCGAAGATGTTTATGGAGACCCCAAAAAGGCCCTCGCCATCTACCGCCTAACTCTTAGTTCATCTCTTGCCTTGCTCATAGTATGGAGATGTCCGTGGAGACTCAGCGAAGTCCTGCCATCTATCACATGGCATCTACTATGCTGATAGTTCGGAGAGGTTCACGGGGAACCCGACGGTCCCATTGTCCATCGCTTGACTCACAAGCTGACACCCGCAGCATAAACGATCCTGGGATGTCCGTAATGATGCTAGAAGCTCTGCCACTTGACTCGCAACATAGTTAACCAACAAGCCGAGCCCTCTCGATGGCCTGCATCAAGGCTTCGAGCTCGGAGCAGTCCACCGCCTGGACAAGGATGTAAGACTCCTCCCTTGATTATTAAACTCACTTCCAGTGCAACCTTATCTTCCATTTATGCAGGAACTTGTTCAACTGACTCCATGCTAGCCTAAGCCCAGAAACTTTTGAAGCCTGGTACTCTAAGCTTGGAAACTCCCAAAGCCCAGCACTATAAGCCTGGAAACTCCCAAAGCCCGGCACTCTAAGCCTGGAAACTCCTGAAGCCCGGCACCCTAGGCCCAGAAACTCCCAAAGCCCGACAACCTATGCCTGGAAACTCCCAAGCCCAGCATTCTAAGCCTGAAAACTTTCGAAGCCTGGCATTCTAAGCCTGGAAACTCTTGAAGCCTGACACTCTAAGCCTGGAAATTCCCAAAGCCCGGCACTCTAAGCCTAGAAACTTTCGAAGCCCGGTACTTTAAGCCCAAAAACTTTCGAAGCCCAGCACTCTAAGCCCGGCTCTCTAAGCCCGGAAACTTACGAAGCCTGGCACTCAAGACCAAGAGCTTCGCCAATCTCTCGGCACCAGCTGCCTTGCTCACAGTCCAAAGATGTCCACTGGAAAATTCCAGAAGTCCCAGCCATCTATCACTTGACTCACAGCTCGGTGCATCAGGCCTCCCAGCCTCCATCTTCTTCACCAGGCTCCTTAGCCTCTGGTGCTAGGCCTCTGAACCTCTCAGCCTCCTTCACCAGGCTTCTCAGCCTCCAGTGCCAGGCTGCACAACCTCCGTCTTTTGCAGTACGCTCCTCAGCCTCCGGTGCCAGGCCCCTCGTACTCCTCCACCACGAGGCTCCTCAGCCTCCGTCATTAGGCCTCTCAACCTCCTCCTCCATCATCAGGCTTCTCAGCCTCCTCCACCAGGCTCCTCAGCCTCCGGTGCCAAGCCTCCTGGCCTCCTCCTTTTTCATCAGGCCTCTCAGCCTCTCAGCCTCCTTCACCAGGCTCTTCAGCCTTTAGTGCTAGGCCTCTCGGCCTCCTTCATCAGGATTCTCAGCCTCCTTCATTAGGCTCCTCAACATCCGGTGCTAGGCCTCCTGGCCTCCTCCAGCATCAGGCTCCCCAGCCTCCAGCACAGGCCTCCCGACCTCTACCTTCTTCACCAGGCCCCTCGGCTTACTTCACCAAGACCCTCAACCACCTTCACTAGGCTCCTCAGCCTCTGGTGCTAGGCCCCTCAGCCTCCTTCATCAAGCTTCTTAGCCTTCTTCATTAGGCTCCTCAGCCTCCGGTGCTAGGCCTCTCAGCCTCTTCCAGTAGGCTCCTCAGCCTCCGGTGTCAGGCCCCCCGGCCTCCTTCATCAAGCTTCTCAGCCTCCTCCACCAGGCTCCTCAGTCTCCGGTGCCAAGCCTCCCGACCTCCTCCAGCATCAAGCTCCTCAGCCTCTAGCATCAGGCTCCTCAACCTCCAATGCTAGGCCTTCCGGCCTCCTCCTCCTTCATCAGGCTCCCCAGCCTCCAGCATCTGGCCTCCCGACCTCCACCTTCTTCACCAGGATCCTTAGCTTCTAGTGCCAGGCCTCTCGACCTCATGCCTCCTTCACCAGGCTCTTCAGCCTCCGGTACCAAGCCTCCCAACCTCCTCCTCCTTCATCAGGCCTCTCGACCTCTCAGCCTCCTTCACCAGGCTCTTCAGCCTCCGAGCCAGGCCTCTCGGCCTCCTTCATCAGGCTTCTTAGCCTCCTTCATCAGGCTCCTTAGCCTCCGGTGCCAGGCCTCCTGACCTCCTCCGGCATCAAGCTCCTCAACCTCCGGCATCAGGCATCCCGGCCTCCTCCTCCTTCACTAGGCTCCTCATCCTCTGATGCCAGGCCTCTCGACCTCCTTCATTAGGCATCCCGGCCTCCTCTTTCATCAGGCCTCTTAGCCTTAACCATTAGGCTCCTCAGCCTTCAATGTCAGGCCCCTCGGCCTCCTTCACCACCAGACTCCTCAGCCTCCATCATCAAGCCTCTAGGCCTCCTCCTCCATCATCAGGCTTCTCAGCCTCCTCCACCAGGCTCCTCAGCCTCCAGTGCCAGGCCTCCCAGCCTCCTCCTTCATCAGGTCTCTAGGCCTCCTTAACTAGGCTCTTAAACCTCCTGTGCCAGGCCTCTCGGCCTCCTTCATCAGGCTTCTTAGCCTCCGATGCCAGGCCTCTCGGCCTCCTCTAGCATCAGGTTCCTCAGCCTCCAGCATCAAGCCCCTCGGCCTCCTCCTCCACTAGGCTCCTTAGCCTCCGGTGTCGAGCCTCTCGGCCACCTTCATCAGGCTTCTCAGCCTCCTTCACCAAGCTCTTCAGCCTTCGATGCCAGGCCTCTCGGCCTCCTTCATCAGGCTTCTCAACCTCCTCCACCAGGCTCCTTAGCCTCCGGTGCCAAGCCTCCTGGCCTCCTCCAGCATCAAGCTCCTCAACCTCTAGTGCCAGGCCCCCTCCTCCACCACCAGGCTTCTCAGCCTCCATCATCAGGCTTCTCAGCCTCTTTCACCAGGCTCTTCAGCCTCTGCTACCAGGCCTCTCAGCTTCCTTCATCAGGCTTCTCAACCACCTACAACAGGCTCCTTAGCCCCCGATGCCAGGCCTCCCAGCCTCCTCTGATATCAGGCTCCTCAGCCTCCGGTATCAGACCTCTCGGCCTTCGCCTTCTTCACCAGGCTCCTTAGCCTCCAGTGCCAGGCCTCTCAGCCCCTCAGCCTCCTTCATTAGGCTCCTCAGCCTCTAATGCCAAGCCTCTCGGCCTTCTCCAGCATCAAGCTCCTCAGCCTCCGGCATCAAGCCCCCTAGCCTCCTCCTCCTTCATCGAGCTCCTCAGCCTCTGGTGCCAAGCCTCTCGGCCTCCTTCATCAGGCCTCCCGGCCTCCTCCTCTTTCATCAAGCCTCTCAGCCTCTAGCATCAGGCTCCTCAACCTCCGATGCCAGGCCTCTCGACCTCTCAACCTCCTTCATTAGGCTCCTCGGTCTCCGGCATCAGGCCTCCTGACCTCCTCCTTCATCCGGCCTCCCGACCTCCCCCATCAGGCTCCTCAGCCTCCAGCATCGTCCTACAGGAGCCGAAAGACTTGGAATGGACTGAAGGTGGCCTCAGGCACATACTTCCCTGTTCTGAAGACTAAAGAAGGGAAAGGAAAAATGGAGACACATTGGATAACTAAAGAATAAATTTTTTTCATTTGATTAAAAGTCTTACATCAAGAGAGATCCTCGATAGGCTGGGAGATCTCTTAAAGGGTAGATTACAAGCAAAGAAAAAGGGGAGCTCGGACCAATGGACAGATTCTCCCCCTCGTCGATGACCTCTACCTCCAGAAGTATGTTGACCTTCTCTGCTATGGTGGATGCCCTTCCTCAAGTGTTTTGCAAGCCATCGACTAAGGAGGTGCCCATTTCACAAACTCCCAATTTCGAATGCTTTTACAAAAATATGGGGTCACACATAAAGTAGCTATACCTTATCACCCGCAAACAAGTGGACAAGTGGAAGTATCCAATAGGGAGATCAAGAACATTTTGCAAAAGACTATTAGGCCCGATCGTAGAAACTGGTCAGATCGATTAGATGATGCATTATGGGCCTATCAGACAGCTTACAAGAATCCCATTGGAATGTCTCCCTATAGACTGATCTTTGGAAAAGCATGTCATCTTCCGGTAGAACTTGAACATAAAGCATATTGGGCGATTAAGCAATTAAATTTTGATTTAAAGAAAGCTGGTTCTAACCGGATGTTGCAACTGAGTGAATTAGATGAACTGAGGTGAGAGGCTTATGAAAATTCATGTATTTATAAAGAGAAAATGAAAGCCTTTCATGATCAATTTATTTCTAGGAAAATCTTTGAGCCAAATCAACAAGTCTGGTTATTTAATTCAAGGCTTTGATTATTTCCTAGAAAATTGAGATCTAGATGGGATGGACCTTACATTGTTAATCAAGTATTCCTCCATGGTGTAGTCAAAATTTATGATCCTAGGTCAGGAAACTTCTTTAAGGTGAATGGTCAACATTTAAAACCATATATTGAAGGAATATCAACAAATCGAACCATTGACCAAGTAACATTAACTGACCCACACTGAACTGAGATGCATTATGTCTGGCTGAAAACATTAAACTTAGCGCTTGTTGGGAGGCAACCCAATATGTACTCAATATTCTTTTTTAATTCCAAAAAAAAAAAAAAAATTTGCAGCCTCTACATTGTTCATGAGCTCCTCTTCTCAGGTAACCCCTATCCCTTTACATTTTTTAGTTCTTATGGTTTATTTGCCTTTTTATACCATTAGGGACAATGGTATTTAAGTTGAGGGGTCGGGATAATTTTTTTTAAAAATTAAAAAAAAAAAATTTCATGTGTCAAAAATAAATCTGGAACAAGATAGACTAGGAAAAGTAATAAGAGTTAGAGAGTGTTGCTAATGACTGTAGCGAGTCAAGAAGTAGACTAGCGTGTCAGACTTTTAGGGCCTACTTAGATCACCTAAAGGCTATTAGCACTTCCATTTCACATGCACGCTGACGAGACAAAGTAAGTATTAGTTGTAAGGACAATTGAGGACTTAATTATCACTGAAAATTGGTAATTGATATATATCCCAATTTAAAAAAAAAAAATTTGAATTGAGGAAAGAGCTACCTACCTGAAATAAAAGTGCAAAACATAGAGTATATGTGGATCGCCCTAAACTTAGTAACCAGGTCTCTGCACCTAAGTCAAGTGTGGAGGTTCACGTCAAACGGTGAAGGGAAGGCCAAGATGTTCAGCACTTAAAAAAAAAAAAAAAAAAATCAGGTAGTGTGAAAGCTAACTCAGTTCATAAGCTTAATTTAGGGATGTATAGAAAATTAACCAAAGTAAGTGTTAATCAAAGATACATTTATTCTTGCAAACTAGTACCAAAATGTTAAGTTAGTCATCACAAACACAAGTGCTGTAGATCTTTAGATGAACTCTAAGAAAGTTTCTAATTATGCTGACTGCAAAATTTATTTCTGAAACTCAATACTTAGTTAGTGATACTTGCTAGATCTTTTTACTTTCAAACCTGGATCTATTTTTGTAAAGGATGATCTTTGTGACACATAGTTATACTTTTTGCATTGCTAAAGGACTAGCAATAAGTAAGTTGGGGGGTGTAATAAATCATGGATTTACACGTTTATTTTAAGTATTTTAGTTAATTAATGGTGCTAACATTCTTTTAATAACCTAATTTCATAATTAATTTGAACTTTCTTGCAAAACTAATTATTTTAAAAATATCTTTGAAAAATGTGAAATTAGAGTACGTTCATGAAAAATAGATTTCAAGTCAAAGCACCACACACCCATTTAAATGATTAATAAAATATTTAATAATTATAATTAATGATCATGGAATTGGTAAAATTAATAAGTTTTAAACCCGCCAATAGGTAGAGTTTGATTTATGGAATCCAACGATGCAAACGGTACTTAAATCAGGTTTGAAATGAAGAAGTTATGAATTTTTTAAGGATTTTTGCACACATTTGATGCTGCACAGTTTTTGGAGCAGCCGGTCCATGATGGACCGGCTGTTGGGTTTATAATCTGCAGGATGGTTCACCGGCAGCCATTGCTACCGGTCCATGGAACAGGGCATGGACCACAGCCCTCCAGAGATGCCGAAACTCGCCGGGAAACACGCCGGCGGTGTCCCTGGCCGGAGGGGAAGCTCCGGCGGTGGTTTGACGGGCAGTGGTGGCGGTTTTTGGTGGAAAACGAGAGGAGTGTGGGCGTTCTTCACGAGCTGGGCGTTCTCCACGGGCACGAGCGTTGCCAAGCATTCGTCACGGCGTGATCCAAGCGAGCAATCCATGGGCATCGCCACGCAGTCCACGGGCACGGGCGAGCAGTCCACGGGCGAGCAATCCATAGCCGAGCTTCTCCACGGTCACGGCATGATCCAGGCGAGCAGTCCACAGCCGAGCTTCTCCACGGGCACGGGCGAGCAATCCACGGGCGAGCAGTCCACAGCCGAGCTTCTCCATGGGCACGGGCGAGCAGTCCATGGGCACGGGCGTTGCGCGCAATCCACGAGCTCCACGGTGCAGTCCACGAGTGGCGTGATCTACGGAGCAGCAATGGCGGTCATGGTATTTTTTTGTCCCACATCGCTAGTGTGCAACGAGCTCTCCTCTCCGATCAATTATAAAATGAACCCCATAGCACAAGGCAGAGGGATCCTGGAGAGAGAGCAAGGTACAGGGTAGAGGGCTTTGCTTGGGTTGCGGGTTGGCTTTTGGGAGTGAGGTTTCTCAAAGGAAAGCAAGTCCCTACACCATCTTCCAGTCTTCTCCCTCTCTGAGATCAAGATCCGAAGAAGAAGACGCAGAGGAAGCCCAGTTCGCTCCACGGAGTACGAAGGAAGGAGCTATCTTCCCGATGAGGCTGCGCTGATCTGTTCTTGTCTTTGTTATTTGTTTTGTTAATTTAGTTTTTACTGCATTGTACTTAGACCTTAAATTTCAATCAATGCAATATCTCTTTTTAATTCCTGTCGTTCATCTTGTCTGCAAATAGATGCTAGGATCTAAATAATAGATCCTAGTGCCAATTTTTCCTACAATTTTAATTTTTATATTTTTTGACTTCAAATATTTATTTTTTTTTACAAGATCAAAAATTTCAAATCCTAAACATCGCCTTCTCTGTGGATTTGACCCGACTCCTCTTGCTACGTATTTTTAAATATTTTAAGAAGTCGGATTTTAAACTGATAGCCACGGTGTCTTAACAACAACCCCGCGGATCTATCAGGGCCCTCCTCTGGCACAACCTGAAAGCGAAGAGAGGAAAGAAGGAAAATGCATGGATGAAGGAGAAGAGCACACTGTGGAATGTTGTGCATTGGCATCCAAAGAATCCCATTAAAAGGCATGGTGGTGAGCCCTTCGCAGTAAAGGCTACCACTTGCCTCCGCTTTGTCCCGATGCAGAGCATGTGCCCCTTTGGCTTCTTGTCCAACGGGAGGTCATCGCGTGGCCCTTCAGGATGCCCCAGATAGGCCAAGCCCATGGTCATCGCTTCGATTCAAACGAAGCAGTCACGTTGCCTTAGTGGGAAACTGAGTAAAGCATCACCTCATTTATCCAAGGGTGCGATTTTTGGGTCGCAGGCACCCGAGGCATTGATGGCATCACAAGAGCATCCCCTACATCAGCGGGCTCATTACTCCCTTCGCCTTGATCATTGTCGCACCCTCAAGACTTGGGAGTGGGGGCATATGATATGGTGACATCCACTGACGTGGAGCATACAGGCGGCTACGACGATAGAAGACTTAACACCTAGGCTCATTGGATGAGCTTCCCTAGTTGAGGTTAGCTCCTTACCGAGGTCAGCCCCAGCCAAGGCCGGGCTCATTAGGCAAGCCCCCCATCTAAGACCGGCTCCTTGCCAAGGTCAGCACCCAGTCGAGGCCAGGCTCATTGGGCGAGCCCCCCATCTAAGGCTGGCTCCTTGCCAAGGTCAGCACCCAGCTGAGACCGGGCTCATTGGGCGAGCCCCCCATCTGAGATCAGCTCCTTGCCAAGGTCAGCACCCAGCCGAGGCCGGTCTCATAGGGCGAGCCCCCTATCTGAGGCCGGCTCCCTGTTGAGGTCATGTCCGTACCCCAGAGCGGAGCCTCCGATATAAAGTTCCCACCAAAGGAACATATATTTAAATTATGGTGCAGCAAAGCTTGGCTACCTGTAGCTTTCTATAGGTGATACCAAAGGTACAATGTGGGTGCCCCTAGACCCCATGCCTACCGATGCACTACCACGTCCACAGCCACACCACCAATAGCCACCGACGGTCGTGGTGCAATGCTCAAAGATACCCCAAGAGGAGAATCCATCTAAGGCCCCAGGACCTGCAGCCCTAGGTGTTCTCTCCCGAAATAGAAGTGCCCCTCCTATAAGGGGGCATGGAAGCCAAGAAGAAGACAGACTCTCTCTCTAGTCGACTGGGGGGCTCTCTATGGCCAATTGGCAGAGATCTCTCTAGTTCGGCAGACAGAGGTCTCTCAGGTTTGGCCCACAGAGGTCTCTCTGGCGAGGTCACAGGAGAGGGCTCTAGCACTCTCTAGTGCAGACACCAGGGCCAGAAAAGATCGATAGGTCAAACCCACATCCCTATGGATCACCTATGAATAAAGTCCTAAACCCAAACCCCTTTTACTTGTAAATATTTTATTTTAAATTCTAAAATTTAGGCTTAGTTGGGTTTAGCCCTTTTTACCAACTGTAATTAGCATTTTAATTTTTAACCTTTTGGGCCAAACCCCTTTTACCAAGTTGAACCACGTGTTTACATGTCTTGCCTTTTGATCAAATTAGGTTCCCATTGATCGAGTGGAACTTTAGTTATTTGGTTGGTTTAATTAGTTTTGAGTCCTGTAATTATTAGTTAATTTAGTTGTTGAGTCCTGTAATACAAGGGAGACCCAATTGAAGACCCATGTGACTTCATGTGCACTCAAATCAAGATACCATGTGCATTCAAGTCAAGATACATGTGACCCCATGTGCTAGCTCAAGACAAGTCAAGCATTGACGCCACATGTCATCCACTTCTTGGTGCTACCTCATCAAGTCAAGGATGCCCATGCCACCTCATCAGTCTATGTTACATGTCACAAGTTTGGACATCATCACATGACATGTTTGGACATCACTTGCCATCTCATCGGGACAACATCACATGCCAAGTCATTTATCTTGGTTGGCCAATTTTATGTCAAAAATGGTTGTCTTTATTTTTTATCAAGACATTAAGACATCCAGATATCCAAACATCTAGACATCCAGACATTCAGACACCATTTGAAGTTCAACTTTATCCAAAGTGGGTGCCACATTTTTTTTCTCTCATGTTGTCGCACATTTAAAATGTCGATGGTTTTAAGATGAGTAAAGTAGAAAGAGTCCAAGCCTTAATGCCTTATTCTTCCTTCCTTTTGTCTCCACTTTTTAAGAGGAGTCGGCCAAGATGGGAGAATCTATCTAGAGCATTCAAATTCAAATGAGATTGGAAGCTATCTTTCAAGTTTGAGTTGTAAGAAGATATAGACCAAGAGGAGTTAACGCCATTTTATTTTTTTGTCACCCATCCATCAAGAAATCCCAATTTAAGAGGAGTAAAAGAGAAGGGCACTTCATCTCAATTTTATTTTATCGCCCACTTCATCTTCTTGTCTCCCAAAATTCAAGGAACTAGCACCCATCATAAAGGAATTCCAAGAGGACGCCAGAGTTTCAAAGGAATCCATAAAAGAGGGAAGTCCAAGGAAGATCAAAAGCTAGAGTTCAAGACACCAGGTGGTGTGGGCACCAGGATCTGACAGAGGCTCCTCAACCCTCTGTGGATCTCAGATTAGGGTTCCACTTCGTGAGTCTTTTAATAAGGCTATAAGCCAAAGTAATTTTTAGTCATGTACCTAGTCTAAGTTTGTTTAATCTTGTACCTTGATCAATTTGGGTCAAGTTTAGGTCATGGGTCCTGTATTTATTTTTGGTTTGAGTCTGAGTTTGGATTGGGCCCAAGCCCAATTGAAGTCAACCTGGCTTTCAAGACCAAGTCAAGTTCCTTGTGGGCCAACCCACCTCTTACACTTGGAAAGATGCCAGCATAGGCGCCACCTCAGCCACCTATGTGGTGCCACATCAGTTGCCACTTGGGCATCCAAGGAAGGAAACAAGGAGGCACCCTCATGCATTCCACATGCCCTCTCCATACCATTTTCTCTTGGGTGATCTTGGAAGGAGGAGACATCATCCCCCTCTTCCCTCCCCCACATCATGCCATGATCCATCAATAAATGGGGTGTTGAAGATTCTTGAAGAGACCAAGCCACAAAGCAAGCCATCTCCCAAGTCTTCTTCCCGAAGTAGTCACACAAGAGAGGAAAGTCAAGGAGCACATTCCCCATTCCAAGCCCTCAAATTTGCAATGCCCAAAGCTACCTCCTTGGTCGGCCATGACTCACTCCAACTAGGTGTGGAAGAAACCCAAAGGAGTCACATCCCTTCAAGCAAGCCTTGCTCCTTGTTTTCTTCCCAAAGTGAGCATGCAAAGAAGGAAGTCAAAAGGCCAATCCTCCTCTCCAAGCCCGCCCACATGCCATGCCAATCCCCTTCTCCCTTTGGTCGGCCATGAAGATTTTCCCCATCCATGTGGGCGCTAATTTTTTTTGGGTTGTAATTTGGGTTCAAGGGTTTAATTTGTTTTGAATTCAAATGGGCCTTGGGTGCCTATTTAAAGGACCCAATCCCTCCATTGTAAAGGGTATTGAATGATTGAATAAAAAAAAAAAGCTTGTGTCTTGTTTCCCCTCCAACCATTGTCTCCTAAACTAGGTTTGAGTGAAGCTTCCTTCGTCCCCAGGGACGTCAAGTGGTGTGAGGCCACCTTTCCGTCGCCCTAGGGCGTTGCAAGTCCTTCATCCTCCTGCACATCGAGTGGTGTGAGGCCACAATCCTTCGTCCTCCGGGACGTCGCGGGGTGCGAGGCCCCAAGTTATCTCCTTCTTCGACTTCGGAATCAAGCCGGACACCGGGCTCGAAGGCCCTTTCTCAACCCTACCTTAATTCCATTTCAATACGTCTCTCCACTTCGCTAATCCCTACTTTGCTTGCCTACAAATCCTTCTTGGTATCTCGGGCACCGGAGACAGTTTGCTTTGCCATCGCGACCACCCGACCGAAAGCCGGTGCATCCGCGAGTTCGACTGCTCAGGCACCCAGGCCGCATCGGCCGAGTTGAGCGATCTCTGCATCGGGTGCTTCAGACGTGTGAGGTTTGCCCCTATCTCCTATGTAGGTATCGTGTATCGAGCTTAGTCCTACCGGGATTTCTTAATCCTGGGATTCTGTTCTCGTTTTCACTATTTAGGGACTTGAATTGCTAGTGTAGGCTTCTATTATTCAGCTTCTACTATTTCTATTCTTTGTTTATGATCGGGAATCAAAAACCAAAAAAAAAAACATCTAAAACTCATTAACTATAAAAAATTCCTTTACATCATAAGCATCCATACCAGCATCTCTAGCCCTACCCTACACCCCTGCATCACCAGGTGCAAGGATTCCAAGGAGTTGCTGCATAAGGGACACCAGTGCTAGTCTTTGTATCCATTACACCACTAGTTGATGGTCTATAAATATCCCATCAACCCCCGTTGTATAATGAATGATTTATTGATGAAATACAATGACATTTTATCGATTTTTTCCTTTGCTATGTACATCGCGGGCTACGAGGCTCTTTCCTTTGTTCTTTGGAACATCGCGGGGTGTGAGGCCCTAGTTATCCTACTTATCCAAACATCAGAAAAACCCTAGCTGATCTCTTCCTTCCCTCTTCTCTTTCACTTTTCCATCATTTCCCTTCTTTGTTTCTTTCTAAGTGAAATCTTTCATTGTTGAGTGATTGCAGGTGATCAGGAACTAAAGTCAAGGTGTTCTTGCCTTGGAACCGATATCGCAGAAGACCGAAGCCTGAAGATCGAGATCTTGAAACCCTACCACGAGGTCTTGAGAGTTCCAACATATCTATTTTAGAGGGAAAATTCTACATTGGTAAAATTCAAAAACCTTTTCTTACTCTTTAGTTTCTGACCTTTGAAAGTAGACCCTAGTTTATGGTAGTTTCTTAGCCACCAAATCCTGATTTTCTAGTTGCTTTGTTAGATCTACTCGTGCGGGCATAAACTAGTTGACTAGTTTCTTTAATTGCTTCCTTTGAGTCATTAAAAAATTAAAAATTATTTAAAAAATGAATCTCTATTTTATCTATTAATTAGGTTAATAATCAATAGATTAGGTTTTCCTAATTATCCCGCATCACTCTCTCTCTCCAAAGATTCACGAAGGCCATAGGGGTCCGACCCTACCTCCGTAGAAAGGTAAGGAAGGTAATCACGCGGGGGAAGGCGAGGGAGAGGTAAGTAGGCAGGCGACCAGGCACCGCCGGGCGATCCATCAATTTGAGAAGCCTCCCCGCTCCCCGCTCTCGATCCCTCATCTTTTCCATTCCTTTACATACCTGCTCTAAAGTCACACCCTCCCGGTGGACGGGTCCCCCAAGCCCTAGGCCATGGAGGTCTTGTCTATTTCCCTCAATCATCCCATTGACTTGATCGTCGGAGTGTCCTCGCCATAATCCTCAATTCGAGTCTTCCCTGTCTTGCGGGAAGGGAGGAATGAAGAAGGGTCAGTGCGAAGCCACTAGCAGGCAACCGTGGAGTGGGACGAGGTGGACGCATCCCCGGAAGGTCCATCACAGTGCGCGACGACAATAAGAGGATCCCCTCGGTGCGACGGAGCTGCAGGAGGCAGCGATCTTGGTGGCAACACATCCCAATCCTCTTATAGTTTTGGAATGGAAACGTCATTAACCATCATTGAAGGAACATGAGGACCTTTTACAACAACTTTCCAAAGATTGTAATATATTGAATGGATATAAATTCTCATTCGGGTTTTCCAATATGTATAATTGGTGCCATTGAAAAAAGGCGGTCTATTTGAGGCTTGACCCTCAACAATATTAGAACCTATAGGGGCTACCATAGATCTTTAACTCAAAGCAGTTGGACCTATAAGCTGAGTACAAGGCTCTGATACTACTTGTTGCCCAGCTAAAGCAATCCAAAAGAGGGGGTGAATTGAATTTTAAAAACTTTTTACAAAGATTAAGGATAAGTGCTAGTGTGTTAGCAAGTGTTTGTGTCTCAATTTAAGTATATAGCAGAAGTATAAAGTAAATGCAAGAATAAGAAGATAAGCAATCACAGACACAAGAATATATAGTGGTTCAGTGCACTCCAAAGTACCTACATCCACTCCCCAAGGTCCACTTGGGTATTTCACTATAATCTAACTTGATTACAATAGATTAGTTTTTCTGGACTCACTAATCAAAACCCTTCTTGGTTTTTTGATGGGAATCCAGGGTAGGTCCAGGTTCTTTTTCTATTTTTTCTTATTTTCTTGGATTTTTTTTATTTTTCCTATTCACGCTATTCCATCTATTCCCACTATCCCAGATTTATCCCCAACCTATTCCTACTTTATCCCAGTTTTATTCCATCTTCACCATCTTTCTCCCGTGGTTTTAAAACAAATTTCAAAACCCTAGCCTTCGCCCCACCGGCCCCAGATCCGGGCAGCCCGACCCCAGATCCGAGCTGCTTGACCCCCGGCTATCTATTGGTGCCCCGCAGGAGTTGGTTCCCTCCCTGTCCACGACCATGAGTTTGAGTTTGCATGGATTTCGAAGCATTCCAATTTTTAGAGTAGCATGCTTTTCAGCATAGATCATCAAGCCGACATGCTTCTCAGAGCAAATCAGCATCACTTTTGATGCAACATGAATTTTG
Source organism: Areca catechu (assembly GCA_021397845.1). Lineage (NCBI taxonomy): Eukaryota > Viridiplantae > Streptophyta > Magnoliopsida > Arecales > Arecaceae > Areca > Areca catechu. The sequence goes on along the minus strand of CM038040.1, from coordinate 117,722,077 downwards.
ATATAATTTATTTTCCTTTTTTAGTTTTCTTAGAAGCTAAGAAACTGAGGGTTTTGGTTTTTCTATATAAAGGACCCCTCTTCCCTTCTTGTAATATGATTTGATATAAATTTTTGGGTTTTCTATTGGTTCTGGTTCTGGTTCTGGGCTGAGGCCCATTTGCCTTCATTCCCTACTGTGTGGATAATGGATTCGTTGGGGGATGTGAGAGTCCTACTTTGTGGATGATAGGTTTGAGCACCCTAGTTATCCCCTATCTCATCTTCTTTATCCCCTCGTGTCCTTTGAGAGTCACCCTAGTGGCCTCTATGAGAGCCCTACTATGTGGATGATGGGCTCGATGAGAGCTCAGGGTAGCTGGTGCTTTAATCCCTCGGGAGGGTAGCTATGTGCTTTGATCCCTCGGGAGGGTAGCTTTATGCTTTGACCCCTGACTTTCTGTGTGGATCTCCCCGTTAGAGTGAGTCCCAGGGCCATGAGTTCCAGGTCCCAATCCCCCATCTCCATCCTTCCTTCGCCACCTCCACCAAGAAAATTGAAAATAAAAGAGATCAGCTATTTTAGGATTTTAGTTTGAGTTGCCCTAGTCCCAGGAGGCTTCTTAGCCCTCCCACGGTCCTAGTTTGTTAGGTGTCTTTCCCTTTTCCAAATAATCCAGGTTACATAGATTTTCGTCCCGCATCATTTTTACAAGACTAACCAAAAACCTAGTTGGTTTACATAAGGCTCACCAACAACCTAGTTGGTTTTTACAAGGCTCACCAACAACCTAAGTTGGTTTTACAAGGCTCGCTAACAATCAAACCACTAGTTTCAATCCACTTGAAACTAAGAATAACAATAAATTCAAGTTCAAAATAAAAATACAATAAGCTTTCAAATTAAAAGCAAATATCTCTCTGAAGTTCTTGATTACTATTAAGAAAGCTTGTTTTCAAGTTGTTGAAGCCTTAATAAATGCTTGAAGATTGGACTTGAATGCTCTTGAATGCTTGAAGGCTCAACTTCACTCAAAAGTAATGAAATCTTAATGAATATTTGAAAGATTTGCAATGAATTCTCATTAGTTACATCCCACTTGAGTTTGGTCCACTTTAAATTCCTTTCCAAGCCTTAAATGACCATTTTTGATAGTTGGAGAGGAGAAAATAGCCGTTAGAAATAAAAAATATCAATTCTGTACTTCAAAAAATGAGCCATTACTGTTCATCCAGACTTGCAGATGTCGATACTTTAGATCATGAGTCAACTCATAAGTCAATACTTGAGTCGATACTAGATCAAAAATGCTTTCTAAAGCCCTCTAGAATGTACTGGTGCATCGATACTTCTTCTAGTGAGTCAATACTTGAGTCAATACTTCATCTTTATGAGTTGACACTTAAGGAAAAACTTGAATTCAGCATACTCTGTATTACTTTTAGTCTCAGGCCTTGAGTCGATACATGAGTTGACACTTCATCTTCATGAGTCGACACTTCATGTGTACCAGCTAAAACTTCTTCTACGTATCAGCTCAAGCTTCTATGAGCCGACACCTTGAGTCGACACTTGGTTGAAACTTTCCTGAAACTTTACTAAAACTTTTCCAAATTTAAAACTTGAGTCCTTTAAGATTTTTCTTATGTGCCAAGATCTATTTAACTTGAAATTTCATCAATATGAGTGACATTTTCAATAAGATGATAAGCATTTGAACTTTCAATATATTACAACTTTGATGAGTACCCTATTCTGATAAATACACTTTTAATACATAATTAGTACTCAATATATTTAAGTATTTTATTATTTATCAAAATCAAGATAGGAGTCAATACGTGGCTCTAGCAGAACCCAGGTTTTTTTCCAGATTTAATCTGATGAAGGAGTAACACAACAAGTAAGTGAATTTAATAGTTTTGTTTTTATTTATAGATTTATATTGTATATTCATGATTAGTTCCTACTATACATGCCTAGAGTATTTTTATTTTTGCTATGAATTAATTTTAATTAATTAAAAATTTTTGAAAAACCTATATGCAACTCGGGGATTATCAAATGATTCTTTCAAGTGGTATCAGAGCCATGTTTCATAAACATGTATAGATATAAAATTAGATCTAAAAATTTTAATTTTTGATCTAAGAATTTAGATCATAAAAGGAGTTTTAGATCTAAAAATTAAGAATTTTAGATTTAAAAATTTAGATCCAAAATTTTGGTTGAAAACTGAAATTTCATATCTGAAATTTTTGTGATCTAGATATGCACTAGATCTGAAATTTTAGTCAGAATGATCTAAAAATTAGATTAGAAAAAAATTTATTTTTGGATCTAAAATTTATATTAGAAAGTCATGGTTTATATTCATTTTATAGATCTTAAAAAATATTTTTTATTTAATATTATGATTTTTAAATGCATGGGTGCTGAATTTTCTAGGTCTAAAATTTTTATGTCTATTATGTTTTTTTATGAGATGATTGAATCTAATTATTTAGATTAAAAATTATTTTCAACATCTAAACTAAATCCTCATGTTAATAATGCACCTATTTAAAGGTTTATGTTTAAATTGGTTGGGTTCAATTTTGTGCTGGCATAAGGTTGTTATACTATAAGGTTAATCCCTTATAGTATAAAGTTGTCCTAGCACAAGATTAATCTATTTTAAAAATAGTTTTCAAGAATTAAATTAATTATTTGAGATCTAAAATTGAGAATTTAAGATCTAAATCCAAAGCATAAAACATAAGGGATGGGACATGGGTCAAATCGATTAGGTAATGCAATTAGATTACATCTAGTCTTCAATTAGGTCAAACCCAATTGATTGAATTCTTAATCTAATCAAATCAAGAGTTGATTAGGATTAGGTCAAGAGTACTCAAGGCTATGTTAATGGTTTGAGCTGGTCGATACGATTGATATCAATCGATTTACCTAAAGACCAGATTTAGCTTAGTGGTCAAGCTTGAATCATTTAAGCTAACCAATTCAAAATTGATAAACCAATTAGTATCTAAGGCAAGTTTTGATCATGGTTTTTAATTGAGACTAACTCTTACCAGCCAACTCAATTGGAATTTAACAAAGAGGTTATATGGCAAAACTCTCCCATCGATCTAATTTACCTAACCAATTTGCTCGATTATATTTTGAATAAGGTTGCTTATTGGTGCAAGTTCATCCATGCCATCTTGGTTAGCTAGACATGAGATGGGTTAATTGATTAAAATGTGACCTGAATTAGGTAACTTAAATAAAAAATATGTTATCGCGTAGGTGGCTTACCCAAGAGGGGGGTGAATTAGGTAATTAAGATTTTTGCAAGTATGTGCTCCTTTTCAAAGTTCTTTGTGTGGAATGTGCTATGAGTTAAGTAACTAATGCGGAAGCAAATAAGAATACAAGAAACACAATCACAAACACAACAAAATTTATAGTGGTTCGGAGCAACCTAGCTCCTACGTCCACTATCCAAGATACCACTTGGGATTTTCACTATATTCACCCTCAGAATACAGCCGAATTATTTTCATGGGCTCACAATCCAAAACTCACACTTGGTTTTATCTCGGGCTCACCAAAACCCAATACAATGTTATTTTTGTCTGGACTCACTAACAACCCACTCTTGGTTTTTGAAGGCTCACCAAAAACCTTTACAAATCTAAGTCACAGCTCCTATACTTGAAACAATTTAAAATAAGAGTAGAAAACTCAAAGCAACTCTATGACAAACCGAAGTTGTCGGATGGTTCAGTTGTAGTACTTGAGAAGCCCTTTTGATTGCTCTTTGAATGCACTTCAAGGCTTCAAGCTTCTTCAATAAATGCCTCAAGAATTCAGATGGAAGTTAGGTGTGGTCTTGAGTGCTCTCTTGAATGCTCTCTTGAGTGTTCTTTCAAAAGCTCACTGATTTCTCATTCATTGCTCATCTATTTCTCATGTATATCTTCAAAAGTGATTCAAATCCCTTAAATATATTCCCCTCAATTGATTTCAGGAGGTTATAGCTATTGTAGATCATTGAGATTCAAAATATGACCGTTGAAGAACGTTTTGGATTGAAAAACAAAGTTCTGGAACTAGCCGTTACTCACCCGAAATAGTCATTCGAGTTGGCTTGGATGGGTCGAGTCGGCTTGGTTCCTCGGGTAGGTCAAAACTTCACTCTAGTCTAGTCGGCTCTTTTGCTTCAAGTTGGCTCATTTGGCTGGTTCTTCAAAACTGAGATTTTCTGAACTCTAGAGGAGTCGGCTCTTCTGACTGGAGTCGGCTTGCCTGTCTGTCTGAGAAACTTTTCTCTACATCGAGTCGGCTCGAATTCTCAGGACTTCAGAAATCAAACTTTGCCAGAGTCAGCTCTTCAGTCTCGTCGGCTCGAAGGTCTGCGTGCCAGAATACTGCTTGCCTGCCAAACCTCGAGTTAGCTCTTCTGCAATGAGTCAGCTCTAGTGACTTGTCTCCAAAAACTTTCCAGACTTCTCAGAATTTTTCCAAAGGCGGTCAATCAAGTCCAAAAGCTCTCCAACTCCATCAAACTTAATTCTAAGAGATTTATACTTGTAAAATACATGGAAATAGCCCATTTTCATAAATATATAGTTGATTTTTCTTTGGGCTATACATTACACAATACAGTTTTACAAAATAAATTTATCATACATCAAGGTTATAGGAAGAGTGGTCTTTCAATTAAAACATCCTACAAAAACTTAGAAAATACTTGGAAAGAGTTATTAATTAAATGCATGCTCCAATATTTGGTTATCATCAAAATCATTCCAGGGGTCAACAATCTCCCTCTTTTTGATGATGACAAAACATTGGGCATGAAAAATCTTTATAGTTATGAGTATATAAACATTTGAACAAGTCAAGGTAACTTGTGTATGACTTTAAATAGATATATATTAGTATGTATCAAAGAGTATCAGAGCTTATCAATAGAGTATCAAAGCTTTTGAAATAGATCTAATGTGTATCAGAGTTAATATATATCAAAAGCTGTTTTTACCTAATATGAGTTGAAGTCAATAATGTATCATGGCAAGTTGAATATCAAAATGTATCAAAGCTTGCAATTGTATCAGAGTTTAAAGTAGCAAAAGATATTAAATTTAGTAAGAATGTATTAGAGCTACTATTAAGATTAGCAAGAATGTATCAGAGCTATTAAAGGTAGCAGAAAAGTATCACATCTCAAAGTTAGCAGGAATGTATCAGAGCTTATTTGAAGCTAGAAATGAATCAGAGCAAGTTATGATCAGAGCAAATTTAACTAAATGAAGAGTAACAGGGATAACTTCACATGTTTCATGCACAACCATGCATATTTTCAATAGATTAATCAAAAGATTTTGTAAATTTTCCACATACATTACATGCTATTTTTCCATTCATTTTCCATGCACACATACAATTACTCCCCCTTTTTGTCATTAATCAAAAAGGGTTCAAAAGCAAATTACATTCCTGTTGCCCAGGTGGCTTCCTAAGAGGGGGGTGAATTGGGATTATAAAAACTTTAACAAGTATGTGCAATTTAAAATCCTTTTAATATTGTGGTGCAATATGCAATGCGGAAGTAAATAAATGCAATAAAGTTAAACAAGCACAATCACAAACACAAAGAATTTAGAGTAGTTCGGAGCAATCGGCTCCTACGTCCACTACCCAAGATACCACTTGAGATTTTCACTATATTCTTCCTAGAATACAGTCGGATTGCTTTACCAGGATCACAATCCAAACCCAACTCCCTTTAGTTTTTACACCGGGCTCACCAAAGAAACCCAATCTTAGTTTTACACCAGGATCACCAAGAATCCAAACTTGGTTTTCACGGGCTCACCAAAAATCCACTCTTGGTTTTATACCGGGATCACCAAGAACCCAAACTTGGTTTTACATGGGCTCACCAAAAATCCAAACAAAAATAAAACAAGCAAACAATGCAACACAAAATACAAACTCCCAAAGAGTAGATGGTTGTCGCTTTAGCTCGTATTGGTGTAGCTCTAAGGCTTCAAGATGTGCTCTTCAAAGCTCTTCCTCTTCTTCAAAAGATGCCTTAAGAGTTGTAGTAGATTGATCTTGAATCCCTCTTGAGTGTGGAAAATAAAGCTCACTTGATTCCCTAAAAATATTCCTTTGAAGCTCACTTTTTCTTCTCTAACTCCAAATCAATTCATTCCTCCTCTCTTCTTTTCTTTTGAATTTGATCCATCACATATATGTTTTGGAAGTATTCCCATGTTGTTTTGACCATTGGAGTAACTTGGGAATCGAAATATGACCATTTAGAATCGTTGGAACGAAGAAAAACAAATTCTGCAACTAGTTATTGGAGTGCCAGAACCTGTCACTCGAGTCGACTCGAGGTCCATGAGTCGGCTCGAAGTCTCAGACAGCCCAAATAAAAGTTCTGGACGAGTCGACTCTTCTGGATTGAGTCGACTCGAACTTTCAGAATAATTACAGTTCTGCCATTCTGGAGTTAGCTATACTAAATAATTACAATTCTGCCATTCTGAATGAGTCGGCTCGAGCTGTAACTTCTTCAAATACTTTCAAACTTCTCCAAACTTCTTCCAAACCACTTCAAATATCTTCTAAACCTATGATACTCTACAAAAACAATCTTTACAAGGATAGTTAGTAACATAATCATGCATCAATGTTTTGTAATCATTAAAATCAATCCTAAGGTCAACAATCTCCTCCTTTTTATGATGACAAAACATTGGATATGAAAAAAAAAATTAGTACAAAATTAACTCTATAAAAGATTGTATTTCAAGTAAATTAACAAGTATCATATAAGCAATAAGCTCCCCCTTAATTTATCAGTATATTTCAAAAATGAAACTTCTCTTTTTTTGAATGTTATTTTTCATGACACCTTTATCTCTCCCCCTTTTTGACATCAACAAAAAGTATTCTTAACCATTCTTTAAGGGGATACTAATCAATGATTTTATAATACCACAAGAATATTAGGATGTTTTGAGACAATTTTACCTTGTTTCTATTTCCTTCGTATTCTTGTCAATAAATTATCTTTTTCTCCCCCTTTCTTTATGCTATCAATTGTTACAAATACTAATTGTTGGGATATCAAGATTCTTGATTCTTCTTTTATCTAACATATACAATCCTCTCTCTTTCACATTCATTCTAAACATTTATGCAAGAGAGTAATGTAAAACATGGTATCAATAAAAATAAATAAATATCAATAGAAGAACTAAAGTCATGAGTTTATAAAAAATATCAAAATCAATTTATACTCATGATCAATTTAAAACATTAAGTATGCTAGCACATTTCAAATTATCTATGCTAGAGTAAGCTAGAACTCTTAATTTCATGGTTCATTACCACAAGACTTGAATATCAAACATACCTCAAACATTCACAATATTTCAAGTCAAAGTTCAATGAATTTCACATGATCAAGAATACTAGTAACTATTGCATAGTTGACATTTAACTCATCTTGAAACATCAAATATAATAAACATAGCAAATTGCTTTAAGTAAATGACTAGCATTACATATATCAAAAAATAAGGAAAGGTTTGAGTAGATTACACCAAATAATGATCATCCTCCTTTACCATTATGCTCAAAAATTACTAGTCCACTTTCTTTTGATTCTGGTGTTGAATTGACCTTTATCATCTTTCATTGTACCTTGTACAGCCTCTATTCATGCAATATCTTCTTTTCTTTTGTTCGGCTGCAAGATAACCTGCAAAACGTACTAAGTGGACGATCTAGGTACCCAAACTTTCTTGGGTCCTTTGAAGTTAGTGCTTATGGTTCCTTTTGGAATCCAAATCTTTTTAACTGAATTTTTCTTTTTCCACTTCAAATTACAAAGATAAGCTTTATACCCAAGCTTTTTACAATAAAATCATACTACTTTAGAATTTTAAAATTTTCTTTGAGCCACAATTTTACTTTCAACATGATTAGAATTTGAATTATAACCAATTCCAACTCTATCCTTTGAAAACTTTTGATTTTTCAAAATCAAGTTAAGCTTTTTAGAACTTAAAGTCAATTTATCAACTAAAGGCTTGAGTTTCTCATTTTCTTTTTGTAACCTTTGATTTTCTTCATTAAATACTTCATTCTTTTCAAGATATTCAATCTTTTCTTTTTGAAGAGTTTTACAATTTTCATAAATAGAATTTAATTTAATTTGCAAAACATGATATTTTTTCAAAGCATCATTTCTTTCATTTTGAAGCACATCATATGATTGTTGTAAACATTTATACTTAGCTCCCAACTTTTTATATTCAAACATTAAATCATAAAAAGCATTGTTAAGTTCATCAAATATAAATTTTGAGTTGGATACAGAATTTACCTCATTTTGTAGAACAATAAAACAAGTGTTGGCAGTTTTTGATTGCATTACATTATCACTTGAGCTTGAATCTTCACTATCGCTCCAAGTGGCTGCCAATGCCTTCTTTTTCTTTTCTTTCTCTTTGTATGGCTCCCCCTTAGCCATATACTACTTCTTTTTCCTGAATCTGTCCTTGTCCATAAATTTTCTAAACTTTTTCATAACCAGGGCTAATTCATCTTCATCTTGCTCCTCTTCGGATGATGAACTTGTGAACTCTTTTTTATTTTCTTCAGTAGCCGCCTTGAGTGCAATTGTTTTCTTTTTATTTTCCCCTTCTTCACTCCGGCACTGCATTGTCAATTCATGAGTGATGAGTGATCCAAGAAGCTCTTCTAATGGCAGATTATTTAGATTTTTTGCCTCTTGAATTGCAGTTACTTTAGGATCCCATTTACCTGGCAAAGATCTCAAAACCTTTTGAACTAGATCAGCATTAGTATAAGTCCTACCAAGACTTTTAAGATTATTGATAATATCAGTAAAACGTGTACACATAGCAGATATAGTTTCACTAGGATCCATTTTGAGCAATTCATAATTGTGCACAAAAAGATCGATTTTTGAAGTTTTGACTTGTGATATACTCTCGTGTGTGATCTCAAGCTTATCCCAAATTTTTTTAGCATAATTGCTAGTGAAAATTCTGTTAAACTCATTTGGGTTCAAAGCATAATAAAGTACATTCATAGCTTTAGTATTCAGCTCAGCCAATTTTATATCATTTTCATCACATTCCTCTTCCGATTTGGGAACCTCAATATCATTAATTCTAACAGTAGGTGTGTGAGGTCCTTTTAGAATTATTTTCTATAAATGAAAGTCTATGGCTCGAATGTAGACTTTCATCCTAGCTTTTCAATATGTATAATTGGTTCCAGTGAAAAGTGGAGGTCGATTTGTGGATTGGCCTTCAGCCAAAGAAGTGCTCATGGGATTGAAGAGAAAACCAGTGCACCAGACGCCTACCTTAGACATGCTACATTAGGGAGTAGGTATTGCATAATTAAAATTTTTAAACATGCAAACGGAAAAATCTACTCATGCATAGGATCTAATAAACATGATGCATGTAACTAATACATAGGCATGTATAGGCAATTACAATAATTATAAATAATATGATAAATCTAGATCTAAACATGCATGATAAATAAAAGGAAATAACATACCTTATGATGCTTCCTTTTTTCTGAACTTGGATCGAAGCAGGAAGAAGCCAACTCCCTTCAATAGCAAAATAAATCGGGAAGAAGAAGATGTCAACATGAACTCCAGCAGTTTTCAGAACAGATCTGCAAACAGGGCTTCCTTTTGATCTGCAACAGCAAGAAAAAAAAAATGATCGATCCAATCTCTCAAGGTATCCAAATATCCACCCTTTAGAGTATTCGCATGCGGGCTCTTGCTGATCCAACTCTCGAATGGATGCTAGTCCTCCGGGAATCAAACGAACTGGTCATGGAAAAAATGGAGAGCATGGAAAACCAAATGGATCTCAACGAACGGTCTTTCTCCAAGACTGCCCAAACTCTACCATGAGCACACAGTGGAAGATTAAAAATCAAGGAATTCATGGTGCTCTACAAATTTCTGCACTCAGAAATTCATCCAAAAAAACTCTGCTCCTCTCTTATCCACGCTCTCTTACAAATCACTCTGTTTTCTTTCCATCGCATGCTTCCACTGTTTCTTCCCCTAGTTTTCCCAACCCCTGTTTCTTCTCTTTTTCTCACGACCTTCAACAAACAATAATAAGAGGCTGAAGCAACCCGTGAAGGCATGGAAAGGAATCGTGAGAGAAGGGAAGACCGAGCAGGAGAGTCCCACCGTGAGATCTCCTTCTCCAAATTGCTGTTATCAGAAATCCCAAGCAGCCAACCGATCTCCACGCCGTTCATATCCCATTGAAGTGGTGAACAGGGCAACGAAAGCAGCTGGGAGTTAGGATAACAACGAACTACGTAGAATCGTGAGGTTTACCGAGAGAACAGGATTCTCTGATTGGGGTGGCAATTCCGTGAAGAGCAGGGGAAGCCGACCAAGTTTTCAAGCGGTGTTTAAAACAACGCTGGGAGAAGAACACCGTGAAACAAGCCATAAAATATAAACCGGTTCATCAAAACCTCAAAAACTGGTTCATAAAGAAAAACCTCGGTCCGACCTAATCCAATCGGTAAGAAAATCGGGTCCAGTCTTGATCTATCAGAAATAGTTCATGGTTAACCCAAACCAATCCTGATTGATCCAAATCAGACCAGATTGATCAGAATAAATCCAATGTATGCTTAATCAGACCATTTGACCTTAATACCGAAACAATTCTCGATTGTTGATCAGCTCCCGGATCAGAAAGAAATCCTTTATGGCATGTCACCTCATAGATTCGAACCTAAACGGTAGTACTGGAACACTTCCAGTACCAGCACAAGATACCATCTAACAATGGATTCTGGCATCCGGATAGGCCGAAGATGCGAGAGCAATCTATCGATCCTCTGGCATATGGTTACCGTATAATTCATCCCTTTGACCTCCAATGCTCAAGATAACCTAAGGTTAGACTGCCAACCCTAACTGAGTCAATCCATAACATGTCTCAACTTCGCAAGTCCAGTGACTCCTTATTAGGACTATCCCGACCGAGAATTTGCTAAATTGAGACACTACGAGACATTCAATCCAAATAATTTGGACAGGTCAATTCCATCTTGGTCCACCACTGCTCCACAAGTACTTGTATCCAAAAACCTTCCATCATCGGATTAGAAATCCGGGTAGTCCGGTACCAAAGCATAGGAAGTTGCTTGCAAGCTACCATGATGATCTCAGGTCGAAGGGACACATATACCCATATCCAATCCCGACCAATCCTTTGACAGAAAGAAGCTCCACGGAGTCACGTTCAATAAGATGTCACACAGCCCACTTGCAGATCACATCAGTGTCAGCACACTTCTTTGGTCAAGAGAACAACCAAACGATGTGAACCACAACAACATACACTTGATACATTGTCGTCCTATACAATGTATCCTTTAGTTATGAACCTTTTAAAGGACCACTCGATATATCCTCTCTATATCGAAGTTAGTGCAGCCCTAAGAACTTCATCACATAAATAGAGTTCATTACAGAGAAATGAATAATGCGATGAGCTGCCAAAATAAAATTTTATTAATTCATATACAAATTATAATACTGAGTACAACCGCCTACAGCCTAGGCGATTGGCTTTGGGACACAATTCCCAACAACTCCCACTTGTACTAAAGCCAATCAGAACAGTATCTAATACCCATTTCCCTTTTACAATAGTCAAACTCTTTGATTCTGAGGTTTTTAGTGAAAGGGTCGGCCAAATTCTCATTTCCATTGATCCTCATAAGATTGATGTCGCATCGTTCCACAATCTCTCGCACGAGGTGATAACACTGCAGAATGTGCTTGGTGTGGTGATGAGACTTTTGCTCCTTAGCTTGAGCAATGGCTCCTGTGCTATCACAATACACTGGAACAGTACCATCTAGGGAAGGTGCGACCTCTAGCTCTCCAAGGAATTTCCGCAACCACATGGCTTCCTTTGCTACATCTGATACTGTAATGTACTCTGCTTCGCATACCGAGTCTGCAACTGTTGCCTGCTTAGAACTCTTCCAGCAGATCGCTCCTCCATTCAGGGTAAACACAAACCTTGACACACTCTTACTATCATCTATGTCTGACTAGAAACTGGAGTCAGTATACCACACAAGTTTCAAGTCAGGTTCTCCATAAATCAGCCATTGGTCCTTAGTATTTTTCAAATACTTCAGGATGATCTTAACCACCTTCCAATGCGCCTCACCTGCGTCAGACTGGTATCTGCTCACCACTGCTAGTGAGTATGCCACGTCTGGTCTACTACATATCATAGCATACATGATAGAGCCCACTGCAGAAGCATAAGGAACTCTACTCATGCGCTCTCTTTCCTCAGGAGTTGTCACACAATCCTTCATGGAAAGAATAATTACAGAACCTATCAGGAGATAGCCTTTCTTGGAATTCTCCATGCTGAACCATTTCAGCACGGTATCAATGTACGTAGACTGGGATAATCCCAGAAGCCTCATAGATCTATCTCTATAGATCTTCATACCCAGTATGTAAGAAACTTCACCCAAGTCCTTCATGGAGAACTGAGATGATAACCAGACCTTTATTCCTTGCAACGCTGCGATGTCATCCCCGATTAAGAGAATGTCATCAATATACAGTACCAAGAATATAATCATAGAACCATTAACCCACTTATAGATGCAGGGTTCCTCTTCGTTCCTAACGAAACCATATGATTTGATACACCTATCAAATCGCATGTTCCAACTTCGAGATACTTGCATGAGTCCATAAATGGACCTCTACAATTTGCACACTCTTGACTCATCTATGGATGTGAACCATTCAGGCTGTATCATATACACCTCTTCATCTAGCTCTCCATTCAGGAAAGCGGTTCGAACATCCATCTACCAGATCTCATAGTCAAAATGTGCTGCCAAAGCAAGCATGATCTGAATGGACTTAAGCATTGCCACAGGGGAGAACGTCTTATCATAATCGATACTATATCGCTGACGATACCCCTTGACAACTAGACGGGCTTTATAGGTCTCCACCTTCCCATCTATACCCTTTTTTCTCTTGAAAATCCACTTATACCTGATGGGTTTTATCCCTTCAGGTGTATCAACCAATGTCCATACATTGTTGATCTCCATGGACTCCATCTCAGATCGCATGGCTCCAAGCCATGTCTCAGAGTTTGATCTCTGAAGTGCATCCATATAGGTGATCGGATCCTCATCATTCTCATCGAGCCCAATGGGATCACCATCCCAAACCAAGAAACTGTAGTATCTGTTCGGCTAACGCGGTACTCTACCGGATCTCCTATTAATAGGTTCCAGGTATGATTCAATTACAGTCGGTTCTATGATGTCCTTAGAGTGTGCAGGTTCTTCTACTGGTTGAAGTTTACCAAGTTCAATCTTAGAGGCTACAGTTCCTTCTCCAAGGAACTCCTTTTCCAAAAAGATAGCCCTAAGAGCAACGAACACTTTCTGTTCATCCTCAAAGTAGAAGAAATACCTTTTTGTTTCCTTAGGGTACCCAATAAACAGGCACCGATCAGACCTAGGACCAAGTTTATCTGAGTTTAAATGCTTTACATAAGCCGGACAACCCCAGACCCGAAGGTGTGAAATTGAGGGCTTACATCCAGTCCATAACTCATATGGAGTGGAAACAACAGACTTACTCGAAACATCATTCAGCAAGTAACAAGCTGTCTTAAGTGCATATCCCTAAAAGGATAGTGGTAGAGTTGCAAAACCCATCATGGATCGAACCATATCCAACAGGGTTTGATTCCTTCTTTCGGACACACCACTCGACTGGGGTGTTCCTGGAGGAGTCCATTGAGAGAGAATCCCATTCACCTCAAGATATGTCATGAACTCACTGGATAGGTATTCACCACCTCGATCAGATCGAAGGATTTTAATACTCTTTACAGTTTATTTCTCCACTTCATTATGATATCGTTTGAACATTTCAAACAACTCAGATTATGTCTCATCAAGAAGACATAACCATACCTGGAAAGGTCATCTGTAAATGTAATGAAATATCTGTATCCACCTCTGGCACTAACTGTCATGGGTCTACATACATCAGTATGTATGAGACTCAGAAGTTCTGTAGCTCGTTCACCTTTTTCAATAAAAGGTGACTTGATCATTTTACCAAGCAAACAGGAGTCATAAGTGGGCAGTGGTCAGAATCACTGATCTCGAGAATGCCTTCTCCTCGCAACTTGTTTATCCTATTCTGGTTAACATGACCTAGTCTACAGTGCCATAGATACAAGTCACTGACATTTTCTATCCTTGGGCATTTGCTAGACGTGTACATTACATTAACAGGCCGTGACAAACCATAAATGCCATTATTTAACTTAGCTTTCATTATGATAAAGTTATTCACAATAACTTGGCAAAAATCTCCTTTTATTGAAAGTTCATAACCATAATTAGCCAATAGGCCTATAGAGATAATACTCATAATAAAACTAAGACAATAATGACAGTCGACTAATTCGACAATACTAGACTCAAAAACAAGACTCAGAACTTCGACCGCCAGCACTGGAACATGATTTTTATTTTCGACACTCAGGAACTGCTCCCCATTCTCAAATCTCTTGCTAACCTACAGTCCCTACAACAAATTGCAAACATGAATCGGACTACTAGTATCCAATACCCAGTTAGCAGTGTCACAAATAGAGAGATTACAAGGTTTTATCATATAAATACCTTGTCCAGCACCCTGCTGCTTTCCCTTCCTTGGCCTGTTCAGATCTAAGGATGCCTAATAAAGAGGACAGTTCCTCTTCTAGTGTCCCTACTTTTTATAATAGAAGCACTCCGCACCAGCTTGATCAGCTTTCACTTTCTTGGCCTGACTTGGGCCAAGAGCACTTTGCACCTTCTTTCCCTTACCTTTCTTCTTCCCTTTCTTAAAGGGACGACGACCTCTAAAACCTCCCACTAAATTCACCACCCCTTATTCAGTTGGTGGTCCTTCTCGTAAGTCTGCAGCAACCCCATCAAACCATGGTAATTGACTGCAGGCTTATTCATTCTATAATGATTGAGAAAGTCAAGATAGGAGGAGGGTAGAGAATTCAGGATCGCATCCTTGCCGAGTTGCTCGTGCAAGGGACATCCGAGCTTGCCTAATCATTCGATCATCTCGATCATGTATAATACATGATCGGTGACCAAACCGCCATTACGAATTTTGGCATTGTAGATAGCACAAGACACTTTGTACGCTCCACATCATCTGGTGTGCCGAAAGATTCCTTCAACTTTTGAAGGATCTTGTCTAGCTGTGCCTCTTCGAATTTGCGACTGAACTCGTCGTTCATCGCTGCTAACATTATGCATCAGACAGTAGTCCAATCAAAAACCCACTTCAAATAAATGTCCCTGACCGAACTCAGAGCATTGGCAAGAGGGATTTCGGGTGCTAGATCCGTTATCACATAAAGGATCCACTCATGCTCCAGGACTATCCTCAATTTTCAATACTAGCTATCAAAATTTGGACCCTTTAACTTCTCGCTATCGAGAAGTGACCGGAGCGAAAGATTTGAAGACATCTGAAAGGAAAATTAAGACCAAATTAGTATATAAATTAATTAATTAAACCAAAAGACTTGGACTTTAGTCTAAAGATCCCTCCCACTAATTTTTCAGATTGGGTGCCTCTAACTCCAATCCGTGAAATCATCATTTTATAGTGGATACTGAAATTCAATAGACCACGTATGAGCCCGACTTTGGCTGGCTCACCCATACGCGCTTAAAGGTAGGTTCTCTAACCAATTGCTTCCCTAAGCAACTTCCAGTAATAAATTTTGCCCCACAGAACCCCCAATCGGCCTTGGGGCCTCCTATTACGGGTCTTTGGTTAGGTCCAACCATCAATATGAAAAATCCGATGCTTCCAGCTAACGAACGACCAAGCCCGACTTTGGCCGGCCCACCTGATTACCATTAAGAAGGTTGCACTGATCATCATCTATGGGAGAGTAATCCCAGTAACCTGATGCACACCTGTTCTTTGAAACTGTCGATGTACACCAAGCTAAAGGACTCATTACTAACCCACTTAATAGGAGGCTAAGACACCATCAACTCACTTGACTTAGTCTTTTTCAGGACCTAATAATTTTAGAGAATTTTAATTAAATTGTGACAGAAGAATAGAGAGAAGAACATGGATCAACCTCCCACTGATCAACTCAATTCTCAGGAGGGTTAAATTAAATTCAACAAGTTGGTCCATGGGCACCTAAAGATCAGACAGACTGATCAACTTGGGTGACATGGGTTAACTCGAATCAATAAGCTCTTCTAATCAGTTCTGGTTGACCGGATTGGCTAGGTAGGTGAGATCATGGGTGAGTATCCGCCATTAACCATCTTTCCTAGATACCAACCAGGTTAGCCAGGAAAAAGGTAGCCTCATGCAGCCATAATCAAAATTGCCAAACCTGCCTAGACACCAATCGATTTACTAGACTCGATTAGACCAGTCTAAGAACACGGGCTTATCACAGAGCCACAAATTAGATCCATTTTAGAAGAATGGACTAACCCATCTAACTATTAGATAGATACTAAAGAGAATGTCCTTAATCAACATTTGATTAGTTCTCTTAAGTCCAATTTAACTAACCTTAGGTCTAACCCAATAAATGGACCCAATTAGATAGCTAACCCAATTAACCCGGATGGCCTATTCAAATGACATTAGGTTTCATAAACCCTAATCTGGCTTGTCATTTAATTAATCTTTCAATTCATAATTGTCAGATTATAAGCCAACTTTTAAATAAAATATTTTTAATTAAATTTATGTAAAATCCTTTTACATCTTTCATGCATTATATCTAGTCCTATCATATCAATTATAATATTGCAAGCTGTTATGGCCATTACGATGACGTGGCATATCTTAGATTTCGCTAGGCGTGATTCGAGCCACGTGGAGTTTTTTCGGCAAAGTCAGATGTGGCTCCGCCTCGGTTGAAGTCGAGGTCGGTCCAGGCCTTCTTGCCGCTCCGCCAGGTGTCCACCCAGGAGGGGTCCACCTCGGCCGAAGCTGGCGGCCCCCCTGCTCCCTCACCAGGTGGCATCCTGAGACGGTCCCACCTCGGCTGAGGTCGAGCCGAGCCCCCTCGCTCCTTCGCCAGGTGGCGCCCGGAGACGGGACCACTTCGGCCGAAGTCGAGCGCCCCTCTGCCGCTGCGCCAGGTGTCCACCCAGGAGGGGTCCACCTCGGTTGAAGCTGGCGACCCCCCCGCTCCCTCGCCAGGTGGCACCCTGAGACGGCCCCACCTCGGCCGAGGTCGAGCCGGGCCCCCTCGCTCCTTCGCCAGGTGGCGCCCGGAGCGGGACCATCTCGACCGAAGTCGAGCACCCCTCTGCCGCTCCACCAGGTGTCCGCCTAGGAGGGGTCCACCTCAGCCAAAGCCGGCGGCCCCCCTGCTCCCTCGCCAGGTGGCGCCCTGAGACGGTCCAACCTCGACCGAGGTCGAGCCGGGCCCCCTCGCTCCTTCGCCAGGTGGTGCCCGGAGACGGGACCACTTCGGTCGAAGTCGAGCGCCCCTCTGCCGCTCTGCCAGGTGTCCACCCAGGAGGGGTCCACCTCGGTCGAAGCCGGCGGCCCCCCTGCTCCCTCGCCAGGTGGCGCCCTGAGACAGCCCCACCTCGACCGAGGTTGAGCCGGGCCCCCTCGCTCCTTCGCCAGGTGGCACCCGGAGACGGGACCACCTCGACCAAAGTCGAGCGCCCCTCTGCCGCTCCGCCAGGTGTCCACCCAGGAGGGGTCCACCTCGGCCGAAGCCGGCGGCCCCCCTGCTCCCTCGCCATGTGGCGCCCTGAGACGGCCCCACCTCGACCGAGGTCGAGCCGAGCCCCCTCGCTCCTTCGCTAGGTGGCGCCCGGAGACGAGACCACCTCGGCCGAATTCGAGCGCTCCTCTGCCGCTCCGCCAGGTGTCCACCCAGGAGGGGTCCACCTCGATTGAAGCGCGGCTCCCTGCTCCCTCGCCAGGTGGCGCCCTTAGACGGTCCCACCTCGGTCGAGGTCGAGCCGGGCCCCCTCGCTCCTTCGCCAGGTGGCGCCCGGAGGCGGGACCACCTCAGCCGAAGTCGAGCGCCCCTCTGCCTCTCCGCCAGGTGTCCACCCAGGAGGGGTCCACCTCGGCCGAAGCCGGCGGCCCCCCTGCTCCCTCACCAGGTGGCGCCCTGAGACGGCCCCACCTCGGTCGAGGACGAGTCGGGCCCCCTCGCTCCTTCGCCAGGTGGCGCCCGGAGACGGGACCACCTCGGCCGAAGCCGAGCACCCCTCTGCCGCTTCACCAGGTGTCCACCCAGGAGGGGTCCAACTCAGCCGAAGCCGGTGGCCCCCTGCTCCCTCGCCAGGTGGCGCCCTGAGACGGTCCCACCTCGGTCGAGGTCGAGTCAGGCCCCCTCGCTCCTTCGCCAGGTGGCGCCCGGAGACGGGACCACCTCGGCCGAAGCCGAGCGCCCCTCCGCCGCTCCGCCAGGTGTCCACCCAGGAGGGGTCCACCTCGGCCGAAGCTGGCCAACCCGTGCGGTGAAGCCTCCGAGGAGTAGGAGCACGAGCCCCGAGGTTGCCCCTCGAGCTGTGCGCGCCGCACCCCGAATGAAGCACCCGTACGGTCGGCTGCGACACGCGAAACATCGCTTACATCGGCCCGACAGGTTCCGCAGTCGAGAGGCGAAGTCTTGACAAAACAGGACCCGATAACGGGCATCATCGGCGCCTGGGAAGAAGAGCGCTCACGCTCGGCCCAAGGTCTGGTCGGCGGTCTGACCGGCGCCCTCCCTTCACTCTTTCCTCGCTAGGCTCGGCAAGCAAGGCGGGGAAGCCGCCTGGTTCTTTGATCCAGAAGGGGAAAGGGAAAAGAGATGGAGGGGAGGAGGTGAAAGCGATGAAGGAGCCTCCCAAGGGCGGCAAACGAAAAGGCAACATGAGGAGTTAAAAGGAAGGGAAGAGGAGACGACAACGTAAGCGAGAAACGAAGGCTGGGAACCAAAAAAGCACCAAGAGCAGGATTCGAAATCCCGAAAGGGGACCTTCGGCGTGAGCTCAGTGGAGGGACCCGGCCAGATTTCTGTCCTTCCTGAGATCTTTCTTGCTAGCACGATCTCTAAGTCTGGGACTCCTTTGGGGGTCCGTCTCAGAGATTCTGTTCCCTCTCACCGTTTACTAACTTGACCATCAGAGCTCCCTCGCCGGGATCCTCGGCCAGGGTTTCTGACCTTGTCTTGCAGGATTGAGAGCTAGGAGACCCCGGGGCGAGACGGTCTAGTCAAATCAGCGGCTCCGAAGCCACAGGCACGGCGGCGAGATCGGCAACACAAGCCTTAAAAATTTTAGACATGCCAATGTATAATCATGTATCAGGATTAAAACATTTTTAATATCATAGGTTTCCTTTAAGGATCCTTCTGAAAAGGCCAATACAGACGAACCGCCTCGTGCCATAGAAACTCAAAGGTTTTAAACCCTAATTAATCTCTACGGACACACGGTCATCGTGAAGGTCTCAACTAGGTTCCTAAAAGTAATCCCTAATCAAGATACAGATCCAAAACCAATAATGCATGCAATCATGATATGCTACACAGGAACCTGTGGCTCTGATACCACTGAAGGAAAAACCAGTGCACCGGATGCCTACCCTAGGCATACTACACTAGGGAGTAGGTATTGCATAATTAAAATTTTTAAACATGCAAACGGAAAAACCTACTCATGCACAGGATCTAACATAAACATGATGCATGTAACTAATACACATGCATGTACAGTCAATTACAATAATTATAAACAATATGATAAATCTAGATTTAAACATGCATGATAAATAAAAAGAAATAACATACCTTTCGAAGCTTTCTTTTTTCTAAACTTGGATCGAAGCAGGAAGAAGCCAACTCCCTTCAACAGCAAAATAAATCTGGAACAAGAAGACGTCAACGTGAACTCCAGCAGTCTTCAGAACAGATCTGCAAACAGGGCTTCCTTTTGATCTGCAACAGCAAGAAAAAGAAAAGGATCGGTCCAATCTCTCAATGTGTCCAAATGTCCATCCTCTAGAGTATCCACGTGTAGGCTCTCGCTGATCAACTCCCGGATGAATACTAGTCCTCAGGAAATCAATCGAACTGGTCACGAAAAAAAATGGAAAATAGGGAAAACCAAACGGATCTCCGCGGACGGTCTTCTCCAAGACCGCCCAAACTCTACCAAGAGCACACAGTAGAAGATTAAAAATCAGGGAAGGAATTCACATTGCTCTACGAATTTTTGCTCTCGAAAATTCATCCAAAAAACTCTGCTCCTCTCTTATCCATGCTCTCTCATAAGTCACTCTATTTCTTTCCATCGCATGCTTCCGCTATTTCTTCCCCTGGTTTTCCCAACCCTTGTTTTTTCTCTTTTTTTCATGGCCTTCAACGAACAATAATAAGAGGCTGAAGCAACCCATGAAGGCATGGAAAGGAATCATGAGAGAAGGGAAGACCGAGCGGGAGAGTCCCACCATGAGATCTACTTTTCCAAATTGTTGTTATCAGAAATCCCAAGTAGCCAACCGATCTCCATGCCGTTCATATCCCATTCAAGTGGTGAACAGGGCAACGAAAGCAACTGGGAGTTAGGATAACAACGAACTATGTAGAATCGTGAGGTTTACCGAGAGAACAAGATTCTCTGATTGGGGCGGCAATTTCATGAAGAGCAGGGGAAACCGACCAAGTCTTCAAGTGATGTTTAAAACAACACTAGGAGAAGAACACCATGAAACAAGCCATAAAATATAAATTGGTTCATCAAAACCCCAAAAACTGGTTCATAAAAAAAAACCCTGGTCCAACCAAATCCAATCGATTAAAAAATCGGGTCCAGTCCTGGTCTACCAGGAACAGTTCCTGGTTGACCCAAACCAATCCTGATCAATCCAAATCAGACCAGGTTGATCAGAATAAATCCAATGTGTGCTCAATCAGACTGTTTGACCTTAATACCGAATTGATTTTCAATCGTTGATTGGCTTCCAGATCAAAATATAATCCTCTATGGCATGTCACCTCATAGGTTATAACCTAAATGGTAGCACTACAACACTTTCAGTACCAGCACAAGATACCAAGATACCATCTAGCATTGGATCCCGGCATCCAGATAGGTCGAAGATGCGAGAGCAATCTATCGAACCTTTGGCATATGGTTACCATATAATTCATCTCTTTAACCTCCAATGCTCAAGATGACCTAGGGTTAGACTGCCAATACTAACTGAGTCAATCCATAACATGTCTCAACCTCGCAAGTCCAGTGACTTCTCACTAGGACTACCCCGATCGAGGATTTGCTAAATTGAGATACTGCGAGACATTCAATCCAAATAATTAGGATATGTTAATTCCATCTTGGTCCACCACTGCTCTACAAGTACTTGCCTGTACCTAGAAATATTCCGTTACCGGATTAGAAATCCATGTAGTCTGGCACCAAAGCACAGGGAATTGCTTGCAAGCTATCATGGTGACCTCAGGTCAAAGGGACACATATACCCATATCCAATCGCGAGCAATCCTTTGATAGAAAGGAGCTCCACAGAGTTACGTTCAATGAGAAGTCACACATCCCACTTGTAGGTCACATTAGTGTCAGCACACTCTTTTGGTCAAGAGGACAACCAAACAATATGAACCACAATAACCTACACTTGATACATTGCCGTTCTGTATAATGTATCCTTTGATTGTGAACCTTTTAAAGGACCACTCAATATATCCTCTCTATATCGAAGTTAGTGTAGTCCTAAGGACTTCATCACATAAATAGAATTCAATATAGGAAAATGAATAATGCGATGAGTTGCCAAAATAAAGTTTTATTAATTCATATACAAATTACAATACTGAGCACAACCGCCTACAGCCTAGGCGATTGGCTTTGGGACACAATTCTCAACAGGGATGTGCCATCAATCTTTACTCTAAGTAATTTTTAGAGACTATGCTCTGATACCACTTGTTGCCCTGGTTGCTTCCCAAGAGGGGGGTGAATTGGGATTATAAAAATTTCAACAAGTATTTGTAATTTAAAATTCTTTTAGTGTTGTGGTGCAATATGCAATACGGAAGTAAGTAAATAAATGTAATAAAGTTAAACTAACACAATCACAAACACAAAGAATTTAGAGTGGTTCGGAGCAACCGGCTCCTACGTCCACTACCCAAGATACCATTTAGGATTTTCACTATATTCTTCCTAGAATACAGTCGGATTGTTTTACCGGGATCACAATCCAAACCCAACTCCATTTGGTTTTTACACCGGGCTCACCAAAGAAACCCAATCTTGGTTTTACACCGGGATCACCAAGAACCCAAACTTGATTTTCATGGGCTCACCAAAAATCCACTCTTGGTTTTATACTGAGATCACCAAGAACCCAAACTTGTTTTTACATGGGCTCACCAAAAATCCAAACAAAAATAAAACAAGCAAACAGTGCAACACAAAATACAAACTCCCAAAGAGTAGATGGTTACCACTTTAGCTTGTATTGGTGTAGCTCTAAGGCTTCAAGATGTGCTCTTCAAAGCTCTTCCTCTTCTTCAAAAGATGCCTCAAGAGTTGTAGTAGATTGATCTAGAATCCCTCTTGAGTGTAAAAAATAAAGCTCACTTGATTTTCTAAAATATATTCCTTTGAAGCTCACTTTTTCTTCTCTAACTCCAAATCTAATTCATTCCTCCCTCTTTTCTTTTCTTTTGAATTTGATCCATCATATATATATATTGGAAGTGTTCCCATGTTGTTTTGACTGTTGGAGTGCCTTGAAAATCGAAATATGACCGTTTGGAACCGTTGGAATGAAGAAAAACAAATTCTGCAACTAGCCATTGGAGTGCCAGAACCCGTCACTCGAGTCGACTCGAGGTCCATAAGTCGGCTTGAAGTCTTAGACAACCCAAATAAAAGTTCTGGATGAGTTGGCTCTTCTGGGTTGAGTCGGCTCGAACTTTCAAAATAATTACAGTCCTACCATTCTAAAGTCAGCTCTACTAAATAATTATAGTTCTACCATTTTGAAAGAGTCGGCTCTTGGTCCATGAGTCGGCTCGAGCTGAACTTCTTCAAATGCTTTCAAACTTTTCCAAACTTCTTCCAAACCACTTCAAACATCTTCTAAACCTATGATACTCTACAAAAATAATCTTTAAAAGGATAGTTAGTAAAATAATCATGCATCAATGTTTTGTAATCATCAAAATCAATCCTAGGGTCAATAATTTTTTTTTTAAATAGCATAAGAAGATCAATAACATTATTTCAGATAATTTCACTTTCTCATAGAATTTTTATAATTGTTATTCTTCATTAAAATTCTTCCCCTTATTAGGGTAATTAAAGAGATCAAACATGATATAACAACATTTCATCACACATTACTTTGCAAAAAAGATATTTTATTACTATGGAAAAGAAGTACAAGATAGTTACAAAAAAAAAAGACATTTCATTGCATCAAAATACGAGATACATCAAAGTGTTCTTCTTACAAGATATATAAAAAAGAAACAACAAACAGATACACCAACTAGTCTTCTTCCTCACTAGAGGAAGAGCCAATTTCGAAGATAGTGGAGGATGTCTTAGTCTTCAAAGGTTTGAATCTAAGATCTCTATTTCTAGTCCTAGTTGGGGCTTTAGAAGCTTTAGATTTTAGTCTAGACTTAGATTTGGGTTTGGTACTAGATGGGGTAGGCTCTATTTTAACATCAAAAGGAGGAACAGGGGGCTGTGAAGCAAGAGAAGTAGGATCAAACAGTCCTGTTGTAGAAGGAGGTGGTGACTGAACAGGTAAAACTCTAGATGCTATAGCTCTTGAAGCCTCGGCAGCAGAAGAAAATCTTGATAAGAATACCTAGATAGTCCGAAGCTCAGTAGAGATACCCTGAACACCTTTCTATAGACATTGAAGCTCTGCTATATGCTAGGTGCTAAGAGCATCTGCTGTTCCTCTCAGTCGACCAAAATCCATGTGCAGGTCTCTAATATTAGACTGAATGTCATCTTGCATCTGTGATTTACTCTCAACTGCCTCAACTCTGGAAGACAACTGACTCAGCTCAGTCCTGATCTCCTGAAGTCCAATATCAACTGTTTGACGAAGCTTGCCAAACATCGATGAGAAGGTGCTCGTTAGGGACTCTGAAAGCTATTTCATCTACTGTGCTACGAAGGCCTGTGAAGCAATTGGAACTAAAGGTGCTGAAGGTGCTGAAGGAGCCACTAAAGGTCTTGGTGGAGTCCTAGGACTACCAGGCTATCTCATGTCTCTATGTGCTCCTCAGTCTCAGCCTTTGCAACAAGAACATCATCATCAGCTTTGTCAGCGGCATTCTTAGTATCAGCCATAGGGTGCTCTGCCTGATCATCATCATCATCAGAAGAAGGGTGTGCCACCCTCTGTCCTGATATCCTCTTCGACCAGACTCTTTCAACTAGATGGTAACCCATCCGCTATAGGGACTTCGTCGAGTAGGTATCGATATGATGCAGTGGTCTACTGATGGTGGACGAAAATAAAATGATGAATGGAGAGTATTAGCAAGCTAACCAACAAGCAAACTTGAGCAATTAATTATCAAATAAATGGTCTAAATTAATCCAAGAAAAGAATCTTCATAAGAAGACTAGTTGATCTAAATTACAATACCCGAAATGTAGATCTAGTTCAAAATAGTGATTAGGATCTTCATGGCAAGGAAACCATCATGTTGACTCCACTAATTGATTTTGATGATAAGCAAAATAGTTAAGTATAAATTGAGGACTAATGACTTGCTTTAAATGTGTTTTCATTTAAAGGATGTTCACAAAGTTTTGATGAAGCCCAATTGTGTTGAAGAACCAAGTTTGAATGGAATGATTGTACAAAACTAGACTTGGACATACAAAGAGTTGGTTGAATGGATGACCAAGATAAATGAAGACATGTTACTGCACAATTTAGTAGAATCTGCACCTTTTTGATGATGTGTCGACTTAAGGTGTTGACACATGACTTGATGTGTCGACACATGAAGATGGTGTGTCAACTCAAACCGGCATGCAACAAAATTTCATAAGCACAGATGATGTGTCGACACATGGACCTTATGTGTCGACTCAAAGTGTCAACACATGGATCAACACATCGCCTGAGAATTTCAAGCCACAGAACTTGCCGAAGTTGAAGAAACAGTTGATGTATCGACTCAATATGTCGACTCCACTGAGAATGTGTCGACTCAGCTGATTTTTTCCAGAGAATCTGAATGGAGTATTTTGAACTTGTGTCGACTCAGGAAGAACATGTGTCGACCTGATGTGTTAACACATGAAGAAGAAGTGTCGACACATGGAGTTCTGACAACAGTAACAGCTAGTTTTTTCAAGCGCAGAACTCTTCCAAATACCCTCCAATGGCTAGTTTTTCAAGTATAATGGCTAGATTTCAGTTTTGGGGACTTGGGAAGGTATAAAAAGGCTTCAAATCAAATCAAGAATATATATTATTTATTGTATTGAATATCTTTAAAGAGTTTGAAGAGAAAAGAAGAAAGAAGGGCCTTAACTCCAAGCATTCAAAGCTCAACCACTCTCAAGCAAGAAGGAAGCCTTCCAAGCATTCAAAGCTATCAAGTGCATTGAAGATCATTCAATCTTGGACATTCAAAAGGCTTCAACAACAGCAAAGCAACACTACTTTGAGCTATATCCACTTATTTACTTTTTATTGAAAGCTTACATTGATTCTTCATTTCTACATCTTATATCTTGTAAAGATTATTGGTTAGCCTATTAGAAAACCAAGTTAGGTTGGTGGTTAGCCCGGAAAATCACTAAGGTTCTTGGTTAGCCCGGAAAACCAAGGGAGGTTTTTGGTTAGCCTTGTGAAAACCAATTAGGTTCTTGGTTAGCCCGTAAAACCAAGTGAGGTTGTGACTTGTGAGCCTTGTAAAAATAAGTCGGGGTTTGATTAGTGAGCCCGGAAAACTAATCGGCTGTAATCTTTGGATTATAGTGAATTCCCAACGGAATCTTGGGGAGTGGATGTAGGTGCATGGTTGGCACCGAACCACTATAGATTGTTGTGTTTGTGTTTGCTTGTCTTCTCCTCTCTTGCTCATTACTTTCTTGCTTATTGCTTTTAATTTCTACTGCACTTTTACATTAGAGCATCACACTTTTAAATTCTAGTACCTTGTTGAATTGCATACCTTTTCTTGTGAAGTATATTACTTGGTTCATCAAGCTTAGCCTTAAATAATTTTTAGAAATCCAATTCACCTCCCTCTTGGGTTGCTCTATGGGCAACAAGTGGTATCAGAGCCTTGTTCTCAGTATATAGGCTTTATCTTCTTGAGTAAAGATCTATAGCAACCCCAATTGGTACTAGTGTAGTTAAGGGACAAGCCTCAAATAGACCTCCATTTTTCAATGGTGCAAATTATACTTATTAGAAAACTAGGATGAGAATTTATATGCATTCAATAGATTATAATTTGTGAAAAGTAGTTGATAAAGGTTCTCATATTCCTTCGGTGGTGGTTAATGGTGTTTCCATCCCAAAACTTGAAGAGAATTGGGATAAAAATGATATTAAATAATTCGAGATCAATGCTAAGGCGATGAATCTCTTGTATTGTACATTAGATCCTAGTGAGTTCAATAGGATATCTACAGCACGTCCACCAAAGAAATATGGGACACACTTGAGGTTACTCATGAGGGTACCGATCAAGTGAAGAACACCAAGATAAATATGTTAGTGCACACATATGAGATGTTCTGGATGGAACCAAATGAAGTTATTACTGATATGTATACACGTTTACAAATATTATAAATGCTATGAGGAGTCTTGGTAAAGTCATATCTAATGCTGATCTTGTGAACAAAATTCTTAGGTCACTACCGACGTCGTGGGATCCAAAGGTGACCGCAATTCAAGAGGCAAAGGATGTAGACAAGCTTCCACTTGAGCAGCTAGTATGATCACTTATGACCTATGAGCTCAACTTGAAATAAAAAACAATGGACTTGGATAAAAGGAAGAAGGGGATCGCCTTTAAATCAAATGTTTAAGAAGAATCCTCGATTGAAGAGTTCGATGATGATGAAGAAGAAGAAGGTGAAGAAACCCTCCTTGATTAAAAGTTTAGAAGATTCATGAAGAGGAGAAAATTTTCCTACAAGAAGAAGTTTCAATCTAAGAAAAAGGGAAAGGAAAAAGAAAAGGAGAAAGAAAAAGAAAAGAAGAAGGAAGTACCTATATGCTTCGAGTGCAAGAAGCCCGGATATTATAAATTTGGTTGTCCTCTCCTCAAAAATCAAGGAAGAAACTAAGAAAGAAAGAAATGATAGCCACGTGGAGTGATAGCGAAGACTCCAGTTCAGAAGAAGAGCAGACTGAAATTGCAAATCTCTACTTAATGGCACATCAAAACAATGAAGAGGTATGTTCTGATTCTGAAGTTGATTTTACTTTTGATGAACTTAAAAGTGCTTTTGAAGAATTGATGCATGATCATAAATTAGTATTATCTGAAAATAAGAAATTAAGAAAGCATGCTAATAGCTTCTCATTAGAAAATAATTCTTTACTTAATGATGTTAGTTCTTTGAAAACTAAGCTAGATGTTTTGGAAAAGAAGAATAATGCTCTAGCTATAGAAAATGAAGTTCTAAAAAGACCTAAACATGTTGTTTCTAACAATGATCTTTTAAAGAAAAATAAAGATTTGGAGCTTGAAAATGAAAAATACAAAATGAACTTGAGAAAATCAAACCTTTTGTTGATAAATTCACCTTTAGTTCAGAAAAGTTGAATTTACTTTTAAATAATCAAAGAGCAGTTTATAACAAGGCAGGTTTAGGATACAGACCTCAAAAGCAACAAAAATATTTCAAAAACTTTTTTGTACCTGCATCATCCAATATCACTTGTTTTACATGCAAAAAATTAGGTCATAAATCATATCAATGCAATCTTAGAAAAATCATATCTTTTAGTAAAATGTAAGTTCCAAAAGGAACCATTTTGAATGCTAACCCGAAAGGACCCAAGTTAGCTTGGGTACCTAAAAACAAAGCTTGATCTTATTGCAGGTGTGTCTTGCAACCAAGGAAAACAAACGAATTTGGTATCTTGATAGTGGTTGCTCAAGGCACATGACTGGAGATGTGAAGCAATTCACTTCTCTTGAAGCTTTGAATGGAGGAAGTGTGACCTTTGGTGATAATGGTAAAGGTAAAATCATTGGAATTGGTAAGGTTCACATAATTCCTTCTAATAGTATTAGTAATGTACTTCTTGTAGATGGTTTAAAGCATAATCTCTTAAATATTAGTCAGTTTTGCGATAAAGGTTTTCAAGTAGTTTTCAAATCTTCATATTGCATGATTTCTAGTCCTGATTTAAATGGAGTACAATTCATTAGAAAAAGACATGGAAATATCTATCTTGTAGATCTCGATGATCTATCTTTCCCTAATGGAGAATGCCTTGTTGCAATGAATTCTACCAAAGAAGAGACTAGTTGGTTATGGCATAGAAGGTTAGGGCATGCTAGTATGTACCTTATTTCAAAACTTTGTAAAAAGAATTTAGTTAGAGATTTACCTAAAATCAGTTTTGAAAAAGATAGAATTTGCCAAGCATGTCAATTTGGAAAACAAGTCAAAACCTCTTTTAAACCAAAAGGATTTGTAACTACTAGTAGACCACTTGAACTACTCCATATGGATCTCTTTGGACCAACTAGAATATCAAGTCTAGGAGGCAAGAGATATGGATTAGTTAAAGAAAACTCCATATGAGCTTTGGAACCAAATAAAACCAACCCTAAAATATTTTTAAGTTTTTGGTTGTAAATGTTTTATTTTGAACAATGAAAAAGATCATCTAGGAAAGTTTGATGCCAAGTCTGATGAATGTATCTTCTTAGGATACTCTACATCAAGCAGGGCATACAGAGTATTTAATAAACAAACTTTCATTGTAAAAGAGTCAGTACATGTCATGTTTGAAGAATGTTCTAACAAATCCTCGAGAAAAGAGGATACAATTGATGAATGTGCAGGTGCTGATAAACTTCATAAGCTGACTTTGGATGAACAAGCTCAACCAAATGAAGAGAATCAGGACAAAGGTGAGAAAGAAGATGACACTCAAGTGCATCATGATCTACCTAAGGAGTGGAGGTATGCTCATTGACACCCTAAGGAATTAATCCTAGGTGATCCATCTAAAGGAGTAAGAACTAGAGCTTCTATTATAATGAATGTGATTACATAGCTTTTATATCTCAAATAGAACCTAAATGTTTTGAAGAGCTGAAAAAGACTCTAATTGGATCAATGATATGCAAGAAGAACTAATACAATTTGATAAAAATAATATTTGGACACTTGTAGAAAGACCATCTAATGTTTCTATTATTGGCACTAAATAGATATTTAGGAATAAATTAGATGAAAATGGTGTTGTAATTAGAAATAAAGCTAGGCTAGTTGCTAAAGGCTACAATCAGGAGGAAGGGATTGACTTTGATGAAACTTTTGCTCCTGTTGCTAGACTTGAAGCAATTAGACTATTGTTAGCTTTTGCATGTTTCATGAACTTCAAATTATTTCAAATGGATGTTAAAAGTACTTTTCTAAATGGTTTTATAAATGAAAAGGTTTTGTTGAACAACCACCTGGTTTTGAAAATCATGCACATCCTGATCATGCTTTCAAATTGCATAAAGCACTTTATGGATTAAAGCAAGCATCTTGAGCATGGTATGAAAGGTTTAGCAAATTCCTTATTGAGAATGAATTTTCTAGATGAAATGTTGATAAAACTCTATTTTTGAAAAGGAAAGAAAATGATTTATTAGTAGTACAAATATATATTGATGACATTATTTTCGGTGCTACTAATGAAATTCTTTATCAAGAGTTTGCTAAGTTAATGCAGGGTGAGTTCGAGATGAGCATGATGGGAAAACTCAACTTTTTTCTCGGACTCCAGATTAAGCAAACTTCAGATGGTATCTTCATCAACCAAACTAAGTACACAAGAGAAATTATCAAAAAGTTTGAGATGGAGACTACTAAGCCAATAGGTATGCCTATGAGCCCCTCATGTAAATTAGATAAAGATGAAAATGGTAAATCTGTAGATCAGAAACTATATAGAGGCATGATAGGTTCTTTGCTGTATCTTACTGCTAGTAGACCAGATATTATGTTCAGTGTTTGCATGTGCGCTAGATATCAGTCTGAACCAAAGGAATCACATCTTATGGCTGTTAAACACTTTTTTAAATATCTGTCTGGTACTATTGGCATTGGTTTATGGTATGCTAGAAATTCTTCTGCTGAATTGATTGGATATTCTGATGCAGACTTTGCTGGTTGTAGGTTAGATAGAAAGAGTACTAGTAGAACTTGACAATTTCTTGGGGTTAACTTAATCTCATGGTTTAGCAAGAAACAAATTTCAGTTACATTAACCATAGCTGAGGCTGAGTATATTGCAGCAGGAAGTTATTGTGATCAAATCTTGTGGATTAAGCAACAACTTGAAGACTTTGGAATCAAGTTGGCTAGAACTCCTATCAAATGTGATAATACAAGTGCAATCTGCTTGACTAAAAATCCTGTTCAACACTCTAGGAGCAAGCACATTGAAATTAGGCATCACTTTATTAGAGATCATGTTGAGAATAATGATATTTTGCTTGAATTAATATGTTCTGAATTTCAATTAGCTGATATTTTAACTAAACATCTCTTGAAAGATCGATTCTATATGATTAGAAGAGAGCTCAGGATCATCAATCCCTTTGACTAAATCTTTTCTCCAAATTTGACTCAAATTAGATCTATTCTTATCTTTTTTATATAAATCATGATTAATCATTGTTGATTTGACCCCAAATACATGTTGCCAAAATTGATTTTGATCACTCTACGAAATTCTAAATTTTTTCAGTTTTTAAGTCGATGTGTCACACATCATGTGTCGACTCCAAAATGTGTCGACACATGCGTGAGTTGACACATACCCAACAGAAAACTAAGATTTTAAGGGTTTTCGAACTATTTTTCCCCAAATTTTTTTCTCCTCCGAGCCGACACCTTGATTCCAGGTATCCATCTCCTTCATCCTCTCATTTCTGTGTTTTTACCCGCCATTCTCTTGGATTTGAAGGTTTTGTGCTCGTGTTTGATTGGAATCCCTTCTAGGTTTTAGCTTTTAAACTCTAGAAACCTCTTCTTTCCTCCAAAAACCTTGCCCAAACCTTGATTATTGATAATGGGTCCTCGTAAATAAGTTGTTCGCCGACCTCGTCAGTCACAGCATGAAGAAGAGCGAAGAATGAAGGCACGACATGAGTCTAGGGCTCCGGATCCGCCAGCATGACAGTTGTTTGCACCTTCTAGTTGGATGAGCTCTAAGACGGTAGTTGGAGGACGCTGAGTGGACTTCTCTTTCTTGGACCAGCAGCATTTTCGTATAGGAGAGTGGATCCGACAGGTTGGCTTGGCATCTTTTTGTTCGCTCAGCGAGAGATATTATCCCGGGCTGATGAAAGAGTTCTACGTATCACTTGCCCGTGGATTAGATGGCTGGACTGCTCAGGTCATGGGATGAGATACTCCCATTTCAGCTGAGATTTTGAGTAGAGTATGGGATATACCCATTACTGGATCAGTTATGGATAGTTTATTGGACAGAGTTAGTGGGCTCTGATGCATTTTTGAGTTTGATACTTTACCTGAGGGAGCCACTATTCCTGCTTCGAGGCTGTCAGCGGAGATGAGACTGCTACATCACATTGTTGCCCAGATTCTTCTGCCGAAGACCAGTCGATTTGATTACATTGCTGAGCGAGAGCTGCTCGTGATGGTCTCCTTGATCCAGCAGATGCCAGTTTGTCTTCCAGTTCTGATGATCCATCAAATTACTAAGGCGGCGTCTAGCCAGCGGCTCTACTTGTCGTATGGCATGGGTTTGACAGTATTGTTCAGAGAGTATGGAGTCAGCTTTTAGGATGAGTCCTATCGTACCTTGATCCATACCGATGTCTATGACATTAGGTCATTGCATCGCATGGGCTATCACTTAGTCCGAGGCCAGTGGACATGCAGGACATCAGGACAGGCCGAGGATGTAGCTGACATTGATGAGGACGGAGCAGAGGAGGAGCAGATTCTATTAGGTGAGGCTGGACCAAGCGAGACATAGCCTGAGATGGCAGCACAGCCAGCTCAGTCAAGTCCTTCTAGTTCTGCCCGCCACAGCCAAAGCATACGGAGACTCCTAGTATTTCAAATACTCTAGAGGACAGAGTTAGACACATAGAGATAATTGTTTTCATCATGAGACAACGTCTAGACATTTTTATTGTTAAGACAAGAGAGAGCCACAGAGGTCTCAGTGATGGTATTTCGGCTATTCTCTCAGCACTGTCCAGATCTTCTACGAGTGCTCCTACTGCAGACACAACTCCTGCTACTGTTGATGTCCCTGCTCCAGCACCAGCTGATGACGTTGCTGATATTGCTACTGGTGCTGAGACTACTATTGGAGTTGGAGATATTGATGGAGATGAGGTGGCTGACTCTGACCGATTTGATATTGATGATCTACTGTCTAAGCCAGTTGTGGAGGTGATGGATGACGTAGCTGCGAGACCTGTTGACCCATCCTTCTCACCTGCCCCGATACCTGATCCATCCTCTCCTTCCAGATCGATTGGTTAGACTCCAGTTCCTATTTCTATTCCTATTCTTAGTCCTGTTGTTGATCTACCTGCTGTTGATTCACTCACTATTGATTATCCTGATATTGATACACCTATCATTCAGACACCCACACTTGATACATCTATTGTACACACACCGATACCTTCCACAGCTGATACTGTTATTCTTGATACGCTTGTATAATTAGCTGTTACACCTACTTTTGATAGTCCTACTCTTCATACTTCCTCAGTCATTTGAGAGCTTGGATTCTATACACCCGGCTTTCAACATCTTGACTCCGGTCCCACTTTTGATCGTACTCTTGCTCCAGCTATTGCTGAGATGGTTCGTCCGATTAGTTCAGTTCCTGCGGAGGATGTAGCTTCTACCTCTACTGCTTCTGCCAGAGGTCGGATCTATACTCATCGCAGAGGACGTGGACACCGTACCCCTTCTCAGCCGACCAGGACCAGACTTCGAGATCTTCAACCTCGATGGCCGCGAGCTCGTTCCTCTTCTGATACCGGACCGATCGAGATCGGTTCATCCTCTGATGGCTGGATGGATGAGGATTAGGACATTGTTGTATTTCTAGATAGTCTTATATTTTCAGATAGTCTACTTTCATGTCTACATGTATTTTTATAGTTGTTGCACACTTGATGTACTAGTTCCTAATTTTTATGGAAAACTTTTTGGCTACTCTTTCCTATATCCTTGATGCCCATGAATGCTATATCTTGAATTATTTGCATGGATATGCTTCCTAAAGGAAATATTTTGAAAATAACTATATTCTCTCTATTTACCCTTTTAATGATAACAAAAAGAGGGAGTAGGAAGTATAAGTAAAGGTTAAATATAAATGTTGTTCTCCAAACTAAAGGGGGAGTAAGTATCTTTTAAAGTTGATTTTTTGAAAAACCTAAATTCTTTGAAAGGGGGAGCTTCATATTTTCTCTTGTCAACATAAAGTTGATTTTCAAAATCCCTCCTTCAATGTTTTTGAAAAGATTCTCAAAAATTTTGTTATAAGTCATTAATTCAGGGGGAGCTTTGTTAATTGTTGAAACTTTCATTGTAAGAGTATCATGATACATGTTATCAATGCTTTTAAAAAAATTTCAAAGTTCTGTCAAAGCTCTGATACTCTCTATCTTTGAAACAAGCTCAAATTCTATTATCTGTGTTTTGAATGATTATATCCTTAAGTTGTGATTGATATACTTAATACTTTCAATATTATGAATCTTGTTCAATTCTCTTAAAGCTTTACTTTTTTAAAGCAATTTATACTTAAGGATTTTGTCATCATCAAAAAGGGGAAGATTATTGACTCCACTAATTGATTTTGATGATAAGCAAAATAGTTAAGTATAAATTGATGACTCATGATTTGCTTTAAGTGTGTTTTCATTTAAAGGATGCTCACAAAGTTTTGATGAAGCCCAATTGTATTGAAGAACCAAGTTTGAATGGAATGATTATACAAAACTAGACTTGGACACATAAAGAGTTGGTTGAATGGATGACCAAGATAAATGAAGACATGTTCCTACACAAGTTCAGCATATTCTGCACCTTGTTGATGATGTGTCGACTCAAGGTGTCGACACATGACTTGATGTGTCGACACATGAAGATGGTGTGTCGACTCAAACCGGCATGCAACAAAATTTCAAATGGCACAGATGATGTGTCGACACATGGACCTTATGTGTCGACTCAAAGTGTCAATACATGGATCAACACATCGCCTGAGAATTTCAAGCCACAGAACTTGTAGAATTTGAAGGAACAGTTGATGTATCGACACACGAACCTAATGTGTCGACTCAATGTATCGACTCCACTAAGAATGTGTCGACTCAGCTGATTTTTTCCAAAGAATCTGAATGGAATATTTTGAACTTATGTCGACTCAGGAAGAAAATGTGTTGACCTGATGTGTCGACACATGAAGAAGAAGTGTCGACACATGGAGTTCTAACAACAGTAACGGCTAGTTTTTTCAAGCACAGAACTCTCCCAAAGGCCCTCCAATGGCTAGTTTTTCAAGTATAACAGCTAGATTTCAATTTTGGAGACTTGGGAAGGTATAAAAAGGCTTCAAATCAAAACAAGAATATATATTATTCATTGTATTGAATATCTTTAAAGAGTTTGAAGAGAAAAGAAGCAAGAAGGGCCTTAACTCCAAGCATTCAAAGCTCAACCACTCTGAAGCAAAAAGGAAGCCTTCCAAGCATTTAAAGCTATCAAGTGCATTGAAGATTATTCAATCTTGGACATTCAAAAGGTTTCAACAACAGCAAAGTAACACTACTTCGAGCTACATCGACTTATTTTCTTTTTATTGAAAGCTTACATTGATTCTTCATTTCTACATCTTATATCTTGTAAAGGTTATTGGTTAGCCTATTAGAAAACCAAGTTAGGTTGGTGGTTAGCCCGGAAAACCACTAAGGTTCTTGGTTAGTCTGGAAAACCAAGGTATGTTTTTGGTTAGCCTTGTGAAAACCAATTAGGTTCTTGGTTAGCCCGTAAAACCAAGTGAGGTTGTGACTTGTGAGCCTTGTAAAAACAAGTCGGGGTTTGATTAGTAAGCTCGGAAAACTAATCGGCTGTAATCTTTGGATTATAGTGAATTCCCAATTAAATCTTGGGGAGTGGATGTAGGTGCATGGTTGGCACCGAACCACTATAGATTATGGTGTTTGTGTTTGCTTGTCTTCTCCTCTCTTGCTCATTACTTTCTTGCTTATTGCTTTTAATTTTCGCTGCACTTTTACATTAGAGCATCACACTTTTAAATTCTAGTACCTTGTTGAATTGCATACCTTGTCTTGTGAAGTATATTACTTGGTTCATCAAGCTTAGCCTTAAATAATTTTTAGAAACCCAATTCACCCCCCTCTTGGGTTGCTCTCTGGGCAACACATCACTATTAGGGCAAGTTAACCTTTAAATGATCAGATATAATGAAGCTTAGGAAGAGTTTTCCTACCAACAATGATGGCTAATTATTTGGTGGAAGAATGAGCTCTCTTCACTCAAGGATTGAGGTCTAAACTATAAGACTAGCACTCCCTACCTTTAGGACTCACCTTGGCCATGATCCTTGGCTTGGAGACCATCTTGGACTTGGAAAATTAGAGAAAACCTATATCAAATCAGAGATTAGGCATGGAAGGAGAATTCAAAATTGGAATGGAAACAAGAAGAAGAAGAAAGGGAAAACAAGGAAGTAGAAACCGGTGCCTTCAAGGAATGATGCTTGGATCTTGGATCAAGCAAGGAGCACTCCACCTTTCAAGCACTCAAGGGACCTCTCACTCCCTTCTCAAACATGAATTTAAACACTCCAACTTAAAGGACTAAATCACTCCAACTAGAAGAACTAAATCACTCCATACAAGAAGAACTCAAGATAGAACTCAACAAGAAAAAAACCTTCATTAATTCTCAAAATATTTCATATATGGAATGCCTTACAAGGGGAGCCTTGGACCCTATCTATAGCCTTAGGGGTTATCCAAAGTGAAGAGGAGAGGTGGGGTTAGGTTAGTTAACCATTTCTAGTTAAATCCAACTCCTTTGATTACATAGTTGCAACAAAAAACAACTTCTAGGTAAGAGGTTGTAACAACTTGCTATGTGGCACCTAGGTGGCTTTAACATTGCTGATGTGGATCCCTAGGTGTCATGTGATATGGCATCCCACTTGGCAAGTTGGTTGGGGGGTTGTTGGGTGAGTGAGGAGTGGTCCCATGCTTCCCCTCAAAATGCTTGATGTGTTGTTTCTCATGTCTCCCAAAATGTGTCCCATGTGAAGAATAAAATGGGCTTCTAAGAGGTGGCATCATGGGCTTCAAAAGGTGGTATATTGACTTGCTTGGGCTTTGACTTGGGCATGCTTGAAGTTGGTCTTGATCTGGATTGAGTCGACTCAAGGGACTGGTGGCCTTCTTTCATGAGTCGGCTCATGAATTGGTCTTTGTCTTCAAGGGTTTGGTGGACTTCATTCTAAGGTTCTCATTAATCCCAAGTACACTATTTTAGCTAAAAAAATATCAAGAGAATTAGTTGAAAAATATTTTTTTCTTATTGGTGTCCCATCAATTCTCCCGGGATGGAAAAGAGCTCGACTCCGTCGAGTAGGAATCAGTCTAACTTTGGTAATACTCTAGTAAGTCTGGTCGATTCTTTGTAGGTCTTCTCAAGTAATCTATGAGTCTTCAAAATCAGGGCATCCTTGCCAATGAACCAAGTAGCGTTGATAGTCCCTGTTTTGGATAGTGATAGTCTTATTATCTAAGATTCGCTCAATCCTATCTTACTGCTTTGGTAACTTGGCTGGTTGACACTCATAGGTTGGCTCACTCTCAAAGATAGAATCAGGCTCAAAAGGCTCACTAGGTATCATTGTCGGTTCCTTTAACCTCCTAGATCTGAATTGTTGAAAGTAAAACTGATGCCAAAGTCGGATGGTCAATCTAGCACATATTAGGTCCAAGTTCTCCTTACTATTTTGAAAATGACCTACACCATGGGCATATAATCGTTTAGGTTTGGCCTTACCATAACAAAGTCTCCTTCCTAAAATTCTTTGGCTCTTTTATATGAGTTGATCATATGCTTGTTAATTTCATTGCTCAAATTTTCTTACTAATCATGCATGCATATGACTCTCGCAGTCATGGACACTTATTCATGGGAAAGTCAAATGACTTCAAATGAAAAAACATAAATGACACCAAAACAAAACAAGCTCTAATGGACTTTATTATCTATGAACTAAACTTTATTGCTAGGAAACAAATGTTCCTAATTTCCAATATTTCCCTAAATGGCTTTGAAAACTCTGGCACAACTTTAGGTAGGTGGTAGTGAATCTTAGTTTGGTGCCCAATAAATGCCATAATGTCTTCCAAAAGTAACTATTGAATATTACTGGGACCTGATCAATGGTATGGTAGATGTCCCAGCTGGGTGGATTAGGATTGGGGATGTTCCAAAAGGGTGAACCAGGCTTTGGGCAATTATCAGGGAATTCAATTTCTATCTTCCTTCTCTTACACTTCCATCTTTCAATTCCTACCATCTCTTCACTTCTAATCTTCATGTTAAATTTTTTTGCAGGTTCCATAATTTCTTGGGGTTGATCCTTTGAACTTGGTTCTAGATTTTCTTTGATTGTCAATACCCCATTAGGTGATTCTTCATTAATCTCTAGATGTAAATCCTCAATAGAGATTAATTCCTGGTCCTTTATTATCTCCATGAATTGTTCTTCATGGCTTTATTCTTGGATTTCATTTTGATCATCCCCGTTGTTAATTTCTTTAGGCTGGGTAATTATTTTATCTTCAAATAATTGTTCTTGATCATATTCATCCATAAGGTTAGACCCAGCTTCATAAACTTCTTCCTTAAGTTCTTTAACGGGTTTAGGATTTTCTCTTTTTAGCCCTTTATTTGGACAATATTTTGATTCTATTTCATCCTTAAATTCTTCAATAGGTTCAGAAGAATTTCTCTAATTTTTCTATAGGTTTGGTGTCTTCTTCATCTCCCTCATACTTATTGAATTTGGCAATATAATCAAATACAGGTGTATCATCTTGTCTCAATTTGTATCATTGGTCTAAAAGTTTTTGCTCATAATATTTACCTAGGTACTTTTCCCTCAATTTACTCTTCATTTCTTTTCAAGTATTTATTTTATCCCCACTATAATAACATTTTCGCTCAACTTCTCTCCAATATGCTTTAGCATGTCAGACTAACTTTGATTTGGCAAATTGACACTTCGTTACTTCCGACATTTCATCAATTTCAAAGTATTGATCCATTTTCTCTTCCCAATCGACATACATTTCAGGATCTAAATTTTCATTGAAAGTGGGTACATAGGGTCGATTGCTCCTAAAGACTCTCTCCTCCTGATCTACAAAGTCTTGGTAGGGATATCCAGGATTATACTCAGGGGTGAGATAATGACATTGGGCTCTTGGACCAAGGGGAAGTGGACTAGGTGATTCAGGCTCAGCATGGATCCTATGGGCTTCTTCTATGAAGTCATGGTGAAGTCGTCTTGAATTGTATTCAGTAGTGAATTCATGATGATGGACTCTTGGACCTCGAGAAATTGACCTAAGTGGCTTAGGTTCGGTGGGGGTCATTGGGGTCTCTTCAAGTGTCCCAACATGGTCCTTCACTTGACCTAATTCCTTTCTCATTTGTCCTAATTGCCCATTTATGGTATCAAACTTTTTTGTTAGGGTTTTCAAAAAGAATTCAAGATTAGGGTCCATGGGTAAAACAGACTGAGTGTGGGACTATTGGTATGGAGCTTCAAAACAAACAATACAAACCTAACTTCTAAGGCTCATAGACCTAAAAGTTCAAAATACAAGACTTAACTAGGTACTACTTAAGTATGTAATTACCCTGTCCACTGGCCAGGTAAGAGGTGGGGTTGCGGGAGGCTCCCCTCGCTTTCACGAGGTCCTAATTAAAAACCACAAGTCCGCTTAAGGCATTTGCCATTTGACCTCCTGCCTTAGACACCAATTTTAAGGAATAAGTACAAACTCAAATAATACTTTGTCTTACCTTGTACTTGAACCCGACTTGTGGGTGTCCCTAGCTTTACGTTCCTACTCAATTTCAATTATGGTTTAGGTCAATGCAAATATGGGTGATTATTTTGGGCCAAGAAAAGGTAATGACCTTCTTCCCTTATGTTATGATTTAATGCCCTTAATTATATTTAGGAATGGATGCACAACAATTCACCAACTAGATAACTAGTATTAGCACAAACATGTGATTCAAACCCGAATTTTAAAAAAAAAATTAAATTAAAAAATTAAATTAAAAAAATTTAGATTTTGAAGTCTAGATTTCAAAAATCAAATTTTAAAATTTAAATCTCGAATTAGGATTAAAAATTCATTCTAGAAGTTAGAGTTGTTGCAAGATAGTTTCAGCCCTAACAACTTCTAGTCAACTAGTTTTTTAAAAAAAATATAAAATTAAATTTTAAAAAAATTTAAATTTAAATTTAAATTATTAGATACCTTAGTGAAGATTTAAGATTCTAAATTTTGAAATTTAATTCCTGGAATTTGGTTAAGAAATTCATTTTGAAAGCTAGTTGTAAAAAAAATTTAGCAGGGAACAACTTTCAACTAGCTAGTTTTAAAAATTCAAAATTTAATCTTTTCAAAAATCCAAAAATTTAAAATAAAATTGATTTGGTTAACTCTCAGATAAAAATTCTAGAATTTTAAAGTTTTGTCTTTAGATTAACATGAATTTTGGTTGAGAAGATAGTTTGAAAGCACATGCTAGAAGGTTCCAGTAGTTTAGCTAACTCTTGACAACCTAAATTCAAATTTTGAATTTCTAACACTAGATCCTTCTAAAATTAAGAAATCCAGTGGAAAATAATAAAAATTGGAGTATGTATCTCATATCTAAAAATTAAAAATTTAGAAAAAATATTTTTTATATTTTTTTGAAAATTAAATGAAATGAAAGGCAGAAATAGAATTCTGGACAGAACTTCAGAAATGATCTAAGAACTCATATTTTTAAATACAGAAATCAATGAAAAATATTTTTTTGAATTTTAAATTCCAAATCCTAATATACTAATGTACTAGAAAAGTATTTTTATGGATTTTTTTCCAATGTAAGAAAATTATTAAAATTCATGAAAAATTCGGGTGAATACTAGAACAGTAGTTTCAGCAATCAAACACTTGACCTAGTAGAAACTTAAGCTCTTGATACCAAAAATTGATGGGGAACGAAAATAAAATGATGAATGGAGAGTGTTAGCAAGATAACCAGCAAGCAAACTTGAGTAATTAATTATCAAATAAATGGTCTAAATTAATCCAAGAAAAAAATCTTCATAAGGAGACTAGTTGATCTAAATTACAATACCCGAAATGTAGATCTAGTTCAAAATAGTGATTAGGATCTTCATGGCAAGGAAACCATCACTACTAGGGCAAGTTAACCTTCAAATAATCAGAAATAATGAAGCTTAGGAAGAGTTTTCCTACCAACAATGATGGCTAATTATTTGGTGGAAGAAGGAGCTCTCTTCACTCAAGGATTGAGGTCTAAACTATAAGACTAGCACTCCCTACCTTTAGGACTCACCTTGGCCATGATCCTTGGCTTGGAGACCTTCATCTTGGACTTGGAAAATCAGAAAAAACCTGCATTAAATCAGAGATTAGGCATGGAAGGAGAATTCAAAATTGGAATGGAAACAAGAAGAAGAAGAAAGGGAAAACAATGAAGTAGAAACCGGCGCCTTCAAGGAATGATGCTTGGATCTTAGATCAAGCAAGGAGCACTCCACCTTTCAAGCACTCAAAGGACCTCTCACTCCCTTCTCAAACATGAATTTAAACACTTCAACATAAAGGACTAAATCACTCCAACTAGAAGAACTAAATCACTCCATACAAGAACTCAAGATAGAACTCAACAAAATAAAAAATCTTCATTAATTCTCAAAATATTTCATACATGGAATGCCTTACAAGGGGAGCCTTGAACCCAATTTATAGCCTTAGGGGTCGTCCAAAGTGAGGAGGGGAGGTGGGGTTAGGTTAGCTAACCATTTCTAGTTAAATCCAACTCCTTTGGTTACATAGTTGC
Organism: Areca catechu; assembly: GCA_021397845.1. Taxonomy (NCBI): domain Eukaryota; kingdom Viridiplantae; phylum Streptophyta; class Magnoliopsida; order Arecales; family Arecaceae; genus Areca; species Areca catechu. Next base: position 117,680,512 of record CM038040.1, on the reverse strand, counting down.
AACAAGAAACAACTTCTAGGTAAGAAGTTGTAACAACTTACTATGTGGCACCTAGGTGGCTTTAATATTGCTGATGTGGAGCCCTAGGTGTCATGTGATGTGGCATCCCACTTGGCAAGTTGGTTGGGGGGTTGTTGGGTGAGTGAGGAGTGGTCCCATGCTTCCCCTCAAAATATTTGATGTGTTGTTTCTCATATCTCCCAAAATGTATCCCATGTGAAGAATAAAATGGGCTTCTAAGAGGTGGCATCATGAGCTTCAAAAGGTGATATCTTGACTTGCTTGGGCTTTGTCTTGGGAATGCTTGAAGTTGGTCTTGATCTGGATTGAGTCGACTCAAGGGACTGGCGGCCTTCTTTCATGAGTCGGCTCATGAATTGGTCTTTGTCTTCAAGAATTTGGTTGGCTTCATTCCAAGGTTCTCATTAATCCTAAGTACACTATTTTAGCTAAAAAAAATATCAAGAGAATTAGTTGAAAAATATTTTTTTCTTGTTGATGTCCCATCATCTACCATCCTCTCCAGTAAGGTATATCCCAAAATCCTGAAATAATAAAGTGAAAACCATGCCGTAGGGAAGTCAGGCTTTCACCCTCCTTGATGCTTCCCTCATCTGCACCAGGATAATATACGAGAGATTGAGGGCCTCTTCCTTAATCAAGCATCTCATAAAGGCCAGATCTCTCTCACTCACCCAATCAAATCGGCCTATCCTCGACAAAAAAATCCTACTAATCATGTTGTGCAACAATCTCATTTCTAGCGACAACATGTTAGCCTGTACATTCCCCACATCATCTACATCTCTTCTCTCAAGGATGAGTCTAAGGGTTTTCTTCTTGTCTTTCAATACTAAGTGATTTAGTCCTTCATTAGGCATGTATAGAACATTGCTTAATCTTTCCTCATCCATAACTAGCCTTACACCTTTAACAGTTGATTCAATGTGATACTTACCCAAGGTAAGGTTCTTATAAAATGTTCTTATCAAATTGGGATAAGTCAGAGCATCTAAAGAATAAAAGTCATTCCACCCTTGAGTCTCTATCCATTCTCCTATTCTTAACCCTAGTTCTTCCAAAAATGAGAAAACTATTCTTCCTCCACTTGTAACTAGGCAGTTAGCCATTGAAATTTCCTGTCTTGGCGGAGAAGGTGACTCATTCTTTTCTTCCTCTTATTCTTGAACAGGGGTAGACTCTTCTTCTCTGCATTTCGACCTTCTTTCCCACTGTGCACTGGGTTCCACACACCTTGCTCTCTTCCGTATTGCCATCCTTGGAGCCATAATAGGAAATCAAAGGTAGGAGAGGTTGAAATTCAAGGAAGGTGGGGTAAAGAGAGTGGTCCCTTAAGCTTTGGAAGGGTTTTTTGGAAGTTCGACTAAGGTTCAACAGGAAATAAAAGCCCTAGGTTTAGTCCTATAAGTTATATAAAAATGCCTAGCCCGACATCCAAGTTAGCTCAGCCAGAAGCATGATTGCTCGAGTTTGCTCGAGCATAAACTCATAAAAGGTTCTAAAACACTCTAAAAAGGCTTCTAATAATAAAAGGACACTATTTAAGGTGGTCATTGTCCTTAAATTGATTAGGAGATCTTCTAGATAATTTTCCTTAATTTAGAAGAAAATATGTCAAAAATTCTAAAATGGGTCATATAACCCTAATTCTCCTCTAATCATTTCAAATCTTTCTTCATTAAGTGGCTAAATAAAGATGTCAGCAAGTTGGTTTTCAGTTGGAATGAATTCAAGTTCAATTTTTCCATTTTGTACATGATCCCAAATGAAGTGATGTCTAATTTCTATATGTTTTGTTTTAGAATGCTGAATTAAATTTTTTGTCAAATTAATAGCACTTGTGTTATCACATCTGATAGGAATTTTTGCTTGAATAATATCATAGTCTTCTAATTGTTGCTTAATCCATAACACTTATTCACAACAACTCCTAGTAGCTATATATTCTGCCTCAGCAGTGGATAGTACTTCAGAGTTTTATTTTTTACAGTGCCATGAAATTAAATTTAATCCTAAAAACTGGCAAGTACCACTAGTACTTTTTCTATCAATTTTACATCCACCATAATCAATCTCAGAACAATCAATTAAATCTAATAAAGATTGCTTAGAATACCATAAACCAAGATTACTTATTTCTTTAAGATATTTTATGATTATTTTGACAGCAATTATATGTGATTCTTTAGGATTTGATTAAAATCTAACACATATACATACACTGAACAAGATATCAGGCCTACTTACAATTAAATACAACAATGATTCAATCATACCTTGATAAAGCTTTTGATCAATGTTGCCACCATCTTCATCTTTGTCTAATCTGCAAGAGGGGCACATGGGTGTGCTCATTTCTTTGGATGACTCCATACCAAACTTCTTAATGATTTTCTTGATGTACTTTGCTTAGTTAATAAAAATTCCTTCCTTTGTTTACTTAATTTAGAGTCCAAGGAAGTAGGTTGTTCATCCATCAAGCTCATTTCAAATTCACCCTACATCAACTCAGCAAATTCTCTACAAAGATCCTCATTAGTTGCATCAAAAATAATATCATATATATAAATCTGTACAACTAACATATCATTCTCTTTCTTTTTAATAAATAAAGTTGTATCTACATTGCCTCTAACAAAGTTATTTTCAAGTAAGAACTTGCTTAATCTATCATACTATGCTCTAGGTGCTTATTTTAATCCATACAATGCTTTATTAAGTTTAAAAATATGATTTAGAAGAGCATGATTTTCAAAACTTGGGATTGTTCTACAAAAACTTCTTCAAAAATAAAATCATTCAAAAATGTACTTTTTACATCCATTTGAAATAATTTGAAATTCATATAGTAAGCAAATGCAAGTAATAATCTAATGGCTTCTATCTTGCTACAGGTACATAGGTTTCATCAAAATCTATTCCTTATTCTTGATTATAACCTTTAGCCACTAATCTTGCTTTATTTCTAATTACTTTTTCTTATTCATCTAACTTATTCCTATAAACCCATTTAGTTCCTATTACGGGATGGTTTGAGGGTCTGTTCACTAAGGTCCATATATTATTTCTTTCAAATTGGTTGAGTTCTTCATGTATGGCCATCATCCAATTAGGATCATTTTTAGCTTCTTCTATGCTATGAGGCTCTACTTGTAAAACAAATACCAGATAATTATGTGCTTCTTTAAGTGATGACTTAGTCCTAACATCTTGTGACGGATCACCTATAATTAAATCTCTAGGATGTAAAGTTATATAGCTCCATTCTCTTGGTAAATCACCATGATCTCTGCTTACCATTTCTTCTCCTTCTTGAGTTTGTTTGTCCTTCAAGCTCATGTCTTTCATTGCTTGATCAAGTGTACCTGCATCATTGTCTATAAACTTTTCTTTTCTAAAAGGTGAGGGGTTAGATTCATCAAAAATAACATGAATTGATTCTTCTACTATTAATATTCTTTTATTAAACACTCTATAAGCTTTGCTATTGATTGAATAACCTAGAAATATAGCTTCATCAGATTTTGCATTAAACTTTCCCAGGTTATCCTTTCCATTGTTTAACACAAAGCATTTACAACCAAATAAATGAAAATAATGAATGCTTGATTTTCTATCATTCCAAAGTTCATAGGGGATTTTCTTTAAAATTGGTCTTATCAAAACATGATTCAAAATGCAACAGGTAGTGTTCACCACTTCTATCTAAAAGTACCTTGGAAGATTGCCTTCACATAACATTGCTCGGGCCATCTCTTCCAAAGTCCTATTCTTCTTCTCTACAACACCATTTTGCTATGGTATTCTAGGAGCCGAAAAGTTGTAATCAATGCCGTGCACGGTGCAATAATCATCAAAATACTGATTTTCAAATTCTATACTATGATCACTCTTAATTGAAATAACTAAAAGATTTTTCTGGTTTGAAACTTTCTTGTAAAATTTTTGGAAAACTTTAAAAGCTTCATCCTTGTATGCAATGAATAAAATCCAAGTAAATCTCAAAAAATCATCTACTATCACAAGTCCGTATTTCATACCACCTAGGCTTGTAGTCCTAGTTGGTCCAAATAGGTCCATGTATAGTAGCTCAAGTGGTCTAGAAGTAAAAACCATGTTTTTCAATTTAAAACTCTCCATAGTTTGTCTACCCAATTGACATGCATCACAAACGTGTTCAAAATCAACTTTAAATTTTGGCAAACCTCTAACTAGATCTTTAGAAATCAATTTAGCAATTGTATGCATGCTAGCATGACATAATCTCCTATGCCAAAGTAAGCCAGATTCCTTGGTTTTAGCATTCATTGCTACAAGACTTGTACTACTTGACATGGCTAGATTATCCAAATCTACCACATATATATTTCCAAGTCTATGCCCAATGAGCTTAGTGCTAAAATCAAGTGAGTTAGTTATAATGCACATTGAAGATTCAAAGACAACCTTGAAGCCTCTATCACGTAATTGACTAATACTTAATAAATTATGCTTCAATTTGTCAACTAGCAATACATTTTCAATGCATGTAGAAGGGGTTATTCTGATCTTACTGATGCCAATTATCTTCCCCTTACCATTATCACCAAAAGTGACCAATTCTCCATCCTTTATCTTTAGGATGATGAATTGTTCTTTGTCACTCATCATATGTCTTGAACAACCATTATCCAGATACCATCTTTTCTTTGTGTTCTGAGTTGCAAGACATTCTTGCAAAATAATCATGGAGTTCTTTTAGGTACCCAAGCTTTCTTGGATCCTTACAGGTCAGTAGAATTGGTTCCTTTAGGAACCCAAATATTTCTAATTTTACTTCTATTCTTCTTTTTCATATTACATTGAAATGACTTCTGACCAACCCCATCGCAAGAGTAACAAATAATTCCAAATTTTTGAAAAGGTACTGATGTGGAGAGACCGCTGACGTGGGTAGCTGACGGGTGCCACATTGAGGGAGGCCGCCACGGAAGATGCCACGTTGACTCTCCAGCTCGGATCCCACTATCGAGCTGGGCTGAGCTCCCTCAAGATGGCAAGTCGAGCTCAGTCCTCCATCGGGTCGAGCTCATGAGCTTGATGCCAAGGTCGGAGCCGTCCTCCGCCCTCCAGAGCGAGACCCTCGGAGGCTAGTGCCCTGCGGTTAAGGTCGAGCCAAGAGCTTGCCCGCCGATGTGGAGCCTCTCCGAGCGCGCACACTCTGGACCGGGTCCGTCCTCCGCCCTCCAGAGCGAGACCCTCGGAGGTTAGTGCCTATGGTTGAGGTGGAGCCAAGAGCTCGCCCATCGATATGGAGCCTCTCCGAGTGCGCGCCCTCTAGACCGGGTCCATCCTCCGTCCTTCAGAGCGAGACCCTCGGAGGCTAGTGCCCTGCGGTTGAGGTCGAGCCAAGAGCTCGCCCGTCGATGTGGAGCCTCTCCGAGAGCGCGCCCTCTGGACCGGGTCCATCCTCTGCCCTCCAGAGTGAGACCCTCGGAGGCTAGTGCCCTGCGGTCAAGGTCGAGCCAAGAGCTCGCCAGTCGATGTGGAGCCTCTTCGAGCGCGCGCCCTTTGGACCGGGCCCGCACTCTTCCCTCCTCACCAAGGTGATCGTGCGAGCTCGGAGCACCCAGACCGGAGCAGACCCAGCCATCCCAGAACACCGGCGAGCCACCCGAGGACCATGGAACGGCGCCCCCCATGCCACCATAACTACCTGTCTAGCCGTACTTCCAAGGGATGGACAGCCAGAGAGCACGGACCCCTAGGGCGGTGGCCCTCGGATCGAGGCCCTGCCAGGCTTCCCAGAATGGAGTGACCAGAGAGGATGTCAGAAGGAATGGAAGTTTTCCCTACCACATGTAAGGAAAGGCATCCTATCCACAGCACGGAACCCTGCCGCACGCGCTTGCCAACCCAGCGAGGATCCCGAGGAAGACTCCCAACGGACGATTTTCAACTACAAAGAATAGCCGGCACCCCTAAAGAGGGGGAGGTAACACACCAGTAATACAGGAACAACAATCCACCACAAATACAAAGCACAAGCTCGATCAAGAGGGCGAAGCGCCACCACCAACACCATGGTTGAGGGAAAACCACCGAGAAACAAGGAGAAGCGGAGGAACAGGGAACCCCTCTGTCCCCACTATCACTCTTCCCCTGTTACGTTTCTCCTTCACTGGCATATCTTCCACTCCTCCTAGTACGGAGTCCATCAAGAGGGGCCCGACCAGGAGGATCTATTCCCCTGGATCGTCACTGACTTGATCGTCAGAGTACCCCCGCCGGAAATCCCAGCCTGGGTCACTAACCCCTATTTCGCAGGTCCAGGAGCAGAGGACCGACAGGCAGCGATAGGAGTGCACTCTGGCACCAACGGCAGCTACAGGCCACGATGGTCTTGGCGGCAATAGATTGGCGTGCCAGGAAGGGGGCGGCGAAAAACCCTCTATCTCTTTACAGACAAGCCGGGCAGGAGGATGGTGACGACAAGGGCAAGGGAGGCCTCCACCAGTCGTGCGGGGGACTCCCCCTCCTAGAAAAACCCACACCGCCAAGAAGCGGAGCCGCCTGCTCCGGTCCAGCCACCTCCGCCAGAAGCCCAGCTGGCCGCACTTGCCCAGCAGATGCAAGTCCTCGCCACAGCAGTGCGCCAGCTTCAGCACCAGCACCGATCCGTGGCTACCCACCAGCAGCCAGGGACCCTGACGGCCCATGCCACAGCTCTCCGCGATAGCCTGCGCTCCTACCAAGGAAGGCCGTCGTAGCCACGGGCCACCACCGACAAGCGGAGCAGCCATCAAGCTCCAGCGAAAAGATAATGAGCCAGCTCTGCTGACAGAGAGAGCCGCTCACCAGGCCACAGGCGGGAGGTGCCCAGACCCCACCGAGGCAAGAAAAGCAGGACCCCCCATCCCGGGTGCCAGGCACCCGTGTCACCTTCTCCGTCTCCTTCGACAAAGGGGTCCACTGATGAAACCGTCAGGCGCGTGACAGGAAGGCGCCTGGAGGAACATGAATGCAAGCTGGCAGAGTTTGCCCATCGGTTCGCCAGCATGCCGAGCTCCACTAGTGAGCCAGCGAGCTACAATGCTCGTCCCCTATTCTCCCAAGAAATCCAAACGGAGCCGATCCCGCACCGATTTTGAATGTCGCAGGTGGATCCTTACAATGGGACCACCGACCCCCTGGACCACCTGGAAAGTTACCGGACCCTCATGAGGGTCCATGGGGCCACCGATGCTCTTCTCTGTGTTGCTTTTCCTGCCACTCTCTGGAAGGCAGCCCGGGTGTGGTTCACCTATCTGGAGCCGGAGAGCATCACTTCCTTTGTCGAGCTAGGGCAGAAGTTCGTGGCTCACTTCGATGCTTGCAGGAAGTTGCCACTGGAGGCAGACAGCCTCTTCTCCATCCGGCAGCAGGACCGTGAGCCCCTACGGGACTACGTGGCCCACTTCAAGGCTGCCGCGTTGGAGATCTACAATCTTAAAGAGCCAGTGGCCATGCTGGCACTAAAGCGAGGGCCCAGGAGCCTAACCTACTCGCTAGACAAGAAGCCCCCCAAAACCTACTCCGAGCTCTTTCTCCGGGCCCAGAAGTACATCCGCACCAAGGAGGCGGATCATACGAGGCGGGAGCTCGATAGAGGACCCTTGAAGAAGGTGGCCCCTGCTGAAATGTCTGGGACCCGAAAACCAGTACCCCATGCTCAGAGCTCCTAGAGGGATCGGCCAAGGCCGAGAGGGACACCTGTCCCTGAGGAAAGCTACACCCCTCTCCTCGTCTCGTGGACAAAAATCCTTATAGAGATCGAGGGCGAGGACTACTTGAGGCACCCGCCTCTGCTGAGGACCACCGTTGGCCATGACAAGATGAAGTACTGCCACTTCCACCACGATCATGGCCACGATACCAAGGAATGCCGTAACCTCAAGTGGGAGATTGAGGAACTCATCAAGAGAGGCTACCTCAAGAGGTTCATGGGGGGCAGACCTCAAGCGGAGTCCCAGGTGCTCGTCGCTCTCTCACAAGCTCTAGCCATCCTGGGGAGCGGCACGAGCATCCAAGAAGGCCCGGGGGGTAGGGGACTCTAAAAATGTACTCCCCTTTATGAGGGAGAGGGAAGACGGAGGAAAAAATATAAATAATGATGCCGTGGTCATCGAAATGACTATCGCGAAGCACCTTGTAAAGCGCATCATGGTTGATAGTGGAAGCTCCACAGACATGCTTTTTTATGATGCCTTCTCTAGGATAAATCTCTTCCTCGATCAGCTTAGGCCCATGCACACACCCCTTGTAGATTTCACGAGCGATTCCATGAGAGTAGAAGGAGAAATCACTCTCCCGGACACTACCGGAACCCCACCTTGGCAGAGCACTATCATGATGACTTTCACGATTGTAAGGCTCCCCTCCGCCTACAACGTGATATTGGGTCGACCTGGGCTCAACTTGCTTGATGCCGTTGTCTCCACCAAGAGGCTACTTGTACAGTTCCCAACTCCCTACAGTGTCGGGGAGATGAGAGGAGCGCCCCAGCCAGTGCAGCATTGCTTCCAAACTCTCCCTGGGGCCAAGGTCCTTCAGGACAACCCCAGCGTGGATGACCTCGACCAAAGGGCCCAAGACCCTAGAGGGGGCCTAGTCGAGCATCTACTTTTCTATTCGCTTGGAGACGATCCCGTAAAGACGGTGCAGATCAGAGCCCAGCTACTCGAGGGGGAGAGGACCCAACTGCTGGGATTCCTACGGGCAAACACGGATGTGTTCGCTTGGATGGCAACAGACATGCCAGGTATTCCCCCTGACATTGTTACTCATAAATTGAGTGTCGACCCAAAGCACAGGCTAGTTCGGTAGAAGAAAAGAAGTTTTGTCCCAGAGAGATAGGCAGCCATCAAAGAAGAGGTAGACAAACTCCTGGCTGCCGATTTCATTCGGGAGGTCTAGTATCCGAGCTGGCTGGCGAATGTGGTGATGGTCAGGAAGAATAATGGCAAATGGAGGATTTATGTGGACTACAACGACCTCAACAAAGCCTGCACGAAGGACAGCTTTCCTCTCTCGAAGATCGACCAGTTGGTGGATGCCACTTCGGGCCACCGGCTGCTCTCCTTCATGGATGCATTTTCCGGGTACAATCAAATCCGCATGCACCCGGATGATGAGGAGTACACTGCCTTCGTCACCGACCAGGGGATGTACTATTACAGGATGATGCCCTTTGGCCTGAAGAATGCGGGGGCCACCTATCAGCGCCTCGTCAGTAAGGTCTTCGAGAGCCAAATTGGCCGCAACATGCAGGTGTATGTGGACGACATGCTCGTCATGAGCAAGCTGTGTTCGAGCCATGTAGCTGATCTCGTTGAGTCCTTCCACAACTTGCGACAGCATCAGATGAAGCTGAACCTGGCAAAGTGCACCTTCGGGGTGGCCACAGGAAAATTCCTCGGCTTCATGGTCACCTAAAGGGGCATTGAAGCGAACCCGGAGAAGGTGCAGGCCATCATCGACATGGAACACCCGACCTCCAAGAAGTAGGACCAGCGCCTGACGGGATGCATCGTCGCCCTCAGTAGATTCATCTCGAGGTCGGCTGACCATTGCCAACCATTTTTCAAGGCACTATGCAAGATGCATGACTTCACCTGGACCGAGGAGTACAGGACAGCCTTCGAGGAGCTGAAGAATTTCCTCCCCTCCCCTCCGCTGCTCTCCAGGCTGGAGGAGGAGGAGGAGCTCTTACTGTACCTGGCAGTGACACCGAGAGCGGTCAGCTCAGTTCTCATCTGCACAGACGAGGACAAATCTCAGAAGCCGGTGTATTACACTAGCAAAATCTTCCGTGATGTGGAGATCAGGTACACTCGCTCCGAAAAACTCATTTTTGCACTAATAATATCTGCTAAGCGCCTCAGGCCCTATTTCCAAGCACACCCAATAGTGGTGGTGACGGACCGGTCGGTGAGGACTATCCTCACCCGACCCAAGATATCCGGGAGGTTGGCTAAGTGGTCCCTGCTGCTCAGCGAATTCGACATAGCGTACCGACCGAAGTCATCACAAAAGGCCCAAGTCATGGCCGACTTCATGGTCGAGTGCACCAGGTTCACCGAGGAGCCAGAGCAGACAGCAACGGAGTTTGGGCCAGGAGAAGAGCCGTGGATTCTTCATGTAGATGGAGCATCCAATTCCGGCGGGAGCGGAGCGAGCCTCATTCTGACCAATTGCGATGGGGTTGTGGCAGAATGCGCCCTCCGCTTCAAGTTCACCACAACCAATAACCAAGCGGAGTACGAGGCACTCCTCGCGGGTCTAAGAGTCTCCCGCGAGCTGGGTGTGCAGGACTTGAAAGTCTTCACCGACTCCTAACTGGTCGCCGGACAAGTATCCGGGGAGTATGAAGTAAGGGACGCCTAGATGATGAAGTACCTGGAATGAGTCTGCATGAGCACGGCAGACCTCCAATGCTTCAGCATTTTCCACATCCCTCGAGGAGAGAATGCATGTGCAGATGCGTTGTCCAGACTCATGACCCTGCCAGACTCATCACTGGGACGCGCCTATATCGAGCACCTTGAAAGTCCTAGCTACGAGAACCCGACGGAGGTACATCAAGTTGCCCCCGAGCCAAGCTGGATGGACAAGTATATCCGGTACATCACTGACGGCACCCTGCCAGAAGACCGCATAGAAGCCACCCTCGTTAGGAAGAAAGCCTCTCGATTCATCCTGATGGAGGGCCAACTCTACCATCGATCTTACTCCTACCCGCTCCTGAGATGCCTCAAGCTAGCCGAGGCGGCCTTTGTGCTCCAAGAAATATATGAAGGCCTCTGCGGGAACCATGTGGGAGGGAGAACACTGGCTTACAAAGCTCTCCGCCAGGGGTACTTTTGGGAGACCATGAGGGAAGACACAGCCAACTTCGTCAAAAGGTGTGACAAATGCCAGCACCACGCCAACATACAGTGTCAGCCGACAGCACCGATCTCCCAGCTCTCAGCCCCTTGGCCCTTTGCCCAGTGGGGAATGGACATCTTGGGACCATTCCCCCCAGCATCAGGGCAACAAAAGTTCCTGCTAGTGGCGATCGACTACTTCACCAAGTGGGTCAAGGTAGAGCCGCTAGCTCGGATCGTGGACGCCGATGTCCGCCAGTTCTTTTGGAAGTCAATTATCTGCTGCTTCGGGCTTCCCCGTTGCATCATCACCGACAACGGGCGACAGTTCGACAACTACGAGTTCGAAGGATTCTACGCAGCCCACGGCATCCAACACCGGTTCACCTAGGTAGCTCACCCCCAAACAAACGAGGAAGCCGAGGTGACCAACCGGACCACCCTCCAAGGGCTCCGAACCTGACTGGACCAAGCTAAGGGCATGTGGGTAGAAGAGCTCCCGAGCGTCCTGTGGGCCTACCACACAATGCCCAGGATGGCGACCAATGAAACGCCCTTCAGCCTCATCTTTGGTGCCGAAGCAGTCATCCCCGTCGAGCTCGGTGTGCCTACGTTGCGGGTGTAGCAGTACAATGAAGTGCAGAACTCGGCACACCTCCTGCTCAACCTGAATCTTCTTGAAGAAGCAAGGGACAAAGCCCACTTACAGATGGTGGCCTACCGACAAAGAGTGGCATGGTACTACAACGCCCACGTTCGAACAAAAGCTTTTAAGCCCGGAGACCTGGTGCTATGGCGGGCGGAGGCGTCCTAGCCTAGGGAATGCGACAAGCTCTCCCCAAACTAGGAGGGCCCCTACAAAGTAGCTGAAGCCCTCTCGCAAGGGGCCTATTACCTCGAGGATCTCGATGGTGTCATGTTTCCCAGGACATGGAACGCCTGCAACTTGCGGAAATACTATCAATAATGTAAGGTTTCCCAATAATGAATAACAATGGTTTTTTCCGTGCAAGTGTCTATTTGTCTTGCAGGAGAATACCAACGGCATCCCCAAGCCCAGCTCCAGGATGCCGAAGGAACCAAGGGGCCACGCTGCTCCTGATCAGCGACGCCCTCGAGCCCAGCTCCAGGATGTCAAAGGATCATCGAGCCACGTAGCTCCCCGACTCCCGGCATCCCCGAGCCCAGCTCCAGGACGTCAGAGGGAATTTGAGCCATGTAGCTCCCCAACTCCTAGCATCCCCGAGCCCAGCTCCAGGACATCGGAGAATCTCCGAGCCAAGCAGCTCTCTATCTCAAATATCTCTGAGCCCAGCTCTGAGATGCTAAGAGATCATGGGGCCACGTAGCTCCCATCAACGCCTCAAGCATAGCTCCAAGGTGCCAAAGACCTAAGCCAAGATCTCAAGCAACCCCCTGGGCCTGAGCCTAGCTCCACATCCAGGAAGGCCTCGAGCCTAGCTCCAAGGCAATCAAGACCGGTAACCCCCATTCTCTGATCTCCCCGTTCGAAAAGAAGACGAGAGGGGAAGGAAAGAAAGAGAATAAAGGGGGAAGCCCGGCAGCCCCCTTCTCTGATCTCCCCACTCGAAAAGAAGACGAGAGGGGAAGGAAAGAAAGAGAACAAAGTGGGGGTATAGCCAGCATCTTCTCCTCTGATCTCTCCACTCAAAAAAAAAAAAAAGGGAGAGAAGAAGGAGAGAACAAGAGGAGAATACAACATCATCGAAGTTACAACCATCCACGTCCCCGAGCCCAGCTCCAGGATGCCAGCTCAAGACCGGAGCTCATACCTCCGGCCAAGAGACATTCGAGCCACGCAGCTCTCAACCATCCACGTCCCCGAGCTCAGCTCCAGGATGCCAGCTCAAGATCGGAGCTCAGATCTCCGGCCTAGAGATCACTGAGCTCAGTAGCTCTCAGGTGCCCTCTCTGATCTCCCCATATATAAAAAGAAAGATAAAAGAGGAAAGGGAGTGAAGGAGGGGAGGAGCCAGACGACAAAAACCATTGTGAGAAAATCCGCATTCCATTGATTAAGTGTCAACTACAAATATCCTATGGGCCCCCGACATGCCGAGTGGCCCTGCTAAATACAGAAGAAGAAGCAAAAAGCGATTATCTGCTAGCCAGGTCATCGGGCCAGGAGTCTCCATCAGCACGGGCTTCTGGCCGCGTGGCTTCAGGCTCAGCTAGCACGGCCTCCTCAAAGCCCGCCTCCTGGTTTGAAGAGCCAGGATAGTTAAGGTGGCTACGACCTTCAGCCAAGACGAACTACTCGACTAGGCGGCACAGGTACATGAAGCCTTTGAAGAAGGAGCCCGACACCGTCTGCTAGATCTCGACGAGGAACTCCTCCGAGACCCTGTACCTTTCCATCGCTTCCCCAGCTTCCCTCTTTGCTGTGGCTGCCTCGTGCCTGGTGCTCGCGATCGACTTGGTCGCCTTGTCTGCTGCCCTCTGGGTCGTGACAGACTTTTCCTCCTCTGCCATCAATCGGGCTTGGAGGGACTAGGCAGTCCTCTTCTATCGAGCCACCTCGGCGATGACCACGCCCAACCTCTGCTCGAAGTCGGCTAGTTCCCCAGTCTTCTTCCTTGACTCCTCCTGCTCGCAGTCAAGATTCTCTTGGAGCTCCTTCGCTCGCCCCTCAGAATCGGCGAGCTGCTTCTCGAGGTCCTTGACCCGTTGGCCAAGCGCCCCTTTGGAGTTAGCCCTCCTCTCCAAATCGACCTTCAACGATGCAATCTCGACCCCCTGCTGCTGCGCAGCCTGCTCCCAGTTTTGGTAGCAGCTCCTTATGAAGAGGGCCTCGACACCCATATGCATTACATGGGAAGTCAAAAAAAAAAAGAAGAAGGAAGAAAAATAAGAGAGAGAGAGGACGAAGTTGTTTACCGTGTAGAGATGGGGAAAAATGATATCGATCAAGGCTCCGACCGGCAGCCCATCCATCTCCTCCCGATCACATTGCTGGATGGAGAAGTCCATCATGCGATAGGCCAGGGTGCAGTTGTCGACCAAGGAGCTCTCCGACCCCAGTTTGAATGGGAGGCGGTGCCTCGCATCGTTTCTCTTGCTCTCCCAAGGGGTAGATGCGCCCGCCCCTCCAGTGGCAGGACCCCTAAGAACCGGTCGAGGATCCAGCACCGTCGTGACCGGAATCCCCATCGCCAGAGGATCTCTAGGGCGGAACTCTCCTCCCTCAACTTCGGCCATCTCCAGACCCGGAGGGCAGGGCAGAGCAGCAGCAGCAATAGCATCGACCCGGACAGCCACCACGGGCTCCAAGGTAGGGAGTTCCGCCTGTGGCTCTACCCGTTGCACAGGGGCTCCCACAACCTCCTTCCCTTTTGAGGCACTCAACACGGAAGGAGCAGACATTGGCACTCCCTCAATTCGGGCCCACCCTGAAGGGGGCTCGGCGACCACCCCAGTGAGCGGCCTCTTCTTGGAGACTGGCGACGGCTCGCCCTCTGGAAGGATCAACCCTGCACACAGGAGCTTGGAGAGTCAGCCTAAAATGGAGGAAAGGGAATTTTGGGTGAGAAGTTTTTTCTTTTCACTTCGAAAGACCCCATCAAATCCGTGCTGCTGTGACCCCCTCGCCAATGGACCTGCGCCATGTGCTACCCATCGACGAAAAAGGAGTCCCAGTCACTCAGAATTCTGCGCCAGCATTAACTGCTCCTCGGACATGGCCATGCAGCACCCCTGCATTGGCCGGTGGGGCCGTCTCTCGAAGTGCCAGTGACTGCGGCCATCATTGCACCGGATTTTCGCCTCTCCACGTCAGCATTGCTATTAGTCCCTTCGCCCCGAGCGCCACGCACTAACAAGCCTCGGGAGTGGGGGGAAAATGATGTGGCGAGACCACTGACGTGGGTAGCTGACATGCACCACATTGAAGGAGGCCACCACGAAAGATGCCACGTCGACTCTCTAGCTCGGATCCCACTACCGAGCTGGGCTGAGCTCCCTCAGGACAGCAAGTCGAGCTCAGTCCTCCACCAGGTCGAGCTCATGAGCTCGATGCCAAGGTCGGAGCCATCCTCCGCCCTCCAGAGTGAGACCCTCGGAAGCTAGTGCCCTGCGGTTGAAGTCGAGCCAAGAGCTCGCCCGCCGATGTGGAGCCTCTCCGAGCGCGCGCCCTCTGGACCGGGTCCGTCCTCCACCCTCCAAAGTGAGACCCTCAGAGACTAGTGCCATGCGATTGAGGTCAAGCCAAGAGCTCGCCCGCTGATGTGGAGCCTCTCTGAGCACGCGCCCTCTAGATCGGGTACGTCCTCCGCCCTCCAGAGCGAGACCCTCGAAGGCTAGTGCCCTGCGGTTGAGGTCGAGCCAAGAGCTCGCTCACCGATGTGGAGCCTCTCTGAGTGCGCGCCCTCTAGACTGGGTCCATCCTCCACCCTCCAAAGCGAGACCCTCAAAGGCTAGTGCCCTGCAGTCGAGGTTAAGCCAAGAGCTCGCCCGCCGATGTGGAGCCTCTCCGAGCACGCACCCTCTGGACCGGGCCCGCACTCTTCCCTCCTCCACCAAGGTGACCGCGCGAGCTTGAGCACCCAAACCGGAGCAGACCCAGCCGTCTTAAGACACCGGCAAGCCGCCCGAGGTCCACGTAATGGTGCACCCCATGCTGCCATAACTACCTATCCGGCCGTACTTTCAGGGGATGGGACAGCCAGAGAGCACGCACCCCTAGGGTGGCGGCCCTCGGATCGAGGCCCTACCAGGCTTCCCAGAATGGAGCGACCGGAGAGGATGTCAGAAGGAATGGAAGTTTCCCCTACCACCTATCAGGAAAGGCGTCCTGTCCACGGCACATAACCCTGCTGCACGCGCCTGCCAACCCAGCAAGGATCCCGAGGCAGACTCCCAACGGTTGATTTTCAACTACAAAGAATAGCCGGCACCCCCAAAGAGGGGGAGGTAACACACCAGTAACACAGGAACAACAATCCAACACAAACACAAAGCGCAAGCTCGACCAAGAGGGCGAAGCACCACCACCAATACCACGGTTGAGAGAAAACCACCAGGAAACAAGGAGAAGCGGAGGAACAGGGAACCCCTCTGTCCCCGCTATCACTCTCCCCCTATTGTGTTTCTCCTTCACCAGCACATCTTCCACTCCTCCTAGTACGGAGTCCATCAAGAGGGGCCCGATCAGGAGGATCTGTTCTCCTGGATCGTCACTGACTTGATCGTCGGAGTGCCCCCGCCGGAATCCCCGGTCCAGATCACTAACCCCTGTTTCGCAGGTCCAGGAGCAGAGGACCGGTAGGCAGCGACAAGAGCGTACTCCAGCGCCGGTGACAGCTACGGGTCACGACGGTCTTGGCGGCAACAGGTACAAATATAGAAGCTTTATATGCAGAAGTAGAACCATTTGATGCATAAGACTTTTGATTTTAAAACTTAGGTACATAAATTTTTGAAGGTATAAATCTAGTAGCTAAAATTCTATTTGTTTGCAAAGGATTATAATCAATTCCAGCTTTGCTATTTGAATCTCTTTGATCTTTTAAAATCAATTCAAGTTTGTTTGAACTTAATGTTAGCTTTTCAACCAAAAGTTTAAGTTTATTAACTTCTATTTATAAGCCAACATTTTCTTTATATAAAGCTTTGTTTTTCTCAAGAAAATCATTATTTTCAATTTCCAAAGCAATATATTTTTCAGAAAAGCCACTCAATTCTTTTTGAAAAATGTTATTCTTTTTTGAAATCTCTTCTTTTTCTTTCATCAAAATATCATTGCTATTTTTCAAAGACTTTATTTTCAAGCCGGCCTTTTTGTACTTAGTTAATAATTCATGGAATGCAGTATTTAATTCCTTAAATGTAAATTCATCATGAGGTTTAGGGGACATTAGCTCATTTTCAAGACTCATTAGACATATGTTCACTATTTTTGTGGTCTCTTCTTCTTCATTTGAAGTTGTTTCCTCGATGTTGCTCTAAGTTGCAACCATTGCTTTCTTCTTCTTCTTATAAGTTTTCTTCTAGTTTGGACAATCTGATATGAAGTGTCCAGGTTTCTTACATTCATAGCAAATGGGCTGTTGCTCTTTATCTTTATCTTTTTCCTTTTTCTTGTCCTTGATGTATTCACCTTTCCTATAAAACTTTCTTTAATATCTTTCATTTTTCTTGCCCATAAATTTCCTGAATCTCCTCACTACAAGTACGATATCATCATCTTCTAGTTCATCTTTGGAGGAGGGGCTTTCTTCATCAATTTCCTCTTCTTGTTTCTTCAACTCTACAGCAGCTTTGAAGGCAATTAACTTCTTTTTCTTAATGTCATCTTCATTTCTATGCTGCATAGTGAGCTCATGTGTGATTAGGGATCCCAATAGTTTATCTAGTGGTAATATATTGAGATCCTTAGCCTATTGAATTACAGTCACTTTCGGGTCCCACTTATATGGAAGTGATCTTGAAATCTTTTGAATGAGATCTGCATTAGAATAAGTCTTGCCAAGACTTATCAAACCATTAATAATATCTGTAAAACATGAGAACATGGCAGATATAGTCTCATTTGGTTCCATCTTAAATAATTCATAGTTATGTACAAGAAGATTAATCTTAGATGTTTTCACTTAGGAAGTTCCTTCATGGGTTACCTCAAGTTTATCCCAAATTTCTTTTGCTGATGTGCAAGTAGAAATTCGATTAAACTCATTGGCATCCAAAGCATAATATAACAAGTTCATGGCTTTGGCATTCAGCTTACCCATTTTCATGTCGTGTTCATCCCATTCCTCTTTAAGTTTTGGAACATCCATGCCATCAACTTTTTTCATAGGTGTGTGAGGTTGATGTGGTGATGGCGGACACGAAGAAACCTGGGGTTATTCGAAAATGGGAAAAAAAATTAAAGCAAACCAAGGATCGTGGGAGGGCTAAGAAGCCTCCCAGGACTAGGATAGGACGACCCCGAAAGTCCTAAAATAGCCAGACTCTTTTGATTTTCAGTTTTCTTGGCGAAGGTGGCGAAGGAAGGATGGGGATGAGAGACAGGGGACTGGAACTCATGGACCTTAAGACTCATCCTAACGAAGAGACCTCTCACCTCTAAAGCATTACGCCCTCCTCGATACTTGGAGGAGCTAGGATAAATCTCAAGGTCACGAGGGGAAACAGGGAGAGACATGAAGATGAAAGAAAAGAACGGGGATACCTGGGGCCTCACACCCCTCGACATCCCGAAGGACGAAGGCAAACGGGCCTCAGCCCATAACCACACACAAGTGGAAAAACACTCTCAAAAATTCATTTTCATCAACTAGTTTATTACAAGAGGAGTATGGGTATTTATAGATGCCCATATCTCTTTTGAAATTCAAAAATAAAATCTCCTGAAATCCTCCCTAGATTTGAATTCAAATTCAAAATGATTTGAATTCAAATTCAAAACCCAAAACCCAAATTTCCATTTTAAACCCATATTATAATCATGAAAAAATACTAAATAAAATCCTGTTATTTGAATTTTAAAATCTCCCTCTGCTCTGGAAATCATGCGGCCCTGAAGATCGTGCTGCTCTGAAAATCGTGCAGCTCCAAAAATCATGTAGAACAGCCTTTCCTTGGGGTGCTTTGAGAAGCATGCCAAAGCTTCTCTCGGTCGAGCCACAGGGGGGGATCTCCGGTGGCCAGCCCAGCAGGCGGCGGTGGAGCAGCACGGCGACATGCCGGTGTGCGGGCGATGGTGGAGCAGCACGGTGGCATGCCGGCATGCGGGCGGCGGTGGCGGGGCGGCACGGCGGCGGCGTCACACGGACGCACGGGGCGGACGGATGCCTCCCGCGTCCGTTCGTCTTCCCACAGGCGTGGGCGGCGGCGGACCCCACCGACGGCCGGGCAGGGGCCGGCGAGCGGTGGGAACGGCGATGGGCAGCAGGCCGGTGGCGGCGCAGGGCTGCACGACTGTAGGTGGGTGGACAGACGCCTCCCGCGTCCGTTCGTCTTCCCACGGGCATGAGCGGCGGTGGCGGCTTCTCCGGCGAGGGCGGGGGCCAGCGAGCGTCAGTGGCGATCCGGCGGGGGCGGCCGGGGGTCGGGCATGGTGGATCGGGGATCGGTGGGGCAAAAAAAATCAGAAAAATGAACTCTCTGTGATTTCCTGGAGGGTAAAGAAGATAGGAATAGATCTGGAATAAGTTGGGAATAACATCAGGATAAGATAAGGATAATGGGAATAAGAGGAATAGTTGGGATAAGTATTTTTAAACTAAAAAATAAAAAAATCTAAAAAAAGAAATAGAAAACCCGGATGGGTTTCAGGTCCCCCATCAGAGGTCCTTAAGACTGACCTTCCATAATTGAAAATCTACATCTTGTATATATATTTTCATTCAAGCTTTCTAGTAGATGTAGTTAGTGCCTATGAACAGTAGAGGTCTATTTGTAGATTGGCCTACAGCCAAAGAAGTACTCATAGAGTTTGCCATATGATCTTTACTCTAAGTAAATTCAGAGACACTGCTCTGATACCAATTGTTGCTCAGGTGGCTTACCCAAGAGGGGGGGTGAATTAGGTAATTAAAATTTTTGTAAGTATGTGCTCCTTTTTAAAGTTCTTAGTATGGAATGTGCGGTGAGTTAACTAATGCAGAAGCAAATAAGAATACAAAAAACACAATCACAAACATAGCAGAATTTATAGTGATTCGGAGCAACCTAGCTCCTACATCCACTATCCAAGATATCCCTTGGGATTTTTACTATATTCATCCTCGAAATATAGTCAGATTGTTTTCATAGGCTCACAATCTAAAATCCAAACTTGGTTTTATCCCGGGCTCACCAAAAGTCCACTACAATGTTAGTTTTGTCCGGGCTCACTAATAACCCACTCTTGGTTTTTGAAGGCTCACCAAAAACCTTTACAAACCCAAGTCACAGCTCCTGCTGTACTTGAAAGAATTTAAACAAAGAGGAGAAAACTCAAAGCAACTCTATGACAAACCAAAGTTATCGGATGGTTGCAATTATAGCACTTGAGAAGCCCTCTTGATTGCTCTTTGAATGCACTTCAAGGCTTCAAGCTTCTTCAATAAATGCCTTAAAAATTTAGATGGAAGTTAGGTGTGATCTTGAGTGCTCTCTTGAATGCTCTCTTGAGTGCTCTTTCAAAAGCTTATTGCTTTCTCATTCACTGCTCATCTATTTCTCATGTATATCTTCAAAAGTGATTCAAATCCTTTAAATATAATCCCCTCAATTTATTTCAGGAGGTTATAGCTATTGTAGACCATTGGGATTCAAAATATGACCGTTAGAGATCATTTTGGATTCAAAAATAAAGTTTTGGAACTAGTCGTTACTCACCCGGAACAGACATTCGAGTCAGCTCGGATGGGTCGAGTCGGCTCGGTTCCTCAAGTAAGTCAAAACTTCACTCTGGTCGAGTTGACTCTTCTGCTTCGAGTTGATTCAGCTGGCTGGTTCTTTAGAACTAAGATTTTCTGAACTCTGGAGGAGTCGGCTCTTCTGACTGGAGTCGGCTCGCCTATCTATCTGAGAAACTTTCACTCTGGTCGAGTCGGCTCTTTTACATCGAGTCAGCTCGAATTCTTAAGACTTCATAAATCACACTCTACCAGAGTCGGCTCTTCAGTCTTGAGTCAGCTCGAAGGTCTGCGTGCTAGAATACTGCTTGCCATGCCAAACCTCGAGTCGGCTCTTCTGCAATGAGCCGGCTCTAGTGACTTGTTTCCAAAAACTTTCTAAACTTTTCAAAATTCTTTCAAAGGCATTCAATCAAGTCCAGAAGCTCTCCAACTCCATCAAACTTAATTCTAAGAGATTTACACTTGTAAAATACATGGAAATAGCCCATTTTTATAAATATATAGTTGATTTTTCTTTGGGCTATACATTACATAATATAGTTTTACAAAATAAACTTGTCATGCACTAAGGTTGTAGGAAGAGTGGTCTTTTAATTAAAATATCATACAAAAACTTAGAAAATACTTGGAAAGAGTTAGTAATTAAATACATGCTCCAATATTTGGTTATCATCAAAATTATTCTAGGGGTTAACATATGTAGATCTAAACTAGTCAGACATAAGATGCTCTGACATGAACTAGATTAGTCAAACATAAGATATACTAATGTAAACCTAGGTTGTCAGACATAAAATGTGCAGTTCCAAATAAGATTAGATAAATATGAGATGTGCTGATCTAAACCTTATTTCATATATGATATGAGCCTTTAACTTAGTACTTGGATTGAGTGTATTATCATGGCCATTCAATTATAAGAGCAAGCAGGGTTTAAAGGCCCTCTCTTCCCATTTGATGGGGTTGTCTATAATGTGCACCGGTGCCACTATGATTTGACTCATGAAAAAGAATTACGAAAGGATTTTTAAATTGAGCTGACCTAAATTAGTTTAGTCAGAAGGTTAGTTAAATATAAGATTGTGCTAACTAATTAAGTAGAGACCTAAACCCAAATCTCATCATAAAAATTAAGTCATAGGTCTTCCACCATTGTAAAGCTACAGGCATCTCTTAAGTGTTGCTTATTTTTGGTTGGATAAAGTGGTTCAGTTGCATTGGAGGGGTGCTACTACTCTATTAACATGAGATGTTGTAAGGTGGAGATGGGGTTAGACCTAATAACTATTAGGTGAGAGATCCAATGATGGCTTCAGTTCATATTGAATTGTGGGTCTGACTTAATTAAAAAGTGTAGGCAATAACTATCAGGTAAGCCTACATGACTTAGAGACCGAGTTGCTGCAACATGCTTGAGAAATATTAAATAAGAGTTGTCCACTCATTAGTTACATGTTATCAATAATTATTAAGTGAGGCACACAAAATCAATGAGATCGTAGTACCCACTAGGAATCCTAATCATGTAGGGGTTTCTGCATCTCCACTGAGGAGTGTTAGAGATCCATGGAAATACTAGGAGCCTAATTTGTTTCTTAAATTTTTTAAAGTAAATTTAGAATTAAATACAATTGTTTAATGAGAATCTTTACTCTCTACGAATTAATGTTAACTTCCAACTCTCTTAATTCTTAAACAAATTGATTAACCTAATCTTATTATAAAGACTAGCTTAAATTAAAAATTAATTAGATAGATTGAGTATAGTAATTGACAAAGACTACCCTTTGTTACCAAGCTATTCAAGCTGACCTAATTACAATCGATCTATAATCATTGCTGGATAATGATTAAGGATTGGAGCTTAAGAAGCTCAAACATGTTGATGTATAAGGATTGCAAAATGGATTTGATTCAAATATCTTATCTAACTCATATAGATAGTTTATTATAAACTACCATTTGAATAAGATTAAGATAATTAGATAACAAATTAATGACTAATAAAGGGGCATTGAAAGGTTCAATGAACATGCTTCTTAATGTACAATAGACCTTCTCTTCTAAAAGATATTCTAATTAAAAGAAGAGCCCTATGAAGAAGCAAGAGATTGGAATCTTCCAAGAAGATGGCCATTGATAATAAAAAGATTTTTCTAATTCAAGCTCAATGACTATAGAAATTATTCTTATAGCTAGAATCCTTGAAAAATAAATTGGACATACCTTTAGTAGGTATGTCAATTACTTAAAGAGGCTATTAATTTTTTATATAGAAATTTAATTTCTATTTAGTATGAAATCATTGATCCTTTGAATTCAGATGATTTTATAACTGTTAATCTCTATATGCATATGATGCATCTACAGTAAGTGAGTGCCATAGGATCTGAGAGATCCTATGAGATGATATACTAGCCCAAGTACACATTAATGTGTATAGCACATTCAATGTACATACCAAGAAAAGCTCCTTAAGGTTCTTCGATTAGATCAAGAAAGTAAATACCTTAAAGAAAGTTTCTAGTATCATCTCAAGTTATTTGGCATAGTCTCATAATAGACCACTCTTATATCTCAAGTTCAATGAGATATCTGAGTAGAAAAATTAAACTTTATTAGAGATCTGGTTTAATCCATTATGAGAATTACTAATTATCTTTAAGGATTTGATTATATAACTCAGCCAATCTATTTAATTGGGTTCACTCTAAATCCCTTTTTATCACACCAATATGAGATATAGATGGATGAGTTAAAGATTGGATCACTGATGGCCTTTATCCTAAAGAGCTATTAGGATACTTTTTCCTAATGGATTACAAATAGTTATGACCTAATTCTATATTAATATTTAAATAGTTTAACCTAAATATAGTAGTGGGAGGATGATTAAGCTCAAAGAGATAGTCTCAAAAGAGCAACGGCTCACAAACCTATAAAACCCATTCTAGCAAAGCCAGTACTGATGCGGGACTATTTATGCATGCCAGTTATTTTTCTGGTGTTAGGCATTAAGTTAGGAGTTTGTATCCCAAGTTTCAAGCCAAGATATTAAGTAAGGAATTCTATAAAAAATCTGAAGCACAGGAATGTAGAAATAAACCATAAAAGTGAAGAAACAGGACCGCCAAGGCTAAGAAGCCCTGGTTAGGACTAGCTCTTTTACAATACCTCTACTGAGGAGTCAAGAGGGTGTACCTGGTAGAGATTTGAAGATCGATCCATGAAGAGTTCGCTCTATGCTCTCGAATGCGGCCTGGAAAATAAAACTCAAGGCCTAAATACAGGACTCAATGGGCATAATCAGGTTTAACTGATCAAAACCCTAATTACAGGACTTCAATTGACTCAACTGACTTAAGCCCTACTTACAAGACTCAAAGGGCTAACAGGACTTGATTATTGGACTCAAAGATAAAATTAGAATCATGGCTAAGGGACTCAAAACTCAATGATCCATAGTGAACTAGGGTTGACTTGATATCTCTATCAATTCTCCCGAGGTGGGAAGAACTCGACTCCATCGAGTAAGGGTCGCTCTGGCTCTGGTATCGCTCAAGGATGTATAGGTCGAGGTGCTGCAAGTTCTCTCGAGTGATCCATGAATCATCAGATTCTAGTCGACCTTGCCAACGGACCAGGTAGCATGGATAACTGTGGCCTCGGGTCATGATAGCTTGATCATCCAGGATGCGCTCGATCTATTTTTCTCTCTTAGGCTAATTTATATGTGAACACTTTCGGTTAGGTTCACTCTTAAAGGATGGAGTAGGTCTAAAAACCTCACTAGGAGTCATTATCGGTTCCCTATACTCATCAAGTCTGTGATATTGAAGGTAGAGCTAATGCCTAAATCCAGGGGCAGATCAAGTATATAGACATTGGGTCCTACCTTTTCTATCACTATAAAGGGTCCAGCTCTACAAGCATGAAGCTTCTTAATCATAACAGAATTTCCTACATTAAATTTCTTGGCTCTCTTTCAGGAATTAGCCAGTTTGTTTCAAAATTAATGCTTAATGCGAATGATGCACCTGACTTGTACTAACACCTAACAAAAATGCAGACTCGACTATGCATTCCTATTGAGAGGAACTTTATTGGACTCTTCTGGGCCTAAACCTAACAGAATATAGGCTCTCTAGGTTTGACCCTGGTTTGACATGCACATGAAAATTTACAATGAACTCCTAGCAAATGCCATTGAGTATGCCATAAGTAAGATGCAAACCTAACATGTACAATGAATGTATGCAGTATGCTAATCTCAACAAAATGCAAGCTAATGATCCTAGAAATGCTGGAGGTTTCTGGAAAGGGCAAAAAATAAGAGATGGGTTCAGGATTAGTCTTGTAAGATAGAAAATAAGAAAAAAGTTCGGGGTTGATTGGAAAGAACAAGATACAAGATGGGGTTTCCAGGATTAGTCCTAGACTAATGAGGTTGACCTTATGGGGTTGAGGTATATCTAAAGGATTTGCATAATGGAAGAATGGGGTACTAATCTCAGGGAAGAGATCAATTGGAGTCAAAGGAGTGACTTCATCCTGAGGGTACTGATTTAAAGAGATCAAGTCCTTAATAAATTCTTCTGGTTCTTGGATTTCAGGACTGGGCTCTATAATTGGGCTTTCTTCTAGTGGCTCCTCAGGTAAGTGTCTAATAGTAGGGTTGGGTTCCTCATGGTCCTCTTCCTTCAACTATATTTCCAAGATGGGTTCTGTTTGGGTATCTATTGGGTCAAGTAATTCTAGGTCTTTTATAGGCATCTCTACTGGACTTAACTCATTAATGTCTCATTTAGGTTCATCAATGGGCTCAGGAGTTTCTTCCTCTAAATCTTCAATAAGCTCATCATCTTCATACTCCTCTACCAGACATGGATCAGCCTCATATACCTCTTATTCAGGCTCAACAATGGGTTCAGACTCATCCTTATCTAGCTCACCTAAGTGTAGGGTACTGACCGGACACTGGCTAACAAAATGACCTGGTTTGCGACTTCTAAAACACACTCTTGGGGGATTGGAACTCTTCTGAACCTTTACAAACTTGCCTCTATTTTTCCTACGGGCCATAGTGGTACTGAAAGAATTATGCCCTATAAGCCAATATCTGTATCTCCCAGACCATTGTAAATTGACAAATTAATAAAGGCAATAACTTTTTCATCATTCGCTGTGTCATTATATGATGAACCCCATAGATTAGGGCTATGGTTGTAGGGCTATGATGAGATCATACCAGTGAGATCTAAGGCCTTAAAACCCTAATCTAGAATATTCCTAGTCATAGGAACCCTGAGTTGGGGATCAGGGTTTCCGGTAAGACTGGCACATCCTATGTATGCTGAAAAGGGTGACGCTCTCACAGTCATTTGTGTAGGACACTAATACAAGGATGTGGGTGCTCATTAGTGAATGAGTTCACTGAATAGATCCAGTTTGAGAACATCTAATGGAGCCTTAGCTGCTTGTCAATAGATGTTTTCTCATAGTGGGAGTTGTACAAGTAGTCCTATGACCTGAGACTGCCATAATACCTTATGTACATGAACCCATGCTTTGGTTCAATCTCATTCATGACACTGGGTCATGCACAAGGTTGACGCTGGGTGTGGGGAATTGTATATGAAGGAAATGAGTAGGTCAACAAGGAATTGATCACTCCTAGTAGGAGGAGATTGCATCCAGCCAAATTAGGTCAGATGATGATTCAGGAAATCTTTGATCAAAGTACAGATATTAGAAATGATTTCTAATATCGAATTAATTGAATCATTAGTGTATGACTGAGCTGGGAATGAGTATAAACTGGATTTGACATGATTCCATATCCATAGTTATATTCGGGATGCAAGATGATTGAAGGATCGAATTGTATGGGAACTTTCCACTGAAGGGTAGTTTTGGAATTACACCAGAATTTCCATATCTTCCGGGTAGACATGACACGTTGCTAGACGTCAATCTTGTCTTGTGGGTTGATCAAATTAAATGATTTAATTGGATCACTAATTAGGAGGAGTCCTAATTGACTGACTCGAGTTAGCTCGATTTGACCTAAATCGATTAGAATGAGTTCTGATCAGATTAGGTCAACTTGCACTCGGACCCACTGCTGGCTAAGTATGGAACCCAATGGGTCACACACTTAGGACAGATAATCAAGGATTTAATTTGGAATTAAATCTCGTTTGCAGATGAACACACTAGCATGTGTTGCAAACCATGGCTTCTACTTGAATCGGATTCGAGTTAGGGTTCCGATTTGGTCTTTTTTAGATCCAAATTCATTCCGGTTTGAATCTAATTGAAGATTCAACACTTTGGGCTAATAGTAGGCTAGCAATTGGGCTAACCTAAGAGGCTAAACCCCTTTCCCACATCGCCTAAGTCCCTCCGCTTCTTTTCCCACGCGCGCGCGCAAGGAGAAGAGTCCACGCGCGCGTGGACTCTTTCCAAGACGCGTCTTTGCGTGAAAAGAAAGAAAAAAGACCGGTGATTTTTGAAGAGGCGTGGAAGAGAGTCCACCTAGGCGTGGACTCTCCAAAAAGGGGAAAAATACCGTGAAAAAGAAAAGAGAAACACCGAAGGGGCGCGACTCTTCCTTCTGCGCGCGCCCTTCTGTGTTTTTCACGATCCTTCTTCGCGTCTTCCCATCCCAAAGGCCGTGAGATTAATCCCAAGGGCCATGAGATAAAGACAGAAGACGTGAGAAGGGAGAGAGAGACGTGAGAGGATGTTTTCAGATGAGAAGGTGCCTCTCTGTCGCCTATTTAAGAAGAAGGCTTCACCGTAAAAATGATTCCAGATTTTCTACGGCGAAGCCTTGCTTCTCTTTCCTTCTCCCTCTCCAGAAGATTGTTTCCCCCTCCCCTCTTTCCTCTTTGATTCCTTTACAGAGCCTAGGCTCTGTCGAATCTCAGAACAGAAGGAGAGTCAGAGAGAGAAACTCTCCGACGGTAAAGGAAGAAGGCGCCTCTTTTCCTTCTTTCTTACATTAAGACAACTTTGTCTTAATTTTCTTCTCCCTCCAAGACAAGCCTTGTCTCATTTTAGGACAAGGGCTTATTCTTAAGACAAGAGTGTCTTAAGGGGCCAAAGTTGCTAAAACTAGGAGAAGAGTAAGAGAGAAAGTTTTAGTCCCCGTTTGGCTAGAGGAGTCCTAGCCAATAGCCCATATATCAAGTTCTTGGGGTAGAACTTGATTGGAAGGAACCCAATTGAGGAGTCACTGTCTTGATCATCTGCCCGTGTGGATCACCATCGGAGGGCGGACAAGTGGACGCCTGGTGTGTTCAAAAGGTTACTCTATTTGGAGTTATTTCTACATCAGATTGGATATAGCGATCTGAGGTTAGTATCTAAACTATGTTTAAATTTGGACATGCATGTAGTCATAAGTTTTAATTGCTAATAAGGAGATTTTGGGATTAGGGTTCGGACCTGATTTCATAAAGTTTTGAAATCCACACTTCCGCACTGGTTACCGAACCCTACAGTGGTATCAGAGCATCCTTATTAGGATTAAAACTTATGCAGTTCAAATCATGATGTAGTATCATGTTAAAGTTTTTATATTGATGCACAGTGCATGTCTTTGATTGAACATGAGTTTGATGATTGCCACCAGTTAGGGTTTTCCACTGAAACCCTAATTGTCTTAGAGATATGATTAGCCCTGGAACCATCATACTGAAATAAGGTTGCCCTGGCATAATGGTGTATCCATTATGTGGTAAATGGTTGTCCTAGTATGATGGCACACATTTCACATATTTGCTTAGTTTAAAGCATGTATTAATATATGTGATAGCTTTTAATTGAATGTGCTGGCATTGCATAAACCCCTCTTAAAATTATATTAAGTGGTAGTATAGTTAACCGATAAGCATTATTAGTCATGATGGATAATTAGTCATTTCGGTGTCTAGAAAGGTGGTTCTGGGAAGGTAAAGGGAATCGTGGTTTTTAATTGGTTCCGTTGACTGACCTGGCCAATTTTAAATTGGTGTCTAGGAAAGCAACGAGGGGACCCCCACATCTCTTCCACTAGCCTGGCCGATCTGATTGATTTAATTCTTGACTAACATGCTTGGTGTTAAAATACTATTATTGGCCTTCCTTCATGATAGGTCATCATTGTGTTACGATCTATACTAGGTTTGTTGTGTACACACAAGACCTAATATGGTGACTAACACAATTTTTGGCCTAATACAATTATTTGTTTATGGCATGATTTAAAGTAATATTTTGTTGTGTACACACAAGGGTATTACTATTAAAGTCATGACTATATGGCTATGAAGGGTCTTACTTAACTAAAATATTATAGTTTGTTGTGTATACACAAGGCTATTAATATTTTAGAGGCCGAGATAAGTTGAGAATTGTACAGGTTACAATTGGAAAGAGTTTTCCTACCTATGAACTTATATAAGATTTGTTGTGTACACACAAGGTCTTTTATAAGGGATTGGGATCTCAACCCCACTAAGAAAGATCAATTAAGGTTTTCTCGATCATCGTATAGAGGGTTATGATGCTCGATAAAATAGTGGGAGACATAATTAAATTAAAGTCCTAATTTAATTATGTGTTGTCATTTCATGGTTGTTTGCTTATGTTTTCGTTCTTTGTTTAAATGTAGATAAATGGCCTCTTCACTCTCACTCCGTAGTATTTTAGATGCCAACAAATTGACTGGGCCTAATTATGTTGATTGGCTGAGAAATTTGAAAATAGTACTCAGTCAAGAAAGAATTTCCTATATTCTTGATACCCCAATTTTGGAACCACCAAGGGAAGATGCCTCGCAAGAGGAGAAGACCATATATAATATGTGGCAAAATGACTCACTTACTGTCAAATGTGTTATGCTTGCCTCCATGACTAACGAGTTGCAGAGGCAGCATGATAGCATGGATACTAACTCCATACTGCTAAATTTAAAAGAGCTTTATGGAGAACACAGTAGAACTGCTAGATATGAAATATCTAAGCAGTTGTTCCGTGCAAGGATGACAGAAGGTACATCAGTACAAGACCATGTATTAAAGATAATTGATCTAATCACTCGATTAGGTCAATTAGGTTTTGTAATGGATGGGGAGTTGAATCAAGACTTGATCTTGCAATCACTCCCAGAGTCATTTTCACAGTTTGTTCTTAATTACCATATGAACAAACTTAATTCTTCCTTGCCTGAGCTGTTGAATATGTTGAAAACAGCAGAGAGCCATGTAAAGAAAAATAAGGCTCCAGTTCTTCTTGTGGATAAGAAGAAGACAGGCAAAAGGGGTTCCAGTAAGAGGATGAATCCCAAAGGGGGCATTAAGAAGAAGAAAGGAAAGAAGGCCTCCGGACAGATGACCTGCTTTCATTGTGGCAAGCCGGGTCATTGGAAAAGGAACTGCAAGATTTACCTTGCAAGTGTGAAGCCTGGTGCATCAGAGGCACCAAAAGGTATGAAAGAAGTTCATACTATTTTGTCATTGGATTCTTCCATTTCAAATACTTGGGTGTTGGATACCGCCTGTGGTCATAACATCTGCAAATCATTGCAGGGACTTCAGGGGCTTAAAGTATTGAAGGAAGGTAACTTTGAGCTCTACGGTGCTGGAGGGGACCCCATCCAAGCAGAAGCTGTAGGGACTTATGTTTTGAAGTTACCTTCAGGGAAGATCTTGGAGCTAAGGAATTGTTACTATATGCCAAAAATCATTAGAAATATCATATCTGTACCCTTGTTACTTAAACAAGGATATACTATGAATGTAATGAGCAGTGGCTGCTCAATTTCTTTATCTAATGAAATTATATGTTATGGCATATTCTGCAATGGTCTCTTAACTCTTTCCACTAATGACAATATTTTTCATGTTTCTAACAAACGGAAAAGAGATGATGTTAACAATACCTTACTTTGGCATTGTCGACTTGGACATATTAGTGAGACTAGGATTAACAAGTTGTACAAAGAAAATTTCTTTGATCCTTATGACTATGAGTCATTATGAACTTGTGAATCATGTCTCATGGGTAAGATGACCAAGACTCCATTTAGTGGACATGGAGAAAAGACAAAAGAGTTATTAGGACTCATACACACAGATGTATGTGGGCCTATGACAACTCAAGCCTATGGTGGATACTCATACTTCATCACATTTACTGATGATTTTTCAAGGTATGGATTTGTGTATCTAATGAAACATAAGTCCGATGCTTTTGAAAAATTTTTAGAGTATCAAAGTATGGTAGAGAAACAGACAGGAAAAAGTATAAAGATCCTCCGATCAGATAGAGGAGGTGAGTACTTATCCACTGAGTTTCTTGATCACCTTAAAGATAAGGGGATCATCTCTAAATGGACTCCTCCTTACACACCACAATTAAATGGTGTTGCTGAAAGGAGGAATCGTACTTTATTGGATATGGTACGGTCCATGATGTGCTTCACGGAGTTACCTTTTACTTTCTGGGGATATGCTTTGGAAACAGCAACTTATATCTTGAATAGAGTACCATCTAAAACTGTCTCTAGCACTCCATATGAATTATGGAGAAGTAAGAAGCCCAATCTTAAGTATATTAAGATATGGGGATGTCCAGCCTATGTAAAAAGAAATTTTGGACATAAACTAGATGCTAGAGCAGACAAATGTCTATTTATCGGATATCCTAGAGATAGTATAGGATATGTGTTCTACCACCCTACTGAACAAAAGGTTTTGGTCAGTAGGCATGCCACTTTTATGGAAAAGGAATTTATCCTACAAAAGGGCACTGGTAGAAATATCGAACTTAATGAGATTCAACAAATAGACACTTCTCAGTCAAGTAACAACATAGTTAATATAGAACCTGAACACACTCCTATCCGTAGGTCTGATAGGGTGCGACAGGCACCTGAGAGGTATGGGTTCATAATTGAAAATAATGAAGCCCAAATCATTCAAAATGATGAGCCTCTAACCTATACGGAAGCAGTCATGAGTAGAGACTCAGACAAATGGCTGGAAGCCATGAGATCCGAGATGGACTCCATGTATGTCAACCAAGTATGGTCTTTGGTTGATGCACCAGAGGGTATTAACCCTATTGGGTGTAAATGGGTCTATAAAAGGAAGATTGGGGCAGATGGCCAAGTTGAAACTTATAAAGCCAGATTGGTGGCTAAGGGTTTCAGACAAAAACAGGGAATAGATTATGATGAAACATTTTCCCCTGTTGCCATGCTCAAATCTATTCGGATTATGCTTGCTATAGCAGCATATCATGATTATGAGATCTGGCAAATGGATGTAAAAACTGCATTCCTCAATGGTTTCCTTGAGGAAGAGGTTTATATGTCACAACCAGAAGGTTTTGTCTTGGAGACTAAACCTAATCAGGTATGTAGGCTAAAGAAATCCATTTATGGATTAAAGCAAGCATCCAGGAGTTGGAACATCCGATTTGATAAAACAGTCAAAGAATTTGATTTTTTCAAAAATGAGGATGAACCTTGTGTGTACAAGAAGACTAGTGGGAGTGCCATAGTTTTCTTAGTTCTATATGTTGATGATATACTTCTTATTGGGAATGATATCCCAATGTTACAATCAGTCAAAGTGTGGTTATCGAAACAGTTTTCCATGAAAGACTTGGGAGAAGCATCCTATATACTGGATATAAAGATCTATAGAGAAAGATCAAGAAGGATGCTTGGCTTGTCCCAGTCTAGGTACATTGACCAGGTGCTAAAGAGATTTAGCATGGAGGAAAGTAAAAGAGGTTACTTACCTATTGGTCATGGCATACGTCTTTCTAAGAGGATGTCTCCTAAGACACCTGAAGAAAGAAATAGAATGAATTCTATACCTTATGCTTCGGCTATAGGGTCGATTATGTATGCTATGATATGTACCAGGCCTGATGTGGCATATGCCTTGGGTGTAGCCAGTAGATTTCAGGCTGATCCAGGAGAGGATCACTGGAAGGCTGTAAAAAAATATTCTTAAGTACCTGAGAAGGACTAAGGATATTTTTCTTATATACGGAGGATCTGATCTTAAACTAGAAGCCTATTCAGACTCTAGTTTTCAATCAGACCCTGATGATAGTAAATCCATTTCAGGGTATGTCTTTACCTTGAATGGTGGAGCAGTAAGTTGGAAGAGTACTAAACAGCAGACTGTAGCTGACTCAACTACCGAGGCAGAGTACATAGCTGTCAGTGAAGCCGCCAAGGAAGCTGTCTGGATGAAGAAATTCATCACAGAGTTGGGAGTAGTTCCTGAGATTGAGAACCCGGTGCCACTCTATTGTGATAACACTGGAGCAGTTGCTCAAGCTAAGGAACCGAGAGCCCATCACAAGTCCAAGCACATTCTGAGACGCTTCCATCTTGTCCGAGAGATAATCGAAAGACAAGAAGTCTGCATCAATAGAGTAGATACAAAGAACAACATAGCAGACCCGTTCACTAAGGCTCTACCACAGCGGGAGTTTGATCGCCACCTTGATTGTATGGGGTTAAAGAATAAGAGCGATTGGCTTTAGTGCAAGTGGGAGATTGAAAGGATTATGCCCTATAAGCCAATATCTGTATCTCCCAGACCATTGTAAATTGACAAATTAATAAAGGCAATAACTTTTTCATCATTCGCTGTGTCATTATATGATGAACCCCATAGATTAGGGCTATGGTTGTAGGGCTATGATGAGATCATACCAGTGAGATCTAAGGCCTTAAAACCCTAATCTAGAATATTCCTAGTCATAGGAACCCTGAGTTGGGGATCAGGGTTTCCGGTAAGACTGGCACATCCTATGTATGCTGAAAAGGGTGACTGCTCTCACAGTCATTTGTGTAGGACACTAATACAAGGATGTGGGTGCTCATTAGTGAATGAGTTCACTGAATAGATCCAGTTTGAGAACATCTAATGGAGCCTTAGCTGCTTGTCAATAGATGTTTTCTCATAGTGGGAGTTGTACAAGTAGTCCTATGACCTGAGACTGCCATAATACCTTATGTACATGAACCCATGCTTTGGTTCAATCTCATTCATGACACTGGGTCATGCACAAGGTTGACGCTGGGTGTGGTGAATTGTATATGAAGGAAATGAGTAGGTCAACAAGGAATTGATCACTCCTAGTAGGAGGAGATTGCATCCAGCCAAATTAGGTCAGATGATGATTCAGGAAATCTTTGATCAAAGTACAGATATTAGAAATGATTTCTAATATCGAATTAATTGAATCATTAGTGTATGACTGAGCTGGGAATGAGTATAAACTGGATTTGACATGATTCCATATCCATAGTTATATTCGGGATGCAAGATGATTGAAGGATCGAATTGTACGGGAACTTTCCACTGAAGGGTAGTTTTGGAATTACACCAGAATTTCCATATCTTCCGGGTAGACATGACACGTTGCTAGACGTCAATCTTGTCTTGTGGGTTGATCAAATTAAATGGTTTAATTGGATCACTAATTAGGAGGAGTCCTAATTGACTGACTCGAGTTAGCTCGATTTGACCTAAATCGATT
The DNA here is from genome assembly GCA_021397845.1 of Areca catechu. NCBI lineage: Eukaryota > Viridiplantae > Streptophyta > Magnoliopsida > Arecales > Arecaceae > Areca > Areca catechu. Next base: position 117,646,683 of record CM038040.1, on the reverse strand, counting down.
AGAATGAGTTCTGATCAGATTAGGTCAACTTGCACTCGGACCCACTGCTGGCTAAGTATGGAACCCAATGGGTCACACACTTAGGACAGATAATCAAGGATTTAATTTGGAATTAAATCTCGTTTGCAGATGAACACACTAGCATGTGTTGCAAACCATGGCTTCTACTTGAATCGGATTCGAGTTAGGGTTCCGATTTGGTCTTTTTTAGATCCAAATTCATTCCGGTTTGAATCTAATTGAAGATTCAACACTTTGGGCTAATAGTAGGCTAGCAATTGGGCTAACCTAAGAGGCTAAACCCCTTTCCCACATCGCCTAAGTCCCTCCGCTTCTTTTCCCACGCGCGCGCGCAAGGAGAAGAGTCCACGCGCGCGTGGACTCTTTCCAAGACGCGTCTTTGCGTGAAAAGAAAGAAAAAAGACCGGTGATTTTTGAAGAGGCGTGGAAGAGAGTCCACCTAGGCGTGGACTCTCCAAAAAGGGGAAAAATACCGTGAAAAAGAAAAGAGAAACACCGAAGGGGTGCGACTCTTCCTTCTGCGCGCGCCCTTCTGTGTTTTTCACGATCCTTCTTCGCGTCTTCCCATCCCAAAGGCCGTGAGATTAATCCCAAGGGCCATGAGATAAAGACAGAAGACGTGAGAAGGGAGAGAGAGACGTGAGAGGATGTTTTCAGATGAGAAGGCGCCTCTCTGTCGCCTATTTAAGAAGAAGGCTTCACCGTAAAAATGATTCCAGATTTTCTACGGCGAAGCCTTGCTTCTCTTTCCTTCTCCCTCTCCAGAAGATTGTTTCCCCCTCCCCTCTTTCCTCTTTGATTCCTTTACAGAGCCTAGGCTCTGTCGAATCTCAGAACAGAAGGAGAGTCAGAGAGAGAAACTCTCCGACGGTAAAGGAAGAAGGCGCCTCTTTTCCTTCTTTCTTACATTAAGACAACTTTGTCTTAATTTTCTTCTCCCTCCAAGACAAGCCTTGTCTCATTTTAGGACAAGGGCTTATTCTTAAGACAAGAGTGTCTTAAGGGGCCAAAGTTGCTAAAACTAGGAGAAGAGTAAGAGAGAAAGTTTTAGTCCCCGTTTGGCTAGAGGAGTCCTAGCCAATAGCCCATATATCAAGTTCTTGGGGTAGAACTTGATTGGAAGGAACCCAATTGAGGAGTCACTGTCTTGATCATCTGCCCGTGTGGATCACCATCGGAGGGCGGACAAGTGGACGCCTGGTGTGTTCAAAAGGTTACTCTATTTGGAGTTTATTTCTACATCAGATTGGATATAGCGATCTGAGGTTAGTATCTAAACTATGTTTAAATTTGGACATGCATGTAGTCATAAGTTTTAATTGCTAATAAGGAGATTTTGGGATTAGGGTTCGGACCTGATTTCATAAAGTTTTGAAATCCACACTTCCGCACTGGTTACCGAACCCTACAGGTACTAGGCTGGGGTTGGCTCTGGTTGGGCAGGTTAGGATCTGGTCCTAGGCTAGGGGCACTAGTCCTAAAGGGTTTAGGTTGACTAAATGGAAGTAGACTAACACTAGGCTCATGTCTAAGGGTACTGGTCTTATGGGATTCAGGTTAACTAGGGAAAACTAGGCTATACCCATAAGTACTAATCCTATCAGATTTGGGTTGGCTAAGAAAAATTGGCCTAGTATAGGACTCATATCTAGGGATACTACTCTTATTGGATTCAAGTCGATTAAGGGTCATGGAACCTTTGGGCTCATAGGATGTGGGTGCATAGGTTCTAGAGTCATAAGATCTAGATTCATAGGATCTAGATTCAGGGTGTGGGGATCTCCTAGGGTTGGGCTCAACACGGGTCCTAAGGTCAAGCTCAGGATTAGGTCTGGTATGGGGCTTAGGGGTTTTCCTTAGGTTTCCTAATTGGTTCCCTACCTGGTCAGACTATTGGTTAACTGGTCAATTCTATGGGTTGCTTGGTTATTCAATTAGGTCATTTGGGTGGTCAATTGGGTATTGGATTGGTCAAGTTTGTGGTTCATCTAGGCAAACTGGTTTTGGGATTGGGTGTTGGACTGGTTAATCTGGGAGGTTAATTAGGCATTTGTCTAGTTTAGTTGGGCTAACTGATCAATAAGGGATTTCATGAAGGTTTCAAAATTGGGTTCCATGATTGAGCTGGGTTGGGTTTTAGACTATTGGTATTGGGTTCCTAACCTAGTGATCATGCAATCAATCAAACAAGTTAGTATGATGCAATCAAGTACACAAGGAGAAAATGGACTATAGTTTGCTAGATTTAGAGTCAAAATTGAATGGGTCTACTCAACTTACACTTAACTCAACAGCTAATCCTTCCATTGGCCAGGTAAGAGGTGGGGTGGTGGGAGGCTCCCCCTGCTTGTGACAGGGTCCTAATTAAAAACTACCAGTCTACTTAGGGCATTTGTCTCTGGACCTCTAGCCTTAAACACCAGTTTTCAATAATAGTTGGAAAATTAGGTGCACTAGTTGGCCCACATAATTCAGACCCAATCTGTTGGTGTCCCTAAGCTCTCTATAGCAATTAGGTTGCTAATTGATTTTAGCTAAGGTTGGGTTTTAATGCTGGGTGGTTGTTTTGGGTGATGCGGGACGGGATAGGGATAGGATCGTCGGCGAGCTAAGAAGTCGCCGAAGATTAGGGTATCCTATTTTTTTTCTATTTTCTGATTTCTTTATGGTGGTGACGAAGGAAAAAAAATAGGGATGGAGGATAACGAGGATGGACTACCACGAACCCTGAAACCCACTCTCACAGAGAGACTTCACACCTCTAGGGCATTATACCTACCACCCACCTCACTACATGCAGTCTAGGGTATCTCACCTACAACCCATCTCACTACACGCGGAGCCCAGGGTATTTCACCTGCCACCCAGGTCACTCCTGGAGCCATGAGGGGGATTTCAAAGAACGTGGAGGAAAACGAAGATGGGGGGATAACTAGGGCATCACGCCCCTACGATGTCCCGAAGGACAAAGACAACATCAACACCCGCAGGTGAAGACATAATGGGCCATAGCCCTGAACAACAACAGCCAAACCAACTAACAAACCAAATCCCAAAAATTCAATTTCTTCTCTATTTTACAATAGGAATGAGGGGTTATTTATAAGCTCCATAACCCTCATTTGAATTTGAATACAGGATAGGGATAACTCAAATTTAAATACAAGATAGGATAAGATAAGCCTATCCATATCTCAATCATAACCAATAAAATCCTAATTTAAATTTCAAATAAAAGATAGGATAAGATAAGCCTATCCATATCTCAATCATAACCAACAAAATCCTAATTTAAATTTCAAATAAAAGATAAATCCTAAATTTATTTTTCAAATTTATTTGCTGCTCCGAAATTTGTGCTGCTCTGAGATTCGTGCAGGATGATGTCCCCATCATTGGGCCCAGGATATGTTATGACCTCCTGCCCTGATTTGAGATATTGAGATTGCCCTTAAGATTAGTTTAACGAGATAATGACATTCAATGAACCTAATGCAATCTAAAATAATCAAAAATAAAATATTTTTTTTAGTCTTTTATGAGATGGCAAATTAAGTTTAAGCTAGTTAAGTTAGCAAACAAAATTTGGGCTTGGGTGAGGTAGGGTTTGGAAGTTGATTAGATTTGGTTTGATCGAGTATGTAGAACAAAAATTAAGATTTGATTCGATACAGAATTTGGTTTAGTTCTTGGTATAGAAAAACTTCAAAAAAAATTCAAGATAGAGTATGAACAGTGCAGATGATCTCTACCAAATTTCATGCAAAGCAAAATTTAGATGATGATGCAAAACCTAGGGTTTTCGGGCTATGTGCAGAAGTTCATAATTTCTATTAGGGTTCTAAAATGCAAAATTTTTATATTTTTTTGCTTTTATAAAAATAATTAAAAATTATGACAATTATCAAAACTAAACACAGAGTATGTCATGCAAACTTCAATGAAAAATAAAAATTCTAAGATGATGAAATAGACTGAAACTCAGACCCCTAATGCAAAGATAAGATGTAGAAGTTTTTAGGGAAAAAGAAAATATGCGTGCAAAAATTTTACATACTGAAATAAATCATGAGAAAACTCTAAAAAGTACTATTAATTATGAGGAATCCAAAAAATAAAAATTAGAATTTTCTGATCTACCTACATGCAGAAACAGTAAAAATAATAGACCACAAATAGGAATTATGGGATGCAGAAACTAGCCATAAAACATGCTCTGATACCAAATGATGCGGGACTATTTATACATGCCAATTATTTTTTTGGTGTTAGGAATTAAGTTAGAAGTCTGTATCCCAAATTTCAAGCTAAGATATTAAGTAAAGAATTCTATAAAAAATCTGAAGTACATGTATATAGAAATAAATCTTAAAAGTGAAGAAACAAGACCGCCAAGGCTAAAAAGCCCTAGTTAGGACTAGCTCTTTTGCAATACCACTACCAGAAGAGTCGAGGGGGTGTACCTGGCAGAGATTTAAAGATCGATCCATGAAGAGTTTGCTCTACGCTCTCGGATGTGGCATGGAAAAGAAAACTCAAGGCCTAAATACAGGACTCAATGGGCGCAATCGGGCTTAACTGATCAAAATCCTAATTACAGGACTTCAAGTGACTCAACTGACTTAAGCCCTACTTTTAAGACTCAAAGGGCTAACAGGACTTGATTATTGGACTTAAAGATAAAATTGGAATCATAGCTAAGGGACTTAAAACTCAGGGACCTATAGTGAACTAGGGTTGACCTGATGTCCCCATCAAGTACATTAATTCCTCTTTCACCTCGTGAGTTTAATAAGATCTCCTATCCTCTAAAAGGTATAGAGATATGCTTATAAAGGACTCAAAGAAAGTGTTCCATGTAGAGAAAAGAAATATAGAGATGATCACAAAAATCTATAACAAGATGATGTAAGACATCAATTTTAAGAAATTGCTGAATTCCATGAAGTTAGACTCGATGTGCTTCAACCTAGTATGGACCTTGATAGATCCACTAAAAGATATAGTACCTAATGGATGTAATGGATCTATAAAAGGAAATTAGTTAGAAATTTATAAGGTAAGGCTTAGATGAAAAGGTTATCGTTAGTATTGACTATAAAAGCTTTTCACTTGTGACCATATTAAAATCCATACTAATTACTATTGTAGTTTACCATGATGAGATCAGGTAGATGGATAGTGATGAGATCATAGGTCTAAGCTATAAAGGGTCTATGTAAATAAACAAAAGAAATTAACTCGAAATTGGAATTCTCATTTTTATGATCAAATTATTTGATTCTACCTAGAATGAGAAGAGGAACCACATGTTTATAGATGGTCAATGGAAGTATGTAACTCAGTGCATTATATGTGAATAATATTTTCCTATAGAGAATGTGATTCCTGTGCTGACTAGGTTAGGTTATGATTACCTAGATAATTCTCTAATAAAGATCTTTGGAAAGCATCCTATATTTGAAATGTAGGTCTATAAAATAGATCAAAGAAGATGCTACACCTATCACAAAATTTGTATGTTAAAAAAGTTAAAGATGTTTAGCCTATTATAAAAAATCTAATTGGGGATTTAACTCCTTAAGCGTGGAATTGATTTCTAAATGAGCCTTGACATATTTGAAGAGATTTTGATATAAGCTAGATCCCTTTGGATTTGGCCATAGGGAGCCTCATATGAACCATGTCATGTACATGACCTAATTTTGCTATGAATGTCATGAACAAATGTCCAGTGAATTCCAGGCTATGAGTGCTGGAGAACTGTGAAAACATTTCCTAAGACTTAAGAAGTATTAGAGATATGTTTTATATATTTAGAGTGGAGAATTGAGGAAACAAAGATACCTGTGATGTGTTCTTTTTCAATGATAGTTTGGAACCAATTATTGTAGGTTTGACTAGCAAGGCTGACTATATCATTGCTTCTAAAGGTGCTAGGATGTATTATGGTTAAAAATTTATTGTAGATGAGTGTGATGTCATCAAATATTATAATACTTTATCAAAGCAATAATGGTACCATAGTCTAGCTAAGAAACCAAGATCTTACCAAAAATCTGAACACATAATGATGAATCAATTCATGACCACCTTATATAGGTGCGACCACCTTATATAGGTACAGAGAGTAAACTCCACATGAGATGTGGTAGACCCATTAGTTTATAAGCTTTTGCCAATTAAAATTGAACCACATGAGATGGGCCGAAGTGTATAGCTAATTGGCTTTAGTATAAGTGAGAGATTATTAGATATATATCCTAGAAACGAATCTAGCTGACATATATTTTTATTCTAGAATATAAAATTATATTTAATATTTTAATTTAGATAATTTTATTCATACATGTTTAATATGTATCCATGTATCATCCATGAAATTAATCAACAATGATATATATTTTCAAGATTTGAGAATTTGAGACGTATGTTATCATACATTAATTCCTAAATGCTCTCGATCATACAATATCACGGGGATGGTGATTGATCTAGTTTGATTGGTGCATGATTGTTTTCCTTTTAGAATAGATGAGTCTCGAGTCTATAGTATGGAGATATTAGAGTGAGAGTTCAGGTGGTCATTAGAGAATAACGGTATCGAGTGTAACCATCATAAGAAATCACATAGATGTCTACTTACTCATTAGTGACTTTCTCAACATTGTAGTTGTATTAGTAGTTCTTCGACTTATAGTGCCTTGGCCATTCATAGTGGGATTGCTGTAGTTTGATAATATAAAATATTGGCTTTAGCCATTCGAGCTATTGTAGTGTTCATTGGTTATAGTAGATTCACTATAGGAGTTGAGAGTGCACTTATAGGAGATCTATTGATCTTAATAGTTAAAGTGTAGTCCTATGCGATTTAAAAAACTAAGTCTTTAAGACCATAGCCATGGCAATGTGAATGATGGAAAAGAATTTTCATGAGCTTTCATAATTTGAACTTGAGTTGATTGAATCATGAATATGACAAATGCTTAGAGTTTGGCAAGCTTTTATAACTTGCATCTTGTTGGGACTCTTAATAAAAAAACTCAATCATATGGTAATTATACCTAGGAGTTTTTTCTTCTATTATGTTGGGTTGCTACTACATGCTACTAAGCATCACTGGTAGATTATGAGAACCTACTAGAATCATTTTGGATCAATGATCCTTGATGAGGTGAGCTGGGATTATTCTTATCTATCGAAAGAGTTTGATGATACTATAATAAAGATCATGATATGTCTCACTACTGGATAGCATGGATTATGAAGGGACACACTCAATAGAAGCTTGACCTAATTATATAGTTGGATTGAAATATATAAGAGTTACATATTTAGAAATTCTAAATTTGTAAGGGTTATAAATTTGGAACCTATTAACTTTATCACATACTAATTTTAACAAGAAGAATTTTATTACAAGAGTTGTGATTTAATTAGATGATTTGATTATTTAATTATGATTAGACTTGATACAAATTGAATTAGATTCAATTTGACTAAATTTAGATGATGCCTTGGTCCAATTAGGATTTTGATTAACTGAGCTAATTCGATTGACCTAATTAGTTGTCTAATCCTAGATGAATTAAATCTGATTTAATTCAAATAAGTTTAATATATTTTAATTGGGTTTAGTGATCTTAATTAGATTAGAATCTAATACCTAATTAGTTATAGATTTAAATTTACATCTAAATTGGTTAGGAATTAGGTTAGTTAGTTTTCTAGTTAGTTAAAATTACTTAGTTTGTTGAACTAAATTTTAACTAATCCTAACTTCTTCCACATTTTTTCTTTGGTTGGCATGTTAGAAAGAAGGGATACTCCCTTCTTCATAGAAAATTCCAAGAGATTTGGCATGGAGAAATTTGTGGGGTGCACAAGATAGTTGGCCACTCCAAGACTCCCTCCTTCTTATCTTTATCTATTTAGATATAGATCTTTAAATTTGATTTAAAGGCTTTCTCTTAATTTTCGATGATGGAAAAGAAATTTGAGGAGAGAAACTCTAATATCGAGTGAGAAAGGAAGAAAGAAGTGGGAGCACAAAAACAAAAATTAGCATGTGGGTTCTCCTTTTAAGTTTCCCGTGAGATATTCCATAACATGATAACACCCCATCCTTTCGATGTTCCATCGTAGAAAAAAAAAAAAAGGAGAGAGATTTTTCATCACCCTTCAAAAGGATAGAGGATTTTCATCACCCTTCAATCATACTTCTATCCTTGATCTTGTACCATCCTTTCTTCTTTGATATTCCATCGCATAAAAAATAAAAGAAGCGAGATTCTTCATCACCTTTCAATCCCGCTCCTCCTATCCTTGATCTTGAATAAATGGTTCAATTCAAGGAAAAGAAAATATTCTCTCTTGATTTTTTGAGAAGAGATTTATCTTTATTCTTGGATTTCTAATGTAAAGAAAAAGAAAAGAAGAAAGGAAAATATGATCTAACGGTCAAAGCAAGGCCTGCAAGATACTACCACTCCGGTTGCCTCGAGGCTTCAATTAGGCCATCTCCGTGTGGATACCAATAGAGATCGAACACGTGCGTAGCTCCAGCAGAACCTAAGATTTTTTTCTATATTTGATTCGATGAACCTCTAGCCAACCTTCCTCAAATTCAGTAGAGGTGTTTAGACTGATCTTGATCCATAAATCTAATGATGAATAAGTTCTTAGGTGATTGCCCAGTCAGATCAACTGAAGGCCAAAATAATCGATGTTTATTTCCGTGCCCTTATTTATATGACTGAAAGGTCATATAATGTATCATGATTTATAATCATTGCCATATCTTTATAATTAAGGGGAGCATGCCTAGATCCAAGCAGTAGTCCTATTGCTATTAATCAAATATGGTAAATTTTTTATAAAGGATAAGGTTTTAATTAAAACCGAATGAATGTCCCCTATAAATAAAAATTTTTTGATAGACTGCTAATAAGTCCTTCACTTCTTATCGAATCCACCAATATTTTTATTATTTAGAAAATTTCTTTGCCTTCCACCTATAAAATGAGATCTCTATGGACTATCAAGATATGCAAAAATTTCTTTACCATATTTTTCATGCTATCATTGTGTTAGAAAACTAACTTGAATGTTGAAGGATCTATGCCCAAACATTTTTCTGCTAAGAATTTTTTTTTTTTTATACGTTTCACCTTCCGATGACTTGCGTGCATCTTCAAATTCAGCATCTCTGTCTTGATAAATTTCAACTCTAACAAATATAATATTAAATTATATCATATTTATTTAATATTTTAAAAAATATTAAATAAATTAAAATAAATAACATATATTGAAATAAGTCAGAATAAATTGAGAAAAAATTGGGAGGGAGAGAGATCCGGAAAGAATCGAGGGGCAGCAGTTTTTTAATAATTAAAAAAAAAAGAAAATAAAAGAAAAGAAAAGAAAAAAAAAAAAAAAGAAAGAAAAGAAAAAAAAAAAAAAAATAAAGGAGAGAGGACGCGCGCCCGTTGGGGCGTTCTGGGTATGACAGATGTCTGTGTCACCTAAGATAAAAAAAAAAAAAAATCTGATTAAGCCTTCTCTTCATGACACATTTTTAACAAAAGACAGGATTATAGATTCAATTTTCAATTTAATAAAACGGTGATGTTGTTGGAATTGCGGACTCACCGTGCCAACCCAGGGACGATATTTTAAAACATAATTTAAAAATAACAGTAATTTCAAAATTATTTATTTAAAAACTAATATTAAAAAAACCCAGAATTTCCCTTGACGAAAACCCTCGCCCCGCACCTATCTATAATCGGGCAAGCAGGGTAACGAGGTGGAGCTTTGTAAGGCCATAAGCTTGGAAGCCGGCCTTATCGAGTCCCCCACCCATTTCAGCCTCTCCTTCCCTCCTATATTTCTTCTTCCCCATCCTTCTCCTCCACAGCAAGAGCTTCCCATCGAACTCCATTTGGTACTCGAGGAGCGGCGGTTACCTGGAGCTCTTCTCTCTCTCGCTCTCTCCCTCCCCTGCTCGGTTCCAGAGCTGCCATAGAAGCCCTAGAAGAGGCGGCCATGGCCTCCATCGTAGGGGTCTCGTCCCTATACAGGAGCCCTTGTCTAGAGCTTCCCAAGAGGGCCTCGGAGAAGCCCCACTTCTGCGGCCTCAGGGCTTCCGCCACGTCCAGGGGCTCCTGGTGCTCCCTGTGGAGCTCGAGGCCGAGGGCAGCCCCTCCCCGTCTTCTTGTCCCCTCGGCTGTGGCCTCGCCTAACTCGGTCCTGAGCGAGGAGGCGTTCAAGGGGCTTGGCGACTTCTCCAAGTCATCGCTGGATGGGGAGGAGGGCGAGGATCGGTACTACGGCTCGGAGGAGGAGGAGGCGGCGGGAGGCTCCGCCGTCATGAGCGAGGAAGAACTCGCCATTGCCAATCTAGGGTTGCCCGAGCAGCTCGTGAATACCCTTGAGAAGCGTGGGATTACTCACCTCTTTCCCATTCAGGTAATGCGAAGGATGGAAATTGTGTATCGGAAAAAAATTATTGTTATGCTTTTTTAATGGGTAATTCTCGGAAGCCGATAGCGGAGATTAAATAGCCCATCGTTGTTGTTGACCGAGCGGCCCCGCTGGTGCATGATGCTCTGAACTCCATTTAATGTCATCCATATGTTTATCGGCATCGATGATGCATCGTGGCAAGCATTCACAATACATCTTCTCTTAATATTGGATCTTTAATGTAATATAACATTATGAAATATGGTCATTCCGTTGGTCTGAATGCCTGCTGAAATCGACGATTGTGGCATTCTACTAGAATATATTCATTTAGATTGAGGGATACTACGTTATCTGCCTTTCCCTGTTGATGATTGTCATAATTTTATTACTTTTGACTTATCTATGTTAGGACTGACTGATACACTCTCGTAGCTGGATATAGCTACAGGGGATGTGATATTTGCATCTGCCACCGTTTTTCCTCACGTGTTCTTGTTGTTTCTCTTAGAGGGCCGTGCTGCTTCCTGCTGTTGAAGGCCGAGATCTCATTGCACGGGCAAAGACGGGGACAGGGAAGACACTAGCTTTTGGAATTCCCATCATTAAACGACTCACAGAGGATAACGAAGGCCGTAGAATCTCTAGGTTTTGATCTTCTTCTACGTTTTGATCTTATTCTCCCTTTGCGTTGCAACTGTACGTTATCTTGCATCACGGACTCCCTTTTGTTCATATTTACTTGTTTGCTAATTTTCTTTGCCTGCTTTCTGTAGGCGAGGTCGTCTTCCCCGGGTTCTGATTCTAGCACCAACTAGAGAGTTGGCCAAGCAAGTGGAGAAGGAAATTAAAGAGTCAGCACCATATCTTGGCACTGTCTGTGTCTATGGAGGAGTTTCTTATAACGTCCAGCAAAATGCACTGGCTCGTGGCGTTGACGTGGTAGTAGGGACCCCTGGTCGAATTATCGACCTGATCAATAGCAACAGCCTTCAATTGGGAGAAGTTGAGTATTTGGTTCTTGATGAGGCTGATCGGATGCTTGCTGTTGGATTTGAGGAGGATGTGGAAGTGATATTGGAAAAACTGCCATCAGATCGTCAAAGCATGCTGTTTTCTGCAACAATGCCTGGTTGGGTGAAAAAGTTGACCAGGAGATATCTGAACGATCCCCTGACAATCGATTTGGTAACTCTTCTGGTGCTGTTTGATTTGTTTTGTAATGATTTTGTACACTCTGCTTGTTTTTATTCCTGCTGATTTTCTTACATCCTCAATGTCAGATGTGTGAATCAGGTTCAGACACAGATTTTTTTTTTTTTTTTTTTTTGTAATTTAAGATTTGCATGAACCCTAACAGTAATGGTTTAAGGATAATAATACTTAATTTGTTATTAAAATGCTTGCTTATACATGACAAGAAGAGTGGTAAAAAAAACTTATTGCATTTTTGTTGGATAATTTCAATTGTAAGAAAAGGAAAGGTGATTACAATGCTTTGTAACCATGGATGTTGGTATGCCTTTGTGCCAAAATGCATTGCATGTTGTTTAAGAGATATAGCTCTTAGACATATAAATATTTGCAATGCATCGTAAAACCATTCTCATACAGATAAAAGAATTTTGTGATGGTTGCATGAAAATGCATTATTTGTATTGATCAAGTATGTGTTCCTGTTATAAATTTAAGATTTCTTTATATCTCAAGTAATGGATTAGGATCTTGGATTACTTGAATGATCATGGACATGCTACCTTTCTGCAAAATGCATCTTTTGACAGTCAGATTCTGTTTGGAAGTCATGGTGTGAAAAGCTTTGGCAACTAAGCATGTTAGTTTTTCTTTTGTGAATGTTGGCTGACAATTCTAGGCTGGTAATTATAAAAAAGTAAAGCATGCACTCATGGACTTGGATACAGGGAAGAGAACGGAGGAATCTGCTAAAAGGAACTCAGTTGATAGATGGGTTGATTTAGCCTGGAGCTGTTATAGCTTGTTGTAATCAGTGATGGCACATTCTAAACAACTTGTTTTGATTGTCTCGTTCAGCCAATAAAGGTCTTTGTAGTTGCATATCACAATTTGTGTTTCTTTTCTTTCTTTTTCCCTATCATTTTGGGTTCTTTTAGTTACAAAATATTGTTCAAATATGCTGCAACATGGTCATCATAAAATAATGATGTGTAATTTGAACTTGGTAGTTTGTGATTTTGTATTGTATGTTGGCTTAGGTTATACACCATCTCATTCACTGAATGCAGTTTAAATTTATTAGAACTGAAATACATGAAATGCTAGAACCTGAAAGTGTTCCTTCTCTTAGTTTTTCAAAGTTGATCAAATGGTTCAATCATGAGTTCAGGTTTCTCTATTCCTTGACATCTTATACCTCCGAAACTCTGGTTTGAACAACATGTTGTCTAATTACTTCAGAAGTTGGTTAGCCATTGCTTTGTATTTCCATACTTGGCAATAGCTGAAACCATACTATTATGTAGTTTTAACACATTTGGATGGCTAATTTATTAGATTCTGGCAAGCATTGGATTGCATGAGGATTTTGAAGATTCTTGGCTTCCATACAGGATTAAAGTTCAAAGAACAATACTTAATTTGAATGTAAAATTTCAGTTGTTTTTCTTGTCCATGTATCTTTTCTAGGATATGTGTGTGCTAATATTGTGATTGTACCGTAAATGCCCTGTTCATGTGATGCAATAGTTATGGCTTAGTGTTATTTATATGCATTCATGCATACAGAAGTACACACTTAATACATATGTGCCTGTGTTTCATTTGCTTATAGAATCTTTGTCTATCTTTGTTTAGTTGTGCACCATAAAATCTTTTTAATTCTTTTCATGTTTCTATATTTTTCATTTAGGTTGGTGATCAAGATGAAAAGCTAGCAGATGGAATTAAACTTTATGCCATTCCTACACCTGCAACTTCAAAGTGTACAATCCTTAGTGACCTTGTCACAGTATGTCTAAACCTGCTAAGATTGACAGTTTGTGCTCATATCATTCATGTTACTTGTATGGGTTCAGCATTGTCATATGCTAGATGAGATGGTCACCTTAGTTATGTTTTACTCATTAGGAATAATTAACATTTTTTTTTTGATTCGAATGAATAATTAACTTATTGTGATCTTACTTGGAGATCTACAGGTTCTCTATTTTCATGTTTAATATTGAGAGATGCACTTGGCACTTATTTCTTGATAACCCCTCATTTTGAAGAGTGTTTGGAAAGATTCAGGGATTTAGTTTATCACACTATTTATAAAACATATTACAATATTAGACTGTAGTTGGTGCTGTCCTCTTAGTCTTATTCATTGGTTAACCATATGATATATCTTCTTTTGCTAATTCACTTGCTCCACAAACCTCTGCCAATTACTGCTTATGGATCTATCATATTTTGTTTTAATTTTTACTGCCCAATCTATCATGTGGTTGTTAGGCTTCTTAAAAAGTGCCCAGTTGTCGAGGGAGTCCATCATGGAGGTCAGTAAGAGTTCCTGGAGAATACATTGGCAAAGCAATCCTCTCCCCCTCCCCCCCCCCCCCCTCTCTCGTTCTCTCTCTCACATGTGCATACACACACAGAGATGCATGCTCACACTTGTACACTAATGGATTTGTGCACATACACATGTTCTGATAGTTTGTAGAGATACTGATTTGCTTCTTGGAACCATTTTGCACAGTTTTCTGTGTGATACTCAGTCACCATGAGAAAAGAGGATCTTTCTTTTCTCATGAAAGGAATCTCTTTTCTTTTTCTTATTTTTTTTGTAACTAACAGTATGACATACTACGTACTTTCACAGGTATATGCAAAGGGTGGGAAGGCCATTGTTTTCACGCAAACAAAACGTGATGCTGATGAGGTATCCATGGCTTTGACTAATAGTATTGCATCTGAGGCACTTCATGGGGACATATCTCAACATCAGAGGGAGAGAACATTGAGTGGTTTTCGCCAAGGAAAATTTACTGTGCTTGTTGCAACTGATGTTGCTGCTCGGGGTCTTGACATACCAAATGTTGATCTGGTAGGTTTGCTAAAGTAGTCTCACTTCGTCTGTCTGCTGTAGCTGTATCTGTAATATCAATTATATTCTTGTGATGCTAATGAAGGATTATTATTTTTTTACTGTTGAGCTCTGAAAAAAGGTGCACACTTACCGATTCAACATTTTTTAGATAGTTTCATTGCATTTTTCCAACTGGTGATTTAAAAACTTTCATTAGCTGGTCCAGGGTGGTTATGTTATGTGAACTAATTTTAAGGTTATGCATATCAAGTTTTCAGCATTCGGCTGTAAATTCTTTCCATTTGCTTGATTTATTGCATATTTAATATTTATTTTCACTTTGATTAGCATACTAATTAACTATTGGAGGACCCAGGTCAATCAACTTTTAATAGCCTAAATTTTAATAGCTTAATGATTTTTTGTCAACCAATGATTGCTTTACTTTGACATTTTAACATTAAGTCATGAGTTTTGTTTAATAAACTCAATGCTTTAAGATTATAAACTGCATGCATTTAATTATTTTGGAAGACAGCCAGGGTCAGCCAATATATATTAAGTCTTCATTCGCATGCTGCCACATTACTTTTCTCTATAAAATATACTATCAAGTGTTTTAAGAATTTGGCTTCCCTTTTGCAGATTATTCATTATGAACTGCCAAATGACCCGGAAACCTTTGTCCATCGTTCTGGTCGTACTGGGCGTGCTGGAAAGGAAGGCACGACCATCTTGATGTTTACCAGTAGCCAGAGGAGAACTGTTAAATCACTTGAGCGTGATGTTGGATGCAAGTTTGAATTTATAAGCCCACCACTGATGCAAGAGGTATTGGAGTCATCAGCGGAGCAAGTTGTTGCTACTCTGCAGGGTGTCCATCCTGAGTCGATACATCACTTCCTTCCAACGGCTCAAAGATTGACAGAGGAACTAGGAACAAATGCTCTTGCTGCTGCATTGGCACATTTGAGTGGATTTTCTCAACCGCCTTCATCTCGTTCTCTCGTCAGTCATGAGCAGGTAAAAGATAATCATGTTTTGGGTTTTTGATAATTTCTCAGATTTATCTGTATTTCTTTCCATTTAACAGAAAAGATACATCATCTCTGTCATGTTGCAGCATGCTTTTCCATCCTGATCCTTGTCCTATAAGTACTAAGTAGACATCCTACTTTCTTTGCATATTCTTAACTGGTAAATTATGAGTTAGAACTGGCTTGACTTGATCCAACTATTGGTTCTTATTGAATCATCCAGCTTCAAACTCTTATCAGATCAGGCTACAGACTATTCTCTGCACTGCCCATCCTGTTCGAGCATAATGTAACGTGTTGCCTATATCCCATGCAAAATAGCAATCTATATACTGAAGTATCATGTGCTTGTTAAATTTAGTTATATCTTCATGTTTTCTTGGAAAATTTTCATCTTCAGCTGTCCTATCATTTGCAGGGTTGGGTGACATTACAATTAACACGTGAACAAGGATACTCAAGAGGGTTCTTTTCTCCACGATCTGTTACTGGGTTTCTTTCTGATGTTTATCCTGCTGCTGCTGATGAAGTTGGCAAAATCTACTTGATTGCAGATGAAAGGGTTTGTATTATACCAGAGAGCAATTTACTCCTTTTGCCTTTTTCTGCTTCTGATATTTGCTGCTGGCTTTTGTCTTCCTCAGTTTCTAGTACATAATTGACAAAGCAGACCCAAGCTGATAATCTTTATCATCTTTCTAATTTTTAATGCATAATTTTCACTAAATCAACAAAATGTGAGCTTCGGTTATGCATAGGCTTGCAAATTGATGCACTGATCCATTTTGCTGGCAAAGATATTAGCACTTTAGTAGTAAGTCTTGTCAAATGTTCATTTTTGTGCAAATAATGCCAGGGCCCTGTTATTGTGCTATCCATCATCACTGTATCAAATTGAGTCTTTCATTATTAACATGGTGCACTAATCCTTGACCATTATGCATGTATGGTGAAATGGCTGCTGTCTTGTTTTACCTCTGTCTTCTGAGATCACAACATGAACATATTAGCATGTTTTAAAATCTCATTAATATATTATTTTCTTTTAATTTTTCGTTATCCAATGGTGATGAACTTCATTTGTTTAAGCAATCTCTATTGCCTGTTTACTTTATCAGGTTCAAGGAGCAGTTTTTGATTTACCTGAGGAAATTGCAAAAGAATTACTGAATAAGCAGCTGCCTCCAGGAAATACCATATCCAAGATCACAAAGGTAGGCTTTTAGTTTTATCCTCCTGTAAGCAGATTTGCAAATATCTGTGTTCAGATTTTTACACAAACGGAGTCAATGCCAAGGATTTGTTAATGCCCGTATCCCCCAGCATCCAAAACTGTTTTTGTACAATAAAGTCTTTTATTGAATTTATTTGGAATAGATTAATAGCTATAATGGAATAAATAATTGTTCGATAGCTATTACAAGGGAATACGATGGCTTTATTTGATTGTCACTTTTCACAGGTTAAGAAATTGTTTTATGAACCGACATAAAGCTCTCAATCAAAAAGATATTTTAATCAGATGAAGAGTGAAAACTATCAACCGATGACTGTAATTCCTGTTACATAACGTCTGCTATAACAGGATGTTGCCTTAATAATAAGTCCTGTTTGTTTATTTGTTTGTTTGTCTTCTATTTCCAAAACCAATATAATTTCTGTTATAAAGTTATCATGGCTGTTGTTCAAAGCATAATTAGTTCTTTGATAAATCAGATAGTGTGAGATCTGGTTGGATTTTCTTGATAATTGGATATAAACCATTGGGAATGAAATCTTATAGATCATGAAAAAGCTCCTTAAGTGCCTGGATTTGAGAATACCTTTGGATAAGTTTTTAATCTTCTTTGGTATAATATTTCATTTTTAGAGCCTCTGAAATCAAGTCAAAAGTTTTATATTCTAATATCGTTAGTCTGAAGAAAAGAGTTTAAATCTTCATGCTTGCCTTGCTATTTGCTCTTTTCTTTGCTGTGTGGGTCTTGCGAGACTGTGGTAACCCATAATATATTACTGGGGATGGATTTGACATTCTAATTACTTTAGCTTGAATGAAGGAGCCTAATTCTTGTTATACGTCTCATTCTTCTTGTTTTGTTTCTTTGTTGTTTCGGTCTTTTCACACCATAGTCATGATACACTAGGTGTCTGTCAGTAGGGTTCCGAGGTAACTGAAATGCTTTTATCTTATATGTGTACCCTCTTGCAGTTGCCTGTCTTGCAAGATGATGGTCCTCCAACTGATAATTATGGCCGGTTTTCTAATTGGGACCGGGGTTCCAGAGGTGGCTCTAGGGAACGAGGTCACAGAGGTTCCAGAAACTGGGGTGGCCGGGACTATGATAGTGATGATGGATTTCGGCGTGGTGGCAGGAGCAACAGAACTGATAATAGCTGGTCTAGGTCATCCAGAAGGAGTGATGATGATTGGCTGATCAGTGGTAGAAGATCTGGCCGGTCATCATCCTTTGGAAGCAGGGACAGGTAAACTGCTCCAAATCTCTAATAGATATTGATAATTTTCTAAAATTTATGGTTAGTTCATTTAAAATTTTCTTTGAACATTGGAGCAAAATTCTTTAATTTAGGAACTGCAGACCACCAACTTATACAAATCTTTCTTCAAGAATCAGGTGGCTGTGTATCTATGGTGGCTCTTTGAGTCATTCAGCTGTTCAATCTTTTTTGAGCCGTACTTGGCCAATTAAATATTGCAAAACTAATTGACTAGCACTACTGTACGGGTGTATAATGAAATATAGGTAAATTTTTTTTTTTCATGATTCTTTGTGTGTTCTCTCTAATAATATATTCAAGGTGATACATTTCCAACCTGTTGTGATACCCCACTCTTTTAACCTGTCATAGCAGATTTCCATCAATTTCCTGGTTCTTTGTTTTGCTGGCCACTGTTTGTTAGATATCCTCCATTCTCATGCTTGTGATTACTTGTATTCACGGGCATGAAACAGTGAGTTATCATGCAAGCAAATGGTGATATTGCCTCTAAATAATTAACCATTATTTTCTGGTTTTCCTTCAGTGAATCTTTCTAAACTGTCCTGGTTGTTATATGTAAACTTTCATAAATTTGAACCATGGAAACCACAAAATCTAGGCCAATTAGAAGAGGTTATGAAACTCATTAAAATATAAATGGAAATGTTAGTTCTGGCACATGTTGCCTGGTTAGCAGGTTCAGTTTACAAACCTGTATCAGGTGGACATGGTCTTTTGGGTGCTGGACTTCTGCTTGTAGAAATGCATTTTAATTTTTCTAGCTTTTGGACATTATAGAATTGAACAATGCAATAACTATTGCTTAGATGTCGCTTCTGTAGCCTGAATGTAGGCTTAGCACCTTCTCTATGTGTATACCTCAACTTCATTACCTTACTGTAGACAGACATGATTATTGATTTACTTACAATCCTGTCATGGTTACTTGTCAATGTCTATGCAAATTTTTGAAATTGGATCTTTATAATGTAACAGAGGCTTTGGGGGTGCGTGCTTCAATTGCGGCAGAACTGGGCACCGAGCATCAGAATGTCCAAACAACTAGTTAGTTGACATCTTAGCTATTGAATTTTGATGGCTCTTGATCTATCCTGGTCTGCAAGAGTTGCATAAGACTACATGGTGGGCAAATCGGTATATCCTTCCTGTTGCTTCATATAAAATTGCAATTTATGCCGTGCAAGATCTGACTGGTGGCCAATGAGTTGGGAGGAGGTTTTTACCATGTTTTAGTGAGTACCTTGTAAAAGGATTGGGCATTAAGGGTGTTAATACATTAACGTGGTTCCTTTCTGCCAGCACCCCCCTTTTTTTTCTTTCTTTTTTTATTTTTAAATTTCGTTTCTTTTTATCTTTTGGGTGGTGGTTTTGTTGGAGAGGGGTTTTGTGCACGCAGGGGGGGTGGTGGGGTGTTTTAAAGGTTTTTATCAGTGGAAATGCTAAAACAAAAAGCAAGTGCATCATGATTCGTAGATCACAATATAGCAGGTTATATTTGTTAATATCATATTATTATCTTGTTATTGATATTGTTGGGCATGCTAGATTCAGCCGGTGCTTTAATTTTCGTTAATTAGGGCTATGCCTGATGATCCAAGTAATATAAATTCTGTGCATAATCCTTGGAATTAAACTGCATATCAAGAATTTCAGAAATCAAACAGGTATTTATGCGCCAAGGCTGTCAGGTGAATTTAAAATACAGTGCCTATTCATGGATTTACAGCAAACCGCGAGGATCCAGACGAAACCATAAGATTTTGCTACCGTGGATTCTTACTTTAGAGTATTCATCTGCATTGATGTAAGTGCAGCTTTTAATCAATACTTGAAAGGGATGCATGGGTAATGCTATCATTTGCTCATACGTGAACTATGATCGGAGTTGCACGGAGGGGTGAAAGCAAATGGCAGGTTACATCTGAAAAATAATAAAAGAAAAACTAGAAATGTTACATAACTTAAAAACAAAAGGAAAAGATATAAAAAGTGGGGAGACAATTTATTAGATCTTATGTTAACATCATACATAGTACTGCAAAGGAATTTCGTCAACGACATGGCCAGGATATGATGTGATGAACTGGTGATCAATGGATCATTGATATGGTAGTTTCCTGCAGGCTGTGTTCTGTTGGGATAAACTAGTACTGGTCCATACCGATAGAAAAGGGTAGTTCTAAAAAATGGTCATTGTCATTTCATTTTTTACAGTACAGATATTGGTTCTTTTTGTATTTGCGCGAACAGCCATTTTTTTCATTTTCTGGATTGAAATGCTACTTTGCATGCCATTCCACTTAACTCGGTGTGAGCTGGGAATATGGTGGACAACCATGGCAGTCTTATTCCAGGCCCCATATCTCATCGTCGGAAGGCCAATCATGGCAGCCTTTTCGTTACCACATCCTTCATAGCCAATTGGGTAGTGCTTGAATCGAGAGAATTTTTTTTTTTAATGCTTAAAAAAAATATGAAATTAGATGTCAGGGCAATATTTACGGATCTAGGTATTTTTGGTTGACGTGGACAAGAACAGCAAAAAATACCTACCATGTGGCACGCAGGATAGCTACCTCAGCCTGAAATCGTCTTTTGGAAAGATGATTTCATGCTGGAAAATCATCTTTCGGAAAGACGATTTCATGCTGAAAAATCATCTTTTGGAAAGACGATTTCAGACCACGTGGTACCCTGCAATCATGGCAGTCTTTTGGAAAGACAATTTCTCAGCATGAAATCGTCTTTCCAAAAATGATTTCAGGCTGAGATGGATGTCCAGCATGCCATGTGGCAGGTATTTTTGGCTGTTCTTATTCATGTCAGCCAAAAATATCTAGATTCATAAATATTATCCTGGCACCTAATTTCGTATTTTTATTTTTAGTATTAAAAAAAATAATTTTGAATCAAGATCCTACGATCATGGCTCTAATCCAGTGATCAGTAGACCCTTTCATACTTGCTGAGGTATCATCATTACTCAGTTAAGATGCATTGCTTATGCCCCTTTCCGATCCCCAAAGTCGAATATAGAAGCGCCAAGCATCCCATGCTAATAAGTAACCGCATAGACTGGACGGCCCTTGCCCTGCCCGAGAGATCCTGATATTACTTGGGTTCTTACCTGTACGTCTTGGTAAAGTAAGTACAGTCTCTATAAATAAGTCATGCCTACATTTTTTTTATTTTTATTTTTTATTTTTATTTTTATTGCTTCTTTTCTTTTCCATCCTTCACAAAGATAAAAATTTTACGAAACAGGTACTATAGAATATCGTATAGAATAGATTTCATAATTTATCATATTTTTTTTAATACTAATTTTAAATAATAAATCTAAAAATCAAATACCTTTTCTACTAATAAAATTATTAATTTTATAATTATGGCATTCTTTATTTTTCTCATTTTTAATATATACTTTTAACCGATATATATTATATATCAATAAGTTATCTATTATGTATTATTAGATTATATACTGTGTATTGATGAACATCATATTATATAAACTGATGTGGCAATATCCGCTGACATGGAGCCTACACAACCGCTAGCCAGTAGCCGCATGGGTGGGGACTGCCACCTAGACGCAGCCCCCGGTGGAATGCCGAGGTCAGCTCTCGGACGGGGGCGAGCTCATGAAGCGAGTCTCTCTACTGAGATCAGCTCCCGGCCGAGGTAGAGCTCATAAAGCCAGCCCTCCTTGCCGAGGTCAGCTCCTAGCCGGGGTTAGGCTCACGGGATGAGCCCTCCGTCTGAGGTCAGCTCCCGACCGAGGCAGAGCTCATAAAGCCAGCCCTCCCGTTAAGGTCAGTTTCCAGCTGGGATCGAGCTCATGGGGTGAGCCCTCAATCCGAGGTCAGCTCTTGGCTGGGGTCGAGCTCATGCTGCCAAAGGCGGACCACTCCGGGAGGTCCTTCCCTGCCATACTAAGGCCAGAATTCCTGCCAGCGGTGAAGTTGGGAAAGATCAACAATGATT
The DNA here is from genome assembly GCA_021397845.1 of Areca catechu. Taxonomy (NCBI): domain Eukaryota; kingdom Viridiplantae; phylum Streptophyta; class Magnoliopsida; order Arecales; family Arecaceae; genus Areca; species Areca catechu. The sequence goes on along the minus strand of CM038040.1, from coordinate 117,624,597 downwards.
CAAACCACGACACGGAGGTCCCTGTCCACCTGCAACCTTCGGGAGGTGGCACAAGTCCTGCCACCAATGCTAGTTCTGCGATACAACGCCCGCATACTCTACGCGAGATAAGCCCTGTCAGACCCAAGGCCCTGTAACGTGCCGCCATGTCCACTATCCCGTGGTCGGAGGATGCTGACCCACACGGCGCGACACCCGGAATCCCCTTAGAAGTTGAATTCTTTCAAAGCCGGAGGCCATACAATTCTCGGGTGGTCCCTTCAGGAATGGGAGCTTCCTGCTATAGCACAGGGCAGCAGGGCTCAGTGACACAGCGCCTACCCCTTGAAAGCAAAAGACTACATCCCCCGAAAAAAAGAGGGGGAGATTGGGGGGAGTTGAAAAAAAAGGAAGGAGGAATTCGGGAGTGAGAGGGCTCTCCAGAGAGATCACCGAAGGTTGGAAGGAGGACCAGTCCGAGAGCGAAGGAGAGGCTCCAAGAGGTCCAAGGATCGCCTCCTCTGGAAAGACCATTCTGAGAGGGGGGAGGGAAGAAGGAGAAGCCGTAGGCAGTGACAAACCCCCCTAGAGAAGACACTGCGAGAGGGCACCTTAAGAAGGACACCAGGATCAAGCCCTCGATCCGGACGGGGCCATCACCCAAGGCGTGAGGTAAGAAAGGTAAGTGATAGATGCAGGAGGAGCGAGGAGAGGCAAGTGAGCAAGCCCCCCGAGAGCTCAGTGACTAAGGAACCGGTCGGAGAACCTCCCTGCTCCCTGCTTTCCATTCCTTCTTTCTGCCACTCATGCATTGCTATCTTGTTCTTTATATTATTTGAACATCTTTATCATGTCACTCCTTGAGACGAGGGAGTCCCCCTAGCTCTCCGTCTCAGAGATTTATGTTCCCTTCGATTGCCCCATTGACTTGATCGTCAAAGTGTCATCGCCGGAATCCCCAGCCTGGGTCTCCCCTGTTTTACAGGCCGAGCGGGCCGAAAGTTGACCCCCGAGGAGGAGGGAGCGCCCCTGATGGGAGAAGGAGGCACCTGACGCGGTAGCGACGCACCGGAGCTACGGGCCATGATGATCTAAGTGGCAATAGATTGGCACGCTAGGTAGGGGATCGAGCGGCAAACAACTTAGGAGTTGAGAGGATCCCTGCCAAGGCTAAGGATCCAGGCTCTCCAACTGACGGAACGACAATAGCCACCCCCGTGGGGGGCAGGCGGGGGACACGAGAGCTCCCTCTTGGGGGCCCACCCAAAGAACGAGGAGAGAGGGGCTCTTGTCCGTTGGCTCCTCAAACACCCACCGCATTTTGTGGCACTCTCCGGTTGGACCCGGAATCCAGGCATGCCCCTATGTGCGGGGCTTCCGTCATCTCATGCAAGCCTAACGGGTAACTCCCCTTCCCACTACCTTTGTAACATGAAAATTGTTATAGTTTTACAGGAAAAGCCCCTACATCACCACAAATGGCAAGCACCATAGCCTCACTCACGGCTCGGAGATGGCAGCGGGGTGCCTCCCGCCGCGTGACCCGCAGCGGGGCAGATTAACAAGAGACGGGGCATGACCCCGGGGGGCAGCCTGCCGATAGAAGATGGCGCATGACTGCAACCTATAAAGGACTCCAGGGAAGGGGTCGAAGCCTAGCTAGGCGAAGCCTACCACCTCATTGGTCCTGGCGCCTCCCGATGCTCGCAGGCTTGGAACATGAGCAACTTAAGAGAGTGCTACCGGTGATGTAAAACCTCTGCTCAATTATCTAAGTCCCTTTTTTGCACAACTTCATCTTTCACCTATGCAGGGATGTCCCTGTCCGACTCAAAATCCGGTGGAAGCACGCCGGGTCCCCAATCAGACCCGCGCTCACCAACCGAGCTCATAGCCTGGAGGTGGTGGCAGGGCAACTTGCCACCTACCGCGCGACTCACAGTTCGGCACCCACATCAACAAGCCGGGCCCCATACCAGGCCCGCCTTCATCAGCCGTGCTCATAGCCTGGAGGCGGCGTTTGGGCAACCCGCCATCTACCACGCGACTCACAGTTTGGCATCCTCTTCAACAAGCTGGGCCCCACATCAGGTCTGCCTTCACAGTCGAGCTCACAGCTTGGAGGCAGCACCAAGATGTCGTCTACCGTAAGACTTGCAGCTTGGCTTACCTATAAGTCTGGCACCTCATAGCCTAATGGCCGCGCTCACAGCCCGGAGGTGGCACCAAGATGCCATCTACCGCGTGACTCACAACATGGCAAACCGAGAAGCTCGGTGCCCCACAACCCCACAGCCATGCTCACAGCCCGGAGGTGGCACCAAGATGCCATCTACCGTGAGACTCATAGCATGGCGACACCCTCTTCAACAAGCTGGGCCATCCATTAGGCCCACCTTCATAGTCGAGCTCATAGACTGGAGGCGGTGGTAAGCCAACCCATCACCTACCACGTGACTCACAGTTCGGAGCCCACATCAACAAGCCAGGCCCCTCCATCAGGCCTGCCTTTCTCAATCGCGCTCACAGCTCGAAGGTGGCACCAAGATGCCATCTACCGCGAGACTCACAACATGGTAGCTCATCAACAAGCTGAGCCCCTCCATCGGGCCTGCCTTCCTTAGCCGTGCTCACAGCCCGGAGGTGGCACCAAGATGCCGTCTACCATGAGACTCACAGCATGGAAGCACATCAATAATGTAGGCCCCTCCATCAGGCCCGCGCTCACCAGTCGAGGTCACAGCCCGGAGGTGGCAGCAGGGAATCCGCCACCTACTGCATGACTCACAGTTCACCACCCATATCAACAATGCGGGCCCCTCCACCAGGCCTGCCTTCCCCAATCGAGCTCACAGCCTGATGGTGGTGGCAGGGCAACCCGCCACCTACCGCGTGACTCATAGTTTGATGCCCACATCAACAAGCCATGCCCCTCCATTGAGCCTGCCTTCCTCAGCCATGCTCACAGCCTGGAGGCGGCACCAAGATGCCATCCACCGCGAGACTCGCAACATGGCTATTAGATGTATGCCCTGAAAGCTATGTTGGCTTGACATATTTTAATTTAGGGCATGAACTTTGTACTTAATTTTTCTGATTAATTAAAAGGACATTAGTTTCATTCATATATTTGTGTTTATGAATCATCCATGGAGTTAATGGATAATGACATATATTCTTAAGAGTTGAAAATCTGAGTCATGTATCTTTATAGATTAACTCCTAAAGGCTCTTGATTATTGGAATATCACGAGGATGGTGATTGATCCGTTAAAATTGGTGCATAGATCACTTCCCTTTCTTGGTAGATGAGTCTCTGACCTACAGTGTGGTGACACTGGAGTGAGAGTGTAGGTAGTTGATAGAGATCAACGGTACTGAGCATGACCATGTACAGGAAGTTATATGGATGACTACTCACTCGTCGATAACTTCCTAATGCTGTAGTTGTGTGAAAAGTTCCTTGACCTAGAGTGTCTCGGCTACTCACAATAAGGTTGCTGTAGTTTGATAGCACAATCACATGGTTCCTATCCATACGGGACCTTGCAGTGTTCGTTGGCTGCAGTAAGTTTATTATAGGAGTAGGGTATTCACTTGTAGGGATCTATCAGCCTTCATAGTAAGGTACAATCCTGTGCAAGCTTAATGAGACTAAGTCCAGAAGTCTATGGCCATAGCAGGGTGATAATGAAAAGGTATTTTCATTAGTATCACAACTGGACTTGAGTCGTTTAAGTTAAGCATATGACTGATGGGTTTGACGAGTATCCATAACCAACATCATGTCGGGATTTTGATAGAGGAACCAAATCACATGGTAACTATATCTAGGGATTCCAATTTTATTTTGCTGGGTTGCCACTACATACTACTGGTATCACTGGTGGATTATGAGAGCCCGTTAGGATCATTCTCGGATCGATGATCCTAAATAGGGTTGAGCTAAAATTATTTCAATCCATCGAAAGAAGTTTGATGATGTATAATGGAGATTATAACATGTCTCATTACCAGACAGGATAGACCTGAGGGGTCACACATATTAGGAGCTCAAGTAACCAATCAGCAAATCAATTTGGACCAATTATAAGTGTTACCATTAATATTTGACCTAATTGTAAATGTTATAATTAATTAATTATGGATTAATTTAAGTTAATTGAGTTAGACTCAATTAATTAATCCTAATTGATTCAGGTCAATGTCCGCTTCGAAATGGTTCGATCGGATTTAAAATCGATTTCAGTTTGACTGTAAAATCACTATATTTGGACCATGACCTAGAGTACAGTACGACTGGGACTCTCTCTCCTTATCTCTCCTTCCCTCCACATGCCTAAGTGGGCCTCAAGCATTTTGTGTGACAAAACAAAGGGGGCGTGAATATTAAGAGGGCGCTAATAGTGTTTTGGCGTGAATGAAAAAAAAAGAGGGAGGAGTCCTTTTCTACTTCTCTTAAATTTCAACCGGATAAATTAAAACACCGTGTTTTATTTTGGGGTGTAGAAATAAAATTGGAGACTTTTACCATGAGAAAATAAATAAGAAGGGAGTGGCCGACTGAGCAAACGAGAATAGTTTCTCTTTTGTGCGGAACATCCTTTTAGGCGTCTTCTCTTCTCTTGGGTACTAATACTAGAGAGTCTCTCTCCTAGGGGCACCATCTCTTCCTCCTTTGTTTATTTCTTCTTTCTGTGAGGTCTAGAGAGATGCTCTACTAGAGGAAGAAGAGAGAACATGGTCCAAAGATCTTGCATAGTTTGATTTGTAAGATAGAAGCCGAAAGCCGGTCCGGATTCGGATCGACATAGTTTTTAAAGCGGATTATTTGCTGAAAGGGGAGAGGGCTATAAGGATCTAGCAGTTCGATGCCCTCTACAACTTGGTTACGAGAGCTTCGTGTGGATACCAGTAGAGGCTGGATGATTGCACGGCTCCAATAGAATCCTGGCTTTTTAGTAGCAGATTGCACGATTTTCAGAGCAAGCCCGAATAGCGATCCAGGTAAGTATTTTATGCTTAAAATAATTTTTATTTTAGATTTAATATTTTTTTCATGTTATGTAGCATGTTAAAAATTTATGATAAATAAATTAGATTTATTTATGAATTACATTATTAGATATAAATTATTTTTATATCTACTTCCGCTGTGACAGGCTGCTGATGCCTGTTTAATTATAATTTACTGTTCCTGGAAGAACTCCAATAGTGGTGTCAGAGTCACGATTCTCTCTTTAACATGCATGCATGAGAATCAGATCTGAAAAATATTCAGATCATTACATAGATTATGATTTTTCAGATCTATATCGAACATGAGATTGTTCTAGCATAGAATTTTATATTTTGAAAAATTATTTTTGAAATTAAAATCATAATTCTCAGATCTGAAATTAAATTTAATAATCTAAATTTTAATTGATCATGGGTTGCACAAAGTAACATAAGGTTGTCCTGCTATAAGGTTTATCCCCTATAGTGCAAAGGTTGTCCTACTTTGATGTATACTTGGTTTTGAAAAGGGGTTTTCATAAGAATTTTGATCGATTTATGATTACGTATGTTGATGTATGCGATGCACCACATTAGGGTTTAGATCTTAAATGTGATTCATGATCATAAACCATTAATGTCATGCACTTGAACCTAATTTTAAAATTGATTTGATTAAGAAAATCAAATTAGGTGCATGAGGGTTTGGGTTGAATAAATTATTAGGTCTAGAGATTGGGCTATGGTGATTAGGGCTTGATTAGATCAACAAGTAACCCTAATATGATTTTGAGCAAGTGACTTAACTGATGATTTGGGTTAGGTCAAGTGTGCTCAAAATTGATTTTAGCTATAGTCTGGTCAGATCGATTCATGATAGTGAATCGATAAGTTAAGACCTAATTTGGCTCAATGATGAGCCTAGATCATTAGATGATCTAATTAAACCTTATCAGTCAATTGGTGTCTAAGGAAGGTTTCGATCATGGTTTGCTAATTGGGGCTAACTCTTTCTTAACCAACTAGTTTGGCGGAAAGAGGGTAAATTGGCAGAACCCTCCCATGGATCAAACTGACCTGGCCAATTTGGTTGATTAAGTTTTCAAAAGGATCACTTTTGATTTGAGTTCACCCATGCTGGTTATATTAAGTCAAACATGAGATTGTGCTGACCTAAAATAATTAGTTAGACATGAAATTATGCTGACTGAATGTAATTGGTTAGTCATGATTTGGCTGATCAATTTAGAAGAGACCTGAACCTAAGCTCTTAATAAATATTAAGTTATAGGTCTTCTACCATTGTAGGTGTGCAGGTGTCCTACTGGTGTTGATTATTCTCGGCTGGTTATAGTGGTCTAGTTGCATCGGGAAGACACAACCATCCTATTAGGTATGAGATGTTGCTAGGCATTGATGGGGTTGGGCCCAATAAACGGGCATGTTGAGGGACTCAATGACGGCTTTGTCTAGCAGGAATGGTGGGTTTGACTTAACTAATGATTGAACCAATAAACAGGCACGTTGAGGTTTCATGATTTAGAGACCAATAGCTACAATTTGTATTAGATACATTGGACAAGAGTTGGCCACTTATTGATGTAGCGTTTACCAGTAACTGGATACGGTGAGGTGCCGCACATCGATGGGACCATAGTACCCACTAGAAACCTAGAGTCGCAGGTTTTCACCTCTCCACGGGAGTGTGAGAGATCCGAGAAAATAGTGAAAGACCCTTTGAAAGGACCATTCCGAGAGGGGGGAGGGAAGAAGGAGAAGCCACGGGCAGTAGCAAGACCCTCTAGAGAAGACACCACAAGAGGGCACCTCAAGAAGGACACCGAGACCAAGCCCCTGATCTGATCGGGGCCATCACCCAAGGCATGAGGTAAGAAAGGTAAGCAGTAGATATAGGAGGAGCGGGGAAAGGCAAGTGAGCAAGCCCTCCAAGAGCTCAGTGACCAAGGAATCGACCGGAGAACCTTCCCGCTCCCCGCTCTCCATTCGTTCTTTCTATCGCTCAGGCATTGCTATCTTGTTCTTTATATTATTTAAACATCTTTATCATGTCACCCCCTGAGATGATGGAGTCCTCCAAGCTCTCCATCTCAGAGATTTTAGTTTTCCTCGATTGTCCTACTGACTTGATCATCAGAGTGTCCTCGTTAGAATCCCAGCTCGAGTCTCTCCTATTTTGCAGGCCGAGCAGGCTGAAGAGCTGACCCTCGAGGAGGAGGGAGTGCCCCCGGTGGGAGGAGGCACTCAACGTGGTGGCAACACACCGGAGCTACGAGCCACGATGATCCAAGCAGCAACACAAACTTTATATTGATTTATTTAAAATATATATTAGATATCGGATAAATATTTTTCTAGATATGTATTAATTGACCATATATTATATACTAATAAATTTTATGTTTGAAAAATTATGTATTAATTTATCTACAGATATGTATTAGATTGCTACTGAGTATGTATCAACAAAGTTTATGATATATATATCAAAAATTATAAGTATATATTATTCGATCATGTACTGTTTACTAATGAGCACCATATTCTAAAAATTATATATCCATTTATCTAGAGGTGTATATTAGAATGTTGAATGAATACTTTTTAAGATATATATCAACTGGCTATATACTATATATTGATGAACATATTATTGGTGTTGAAAACCATCAAATGCCAAAGATACTTGAAAAGGTGTTGGAGTGGGCGGAACAGGCCAATCTCTAGAAGGTGGTATATGCAAAAATGTCCAGGCTGGATGTGGCTCCGGCATGGGCACTCCGATGCTCAAACTAGTATCGGGCCAATAGCATTGAGCATAGGTGAAAAAAGGTTACTGAGAGCTTGCATAGAGTCCCTTTTTATAGGTGAAGAATTGAGGATATTTTTGGAATAATAAAATTCTCAAGAATTAGGTGGGAAGTGATAGAATTCTTAGAGCCTATTTCTAGCATAGAATGTCTTGTCCTGTTAAATATAACCTTGTTGTTTGCAAAGTTTTGCTATGCCTCATTAATGAGAACATAGACTATTGTGCAGGTTTTAAGCATGCCTCCCATAATTGCTTAGATATGATAATGATAGGGACTTTTAGGGTATGATGGAAACTCTAGCCATGTAGTGGAGGCTATGGCAGGAATGTTGGAGTATTGTGCCTTAGAGATTTTGAATAGATGCACCACCTAAAGGTATGCCAACTGATGCGGGATGACTCTAAGATTGCTAATCATGCAGGAAAAATAGTAAATTAAATTTTTTTGTGATTTTTATGATTTAGGTTTGTAGGCTAAATTCTCAAATAAAAATAAGAACTAGCATAAAAAGTAGCAATGCATAGAATCATCGTATCGCAGGCAAACTCATGCAAAATAATAAATTCCAGGACTCGAGAATTGAGAAACTCCTGGGTTAGGATAGCTTATCTTCATCAAATCAGAAAATAAGAGTTGGAAATGTTTCTTACCAGTCAGAGATTTGAATCTGTAATTGTAGGGATCTCATAGCTCTCAGATTGAATTTTGGAAGATGAAGCTTGGTTCTCTTGAATTGTTGACTGATTTGGGCAGTCTTGGAGGCAAGGAAGGCTTCCTCTGGGGAGGTGAAATACCTTGAGGATCCTGCAAGCATCAAGGGTCAATCAAAATAGCAAGTAAAAAGAAGAAAGGAAACAGATTTAAAAGAAATCAGGGTTAGGGTTTTGCAGGGGATGGCTTGAAGCTTGATGTAGATCTCCCTGCTTCGCAGGCTAGGGCACTCCTTCTTGGACATGTGAAGGCTTGGATGGTAGTGAATTAGGATGTGGAAGGATGCTAGGGCAGCATGAAAGTCGGCCAAGCACAAGAACACAAACCAAAGAACTAAAAAAATAATACACAAGCTCGCAAGCTCAAATAAATTTACCAGGATTTTGATATCATGAATAAAAATTGATTACAAGAGGGGGAGGGGTAGGGTATTTATAGAGCTCCCATGCCCTCTCCTAACTAGGGTTACACGTAGGTTAACAAGCTTTTTCCTAGTTAGATTACATGTCCTTTCATAGCTAGGTTAGAATTACATAGCTTAAAAGAACTAGGAATCCTAACTAGGTTAGACTAGTCTTCTCCTTCTCACTTAAGAACACCTCCTTTGAGCTTTGACTTGGTCAACCCTTCAAGGATGCCTAGGGGGCGTGTTGGGCTTCTAGGAGTAGCAAAGGCGGCCCAAAGGGGCTTGGGTGCATGGGCTTGGGCCTTTGGAAGCTGGGGTGGCCTAGTAGCTTGGTAGTAGGAATATTCCATGAAATCTTGTTTCTTTAGGGCTTGGGCTTGGCGCCTGGGCTTGATTTCCTTGGGCTGGGATGTAGGTAGACCTCTAGAATCATGGATGCCTTGGTTTAAGAATATGCTCTGGCATCTGGAAGGGAATCTTGGCATCTGGAGGATATCTGAAAACAATCAGGGTTTCTGGAAGCATCTTGGATCCTGGGCACACAAAATCTAATGGACTGATGTAGTGGCTCTGACTCCTGGATGTGACCTGGTGGAATTCTAAAATAGGGTAACCTCTTCTCTTGTATAAAAATTGGGCTCATACTGGACTCATAACTGATGTACAGGACTCAAAACTGGACTAAGGTTGAGGGTTGAGACAAATCAACTAACCTCAACTTATTACAGGACTCCATTACAAAAATTTAAAAACTTTGACACATAACTAATTAAACCATATAGGATCCAGTGATATGTGTTTGATCCTGGTGTCCCCACCACCAACTTGAATGTTCTCATGATATCTAAGGCCTGGTCAATTGGGGAGACTTGTCTGAATAGTTCTAGTTAAGGAAAGGGTGCATTTGATGAGTTTGAGATTGCTAGGCTATAAGGGTCAATCTATATCTAGCCTAGGCTGGATGAAGATAATCGATGGATGGTATATTGCATAGTTTGATCGGCTAGAGGATCTTTCCTAGGTGGGTGCACGAGAGATTACCGTGCCGGGTGCATGATGATGTCCAATGAGTGGCCAGCAAGTGTTTGAGAGGTCTTTGGTCATATGCATTGACCATTGCTGAGGTTTGCTCGGATAGAGATAACGAGTAGCATTCGGTGTGGTTCGACTGATCAGTGTTTCTCATGGATGGGTGGAAAAGTTGCTGTGCCTTAAGAGCGTGGTTTGGTCCGATGAGTGGTCGGCATGTACCTGCTATTTGATGCTGTCGAGGCCTACTTAGAAGTGCATATATGGAGGTTTGGTGCTTAGCTAGGTTTGTGAACTAGGATAGGTGCCTGGCTTCTTAGCAACTGGACTAATGAAGCAACCAAGGTGCATAGCAGGTGTGAAATCGAGATTTACTCATGATGGTTCGCTCAGAGGCTTGATACTTTACTGGTCGAGCTGGGTAGGCATTATTCTTCTAGATGAAGGGTCGACCGAATGGCGAGGCCGACCATATGCCAGTGATGTTGTATTGCTTGATAGTGTTGGAGTTGGACTTTCTATGATCGGGGATCCCATCCGATGAATGGTCAGTGCATCAACATTTGAATTGCTAGTCAATATTGAAGCCTCACCTTCTTCATGGAGGCTTAACCGATGCATGGTTGGTAGGCATACAGTGGGCTTGGCCAAACCTTTGCCAATCATGGATAGACAATACAGGATATTGAGCCATCTGGTTCAGCCAACTCTGGGCTTTATGTTTTCGGTCCATAATTGTGCTACTAGGCTGGTCGGGTTATATTTGCCGACTTGGACCTTGTGTCCCTGGCCCAATCATATTTTTCACCAATAAATATCCCCACTCCCTAATCCAAGCTTTGGTCAGGTTACGAGAATATTTTGAGAGGAAAGAGGGTTAGGGATACGAGCGACTTTTTGAGGGAAAGGATGTGCACGGCTCAAAAAATGGATTCGGATGGATAGGGTGATGATGGATCCTAATTCGTAGCTTCTAGTGATGCCTTGGTAATCCCATAATATTTACTTCAGGCAACTAATGGCTACTAGGGATCGACAAGGGCTTATCATGTGGTAGTTACTGAATGGCTTCGGATAGTTTATGGCTGCATGCTATGTTTGAAAAGGTGGTTGTAGCTATTGCTCTAGCTTCTTTTACTCCTTTGCCTCTAGAGCTTCCTCTCCCAGGGTATCCTGCTATCATCTCCTGCTTCAACCTCTAGTTATCTTTTTTTCCTACTATTCCTCCTCCAAGGTTCTTTCAAGTCCATCTTTGACCTTTCGCTCCACTAGATCCCCAGGTTGGCTTCTCTTTCTTTCCTATTTTAGTTGTCTATTCTCTCAAGTTCGTAGTAGATGGTGAGCCTCAAGAGTGTTAGGAAGGAGAGGTCATCGAAGAAGGTTGTCGGAAAGGAGGGGTCGAAGGACCCCAATGTTCCATGCAAGGAGCATGTAGGGCTAGGGACCTTTGGCCCTGAGGAGTATTGGTCCACATGGACTAAGAGGATCTATCCTTCATCCGTATTGCATATAATGTTCCAAGGAAGTTTGAGCTAAAGTTGCCTGGCTTAGATGCCCAGGTGAATTAACCCTCCGAGCCAACTCGGAGTCTATGAAGCATTTAAGGCAGGCTTATGTTTCCCATTTTTCCATTCATTTTTGAATTCCTTTGGTCTTATAGAGTTTCCCTGTGTAGTTTAATCCCAAACTCCGTTAGACTCATCAGTTCTTGGTTATTTATTTTTTGGCTGAAATCATGCCGTTTTTCTATTCCATATTTTTTATAGCCAGGAGGCATCTTTATGCCAAGGATTGGTGGTATCTCACTGCTCAAAAGGGGATAGATCCTTTGATTAGGGATGTTCTTTCTATCATTCATAGGTGGAAGAAATGATTTCTTTTTATTTGATGCTCTTATATGGATGATTAGGACCTGCCGAGTTTGGGTCAACTGGATGCCTCTCTTCTGAAAGTTCCTAGGTTAAGTGCCTAAGAGGAAGGACGTTTTAGAGTCCTTAGGGACTTTAAAGTCCCTTGCTTGAGGTAGCTTTTGTCCAAGGAGACCCTTTGTAATATAAGGCTAGCCATCTTGTCAGAGGTGAGTTTAGGTTTTTTGTCTTGTTTCCTTCATTACTTCATCTATTTTCTTCTATTCTAATCAGATGATGTAATTGCAAATATGAAGCCCAAAGAGCTAGAAACATTGAGAATTGAGAATCATGGTCCAAAATAGAAGGAAGGCTAAGGCTTCTTCCTTTACCCCAAAGAAAGTGTGGTTCAGTGAACCTAGGGTGAGGCAGGCTCCCTCTAAGCCAACTCCTACTATGACTGAGGCCACCTCAGAGATTGCTGCGATTCCCTTTGCCAGCCTTGTCTACACCAGTCACTCTGCTACCATACCCTAGCACTCCTGCTGAGGTTGCCTAAAGGGGCCCACCTGATCCCGAGCTCCCTTTGGAATGAGGTTTGGGGGGTGTGCTCCCACAAGATAGAAGATCGCCTGGGTCACTTTTGAAAGAACTTTGTTCTCGGTGGAACTGGAAAGGGTCCATGCAATGGAATTCCAAGACTTGAAGTAATTTGTGATGACTATATGGTAGGTACTTCACCTTTTGACCTTTATTTTTACTCCTTTCTTTGCATTTCCTAATGCTTGGTTTTTGTAATTGTCTCATTTCTTTACTGATTTACTAACCTAGCCTAGGAGGGAGGAAAGCCCTTGAGCTATTGGGGTAGTCAAAAATGTTGTTGCTAAGGCTTGCCGAAGGGCTGAAGTATAGAGGCTACATCTGAGCACCTAAAAATGGCACTCGCCAAGGCGGAGACTAATTTGGCTATGGCAAAGGCTGATTTGGCCAAGGTGAAGGATGACTTAGCCTCAAAAAAAGGAAAGAGGGAGTAGTGAAGGCTAGAAAAGAGTTGGCCAAGATGAAGAAGGAAGTCAAGGCCATCATGGAGAAGTATAAGGCCTCCTTGGACTTTGTAGCTACGAAGGCCCATGCAATGGTGATCTTCTGGGTATCGAAAGAGTTCTCCAATGATCGCCTTGCATTTAGTCAAGAGGTGTAGGATCGATGCCCCAGCCAACTATCCAAAAAAACATCCCTATTTAGAAGTGGCGGTTAATCTTTCTTAAGCAGGCAGTGCAGCAACCCTGGGGTGCATGAGTCGACCCCCCCACCGAGCACCACAACACCAACCCAGCATACTATCATCGAGTCAACCCCACTTGGGGATGAGCACCGCAGCACCATCCAAGGGGCATTGATGTGGTACCAGCCTCATTTTAACAGTGGCACCCACATTCCGTGGGCCCAGAGCCCCACACCTCGAGGGTGTGAGCAGGCCCACCTAACAATCCCCCCAAGCAAAAAATCCCTCAAGAATTTTGCCTGTGGGGATTCGAACCTGTGACCTCAACTTTGATACTAACTGTAGAATCGATACCCCAACCAACTATCCAAAAGGAAGCTTCCTATTTAGAAGTAGTGGTTTATCTCTCTTAAAACAGGCAGCACAGCAACCCCGAGGTGCACTAGTCGAATCCCCCCATCGAGCACCACAGCACCAACCCAGCATACTATCATCGAGCCGGCTCTCGTCTATGGACGAGCACTGCAGCACCACCAAAGGGGCGTTAATATGGCACCAGCCTCACCTTAACAGTGGCACCCACATTCTGTGGGCCCAGACCCCCGCATCTCGAGGGTGTGAGCTGGCCAACCCAACAAGAGGCCTTCGAGAAAGGCTATAAATTGAGCAAGCAAGACTATGGTGCTTAGTTTATGGATCGCCATCCAAGATTGGACCTTGCTTTCTTGAAAGAGTTGGCTGAGATGAAAAATCTTGCCTTTTGTATTTCCTGCAACTGTGACTCATGAAGCTTGAGTCATGCGTTTAGTCAACCCTTGAGTTGATTCATAGTTCTACCAAAAATTCAGTCTCTTTGGATTTTCTTGCAACTATGACTCATGGACCTTGAGTCATTTCTTGAGTTGATCCTTGAGTTGACTTACTAGTTTCTTGAGTAGACTATGTCTGCTCTCATGGTCGAAGCTTTCTTAATGGAGCCGTTGCAGTGGCCAAGCCTACTTCAACTGATCTCGTCACTAGGCCTGAACCCTCCACAACCAAGAGGATTGCCGCTTCTTCCAAGGCTGCTATGGCTTCTGCAAATCCCATAGAGAAGATCGGGAATTAAACTTTATAATTTTTCATTCTCCTTGAACTTTTATAGCTTTCCCTTTCATTTTATAAGAAAACTTCTTTATGGAATGAAATGAGATTTTTCTTTCATGTCTCACATTATTTATTTACTAGTATGGTTGTATCCAAGATGTCGAACCATCATCAGATGAGACCATTCCCACTAAATAACTCCATGAGGCCATAGAAATTAGGGCTTATGTTTTAGATCAAGAGGTCAAAGCCAAAGCGGTGAGAAAGAAGGCCATTGATCGAAAAAGAAAATTATTGAAGGTGCAAGAGGTGTTTAGGAAAGCTGTTGACTCCGACCTTGATTTTGATGAATAATAAAATCTTTGAGTATATATAAGGAACTAATATTTTATTGGAGTGTTGAGATTAATGTTTCAAGTACCTTACAAATCTGATAAAAATTTGATCAAATTGATCAATCTTAAGTAAGAAAATTTCATGTTTTTTGATATCTTCACAAAGTGAAAAAGCCAAAGAAATTAAAATTTAATGGACATTTGAGAGTTGATGTGGAAGAATTCAAGTCAACACTTCAAAATTCAAGTTTTGGCACATATTTTTCAGTTGGCATAGATCATTGGTCAACTCATAAAAATAGTGAGTCAATCTCTAAAAAAGACTTAGAAAAGAAAATGCACATGTCATGCTAAAGTTTTAGTCTACATCGCCATGAGTAGACTCAAGAAACTGGTGAGTCAACTCAAAAATCGATTCAAGAAATGACTCAAAGTCCATGAGTCGTAGTTGCAAGAAAATCCAAAGAGACTGAATTTCTGGTAGAACTATGTGTTGACTCAAGGAATGACTCAAGCTTCATGAGTCGCAGTTGCAGGAAATACAAAGAGCAATATTTTTTAGATTGAAGCTATGAATCGACTCATGGATCGACTTAAGATCTGATAAGTCAACTTATCAGGCTCTGATTATACAGTAATAGCTATATTTTTAGAAATGTAGAAGCTTTAAAATGTATTAAACGACTAGTTGTCATCTCCAAATGGTCATAAATGATTTTTTGAAGATTAAATATATTTATTCTCCACAAAACATATTGAAAACACAAGAGAATCCAAGAAAAGCAAATACTTTCAAGAAAGAATCTTCCAAAACAAAACTTTCAAGAAAAAAGTCGAGTTCTTAAAGAGTGTGTCAAAATTCCAACCACCATCCTTCAAAGCAATTATTAGTGACTTTCCATTGAGAAGACAACTCAGTGATTCTATCAAGAGCTTCATTGACTTTTCTTCTGCTTATAGAGAGCTTTGGCTTTCAATATTCTCTGTTCTTTGGTTTTGAGTTGTAACTAATCCTAAGAAGATTAAAACTAGGGGATAAGTTCATCCAAGCCTTGGAATTAGATTGCAAGCCTAGAATTAGCTTGTTGTGAGGTTGCGGTTGGTAAACCTAAAAAAACCAAGTAGATTTAGGTTTGTGATTCTGAAAAACAAATCGACTATAATCTTTAAAGGATTATAGTGAACTCCTAAAATATTTTTGGAAAGTTGACATAGGTATTTGGGATGCACCAAACTACTATAAAACTTTGTATGTTTTTATACGTTGCTCTCCTCCTCATTCCTTCATAAGCTTTGCATTTAACTCTAATTTGTACATATATATTGCTACACATTCACTTCACTGATTTTTTTAAATTCAATACATACTTATTTAAAATCTTGAGAAATCCAATTCACCCTCTCTCTTGGATTGCTTTGTCGGGGAACAAGTGGTATCAGAGCTTGGTACTCAGCAGATTTGATCTAACAATCAAGAGTCAGTCAAATGATAATCTAATTTGTTGTTTGTATTATCAAGGGTAGTTATCAAGTCATCCACCTTTGTTCAATAAAACAAACTATACACATTGAAAAATTCTCATGCACATTTACATGCAAGTTATTAATTATAACATTTGAAAGACAATTATCAAAGGACCTCACAAATCCATAATCATGGTAGATAGTGTTGCTACCCCAAGCTTGAGGATGATTGAGATGAGCAAGACTAAAATAACCTGAATTGAATGCTAAAACTATGAATTTACTATATTATACCTTAGATCCTAATAAATTTAATAGAATTTTTACTTGCTCTTCAGCTAAAGAAACATGGGATACACTTGAAGTTATCTATGAGAGAACCAATCAAGTAAAAAAATCTAAGATTAATATACTTGCTTATAATTATGACATGTTTAAAATCGAGCCTAATGAAACTATCATTGAAATGTACACTAGATTTATCAATATCATTAATAGCTTGAAAAGTTTGGATAAATCTTATTCTAATGCTAAGTTTATTAACAAAATTTTTAGATCTACATGCTTGTGAAGCTGGACCCTTAAAGGTGATAAGGATAGTTAACCCTAGTGCCTATGTGCTTAAGTCACAATCGAATTTTGACATTAGCTCGACTTCCAATATCTTGAGCCTAGTTGTGTCTACGGCACCAGCAATGACACCCAGTGAGATTTTTGGACCTCACCCTATTCTTGAGAGAGAAACCTTACCTGAGTGTCCACTAAATTACCTGGAGAGGAATACAGATTGAGCGTGACCTGGACGGCCAAGCTATTATGACCCGGGACCTAGGCTATCCAATCATTTGGTCCGATGGCTAGGTCAACTAGACTCTGATTATCGGTGGATCCCTCGGAAGGACCCACAGCACCATGATCCAACCCTCTTACCCGCACCAGACTGACCCTTACCCGACAGGGTCGAGTTTCTCCTACCCTGAAAGAATTGATGGGGACATCAGGTCAACCCTAGTTCACTATGGATCCCTGAATTTTGAGTCCCTTAGCCATTTTTTTAAATTTTATCTTTGAGTCCAATAATCAAGTCCTGTTAGCCCTTTGAATCATGTAAGTAGGGCTTGAGTCATTGAAGTCATATGGAGTCCTGTAATAAAGGTTAAGTCATGAAAGCCCAGTTGTGTCCTGTGATTAGGGTTTTCATTCACTTTGAGTCCTGTTTTGGGCCCTTGAGTTTTGCTTTTATATTTGAGTCTTGTATTTAGAGTTGACCATACCATTAGGATTTTTGAGTCAAGTTTTAGGTTATGATCAGCTTAGTTGAGCTAAGTCGATCAAGTCAGCTCACTATGAGCCTTTGTCATTTTGGGTCTTGTGTCAATTTGAATCCTGTATTTGCTTTCATTCAAGTCATGTTCAAGAGGAGAGCTAGTGGACCACCACTCAAGTCACCCAGCCAAGCATTTAGACTCCATTCATGCTACCTAGACCCCTGAAGGATTGGCACCCCAGCAAATTAGGCCTTAGGTGCCTCAAGCCTATAAGCTTTCATGAAGATTGGCGCCCTGTCTAGATCCACCAAGGAAGTGGTGCCTAGATCCCAGCCCAAGCCCATAGCACCTTCCCTCCCAGTTCAACATGGAGGCAGCATCCCAGCCCATTTGACTCGGTCCAGATGCCCTAGCTTTGACCTAGTCCAAGATGCCCAAGGCTTTGACCAAGTTCAAGCAGATGTTTTCCAAGCTCAATAAGGAGACAAGGCCCTAGCCCAAGAGGGTTTTCTTGGCCCACAAGTTTGTAATTTCATGGCCCTCAAGCCAGGGTTTCTTGACCTTTAAGCAATGTAACCTAGGTACATCTATAAATACCCATCCCCTCTTGTATTTTTCAATGAATGCTTATGAATGAAATTTGAGTTCTCTTCCATACAATCTTCCTTTGCCTATGTGCATCAACCTTCATGAGGGAGTGGGTGAGAGACCCATGCCTTTGCTCTTTGAGCATCGAGGGGTGTGAGGCCCAAGTTATCAGCCCTAGCTGCCCTGCTTCTTCCAGCCCAAGTCGCCCATCATCACACATCCTTGCTGCCCCCGTGCTCTTTCTTTCTTCCACATTTTCTTCAGCCATCTAGCCATCTTTTCTATTATTTTCTAACCATCTTTAGGTGTTTTGTAGATCCCTCGAGTTTCATGCAAATCGGAGTTTGTTTGCCTAGCTTTCGGGCCAGCGGATAAAAAATCAATGGATTCGCGGGTCTTCAGCTTGATCTTGCAGGCCGTATCCGGGAGCGTGGAGTGATCTCTTCATGGAAGCAGCAAAAAATATTGCCAGGTACACACCCCCTATCCCTCTAGATTGAGTTATTGTAGAAGAGCTAGCCCTATCGGGGTTTCTTAGCCCTGGCAGTCTTGTTTTTATCTTTTTTGAGGATCTTTTTTGCATGTTTGCTATCTAAAATTTTATAGAATCACCCTTTTATCTATTTGACTTAAAACTTCGGAATTAAAATCTTAACTTAATGTTAAATCCATGAAAATTCCCTTGCATGCTTATTAGTCGCCCATCATTTGGTATTAGAGCATTTTTAGGGCTAATTTTCTGCATCCCATAATTCCTATATATAGTCTATTAAATTAATTATTTCTGCATATAGGTATCTTAGAAAAAATCCAATTCTTATTTTTTTGGATTTCTCATACTTGACTCTTGTTTATCAGTAATTGTTTATAATTTATTCTAAATTATATGTTTTTTGAATAACTATTTTCTGCCCTAAAAAATTTCTGCATCCTGTCATCTGCACTAGGGGTTTGAGATTAGGTCTGTTTCACCAACTTATAAGGTTTTTTTTTGAGATTTTATCTGATTAATTAGTTTCATTAATTACTGTGATTTTTCTATATTTTAAAAAAATAAAAAAATAAAAAAACTTGCATCCTAGAAACCTTAACCAGAAATTGGATTTTCATGCACCCAGTTAGAAACCCTAGGTTTTGCATCATCATACCATTTTTGTTTTGCACAAAATTTGGTAGGAATTATCCTCGCACATAACGCTCTATTCCTTAAACTTTTTAGAATTTTTCTGCTTTAAAATCCATGCTAATCTCTGCATCAAAAATAGAACAAAAAGATTTTCAATTTCTGCTGTCCTGCATACTTGACTTGATTAAACCTAATCAACTACCAAACCCCACCCAACCCAAGCCAACTCTGATTGATCACTTAACCAACTTAAATTTAAGTCAGCCACATCAAAAAAAGAGACAAAAAAAATTATTCCCTATTTTCTATTATTAGATTGCATTAGGTTTCATTGATTGTGCATCATCTGCATTTAACCTAATCTTAAGGGTAATTTCCTCTGTCATATCAGGACAGGATTTCATCACCTGTCATGGGCCCAAAACCATTACCTTGCATATGTACCCAAGCCCTAATAAAAATTAACTAGCAACTTAATTGATTTAGGGATACCAACAAGTTGGGTTCGAGTTTTTTTGGTACATTACTGGAAGCTGGTGTCTAAGGCTAGAGGTCCAGTGGCAAATGCCCTAAGTGGACTGGTGGTTATTTAATTAGAACCCTATCACAGGCAGGGGAGCCTCCCACCACCCCACCTCTTACCTGGCCAGTAGAAGGATTAGGTGTTATGTTGTGTGTAAGTTGAGATGATCCAGCCTACTTTGACTCTAGGTCTAGCAAGCCGTAGTCGATTTATGTCTAACCCCATCAGTCTCACCCTAACCCAGTCTAACCCTGGAGTTGACATGTGTGTGTTAGCATGACCATTAGGTTAGAATCCCAATACCAGTAGTCTCAACCCAACCCAGCTTGACCATGGAATCTGACGTAGGAACCTTACTAAGGACCATTACTGATCATCTTACCCAACTGATCCAAATAAACCATGGACTTGATCAATTGACCCAATCCCATACCCAAATGAATAATAGGTTTGACTGAATAGATGAACATCTAGGAACCCTAGAGAGAACCTGTAAGTCCCGTACTGAGCCTAAACTAGAAAACCCTTGTCCCACACCACCCAACCCTAGGAGAGCCCAACACCATGACCTTTTCCAAGAACCAAACCCTAGGAGGCCCAATCAGGAGCTCCAGGACCAGGATGAGAAACTTATGAGGAGCCGTAGGATAGATGCACCCACCTTTGATGGCACCCTAGATCCCAAGACCTACATAGATTGGGAAGGAGGCATGGAATAATTTTTTGAGTGGTATGACTTGAGTGAGGAAAAGAGATGTAAATTTGCCGAACTATGGTTAACCTACCATGCTAGGTTGTACTGGGGAGACGTAGAGTGCCTAATCAGATAACAAAACAAAGCTCTCATAGATACCTAGATGGCCATGAAGCTAAAACTTAGGGAGAAATGTGTTCCCCCATTATACTGACAGAGACTCCTAGACCAATGGTAGAGATTAAGTAAAAAAAGTAGGTCCGTGTCTGAATACATCACCAAGTTTGATGAGTGTGCTAGAAGGTGTCGCCTAGATGAACCTGAATCAGTGACCCTATCTAGGTTTAGGGCTAGCCTTCATGAAGACATCCAGTGGGAACTATCTCAATGGCAAATTTAGGACCCAGAGAAAGCCTATCACATAGCTAGGGAATTCGGGTCATATCAGAGAAAACTCATGATCAGTCAATCTAAGTCTAACAAGAGTAACCCTCCTGAACCCAAGCCCAAACCTAGCCGACTTCCTTTAGACTAGCCAATTTCCATTGCCCCTAGCCAGACCCTAGGACCTAGTCAGGTATGTCTGAGCCAATCCAGCCTGAGCCAACCCAGCCCGAGCCGACCCAAGTCTGGTATCCCACTAGTTCCCATGACTGATAGGAGTGAGGACCCTGAAGTTCAAATTGATTGCACTGATAGCCAGGTTAAGGAGCTAGAGAAGAATAAGAGCAAGTCACCAGAGGTTCAGAGAAGACCCAACATCACGTTCTTTAGATGCCACAAACCAGGACACTATGCTAGCCAATCTCCAACCAAAGCCTTACATGTAGGAGAGCTAGAAGAGGACAAGTTTGAACCCATTGCTAAACCTGAAGAAGAGGTGTATAAGGCTGACTCAAGTCTGATCGAGGAGTATGAAGAGGTTGAAATCATTGAAAATCTAGGGAAAGAAACTCCTGAGCCCATTGAATAGTCTAAAGAAGATACCTATGACTTGAGCCTAGATCAAGAAAATGAACCCACTGAGGACCTAACAGAAAAAGATCCTGACCCACTAAAGAATTTGGAGAAGTGACTGAGCGAGGATCAAACATAGTTGATGAGTGTCAGGGTTCACTAGAATTGTCCATTAAGGAGGTCTAGAAACCAGTCCCTAAGGAACAGTCCCAGGAAGTTGATATTATTTTAGAGGACTTTCTAGGTAAGCTTCCCAAAGACCTTCCTGATGACCTTCCACCAGTAATGGATTCCCAGCCTACTCCAGAACTAGTTCTAATAGACCACTCTAGTGCCAAACATGTGGTTAGGACAAGCACCCAGTTAATTTTCCTTAAGCATGGGAGCTAGTTGAACCATGTCTACCTTAAGCAATTCCATGCTATAATCCATGTCCTAAAGTTCTAGAGAGGATATTTATTATCCCTAGGAAACTTACTGTACTTGTACTAAAGGACTTTCAGGTTTTATGATTCCCAAAAAATTTTAAGCTTGAAACCTAAAAGGTGGATTGAATTTTGGGTCTACATCTTTAACATAGGGGATGAAGTAAGTATATAGGATGAAGTGCTACCTGGTTTTAAGTCTAAAAGATCCCTAGGCCTAATCCCACTATTCAAATATGCATAGATCTCTGCACAGCATCTGCATCAGGACATTAGCATTCACTTGAACATTGATAATAACATGGCTAATTTCCAAATTCGAGTCAAAGAGTATGCTGAGGGAGATCGTGTAGAGTTTAGGTCTAGACCTGAACGGTTTCCATTGGTAGCCATGAAGAAACTACATGCTTGTGAAGCTAGACCCTTAAAGGTGATAAGGATAGTTGACCCTAGTGCCTATGTACTTAAGTCATCACCGGATTTTGGCATTAGCTCGACTTCCAATATCTTAAGCCTAGTTGTGTCTAGGGCACCAGCAATGACACCCAATGAGATTTTTGGACCTCACCCTATTCTTGAGAGAGAAACCTTACTTGAGTATCCACTAAATTGCCCTGGGAGAGGAATACGGATCGAGCTTGACCTGGATGGCCAAGCTGTTATGACTCGGGACCTAGGCTATCCATATCATTTGGTCCGATGGCTAGGCCGACCAGACTCTAATTGTCCGTGGATCCCTCGGGAGGACCCGCATCACCATGACCCAACCCTCTTACCCACACTAGACTGACCCTTACTCGACAGGGTCAAGTTTCTCCCATCTTGGGAAAATTGATGGGGACATCAAGTTAATCCTAGTTCATTATGGGTTCCTGAATTTTGAGTCCCTTAGCCATTTTTTAAAATTTTATCTTTGAGTCCAATAATCAAGTCCTGTTAGCCCTTTGAGTCCTGTAAGTAGGGCTTGAGTCATTGAAGTCATTTGGAGTCCTGTAATATGGGTTAAGTCATGAAAGCCCGGTTGTGTCCTGTGATTAGGGTTTTCGTTCACTTTGAGACCTATTTTGGGCCCTTGAGTTCTGCTTTTATATTGAGTCTTGTATTTAGAGTCGACTCATACCATTAGGGATTTTGAATCAAGTTTTGGGTTATGATCAGCTCAGTTGAGCTTAGTTGATCAAGTTAGCCCCGTCTAGATCCACCAACGAAGTGGCACCTAGATCCCAGCCTAAGCCCATGGCACCTTCCCTCCTAGTTCAACATGGAGGCATCCCAGCCTATTTGACTCAGTCCAAGATGCCCCAGCTTTGACCTAGTCCAAGATGCCCCAGCTTTGACCTAGTCCACGATGCCCAAGGCTTTGACCAAGTCCAAGCAGATGTTTTCCAAGCCCAATAAAGAGACAAGGCCCTAGCCCAAGAGGGTTTTCTTGGCCAACAAGTTTGTAATTTCTTAGCCCTCAAGTCAGGGTTTCTTGACCTTTAAGTAATGTAACCTGGGTACATCTATAAATACCCACCCCCCTCTTGTATTTTTCAATGAATGCTTATGAATGAAATTTGAGTTCTCTTCCATACAATCTTTCTTTGCTTATGTGCATCAACCTCTGTGAGGGAGTGGGTGAAAGACCTGTGCCTTTGCTCTTTGAGCATCGAGGGGTGTGAGGCCCCAGTATCAACCCTAGCCGCCCTGCTTCTTCCAGCCCAAGCTGTCCATCATCAGCCCATCCTTGCCACCCCCCTGCTCTTTTTTCTTCCATATTTCCTTCATCCATCTAGCCATCTTTTCTATCATTTTCTAACCCTCTTTAGGTGTTTTGTAGATTCCTCGAGTTTCATGCAAATCGGAGTCCGTTTGCCTAGCTTTCAGGCTAGCGAATAAAAAGCTGACAGATCCATGGGTCTTTAGCTTGATCTTCCAGGCCGCATCCGGGAGTGTGGAGTGATCTCTTCATAGAAGTAGCAGCAAACATTGCCAGGGACACACCCCCTAGCCCTCTAGATTGAGTTATTGCAGAAGAGCTAGTCCTACCATGGTTTCTTAGCCTTGGCGGTCCTGTTTTTATCTCTTTTGAGGGGTTTTATTGCATGCTTGTGATCTAGAATTTCTATAGGATCACCCTTTTATCTATTTAACTAGAAATTAAGGAATTAAAATCTTAACTTAATGCTGAATCCATGAAAATTCCCTTGCATGCTAGTTAGTCCCCCATCACATGTTTTGATCCGGTCGATTTTAAAGAAAATACCTTATAAACTTTGGAAAGATAGAAAACTAAGTATAAAATATTTTCTTATTTTTGGATGTTCATGCTTCATACTAAATAATAAAAAAAATAATTTAAAAAATTTGATACCAAATCAAATAAGGGTATCTTTCTAAGATACTCTCCATATCTAGCAATATATATAGAGTCTTCCACAAGAGAACCCTTGTTAAAGAATCCATGTATGTAGTATTTGATGAATCTAATGACCAATCTTCTAGAAAAGAAGATGTTTTAGATGATGATATAGGTTTTCAAAGGATGAAAAATTTGATACTCAAGGATGCATCCTCCAAAGATCTAAAAAAGAGCAAAAAGAGGAACGATAGAACATCATCAAGATAAAATGATCTATCTAAAAAGTGAAGGTATGCCCTTAGACACCCAAACAAATTAATTATAGGTAATCCATCACAAGAAATAAAAACTCAATCTTCTCTTAGAAATGTTTGTATCTACCTAGCTTTTGTATCTCAACCTAAAAGTATTAAAAAAGTTGAAAAATATCCTAATTTTATTAATGCAATAAAGAAGAATTAAATTAATTTGAAAGAAATAAGATTTGGCCTTTAGTAGTAAACCACCTAAATTTTTAATAAATAATATAAAATAAATTTTTAGAAATAAGTTAGATAAAAATAGTATTGTCACTATAAATAAAGCTAGATTAATTGTTAAATGATCTGATAAAAAAGAGGACATTGATTTTGATAAAACTTTTACACCTATTGTTAGATTAGAAGTAATTAGGTTATTACTTGCATTTGCATATTTCATGAATTTAAAATATATCAAATGGATATTAAAAGTATATTTTTAAATGGTTACATAATAGAAGAAATTTATGTAGAATAACCACTTGATTTTGAAAATCATTTTTACCCAAATCATGTTTATAAACTATATAAAGCTTTATATAGTTTAAAATAAGCTCCACATATATAGTATGATAAATTAAGTAAATTCTTACGTGAAAATGATTTTACAAAAGAAAATGTAGATACTACATTATTTTTGAAAAGAAAGAATGATAATTTATTGTGGTGCAAATATATGTTGATGATATTATTTTTGGTATCACTAATAAAATTCTTTGTCAAGAGTTTACCAAGTTAATACAGAGGAAGTTTGAGATGAGTATGATAGAAGAGCTAAATTTCTTCCTCGAACTCCAAATCAAGCAAACTAAAAAGAATTTTCATCAGCCAAGCAAAATATACTAAAGAAATACTAAAGAATTTTGGGATGGAGACCATAAAATCACTTTGATAGAAAAATTCCCTAAGAGCCAATCATTATATGGGCCTTTTTGTAAACTTCCAACTGATGTATGACATCATTATTTATAATAAAGGCATTTGATTCATCATATACTGCTGTGTCATGTTTTTGACTATGATGAATCCCATAGAGTAGGGCAATGGAATTAGGGTTATGATAAAATAATAGTGAGACATAATTCCTATAAACCCTAATCTAGAATGTTCCTAGTCATTGGACCATCGATTCGGGGATCGATGAATCAGGTAAGACTAGCTTATCCTATGTATGCTCAGTTGATGAGGGGGTTGGTCTCACAGCCACTTGTGTAGAGATACTAATACAAGGATAAGGGTGTTCATTAGGTTATGAATACATTAAACTGATCCATACCGGGACTATCTTATGGAAGTCTTACTCATTATCAAAAGATAGGTCCCAGAGTAGAAGTTGTGCATGTGATCTTCAGACCTGAGGTCACCATGGTTCCTTGTGCACACTAAGCCATATTTTGGTTCATACTCATTCATGGCATTGTGACATGTACGAGGTGTTCTGGGTATGGTAGAAGGTGTACGAAGGATGTGAGTGGACCAACAAGGAATTGATCAATCCTGGTAAGAGATATGTTATCCCGTGTAATCTCTTCGATGAGTGACTCAAGGAATCTTTGCAAAGTGGGATGAGATTAGAAGTGGCTTCTAATTAGTCATCAACTGAGTCCTCATGATCGAGCTGAGATTCGATATGATTAAGTGTTAGGGTTTGACATTTATCTATACCCATCACTTAATCGGGATAATGGGAGATCAAAAGATTGAATTGCACGGTAACTTACTACTGAAGGGTATTTTGATAATTTCACCAAATTTCTCATCTTTTAGGTAGGCATGACATGTTGCTAGACATCAATCTTGTCTTGTGGGTTTTCATGAACTAATTGTATTGGTTTCATGAGTCAATTCGATGTGTGATTCGAATTGGACAATAAGATGAGCCAATTTGACCTAATTAGGTCAATTGGGTTCGATTGGATCGAATCGGCTCAAACCTAAACCTACGACTAGCTAGATATGGAACCCAATGGGTCACACACAATAGAGAGTTGGCCAACGAAGTAACTCATGATTTAATTAGGGTCATGGGATCCTAATTGGTTAGCCAGATTGCATACTAGTATATGTAGGCTAACCCAATTCCTAACCCAATTGGATTGGATCCGGTTGCTTGCTAATTAGACTAACCTAATTAAGGGAAACCTAAATTAGGTTGAGTCCTAAGTGGGGATAGCCAAATCAGAGCTTGATCTGATTTTATTTTGGTATTTTGGACGTCTTATTGAAGAGTCCATTTGAGTTGGGACTCTAGATGCCAAAATGTCACCTTGGCATTCAAAAAGGCCTAGAAGAGTCTATAGTCCTCTGATATGAAAAATATTTATATGGATGGAAAGAGGAATTAATCTTTTTCTTTTGACACCCATATTGCATATTCTTTGACTAGTCTAAGGTTGCATGGGGTGTGGATAAAGTTGACCATGAGATTCTTGGCGCACACGGGAGATGAATGTGTGCACAGAAGGAGAAAAGTCCTTCTGCAGATGAAACACTGGAGTGTTTCATTTCAAGGGGGCTCCTTCTCATCTTATCCCATGCCTCTTGGACATGTTTGACTGGTCAAGGCCTTTTGAAAGGGCATGAAAAAGGGATGGAAGCAAAAGCGCGCATGAAGAGACGCGTCTCTTCATGTGGCGCCCGCCCTGAAGCAGAGTCCTTCTGCTTTTAGGACTCTTCATATTCTCCAGTGTTTGGAGATTGAAGAGGCACCTCTTGGCTTCCCAGGACCAGTACTTGCCATGTGGCAAGTCACAGATTGTTCAGGAAAATGGATGGATGCCAATATGTCTTTTGGTGCATGAGTAGACATATTGGTTATGATTTTCAATCTTGAAAAATCATATCTGATAACCTGTTGGAGGACATATCACATGCCCCTCTTAAAACTATAAATAGGGGTAGTGATATGAGTTTCAGATCTTCTTTATACCGTAAAAATATTCTAAGTGTTCTTCCACTTCTCCCTCCCTTCTTACTTTAGGACAAGACTTGTCTTGTTAAGACAAGGTCTTTTCTATTAGGACAAGGCTTAGTTTTAGGACATAAGCCTAAGGGGTCCTAGAGAGGGTTATCCTAAAACCAAGAGTGGTTTAGGACTGTTCCAGAGAGCCCTACAGTAGGACAGGGTGTCCTACAGTAGTCAAAGGTCAAAAGGCTAACAAAAGAGTTCTATTGAAGAAAGCAACCCCGGTAGGGATTCTTTCTTGGTACCATTCTTGTGTGGATCACCGTTGGAGGGCTTGCACTTGTGAGCCTCATGGAAAGGATTGAATTTTAGCGATCCAGGTATGTATTCTGACTTCATTTATGTTTCATTGATTGGTATTGCATAAGGGGTTCCTGGGAATTAGGATTTTCTAGCCATTTTAGGGTTTCATGCTTAGAATTTTGTTTTGAAATTCACTTCCGCATGCTGCATGATTCTTAGCACCCTGGGAGAATTCCATCGGTGGTATCAGAGCCATCCTTGTGGCATACTAGTTATAAATCATTTTTGGAGTTTTATGAAATTCCACTATCGAGCTGACCCGAACCCAATTGAGTCGACCCAGACCCTGTCGAGCCGACCCGAACCTTGTCGATTCGACCGACTAAACTCATATGAATGATTTCTGGTTTCTTTATGAAATGACATGATAATGCAATTGTATGAAATTTTGCATATTAGGGTAATATGTTTAATTTCAAGTTTTTATGAAATTCATGATATTATGTCAAGTATGAAATTATGCATGTTGATTGTACCTAGTAACTGCTTTGGATTGGGTTAGTCACCATGGCCATCCGATCATAGGAACCAAGTAAGGTTTAAAGGCCCTCTCTTCCCATTCAATGGGTCTCCTATGGCGTGTAGGGGTGCCGCTATGGCCATATCTCATGAATAAGTGAGGTGAAAGGTATTTTATCATGTCTTGATTTGCATATTGGGGTAATATGCTAATCGTCATATAATACTATGCATATTAGGGTAATATGCTTGATGACATGAATTTTAATGCATATGCTAGAGTGATATGCATTGGGTTTATATTTGTTATAAACTTGGATATCATGTTTATGTTTATACTTGCAGTAATAAACACTATTATCATGATAGTTTTAGAATGTGTTTTGAGACCATCAAAGCCCTTATCAAAAAGCATATTTAGTCATGATATAAAACTTAGTCAAGATGCAAAATTGGTTAAGGTTTGATCAGCCAATTGGTGTCTAGACAAGTGGTTCTGGGAAGGTAAAGGGAACGAGGTTTATAATTGGTTCCGTTTCTAACCTAGCCAGTCTAATTGGTGTCTAGGAAAGCAACGGGGGGACCCCCTCATCCCTCCCACTTACCTAGCCAATTTGGTCATATCTAAATCTTAATTTGGTAATGCTAATTGGTTAAGTATACTATAATTTGCCTTCCTTCATGCTAAGCCAAATTTATGTCAAAACTATAGTAGGTTTGTTCTGTACACACAAGGCCTACTCTAGGAATTGATATAAGACTTGTCTTGGTGCACTTAGTGCTTTATAGCATGTTTGGATATGTTGCTTTGTTGTGTACACACAAGGATAACATTATTTAATTATGGCTATATGAAAATGAAGGGTCTGACTAAACTAAGACATTATGATTTTCTGTGTACACACAAGACCATAAGTGTCCTAGAGGCAAAGATAATTGTTGAGAATTTCATGGGTTGCAATTGGAAAGGTTGTCATACCTTTGAACTAATGTGTGTTTGTTGTGTATGCACAAGGCACTCGTGAGGAATAAGGATCTCAACCCCACTAAGGAAACCAGGAAAGGTTTCTCGCTTACCATAGTTGAGGGTTATGGTATTTGAAGAAAATAGTGGGAGACATAATTAGATAGAAGTCCTTATCTAGTTATGGATGTCATCTGGAGTGGTCTGCTGATATTGTTCTTTAATTAAATATGGGACATTTATTTTTATGGCTTCAAATTTATCATTGCATGGCATCTTGGATGATAATAAGTTAACCGGTTCAAACTATATGGATTGGTTGAGAAGAAGACTGATGGAGCTTGTTTCCATTGTAGCATGTTTGGGCATTGGAAGAAGGATTGCATGACTTGTCTTGCAAATATGAAGCTAGATCCAAGTGGTGCATCTAGGGGTTTGTACATGATACAAACCAATTTATCATTGAGTGAATCTATTTTTAATTCATGGGTATTGGATACTGTATATGGGTCACATATTTGTAAATCTTTACAAGGACTCTACAAGAATTAGAAATTTGAAGAAAGGTGACTTCAAATTATATGGGGCAAGTGGAGAACCCATATATGCTGAAGCTGTGGGCACCTATCTTCCATTATTACCTTCGGGTAATATCATAAGGTTGGAAGAATGCTACTATGTGCCAAATATTGTAAAAAACATTATTTCTATATCCTTGTTGTTACAACAAGGATATGAAATAAGTGTAAAGAGTAATGGCTGCTCTATTCTTCATAATAATATAATATTTGGACATGGTTGCTTTGTGAATGGTCTTCTAACTTTAGTACTCAATGATGAAATACTTCTTGTAGATGACAAGAAGAGAAAAAGAGATAATGTCAATGTCACATATCTCTGGCATTGCCTGTTAGGTAATATCAGTGAGTCAAGGATAAACAAGTTAGTCAAAGAGGATTACTTTGACCCTGATGATTTTCAATCATTAGGAACTTGTGAGTCTTGCCTCAAAGGAAGAATGACCAAGTCTCCATTCACTGGATATGGAGAAAGGGCAACTGAATTGTTAGGTCTTGTACATACTAATGTGTGTGGACCTATGTCAACTTAGGCCAGAGGAGGATATTCTTATTTCATCACTTTTATTGATGATTTATCAAGGTTCGATTATGTGTATCTTATGAAACACAAGTCCGAAGCCTTTGATAAGTTTAAAGAATATTATAGTATGGTTGAAAGACCAACTAGACTTAGTATTAAAGCTCTTCGATCTGATCGAGGAGGGGAATACTTATTTAGTGAGTTTTTGAACCATCTCAAGGACAAAGGCATTATTTTTGAATGGACCCCTCCTTATATACCCCAGTTAAATGGAGTGGCAGAAAGGAGAAATCATACCTTGTTGGACATGGTGAGGTCCATGATGAGCTTCACAGATCTTCCCATTTCCTTCTGGGGACATGCCTTAGAGATTGCTGCATATATATTAAATAGGGTTCCATCTAAGTCAGTAAGTAGCACTCCATTTGAGTTATGGAATGGTAAAAAACCAAGTCTTAAGTACTTAAAGATTTGGAGTTGCCATGCTTATGTCAAGAATAATTTTGGACATAAGTTAAGTACTAGGACTGACAAGTGTAAGTTTGTTGGTTATCAAAAGAAGGTAAGGGACATCTCTTTTATAATGCTACTGAGCAAAAGATAATTGTCTGTAGGTATTCTACATTCTTGGAACAAGAGTTTATCCAAGAAGGATGTAGTGATTCTTTACTTGAGTTGTGTGAAGAACAGAACCAACAGATCGACGAGCCTTCAAGTGAAGTTCCTCAACCAGAGGTTCTTGTGGATCAAGAATAGCCACAATACACACCTCCTCTCCGAAGGTCAAAGAGGGTGTGGGGAGCACCTCTCAGATATGGCTTTATCATTGGGGATGACAATGAAGCCAGTATCATACAGGATGATGATCCTGTGACCTATTCGAAAGTTGTCGAGAGTAGGGACTCCGACAAGTGGCTTGGTGCCATGAAATCTGAAATGGACTCCATGTATTCCAATCAAGTTTGGACTTTGGTAGATCCACTTGAAGGAATTAACCTGATAGGGTGTAAATGGGTCTTCAAGAAGAAGATTGGAGCAGATGGTCAAGTTGAGACCTATAAGGCTAGGTTGGTAGCAAAAGGTTTTAGACAAAAACATGGTGTAGACTATGATGAAACCTTTTCTCCAGTAGCCATGATCAAGTCCATTCGGATACTACTTGCCATAGTAGCATACCATGATTATGAGATATGACAAATGGACATAAAGACTGCTTTTTTCAATGGAAACCTTGAGAAAGAAGTCTATATGCCTTAGCCAAAGGGGTTTGTCTCAAGTGGGAGACCAACCAAGTATGCAAGTTAAAGAAGTCCATTTATGGACTTAAGCAAGCATCGAGGAGTTGGAACATCCATTTTGATGAAACAATCAAAGGATTTGATTTTATCAAAAAAGTGGATGAACCATGTGTGTATAAGAAGACAAGTGGGAGTGCCATTGTTTTCTTAATTTTGTATGTGGATGACATACTGATCATTGGGAATGATATCCCAATGTTGTAGTTGGTTAAAACTTGGCTATCATCAAAGTTTTTCATGAGGACTTGGGAGAAGCATCCTATATTCTAGGTATAAGGATCTATAGAGATAGATCCAAGAGGATGCTGGGCTTATCCCAATCTAGGTACATTGACTTAGTGTTGAAGAGATTCAACATGGATGGAAGTAAAAAAGGTTACTTGCTAATGAGTCCAGGCATACAACTCTTTAAGAAGATGTCTTCTAAGACATCAGAAGAAAGAGAGAGGATGGCTATGATTCCTTATGCTTTGGCTGTAGGATCGATTATGTATGCCATGTTATGTACCAGGCCTGATATTGCTTATGCCTTGAGCATAGTGAGCAGGTTTCAGGCAGATCTAGGGGAGGATCATTAGAAAGCTATGAAAAATATTCTTAAGTACATGAGAAGGACTAAAGATATTTTTCTAGTATATGAAGGATCTGAGTTGAAACTAAAAGGCTATACAGATTCTAGTTTTCAATCAGATTCAGATGATAGCAAATCCACATCGGGGTATGTCTTCACCCTGAATGGTGGTGCAGTGAGTTAGAAGAGTACAAAGCAGCCAACAGTAGCTGACTCAGTCACCAAGGTAGAGTACATAGTTGCTAGTGAAGCCGCAAAGGAAGCTGTCTAGATGAAGAAATTCATCATAGAATTGGGCATGGTTCCTGATGTACAACAGCCGGTGCCATTATACTGTGATAACACTGGGACTGTTGCACAAGCTAAGGAACCAAGGTCTCATCACAAGTCCAAGCACATTCTAAGACGGTTCCACCTCGTTCGAGAGATTATAGAAAGACAAGATGTTGTCGTCGAACGAGTTGACACAAAGAACAATATAGCAGATCCATTCACTAAAGCATTAGCCAAGCAGCAATTAGATCGCCACTTGGACTATATGGGAATAAAGTATAAGGGCGATTGGCTTTAGTGCAAGTGAGAGTTTGATAGAAAAATGCCCTAAGAGCCAATCATTGTATTGGCCTTTTTGTAAACTTCAACTCATGTATGATATCATTATTTATAATAAAGGCATTTGATTCATCATATACTGCTGTGTCATGTTTTTGACTATGATGAACCCATAGAGTAGGGCAATGGAATTAGGGTTATGATAAAATAACAATGTGACCTAATTCTTATAAACCTTAATCTAGAATGTTCCTAGTCATTGGACCATCGATTCAAGGATCGATGAATCCGGTAAGACTAGCTTATCCTATGTATGCTCAGTTGATGAGGGTGGTTGGTCTCATAGCCACTTGTGTAGAGACACTAATACAAGGATAAGGGTATTCATTAGGTTATGAATATACTGAACTGATCCACACCAGGACTATCTTATGGAAGTCTTACTCATTATCAAAAGATAGGTCCCAGAGTAGAAGTTGTGCATGTGATCTTCAGACCTGAGGTCACCATGGTTCCTTATGCACATTAAGCCATACTTTGGTTCATACTCATTCATGGCATTGTGATATGTACGGGATGTTCTGAGTATGGTGGAAGGTGTACGAAGGATGTGAGTGGACCAATAAGGAATTGATCAATCCTGGTAAGAGGATATGTTATCCCGTGTAATCTCTTCGATGAGTGACTAAGGAATCTTCGCAAAGCGGGATGAGATTAGAAGTGGCTTCTAATCAGTCATCAGCTGAGTCCTTATGATCGAGCTAAGATTCAATATGATTAAGTGTTAGGGTTTGACATTTATCCATACCCATCACTTAATTGGGATAATGGGAGATCAAAAGATTGAATTGCATGGTAACTTACTACTGAAGGGTATTATGGTAATTTCTATCAAATTCCTCATCTTCCGGGTAGGCATGACATGTTGCTAGATGTCAATCTTGTCTTGTGGGTTTTCATGAACTAATTGGATTGGTTTCATGAGTCAATTCGATGTATGATTCGAATTGGACAATAAGGTGAGTCGATTTGACCTAATTAGGTCAATCGGGTTCGATTGGATCGAATCGACTCAAACCTAAATCTACTGCTAGCTAGATGTGAAATAATGGGTCACACACAATAGAGAGTTGGCCAAGAAAGTCACTCATGGTTTAATTAGGGTCATAGGATCCTAATTGGTTAGCCAGATTGCATACTAGCATATGCAGGCTAACCCAATTCCTAACCCAATTGGATTGGATCCGGTTGCTTGCTAATTAGGCTAACCTAATTAAGAAAACCTAAATTAGGTTGAGCCCTAAGTGGGGATAGCCAAATCAGAGCTTGATCTAATTTTATTTTGGTATTTTGGACATCTTATTGAAGAGTCCATTTGAGTTGTGACTCTAGATGCCAAAATGACACCTTGGCATTCAAAAAGGCCTAGAAGAGTCTATAGTCTTCTGATCTGGAAAATATTTATATGGATGAAAGAGGACTTAATTATCTTTCTTTTGACACCCATATTGTATATTATTTGACTAGTAAAATGTTACATTGGGTGTGGATAAAGTTGACCACGAGATTCTTGGCACCTCTTGGCACGCGCGGGAGATGAAGGTGCATGCAGAAAGACAAGTCCTTGTGCAGATGAAACACTGAAGTGTTTCATTTCAAGGGAGTGCCTTCTCATCTTATCCCATGCCTCTTGGACATGTTTGACCAGTCAATGCCTTTTGAAAGGGCGTGAAAAAGGGATGGAAGCAAAAGCATGCATGAAGTTACATGTGGCGCGTGCCCTGAAGCAGAGTACTTCTGCTTTCAAGACTCTTCATATTCTCGATGTTTGGAGATTGAAGAGGTACCTTTTGGCTTTCCAGGGACCGGTACTTGCCATGTGGCAAGTCACAGATTGTCCAGGAAAATGGACGGATGCCAATATATCTTTTGGTGCATGAGGAGACATATTGGATATGATTTTTCAGTCTTGAAAAATCATATCTGATAACTTGTTGGAGGACATATCACATGCCCCTCTTAAAACTATAAATAGGGGTGGTGATATGAGGTTTAGATCTTCTTTACACTATAAAGATATTCTCAGTGTTCTTCCACTTCTCCCTCCCTCCTTCTTACTTTAGGACAAGACTTATCTTGTTAAGACAAGGCCTTTTTTACTAGGATAAGGCTTAGTTTTAGGACATAAGCCTAAGGTGTCCTAGAGTAGGGTTGTCCTAAAACCAAGAGTGGTTTAGGACTGTGTCTAGAGAGCCCTACAGTAGGATAGGGTGTCCTACAGTGGTCAAAGGTCAAAAGGCTGACAAAAGAGTTCTGTTGAAGCAAGCAACCCCGGTAGGGATTCTTCCTTGGTACCATTCTTGTGTGGATCACCGTTGGAGGGCTTGCACTTGTGAGCCTCATGGAAAGGATTGGACTTTAGCAATCCAAGTATGTATTCTGACTTCATTTATATTTTGTTGATTGGTATTGCATAAGGGGTTCCTGGGAATTAGGGTTTTAAAGCCATATTAGGGTTTCATGCTTAGAATTTTGTTTTGAAATTCACTTCCACATGCTGCTTGATTCTCGGCACCCCGGGAGAATTTCCATCACACATGGCATACCTATGAGTCCCTCTTGTAAGCTTGACAGAGATGAGAACAGTAAGAGTATTGATAAAAAATTATATGGAGGTATCATTAATTCTTTACTTTATCTTACTACAAGTAAGCTAGATATTATATTCAATATTTATATATATATATGCTAAATATTAGTCAAATCCTAAGGAATCATATTTATTAGTTGTTAAAAAAATACTTAGATATTTATCTGGTACTATTAATATTATTGTGATACTTTAAACAATCATCAATTGAACTAATTATATATTTGGATGCTAATTTTGTTGGATGTAGGTTAGATAGAAAAAGCACATATAGAACCTGTCAATTTTTGGAGTTAATTTAATCTCTTGTTATAGCAAGAAATAAAATTTAGTTATACTATCCACGACGAGATCAATATATAATAGTTAGAAGTTGTGCCAAATCTCATGGATTAAACAAGTCAAAGATTTTAGTATAAAATTAAATAAAATTTTCCTAAGATGTGACAATACAAGTATAATTAATCTAACTAAGAATCCTGTTCAACATTCAAGAACACATTAAGATAAGACATCACCTCATAAAAGATTATATACAAAATGGTAATGTAGTGCTTGATTTTATTTGCATGAATAGATAATTAACTAACATCTTCACCAAATCGCTTAGTAAAGATAGATTTTGTATGATTAAAAAGGACTTTGCTCAAATCTTGCTCATGACAATCTCAAATTAGTGAATTCCTATCTATTTTAATCATCCTAAACCTTCTAAACTCATTAAACAAACCCTCCTTATCTTTATTTTAAGAAAATTCAAATTTTGTTTTGACTCACTCCTTGAGTTGACTCATTGATTTTTTCCCTTGGGTCAAATCATCGTTGAGTCGACCCATGAGTTAATTCTTTGAGTCAACTCATCGATGGAAGCCTAAATATCTATAACTGGCCCATAATCCCATTTCTCTTTCTACCCTTCGATTTTCCCTTGCAAAACCCTCCAAAAGTTGTCGAAAACTTTCTTAAATAGTAAATCAACTGATCTCAACCCTTCATTTGTCAGAATTGTGCTCATTCCTTTTTGATATAAGCATGATGGGACCATGAAAGTAGCTAACCTATCGATCCAAGCATCCTCATCCCATTTTTAATGGCTCGAGTGGTGGGGAACAGTGCTCCAAGGATCATCATGATACAAAGTCGAGGATGGAAACCCATGCCCATTGTACCCATTACCAAGGGGAGGCTGCTAGGTATAAAAATAGCTCATCATCCAGGTCTGGCTTATCCAATAGTGGTGGAGAGATGAGATAACTTTTGAGATCTTTAAAAACTTTTTGTCATTCTTCAATCCATCGAAAGTTCTTGGACTATTCCAAGGACTACAAGAAGGGGAGGCATCGCTCGGCCAACTTGGAGATGAATCGATTAAGGACTACGATTCTCCCTGTGAGATGTTGGACATCATTAATTATCCTCGAGGGATCCATATCGTAGATAGCTTTGATCTTCTCCGGCTTGGCTTCTACCCCCTGTTGAAGACTATGAAACCAAGGAACTTGCTTGAGGCTACCTTGAAGGTGCATTTGGAGGGATTAAACTTCATTTGATATTTTTGGAGGGTGGTGAGGCTTCTCGGAGGTTGTTGATGTAGATCTTGGCTATTTAATTTTTGATAAGCATGTTATCTATGTACACCTCTATGTTCCATCCGATCTGGTCATTGAAATTTTACTCACCAAGTGCTGATAAATGGTATCTGCATTTTTCAAACCAAATGACATAATCGTGTAATAGAAAAGATCTCGGTCAGCAATGAAGATAATTTTTTTCTATCTTTAGAGGCCATTTTGATTTAATTATAACTGAAAAAAGCATCCATGAAGCTAAGGAGATCATGGAATGATGTGGCATCCACCATCTGATCAATCATTCCCTCGAACATGCTCGATTGAGGATGGTGAAGTCTATGTAGATTCACATTTTCTATTCACCTTCCTCACCATGATCACATTGATGATCCATTCTGAATGGTGGTCTCTTTAATGAAACCAACATTAAGTAGCTTATCAACCTCCTTGGCTATTGCTTTGTAGCGCTCATATACAAAGCTCTGTTTCTTTTATTTGATGGGTTGGCACTTTGGATCTACTTTCAATTGGTGCACCATCATTGAGGGATCGATGCTTGACATATCTACTAGTATCTAGATGAAGACATCGGTATTCTCTTGCAAAAATAAAATTAATTAATTTTTGGTTACCTGATCCAGGTTGGAGCCAATCTAGATGACATGCCCTAGGTTTCCATTTGTTAGAGGCATGGAGATGAGGTCTTCAACTGGTTTTCCTCGTTGCTCCACCAAGTCATCATGAGTGTCGAGGCCTTCGACTAGGTGGAATCGATAGCCTTGGTTCCATGGAGTGTGATGTGATAGAAGTGACATACTAGCTTTGGTCCCCAAAAATCTCTCCATCCCATGCACTATCGAGAACCTGATTTTTAGATAGTAAGTTGATGCGATCACTCTAAAAGCATTAAGGCCAAATCATCTGAGGATGGCATTATAGGCTGAAGGTGCTTGGATGACAAAGTCCACTTGGGTAACAAATCAAAGAGGGTAATGTCCCAATCTAACAAAGTGATCATGCCCTCTACTTGAATTGCATCTCCTATAAATTTGACTAGGAGAGAGTCTACTCAGCTCAACTGATCAGGGGACATCCCCATTTTTAGGAGAGCATCATAATATAGAACATTAGCCAAGCTTCCATTATCAATAAGAATGTGGCGTACATCATGGTTTTCTATTTTTAGGATTACAACAACCACGTCATTATGCAAGAACTGGACTCCTTGGTTGTCCTCTTCTACAAAGATTATCGATATAGCCACCTCTTACTTGATTGCTTCTTCTCATGATGCTGGCACCCCCCAATGATTGTGCCCACCAACCCAGATGGAGATGGGTCACCTCTTTCTTGGGGTTGGGGCTACTATGGTTGCTTTACTGGTAGAGGTAACCTTGGCCGATCTCTTTGTTCCCTTCGGCATTAGATAGAGTGATCTAGGTAGCCTTGCCTAATGAGCTTCTCGATCTCATTTCAGAGCTAGATGCATTTTTTGATATCATGACTATAGTCTAGATGGTATAAACAACTTGTTCATATTTCTTGTATTTGGCAAAGACTGTTGATGAGGCTGGCCGCTGACATGTCACCCATATCCGATGTGGCTGGCTACCAGCGTGGTGCCCCGTCCGACATGGTTAGTCACTAACATGGCACCCGCGGGCCACATCCTGGCCAAATAGAGCTCCAGGTTAAGTAGAGCTCCTAGCCAAGTAGAGCTTTTGTCCAAGTAGAGCTTCCTTCCTGAGTAGAGCTCTCGGCTGAGTAGAACTCCCTACTTGAGTAGAGCTCTTGGCCAAATGGAGCTCTAAGTCAAGTAGAGCTCCCTACTTGAGTAGAGCTCCTGGAGAGTAGAGCTCCCGGCCAGCTTGAGTCCTGGTTGTGGAAGAATTGTTACCCTATAAACCAGGGGAGGAAAAGAGGATTGAGGATGTGCCAACCCCAAGCAAGCATGTGGGTGCAGACACCAGGGCCAGAAAGAATCAACAGGTCAATCCTACATCTCTATGGATCACCTATGAATAAAGTCCTAAGCCCAAGCCCAGATCGCTTGTAAATATTTATTTTAAATTCTGTTATTTTAGCTTAGTTGGGTTTAGCCCTAAACCCTAATTTCAATTAGGTCATAAATTCTGTTATAATGGTCCAGTGTTATTTAGTCCTTATTACCAACTTTAATTGGATTTTGTATTTGCATACCTAATTAAGTATGGTATGGTTTAATTATAAATTGGTTATGCCTTTTGATCAATTTGATCAAGTTGGGCCTTTAATTATTTAGTTGGTTTAATTAGTTATTGAGTCATGTGATTAGTTATTAAATCCTACAATACAAAAGGGGATCCAATTAAAGATCCCATGTGACACCATGTGCCAACCGAAGTCAACCCATTCTTGGCGCCACATGACAACCACCTCTTGGCGCCACCTCTTCAAGTTTTGGACATCACTTGCAACATCATCTAGGACATCATCACATGACATGTCACTTATGTTTGGACATCACTTGCCACATCATCTTGGACATCATCACATGCCATGTCACTTACCCTTGGACGGCCACATGAAGATATTGAGTTGTCGACACTTGTTTTTAAGAGAAGTAAAAGAGGAGTCCAACCATATTGGCGCCATTCCCTCCTCATTTTGTTGCCAAATCCAAAGAAGAAGTCGGCCAAGAATCCATCTTAAACGGATGCCCATCAAGGAGAAGTTCAAGGGAATTTCTTATCTCAAGAGATTAAGGTTATCAAGTTTTAAGAATGAAAGATTTCAAAAACTCAAGAATCCCACAAGAACTCTTGAGTTTTTCTTATCCAAATTGAAGAGTCCACTATCATGCAAGAACCCTCATCATCAAGACTCTAGAGTCCACCTCTCATGGCCATTCAAGAAGAATCTTGGCCACTCATCATCACACATCATCCATCCACATTTTGGTGCCCTAAATGAATGAAAATCTCATGTTGTCACCTACTTTGAGGAAGCTAATCTCAAGTTGTCGCCCAAGCTAGTTGAAGCCCAAGGAGAGCTCAAAGACAGGAGTCCAAGATGTCCAAGAAGAAATTCCAAGGAGTTGTTACCCAAGGAAAACCAATGCAAGACTTCGTAACCCATACAATTCTAGTTGGTGGTCTATAAATACCACCATCAATCTCTTTTGTAAATTTAATTATTATTCATCAAATAAAGAAGAGATTCTACCATTCCTTTGTTGTGTCAAGCATCGCGGGGTATGAGGCCCTAGTTATCCTATTTATCCCACCATCAGAAAACCTTACCCACCTTCCAACTTCTTCCTCCCCTTTCTTTTCCTATTAAAATTCTATTTTTCCTTTCCAGTCCTTCTTACTAAGTTTTTGGTTGATTACAGGTGATCGAGATCAGACATGATAATGGTTCTTGCCTCGAAACCAGTAGAGCTGAAGATCGAAGCTCAAAATTGAAATATGGAAGTCCTGCCGCAAGATCCTAGAGAGTCTAGTCAGATCCACAACCAGAGGGTATAATCTTCATTGGTAAAAATCAAAACCTTCTCTAACTCTTTAATTTATGATTCTTTGAATGGTAGAAACCCTGATTTAAGGTGATTTCTTAATCACCAGATCCATCTTTCCTAACTAGATCTGTTAGTTCGATATTGCGGGCATATACTAGTTGACTAGTCTTGATTATTATGATTGCTTTGAGTCTTTAACCTAAAAAATCCAGAAAATTAATCTATGTTAATTTTAGTTAATTAGTTTAATAATCATTAATTTAGTTTTTGCATATTGTCTTGCATCAACTTTGGTATCAGAGCAGGTTAAAACTAGGGTTTAACTACTAGTTCTGAAATTTCTGCACATCTAGGTTTAGGCTGAAAATAAACTGCATAAAAACCATATTAGAAAAATACAAAAAAAATATTAATTAATTTGCTATTAATCCTCTGATATTCTACTATCTAATCCCATAAAAAAAGATCAGAAAAAATTTTTATTTCATTAATTTTCAGGTGAAAGGAAATCACGCCTCCTGAACAGGTATACGCAAGTATACTGTCACGACTCATGGGAGTAATGAGCTACGGCCAGATGTGATATCCTGAGATCAAAAATTTGAAATTAATCAGATTTGAAATTTAATTGAAGAAAAAAATAATTTATTTTTTGCTATTTTTATTATTTTAGCTTCATTGCATATTAGGGTTTCATATCATGTGATTGCATCATCTTGAAACCAATCTTAAGGGCATTCTACTATCTCAGATCAGGCAGGATTTCATCACCTGTCCTGGGCCTACAACAACCACCTTTTGCATTGAACCTAACCCTAATTAATATTAATTAGAAACCTAAAGTAGCTTAGGGACACCAACACGGTTGGGTTTCAAGTATTGTGTGAAAGCTAGTGCACCCAATCCTTTGATTATCTCTTGAATCTGGTGTCTAAGGCTAGAGATCCAGAGGCAAACGTCCTAAGCGGACTCATGGTGTTTAATTAGGACCCTATGAGAGCACGGGGAGCCTCCCATGACCTCACCTCTTACCTGGCCAGTGGATAGGGTAATTGCTAAATTGGTTGTAAATTGAGCTGACCCATTCTACTTGAGCTTTAGGTCTAGGAGATCCTAGTTCAATTTTGTGTGTTTTCATTGCATGACCTCTAGATTAGGAGCCCTTAATTTCAGGCCAACCCAACCTAGTCTGACCATGGAGTATAACCTTGAAACCTTTCTGAGGTTCATGAATGATCAGTTTGCCCTGATGAACAATAAGTGTGACCGACTGATAAGCGATTCGAAAACCTAGAGAAAACCAGTAGACCCATAACCCATAGAGCTGAATCCATATCTTACGAGCCTAAGAGACCCATAATCCATCAACTCGAACCCACTAGGATCATTACACTTAGTCAGAACCTCGAATCAGTCAATTTCCCTTAGTCGACCCACCTCTACTACCCCATTGGTTCACCAAGATGCTATTGAAGAAGTTTATGAAGTTGATGTGAGCTCAGTAGATGAGGAGATACAAGAGGTAGTCCCAAAGTTAGATAATCCTGACTATACCCAGACTAAATCCAACCCAGAGATAGCTAACCATAACCATACCTTGATTAAAGCCAACCCAGAGATAGCTAACCCTGACCGTACCCTGATTGAAACTGTACTGGTAGGACCCTTAGAAAAAGAGATCCATGAGGAGTCTAACCCTATTGCTAGGACCTTACCTGAGAAAACACTAGAAAAGAGTTAAGCTATAGAGTTTAGTCCTGAAGTAATTAGTGAGGACTTGATCTTTTCACTCCAGCACCCTCAGGTTGAATTCACCCCTTTGGTCCCAATCGAAGATCTTTTTTCTGAAATCATTGACTCATCCTTCTATAAGGCTGACCTTTATTTACTTGTTGATGTAACCCAATGTCCAAATCTTAAGGTCAACCCCATTAACTCAGGA
This sequence comes from Areca catechu, assembly GCA_021397845.1. Classification (NCBI taxonomy): domain Eukaryota; kingdom Viridiplantae; phylum Streptophyta; class Magnoliopsida; order Arecales; family Arecaceae; genus Areca; species Areca catechu. The sequence continues at coordinate 117,582,587 of CM038040.1, read as the reverse complement.
CTATTCCATGAGCCCTTTTCTTATTTCCTATCTCACCAGGCTAGCCCCGAATCCACTTCTTATTTCCTACCCTGGCCTGAAGTTTCCACTCTTTCTAGAGCCACCTGATTACATTTTGATGAAATTAGTAGGTTCCATAAGTTCAATGAGCACATTCAATTTGCATCCTATTTTTGGAAAACCTTATGGCATCTATTAGGAATTCATGCCAAGTTTTCATCGACATGTCATACATTAACAAAGGATAATTCTAAGAAAAGACTCAAAGAATTCAATGAAGAAGACTTTGTCATAATTAGACTACGACCTGAATGGTTCCCACTTAGAACCATGAAGAAGTAACATGCCCGTAGTAGTAGACCATAAAAAGTAATTAGGAAAATTGGATCTAATTCCTACGTGCTTGAGTTACCACCTGAGCTAGGTATTAGTTCTACTTTCAACGTTTCAGATCTTATAGAGTATAGGGAGCCAACATTGATACCTAGTGAGCCTTTTGGCCCTAATCCAATCCTTCAGAGTGAGCTAACCCATGTGTGTCCACCTGCCATACTACCAGCCCAGAGAGACAGGATCGAGCGGATCTTGGACGACAAGATTATCGTTACTCGGAGCAAAGACTATTAGCAATATCTGGTTCATTGGCAAGGATGACCAAAGACTGACAATTCTAGGATCACCAGAGAGGACTTGCAAAGAATTGACCCCGACTTATTAGAGCACTATCACAGTAGAGTTAACCTTACTCGACAGGGTCGAGTTCCTCCCACTCAGGAAGAATTGGTGCGAACACCAGGGCTAGAAAGAATCAACAGGTCAATCCCACATCCCTATGGATCACCTGTGAATAAAGCCCTAAGCCCAAGTCCCAAATCGCTTGTAAATATTTACTTTAAATTTTGTTATTTTAGCTTAGTTGGGTTTAGCCCTAAACCCCAATTTCAATTGGGTCGTAAATTTTATTATAATGGTTCAGTATTATTTAGCCCTTTTTACCAACTTTAATTGGGTTTTTTATTTGCAAGCCTAATTAAGTATAATATGATTTAATTATGAATTAGTTATGCCTTTTGATCAATTTGATCAAGTTGTGCCTTTAATTGTTTAGTTGGTTTAATTAGTTATTGAGTCATGTGATTAGTTATTGAGTCCTGTAATACAAAAGGGGACCCAATTAAAGATCCCAGGAGATACCATATGCCTACCCAAGTCAACCCATTCTTGGCACCACATGACAACCACCTCTTGGCGCCACCTCTTCAAGTTTTGGACATCACTTGCCACATCATCTGGGACATCATCACATGACATGTCACTTATGTTTGGACATCACTTGCCATATCATCTTGGACATCATCACATGCCATGTCACTTACCCTTGGTCAGCCACATGAAGATGTTGAGTTGTCGACACTTGTTTTTAAGAGAAGTAAAAGAGGAGTCCAACCATATTGGCACCATTCCCTCCTCATTTTGTCACCAAATCCAAAGAAGAAGTCGGCCAAGAATCCATCTCAAAGGGACTCCCATCAAGGAGAAGTTCAAGGGAATTGTTTATCTCGAGAGACCACGGTTATCAAGTTTTAAGAATGAAAGATTTCAAAAACTCAAGAATCCCACTAGAACTCTTGAGTTTTTTTTATCCAAATTGAAGAGTCCACTATCATGCAAGAACTCTCATCATTAAGACTCTAGAGTCCACCTCTCATGGCCATTCAAGAAACAATCTTGGCCACTCATCATCACACATCATCCATCCACATTTTGGTGCCCCAAATGAATGAAAATCTCATATTGTCGTCCACTTTAAGGAAGCTAATCTCAAGTTGTCGCCCAAGCTGGTTGAAGCCTAAGGATAGCTCAAAGATAGGAATCCAAGATGCCCAAGAAGAAATTCCAAGGAGTTGTAGCCCAAGGGAAACCAATGCAAGACTTTGTAACCCATACAATTCTAGTTGGTGGTCTATAAATACCACCATCAATTCCTTTTATAAATTTAATTATTATTCATCAAATAAAGAAGAGATTCTGCCATTCCTTTGCTGTGTCAAGCATCGCGGGGTGTGAAACCTATTCCTTTGTTCTTCGGAGCATCGCGGGGTTTGAAGCCCTATTCCTTTGTTCTTCAGAGCATCGCGGGGTGTGAGGCCCTAGTTATCTTATTTATACCACCATCAGAAAACCCTAGCCGCCTTCCAGCTTCTTCCTTCCCTTTCTTTTCTCATTAAAATTCTATTTTCCTTTTACTCTTTCTTACTGAGTTTCTGGCTGATTACAGGTGATCGAGAGCCTTGGAACCAGTAGAGCTAAAGATCGGAGCCCGAAAATCAAAATCTGAAAGTCCTGCCATAAGATCCTAGAGAGTCTAGTCAGATCCACAACCAGAGGGTATAATCTTCATTGGTAAAAATCAACACCTTCTCTAACTCTTTAATTTCTGATTCTTTGAAAGGTAGAAACCCTAGTTTAAGGTGATTTCTTAATGGCCATATCCATCTTTCCTAACTAGATCTGTTAGTTCAATATTGTGGGCATATATTAGTTGACTAGTCTTGATTATTATGATTGCTTTAAGTCTTTAACCTAAAAAATCCAAAAATTAATCTCTATTAATTTTAGTTAATTAGTTTAATAATCAATAATTTAGTTTTTGCATATTATCCTGCATCACATGTGTGGCTTGCTTGGTTCCAACGATGCTATAGAACACGTGGATAGTGTGATAGGGGAGAATGGTGTCACTATCTCTATTGAATTTATCGCGATACTTGGGAAGGAACATCCCGCAAGGGGAGGATACATTTCGTTGAACCTGCACCCCTCGCAGAGGCATGCCCTACTGAGACTACAGGACCTACTGTACCTAGTTAGGGAGAATGGTGTCACTATCTCTCTTGAACTTATAGCATGCCATCTGTACCCTTGGCAAGGAGGTGCCCTACTGGAACTCCAATTTTTGTCTTATGGGACTCTACAAAGCCTACCCTCCCTAGGAGAGTAAACCACAGCATGCCGCCTGTATCCCTTGCAAGGGATGCCCTGTCAGAACTCCAGTTTTTGTTTTATAAGACATTGCAAAGCCTGCACCCCTCTCAATGGAGTGCACTCCAAGATGCCAGATCCTGTCCAATGATGCTGACTTCTATATATCGGTAAGAGGGACCTCCGGCCAAGATAAGTGGCAAGCAACCCCAACTATTTAGACAAGAGAAAAACTAATCTCTTATGAAGAACCTCTTCATGATGGTCATCTAGGACTCTGTGACAGAGGATCTATTGTCCTTGATTGCCAAACTAACTTGACCGTTTGAGTGTCCCCGCCGGGATCCCAGATCTGGGCTCGTTTTCTTACAGGATCACCTAGTGGCCAGGAGCATTCGAAGGTGAAGTGCCTAACTTCTCCTGGAGCAACTAACGTGGCATCAGGACCCATCGAGTCTATAAGTAGGGTGCAATCTTGGCAGCCATAAATTGGCATACCAGGTAGGGGGCTGGATGGACGAAGGACGACACCACTGATCATCTAACCAAGAAACTATCATCTCATCACAACAATCTCATGGTTGTGATGTGGGCACGGGAAGCTTCAGCTAGCCATGTTAAAAACCAATCCCACCATGAGGATCGATGCAGTCAAGAGGTGGAGCCTCCGATTCCATTGTCTCCACTGCTAGTAGACCAGCATGTGCAAATCGTTGAACTCAAACAATAGGTCCAGTCGATGACCATGATGGTGCACCGCCTATAGCACCAGCACTAGTCCATGGCAATGCAGCAATAGCTAGGGACCCTTATGGCCCCTGTCATCGTAGCCCCACAAGCCTTCAAAAAGGCCAGTCACTCTGGGCGATGGGCACTGGGATAGTTCGACCGACTGAGAGAACCGCTTCCTAGTCTCGAACTGCGATGGCCACTCACACTAACGATGCCGACATGGCAATGGACTGAAGCACGAGCTCCCCCGATCTTCGCCTTCCTCCTCTTACATGGCTTCCACCGAAGAGTTGATTGATGAAGTCATCAGGTGGTAGGCCGAAGAGCACCTGGAGGAACACGAGCATAGACTGGCTGATCTTGCTGGCCAGTTCACTGACCTCCAAGGCACTTCTCATGAGCCGGTGGGCTATGATGCCCATTCCCCTCTCTCCTGTCAAATTCAAAAGAAACCAATTTCTAGCTAGTTCCGCATGCCCCAGTTGGATCACCTCAAGAGCTACAAGGCTCTTATGCGGGTCCAAGGGGTGATAGATGCCCTTCTCTGCACTCCTTCCTAGCTATGCTCTGCAAGGCAGCTTGAGTCTAATATTCCCACCTTGAGCCAAAGAGCATCGATTCCTTTGATTAGCTAGAGAGGAAGTTCATGGCACACTTCGATGCCTACCACAAGGTACCATGAGAAGCTGACAGTCTGTTCTCGATCTGCCAGCACAATCATGAGTCCCTCAGGAACTATGTGACCCGCTTCAAAGTGGCCACCTTGGAAATCTACAACCTAGATGGGCCTATTGCCATGCTAGGCCTGAAGAGAGGGCTTAGGACCTCTCGTTTTGCTTACTCCCTTAGTAAAAAGCCCCTAAGTCTTACTCAGAGCTCCTACTCCATGCCCAGAAGTACATCCATGCGGAAGAAGCCAATCACACTCAAAGGGAATTTGATTGGAGGACCTTGAAGAGGCAAGCCCATAAGGAGCCAAGTGAGCCCTAGGGGTTGAAGATCACTCTAATCCCCCCGGTAGGCCCCAAGCTGAAGGACACCCCTATCAAGGATAGGGGGTATATTCCTCTCTTCACCTCGAGAACTAAGATCCTGATGGAGATTGAGGATAAGCACTTCCTGCATTGCCCTCCCTCACTAAAGTCATCTAGTGGCCATGACAAGTCCAAGTATTGCTAGTTCCACTGAGACCACGTCCATGACATCGAGGAGTGTCTGATGCAGGACGAAAGCTCTTATACCAAAAATGATGCAGAACAAAAGAGATGATGCGATGCGGAAGTAAATTAAAATTAATATATTTTTTATTTATTTATTTTCAGAAGTCGGCTTTGACTCAAAGGAAAGATAAACTAATGTTGAAAGAAACTAAGAAATGACAGAAAGCACAATTAAAAGGAGTGGATTATCAGAGTAACTCAGAAGTAGGATCGCTGGGGATTGAGAAACTCCCAGACCTAGGGTTTACTCATCTTTCAAGAAATAGATGAAGAGAGAAGAGAAGGTTTTATACCTGACTGTGATATCTCTCGTTGCTTCAATTGAAGGACACTCTCGAGCAGATTGTAGGATCCTTGGAGACGGGGTATCTTCGTAATGGATCCTCGGATTGTAGTCCTATGGCAAGGTTGGCCTTCTTCTCAAACTCAGATCTGGAAGAAGAAGAACAAAAAAAAAAGAACCAGAAACTCAAAGAAAGACACTGACCTGAGGACTTAATGAAGATTGTTGGATGTAGAAGTTCCGGAGATCTTGATACTGATCTGACTCTTCTTTGAACTTGCTCTATAGTTAAAACAGTTGATCTGAACCTGGATGCTGGTGGCCGGCCTCTATGTGGAAGAGAGGGGCCGTGGGATGTAGATGGAAAATTAGGGTTTGGTGGTGGTGGAGTAGAGATGGGTGGACTAAGCTAGAGTTTTGGGGTTGGAGATCTCACACCTCCTCAAGGTTCCTACGGAACCCGGATTTACTCCCTCACGGAGCTCAACACTTGAATACAAGTGCGGAAGAGAGAAACACAAAGTTGCTCACAAAGAAATTGATTTCCTTCATCATTTAAATTCAAGAGTTACATAGAATTGAATATATAGACATAACGAAGAAATAAAATTTTATACATTTCCCATATGGGACTAATAGGACTAACCCACACTTTAGGCATAAATTCTCTTCCCAAGACTCCTTCCATGAGTGGGCAGCCCAAAAACTCCAAGAAAACTTGAAAATCAGCTCCAAATGGCAGGTTATGGGGGTGTCTCCTAGTATCTCTCCATGAATCAAGGATTTTCCCTTCATGGTTTGGCTCTTTTGGACACCTCCTAGTCTTGCTCCACAAGTTTAGGCTTCTTCCTTTCATGGCTTTGGCACTTTTGGAAACTTTTGGGTGCCTCCTTGATTTTCTCCCCAAGACATGCTCTCTTCCCTTTTATAACTTGGATTTTTATGGAACATTGTGGGGCACCTCCTTGATCCTCTCTTCAAGAAAAATTCTTGCCATCCTGGCTTGGGTTTATCTGGAAAGAAGTTGGCTCCTCCTTGGATTGAGGTATCTTGATGGATTTCTCTCCCAGTGGTGCAAGAAAAAAAGAACCTGCTTACTTGAGGCATGGGGACCAAGGTACACTAGATGGAGATATGGCAGGGAGTGTGGCACCCACTTGTAGCTGGAAAATGTGGTGCCCTATGGCAAAGGGAATGATACATACCTGGGCCTTGGACTTGGACTAAGTCAACATGACCCAACAAAAATTGAAATGACAAAATTACAGACTCAAAATTGAGTTGATCAGGTCAACCCTTATTACAAAACCAGAAAACCCTAATTCTTCGGGCAAGGTCAATCAGAGATCCAGATGGAGCCCTGAAGTCTTCTTCTGAGTCTGGTGCCCGCACCAATTCTCCCGGGGTGGAAGGAACTCGACCCTGTCGAGTATGGATCAAGCTGGCTCTAGTATCTCTCCAAGAGGTCTGGGTCCAATTCTTGTAATTCTTCTTGGGAGATCCAAGAGTCATCAGAATCTGGCCTTCCTTGCCAGCAGACCAGGTATCTTAGGTATCCTCGATTACGAGTAGAGATAACCTGATCATCCAGGATCTTTTCAATCTGCTCTTTCCTCGCAGGCCAGTTTGTTGGTGGACACACAGGGTTGGGTTCACTCTAAGAGCAGGATTAGGCTCAAAAGGCTCACTGGAAATCACAGCTGGCTCTCTATACTCTATTAGGTCTGTAATATTGAAAGTGAAGCTAATGCCTAGTTCTGAAGGCAACTCGAGCACATAGGCATTGGATCCCACTCTCTTCATCACTCTAAATGGTCCAGCTCCTCTAGCATGTAACTTCCTAACGGTTCCAGGAGGAAACCGTTCAGGCCTTAACCTAATCATTACATAGTCTCCCTCAACAAAAGTTTTGACTCGCTTTGAGAATCAGCCAACTTCTTATAAGTTTCATTACTTAAAGTTATTTTGGCATGAATTTCTTTATGCAAGTCCTTTACATGCTATGCAAGTGCATCAAGAGACTTGTGTATGTGGGCTAATAGTGAAATCAGATCAAGTGGTGTGTGAGGCTTGTATCCATGAACAATTTCAAAGGGACTCTAGCCTATAGACTATTGATCGAAACATTGAATGCAATTTCAACCCTGGACAAAATACAAATCCCAATTCCTGGTGCTCTCAATAAAACCAAAATCTGAGCCAAAGCCTAGTAAAGGGTCAAGAAAAACTAAACTAGACTGACGACGCATTCCTAAAGAATGGACTTTATTCCAAAGGAACCCTAGGTCTAAACCTAACAAACTAAGGCTCTCTAGGTTTGACCTTGGGTCGGAGGATGGCATGCAGAGCATGAAAACTTATCATGGGTGCCTAGTAGGTGCCATAAGGTCTTCCAGAAGTAGGTGGCAAACCTAATAGGTTTTGACACGTGGTTCACTCTAAAGACTTTGACAAAGTATACTTGGATGGTGTAAGAAGCATTGGAAGTCCTAGAGAAAGGGAGGAAATATGAGGTGGAGTCTCGAATTACCTGTTGACTAAAGGTGGTGACCTGAAGGTTTGAATGGTGATCTATGAGTGTCAACTGGTCATCCTTACGAAAGGAAAAATTTGCTACTCCTAGGAATGGATCAAGAGATGGTTCGAGGAGTGGCCTAGGACATGTGATTACAATAGCTAAGGTTTGTTCTCTAAGCAAACAATGATCCACTTTCTCAAAAAATGGATTAGAGAATGATTCATGGGAGGGTCTATGGATGATGACCTCAAGACTTGAAATTTGACCTATGGGTGAGGAAAGGTATACTCTATAGAAGGATAGGTCAGTCATGCGAAGGAAGGGGTATGGGGTCATAAGGAGGACTTCTACAGGACTGGGTGAATCAATCCGCTCAAGACAAGGATGTTCAACTGAGATTACGGGAGAGACCTTAGTGGCTGGGCATGGGACAAGGTCCAATTGTAAGAGGCTTGATTCAGTCATCCTAAGGAGAGGATCTACCATAGGGTGGGCAAACTTAAACAGTTTAGTGCAAAGATCTTCAATTGGTACTTAGGAAATGACTGTCATTAGAGGATACGAACTGATAGCTCGGGCTAACACTATGAGTTCTTCCTGGGGGTATTTGACTAAAGGAACCTGGTTCTCACAAATCTCTTGAATTTCTGAACTAGGTCCTACCACTTGGTTGCTTTCCAAGGTCTCCTCAGGTAAGGAACCAATAGTATCGATGTCACATTCTTCAAGTTCTTCCCCCTCATATTCATCAACTAGACTCAAGCCTGCATCATATACTTCCTCGATGCCATCATCAATGGGTTTCGGGTCAGTGATAATCGGGTCAACTGATTCTGGGCTTGTCATACCTAACCTTTCTTCCTCATTGGTAGGCTTGGGTTCTCCCTCATTAATGTCATCCTTAGGATTCTTACCACTTAGCTATGCACAAGCCAGTCCTATGCATGGGCACTGACTAGATTTATGGCCTCTTTCTCCACAAAATAAACATTCTTGCGATATAGGAACCTGGGTCACACTGGGTTTCAAGCTAGTAGAGACCTTACTTGGGCATGGGTGTGGATCTAAATGGTTTGATCTAGAAGACTTGGGTTGTTGAGTGACTGGTCTAGAATATTGTAAGGACCTCTCATAGACACGATCCACACTATAGATATCATGGTTAGGCTTCCTAAGGTTATGCTCGGGATCACGGTATAAGGTCCTCCTAGGCTCCTGGCATGGATGAGGTTGGGGCCTATTAAATTTTGGATCAGGGGTCCAATTTTGATGTCTACATTTCTCAAGTACTTGGACTCGATCCCTAAGCTGGGTAAAATTCTCATGGACTTGTTCTTTACACTGGGTAATAGTAGCAGTCATATCCTGACTCAATTTGTTCATACTTTCAGTAAGAGCTCTAACCATGGCCTCTAAATCAGGTTGGGTTTGACCAGGTTGGTAGGGTACTCCATTCCGGGTATACATGATGATGCAAGCAAACACACAGAATGTGACTAGACTAAAGCGACTACTGGCTCACTAGACCTAGAGTCCAAACTATATGCCCAATCAGAGTGGCAAGCTAGCCTGTAGTAACTCAGGACTCAGCCAGGCAGGTGTAAGGGGAGTGATAGGTCCCTAAATGCCAATCCTAGACACCAATCAGTGATTGGCTAGGTAGGCGGACCAGCACACAAGCCCTTCGGGATGTATTCCCTGAATCACCGTTCTAGACACTGAGTACAAAGCACACACAGAGTAACTAGACAAACTGACTCAACACTAGCCTAGACCCGACTTGTTGGTGTTCCTAGCCCACTAGGGCAAATTAAGTCTAATAAATTTTAAAATTAGGCTTAGGTTCGAATGAATGGGTGGTGGTTTTGGGCTAAGGAGAGGTTATCAACTCTTCCCCTTATCTTAGATCCTCAATTGCCTTATGATGAATTAGAAGATGATCACTCAAAAAAAATTAAATTGCAGAAACACAGAAACAGAGTTGCTGTAAATTAACTCTCAGAAATTTTACGGAAACCAATAAATCACAATAAAGCTTTGTAAACTATTTTCAATTATACTTGTTCCAGCAAAACAAAAATCACACAATTTGGAGTTACCTTCAATGAGAAACAATTCTTGCAACAGGATAGTTACAGACTGAAAATAGAATGCTTCCCCCGTTTACAATTCCTGCTACGAAGTTGTAACCCAGCGGATCCCCTACATGCCCTAGGAACACCCCATGGAATGGGAAGAGGAGGTTTGCACCTCGCTTCGTTCCTAGGACTGGACGTCCTGGGGAGTCTACTTCGAGCAGACAAAGTAAAAAAGAGAGACACTCAAAACATGCAAGCAAATCAAAAATCCTAGACAGGGCTCTGATACCAAAATTGATGTAGGACGAAAGCTCTTATACCAAAAATGATGCAGAACAAAAGAGATGATGCGATGCGGAAGTAAATTAAAATTAATATATTTTTTTTATTTATTTATTTTCAGAAGTCGGCTTTAACTCAAAGGAAAGATAAACTAATGTTGAAAGAAACTAAGAAATGACAGAAAGTACAATTAAAAGGAGTGGATTATCAGAGTAACTCAGAAGTAGGATCGCTGGAGATTGAGAAACCCCCAGACCTAGGGTTTACTCTTCTTTCAAGAAACAGACGAAGAGAGAAGAGAAGGTTTTATACCTGACTGTGATATCTCTCGTTGCTTCAATTGAAGGACACTCGCGAGCAGATTGTAGGATCCTTGGAGATGGGGTATCTTCGCAATGGATCCTCGGATTGTAGTCCTATGGCAAGGTTGGCCTTCTTCTCGAACTCAGGATCTGGAAGAAGAAGAACAAAAAAAAGAACCAGAAACTCAAAGAAAGACACTGACTTGAGGACTTAATGAAGATTGTTGGATGTAGAAGTTCCAGAGATCTTGATACTGATCTGACTCTTCTTTGAACTTGCTCTGTAGTTGAAACAGTTGATCTGAACCTGGATGCTGGTGGTCGGCCTCTATGTGGAAGAGAGGGGCTGTGGGATGTAGATGGAAAATTAGGGTTTGGTGGTGGTGGAGTAGAGATGGGTGGACTAAGCTAGAGTTTTGGGGTTGGAGATCTCACACCTCCTCAAGGTTCCTAGGGAACCCAAATTTACTCCCTCATGGAGCTCAACACTTGAATACAAGTGCGGAAGAGAGAAACACAAAGTTGCTCACAAAGAAATTGATTTCCTTCATCATTTAAATTCAAGAGTTACATAGAGTTGAATATATAGACATAACGAAGAAATAAAATTTTATACATTTCCCATATGGGACTAATAGGACTAACCCACACTTTAGGCATCAAATTCTCTTCCCAAGAATCCTTCCATGAGTGGGCAGCCCAAAAACTCCAAGAAAACTTGAAAATCAGCTCCAAATGGCAGGTTATGGGGGTGTCTCCTAGTATCTCTCCATGAATCAAGGATTTTCCCTTCATGGTTTGGCTCTTTTGGACACCTCCTAGTCTTGCTCCACAAGTTTAGGCTTCTTCCTTTCATGGCTTTGGCACTTTTGGAAACTTTTGGGTGCCTCCTTGATTTTCTCCCCAAGACATGCTCTCTTCCCTTTTATAACTTGGATTTTTATGGAACATTGTGGGGCACCTCCTTGATCCTCTCTTCAAGAAAAATTCTTGCCATCCTGGCTTGGGTTTATCTGGAAAGAAGTTGGCTCCTCCTTGGATTGAGGTATCTTGATGGATTTCTCCCCCAAGTAGTGCAATAAAAAAAGAACCTGCTTACTTGAGGCATGGGGACCAAGGTACACTGGATGGAGATGTGGCAGGGAGTGTGGCACCCACTTGTAGCTGGAAAATGTGGTGCCCTATGGCAAAGGGAATGACACATACCTGGGCCTTGGACTTGGACTGAGTCAACATGACCCAACAAAAATTGAAATAACAAAATTACAGACTCAAAATTGAGTTGATCAGGTCAACCCTTATTACAAAACCAGAAAACCCTAATTCTTTGGGCAAGGTCAATCAGAGATCCAGATGGAGCCCTGAAGTCTTCTTCTGAGTCTGGTGCCCGCACCAGTGCCACCATCTAAAGAAGGAGATCAAGGAGCTGATTCGATGGGGCTACCTCAAAAATTTTGTTAGGGGAAGAACTTCGTCTATGACCCACAACAATGAGGCCCACTTGCCACCATCAACAATCAACCCACGAAGAAGCCAGTAGGGATGATCACCTAGCGGGCAAGGCGAGGGTCGAAGAGACCCAAAGGTGAGGAGAGAGCTAATGATGTTATCCCTTTGATAGGAAGAGATCTGGTGGGGGAAGAGAACCCGAATAATGAAGCTATTATTGTAGATATGACAATAGCAAAGCATCATGTAAGAAGAGTCATGGTTGATAATGGAAGCTCCTCGGATATCCCTTTTTATAATGCCTTTGCAAGGATGTATCTATCTCCTAATTTGCTAAAACAAGTCTTCATATCCTTAGTCAGCTTCATCAGAGACTCTGTTAGGATCGAGAGAGAAATTACTCTCCCAGTTACGGTAGGATCACCACCCCGATAGAGCATGGTCCTGATGACTTTCATTGTTGTCAAGCTCTTTTCAGCTTGTAACGTGGTCCTGGGTCAACTTGGGCTAAACCTACTTGATGCAGTCATCTCGACTAAGTGACTCCTTGTCCAATTCCCAACCCTATACGGGATCAAGGAGATGAAAGGAAATTGACAGACCGTCCGGTACTGCCTACAAACCATCCCTAGGATTTGAAGAGTTGAGAAGAGCCCTACCATCACCATCTGGACCATAGAGTAGGAGGCGAGAAGGGGACTAGTCGAGCACCTGCTGTTGTTCCCCCTCGATGAAGATCCCTTGAAGATGGTGCAGCTGGGAGTCCTCCTGCTCGAGGAGGAAAGAACCCGGCTACTCAACTTTCTACGGATGAATGCAGATATTTTTGCCTGGTCTGAATTAGACATGCCAGGGATTCCTCCTGACATAATCGCCTACAAGCTAAATATCGACCCCAAGTGTTGGTCGATTCGACAAAAAAAGAAAAATTTTGCACTAGAACGGTAGCGGGCAATAGATGAAGAGGTCAAAAAAATGCTCGCCATGGGTTTCATTTGGGAGGTACATTATCCCCTGTGGCTCGCAAATATGGTCATGGTCAAGAAGGCTAGCAAAAAATGAAGAATTTACATGGACTACACGGATCTCAATCGAGCATATCCAAAGGATAGCTTTTCGCTATGCAAGATCGACCAGCTCGTGGATGCGAGATCGGGGCATAGGCTGCTCAGCTTCATGGATACATTTTCAGGATATAATCAGATCTGCATGGGCCCAAAAGATGAAGAGCACACCACATTCATAACAGATAGGGGGACATTCTATTACAAAATGATGCTATTTGGCCTATAAAATACGGGAGCGACTTACCAATGCCTGGTCAGTAAGGTCTTCAAGGATCAAATAGCATGCAAGTCTACATAGATGACATGCTCGTCATGAGTGGCGAAGAGTTAGACCACATTGTAGACATGAAGGAAACCTTTGACAACCTTCGCCTCCACCAAATGAAGCTAAACTCATTGAAGTGTGTGTTCGGTGTCGCGGTTGGAAAATTCCTGGGCTTTATGGTCAGCCAGTGCAGGATTGAGACAAATCCCAATAAAATACAAGCCATTGCAAACATGAAGCATCCAACTTCGAAGAAGGAGATCCAGCACTTGATCGACCATGTTGCCACCCTCAACCAGCTTATTTCGTGCTCGGCCAAGCATTGCTTGTCATTCTTCAAGGTGCTGCACAAGATGCATGACTTCATCTGGTTAGAAGAGTTTAAGGAGGCCTTCCAGGGGCTAAAGAAATTTTTTGCCTCACCTCCCTTGAGGCTGAAGAGGAGCTCCTCATCTATCTAACATTATCCCCTAGTGTGGTTAGCTCGGTACTAGTCCACATTGATAAGGATGGCACCCAGAAGCCAGTCTACAACACCAGCAAGGCATTGCACAACATAGAAACCAGGTATACCTTATCTAAAAAAAATATTTTTGCACTAATTATGTCTGCTTAGCATCTCAGACCCTAGTTTCAATCTCATTTGATTATAATCCTTACTGACCAAACTTTGAGGGCCATCTTGAGCCAACCAGACATTTCAGGATTGGTGGGGGTACCAGGATTTGACATAGATTACTGGGACCTATCTGGTTTACTGATTAGGATTTTGATCCCTTGCCTATGAAAGGGATATGCCCTATAAGCCAATCTATGTTGTATCTCCCAAACCATTATAATTGATAATTTTCTAAATAAAGGCATTATTTTTCATCATACGCTGTGTTTATATTATATGATGAACCCCATAGATTAGGGCTATGATTTTAGGGTTATGATGAGATCATACCAGTGAGACCTAAAATCTTAAAACCTTAATCTAAAGTAATCCTAGTCAAAGGAATCCTGAGTAGGGGATCAGGGTTTTCCGGTAAGACTAGCACATCCCATGTATACTGGAAAGGATGACTGCTCTCACAGTCACTTGTGTATGACACTAATACTGGGATGTGGGTGCTCATTGGAGAATGAGTTCATTGATATGATCCAACTTGAGAACATCTAATGGAGTCTTAGCTACATGTCAATAGAAGGTTCTCATAGTGGGAGTGGTACAAGTAATCCTTTGACCTGAGACTGCCATAAGTACCTTATGTACATGAACCCATGCTTTGGTTCAATCCTAATCATGACACTGAGTCATGCACAGGATTGATACTGGGAATGGTGAATTGGATTGATACTGGGAATGGTGAATTGGATATGAAGGTAATGAGTAGGTCAACAAGGAATCGATCACTCTTGGTAAGAGGAGATTGCATCCAGCTAGTTAATAATCGGATGATGATTCAGGGAATCTTTGATCAAAGTAAAGATATTAGAGATGGTTTCTAATATCAAGATAATTGAATCATCAATATAAGATTGGGCTAGAAATAAATATAATATTGGATTTGACATATATCCATATCCATAGTTATATTTTGGGTGCAGGCTGATCGAAAGATTTAATTATACGGTAACTCTCTACTGAAGGGTAATTTTGGTATTTTATCAGAATTTCCATATCTTCCGGGTAGACATGACACGTTGCTAGACATCAATCTTGTCTTGTAGGTTGATCAAATTCAAAGATCACTTATTAGGAAGAGTCCTAATTGATCAAATCGGGTAAGCCCGGTTTGACCTAAATCGATTAGAAAGAGTTCTAATCAAATTAGGTCAACTTGTATTCGAACCCACTGCTGGCTAGATGTGGAACCCAATGGGTCACACACTTAAGAGGATTGATCAATAGTTTAATTTGTGATTAAATTATCTTTGCAGGATAACACTCTAGCAGGTGTTGCAAACCCTAGCTTCTATTCGAATCGGATTCGAATTAAGGTTTCGGATTGGTTCAAATTGGGTTCTAATTGGATCTAATTAGACCCTAATTGTGAAAATAGGATTATGGCTAACCCTATTGGCTAGCCATGTGACTAGGCTAGCCTCCCCACCCTTCCCCCTTGCATTTTCATGCCAAATGCCAAGAGTCCATGCGCTTATGGACTCTTGGCGTGCCATTTGGAAGAGTCCATGGCGCATGGACTCTTGGCGCGCCCCGCTTAATTCTCTGATGAATTAAGATGGGGCGGCCTCCTTTCTTAAGAAATAGCGCACCACTTGTCCCCCCTTGGATGGGAATCCAATGGCTGGAAGTTTTTTAAGAAAGACAAAAGTCGCTGTTTCCTCCCGGGCGCGCGAAATAACATCTCTTCGGAGATGAAAAGTCGCGACTCCCTTCCTATTAAAACACCACGTTTTTCTTTAAGAAAAGCCATGGGATTTAATCTAGAAGGCCGTGAGATGGGAGGATGGGGCGTGAGAAATTGAGAAGGGCGTGAGAAGGAGTTCACGGAGAGATGTGTGGGCGCCTATCTGAGATCTATATAAAGGGTCGGGAAAATCAGAACAGGGTAATGTTTTTCTTTCTTCCTCTCCTAAAGACTCTTTTATTCTTTTCTTGCTCTTGCACTGTTTTCTTTACAGAGTACACCTCTGTCAAAACTCTGCTACTGAAAAAGAATAAGAGTAAAAGTCTCCGACGGTAAAGGAAAGAAAGGAGTTCTGATTTGTTCCTTTCTTTCTTACATTAAGACATCATTGTCTTAATTTCTCCTCCAACTTAAGACAAGCCTTTGTCCTCTTAGGACAAGGTCTTTTCTTCAAGACAAGGGTGTCTAAAGGGCCAAGGTCTTAGTGGAAGGAGGAGAAGAGGTCAAGGAAAGGGAGGCAAGCTCTTGTGTGGAGGAATTCAAGCCATAGTCCAAGCAATTGAGTTCTAGGAAGAAGAACTCAATAGAAGGAACCATTGAAAAGAAGATAGAGTTTTCTTGATCATTGCTCTGTGTGGATCACCATCGGAGGGCGGACACTTGGATGCCTAGTGAAATCAATTAGCCTTTTCAACATCAAATTTTGTTGGAATTAGCGATTACAGGTTGGTACCCTAATCCTAATTTACATAGATATGTTTGTCATATGATCTAGTTTTATTTAAGGAGTTCCTATTTTAGGGTTTTTGGTGTGAATTTAGTTTCATTTTTGAAATTACACTTCTGCTGCGTTGCACCGGAACCCAACAGTGGTATCAGAGCCACCTTAATTAGGACTGTGATCTATGATATTTTGTGTGTTACATATTAGGGTTTTTAAGTCCTAATATGCTATAACACTTAGCATTTTTTGTTGCAAATATGTTTTGGTGTATGCCACTAGTTAGGGTTTTTCACTCAAACCCTAATTATTATAGAGATATGATTAGTTTTGAAGTCATCATACTGAAATAAGGTTGCCCTGGCATAATGGTGGATCCATTATGTGGTAAATGGTTGTCCTAGTATGATGACACACTTTGCACATATTTGTTTATCAGAGTGATATGATTGTGATATGTTCTATAAGAATGTGCTGGCAATTTTATAAAACCCTCCTCTTAAAATTATATTAAGTCATAGTATATTTAACTAATAAGCATCACTAGTCATGATGAACAATTGATCATTCGGTATCTAGAAAGGTGGTTCTGGGAAGGTAAAGAGAATCGTGGTTTTTAATTGGTTCCGTTGATTGACATGGCCAATTTTTATTGGTGTCTAGGAAAGCAACGGGGGGACTCCCACATCTCTTCCACTTGCCTGGCCGATTTGATTATATTTAAATCTTGACTAAAATGCTTAGTGTTAAAAATACTATATATATTGGCCTTCCTTCATGCTGGATCATTATTGTGTTATGAACCACATTAGGTTTGTTGTATTATCTGCAAGACCTAATATGGTGATTGACATAATATTAGTCTAGTGCATAGATATGCTTACAGTATATTCAGTATAATGCCTTGTTGTGTTATCTGCAAGGGCATTATATTTGAGTACTGACTGTATAGAAATGAAAGGGTCAGACTTAACTAGAACATTATGGTTTGTTGTGTTTTTCTGCAAGACTAATAATGTTCTAGAGGCCAAGTTATTTTGAGAATTATGTGAGATATAATTGGAAGAGTTTCCTACCTTTGAGCTTATAAAAGATTTGTTGTGTTTTCTGCAAGATCTTTTATAAGTTATTGGGATCTCAATCTCACTAAGAAAAATCGATCAGGGTTTTTTTCTCGATTATCATAGTGAGGGCTATGATTTTTGATAAAATAGTGGGAGACATAATTAAATTGAAGACCTAATTTAATTATGTAAGTCATTTCATGGTTGTTTGCTTATGTATTGTTCTTTATTAAATGTAGATAAATGGCATCTTCATTATCACTGCGAAATATCTTATATACCAACAAACTGACTGGTCCAAACTATGTGGACTGGTTGAGAAACTTAAAGATTGTACTAAGTTCAGAAAAACTTTCTTATATTCTTGATACCCCTAGTCTTAATCCACTAGGGGATGATGCCACACAGGAAGATATGGCCACATACAAAATATGGCAGAATGACTCCCTCACTGTCAAGTGTATCATACTGGCCCCTATGACCAATGAGTTACAGAGACAGCATGAAAGCATGGATACTCAATCCATAATGCTCAATTTAAAAGAGCTTTATGGAGAACAAAGCAGAACTGCTAGATACGAAATATCTAAGCAGTTATTCCATGCAAGGATGACAGAGGGAACATCCGTTCAGGATCATGTTCTGAAGGTAATTGACTTAATCACCAGATTGGGTCAATTAGGATTTATTATGGATGGGGAGCTGAATCAGGATTTAATCCTGCAATCACTCTCGGAGTCATTTTCTCAGTTTGTCTTGAATTATCACATGAACAAACTGAACACTTCCTTGCCTGAGCTGTTAAATATGTTAAAAATAGCAGAGAGCCACGTTAAGAAAGAAAAGGCTCCACTTCTTCTTGTTGATAAGACCAATAAGAAGAAATCAGGCAAAAAGGTTTTTAATAGGAGGTTAAACCCTAAGGGTGGCATCAATAAGAATAAGAAATGAAAGAAGGCCTCAAAATAGTCAACCTGTTTCTTTTGCGGCAAAGCGGGACATTGGAAAAGGAATTGCAAGGTTTACCTTGCAACTGTGAAGCCTGGTGTGTCAGATGCACCAAAAGGTATGTATGAGATACATACTATATTGACATTAAATTCGTCTATATCAAATACTTGGGTATTGGATACCGCTTGTGGTTACCATATATGCAAATCTTTGCAGGACCTCCACAAGCTTAAAGTATTGAAGGAAGGTGACTTCAATCTCTACGGTGCTGGTGGTGATATCATCCAAGCAGAAGCTGTAGGGACCTATATTCTAAAGTTACCTTTAGGGAAGATCTTGGAGTTAGAAAATTGTTACTATATGCCAAAGATTATTAGGAACATTATATCTATTCCTTTGTTATTAAAACAAGGATATGTAATGGATGTAACGAGCACTGGTTGCTCGATAATGTTATCTAATAAAATTATTTGTTCTGGCATATTTAGCAATGGGCTCTTAACTCTTTCTTCCAATGATAGTGTTTTTCATGTCAATAATAAAAGAAAAAGAAAAGACTTTAATGATACTTTACTTTGGCATCATCGACTTGGTCATGTTAATGAGTCTAGGATAAGCAAGTTATATAAGGAAAAATTCCTTGATCCTTATGAGTATGAATCATTAGGAACTTGCAAATCATGTCTCATGGGTAAGATGACCAAGACTCCATTTACCGGACATGGAGAAAGATCAACTGAGTTATTAGGACTTATACATACTGATGTATGTGGTCCAATGACAACTCAGGCCAAATGTGGATACTCATATTTTATCACTTTTACAGATGATTTATCTAGGTTTGGATGTGTGTATCTTATGAAACATAAATCTAAAGCCTTTGATAAATTTAAGGAGTATCAAAGTATGGTCGAAAAACAAACTGGAAAAAATATTAAAGTTCTTCGTTCTAATCGAGGAGGAGAATACTTATCCATGGAGTTTTTAGACTATCTTAAAGTTAATGGAATTCTTTCTGAATGGACTCCTCTTTATACACCACAGCTAAATGGTATAGCTGAAAGGAGGAATCGTACCTTATTAGATATGGTACGATCCATGATGTGCTTCACAAATTTACCCATTTCCTTCTGGGGTCATGCCCTAGAAACTGCTGTTTATATTCTGAACAAGGTACCTTCTAAATCCGTTGTTAGTACTCCATATGAAATTTGGAGTGGAAAGAAACCGTATCTTAAATATTTTAAGGTATGGGGATGTCCAGCTTATGTTAAAAGAAATTTTGGACATAAGTTGGAACCTAGAGCGGATAAATGTCTATTTGTCGGATATCCTAAAGAGGGTAGAGGATATCTGTTCTACCATCCTACTGAACAAATGATTTTTGTCAGCAGGCATGCCACTTTTCTAGAAAAAGAGTTCATTTTAGAAAAGGGCAATGGTAGAACTGTTGAACTTGGAGAAGTACAAGAAACACAGATAGACAGTTCTCAACCATTAGAACATATAGTTAGGACAGAACCAGAACACAAAACTCCTCCCCGTAGGTTTGATAGAGTGCCACGGGCACCTGAGAGGTATGGGTTTATTATTGAAAATAATGAAGCCCAAGTCATTCAAAATGATGAACCTCTGACCTATACGGAAGCTATCTTGAGTACTGATTCAGATAGATGGCAAGAAGCCATGGAATCCGAGATAGACTCTATGTATGTAAACCAAGTATGGTCTTTGGTTGAAGCACCAGAGGGTGTTAATCCTATTAGGTGCAAATGGGTCTATAAGAAAAAGATTGGGACAGATGGCCAAGTTGAAACCTATAAAGCTAGATTAGTGGCTAAAGGTTTTAGACAAAAATAGGGAATTGATTATGATGAAACATTCTCACCTGTTGCCATGCTCAAATCAATTCGGATTTTACTTGCTATAGCAGCATACCATGATTATGAGATCTGGCAGATGGATATGAAGACTGCATTCTTCAATGTTTTCCTTGAGGAAGAAGTCTACATGTCACAGCCAGAAGGTTTTATTTCAAAGAATAAACCTAATCAAGTATGCAAGCTAAAGAAATCCATTTATGGATTAAAGCAAGCTTCAAGGAGTTGGAACATCCACTTTGATGAAACTATTAAAAGGTTTGGTTTTATCAAAAATATGGATGAACCCTGTGTTTATAAGAAGACTAGTGGGAGTGCCATAGTCTTCTTGGTTCTGTATGTAGATGACATACTCCTCATTGGGAATGATATCCCAATGTTGCAATCAGTCAAGGTTTGGCTATCAAACCAGTTTTCCATGAAAGATTTGGGAGAAGCATCCTATATACTAGGTATTAAGATCTATAGAGATAGATCTAAGAGGATGCTAGGTTTATCCCAATCTAGGTACATTGACTTAGTGCTGAAAAAATTCAGCATGGATGGAAGTAAAAGAGGTTATCTTCCTATGAGTCAAGGCATACATCTTTCTAAAAGGATGTCTCCTATGACACCTGAAGAAAGAAATAGAATGAATTCTATACCTTATGCTTCGGCAATAGGGTCCATAATGTATGCCATGTTATGTACCAGGCCTGATGTGGCATATGCTTTAGGCATTGTCAGTAGGTTTCAGGCTGATCCAGGAGAGGATCATTGGATAGCAGTTAAAAATATTCTTAAGTACCTGAGAAGGACTAAGAATATTTTTCTGGTTTATGGTGGTTCTGATCTTAAACTAGAGCTTATTCTGATTCTAGTTTTCAATCAGACCCTGATGATAGCAAATCCATTTCGGGATATGTTTTATCCTAAATGGTGAAGCAGTGAGTTGGAAGAGTACAAAACAGCAGTTTGTAGCTGACTCAACCACAGAGGCAGAATACATAGCTGTCAGTGAAGCCGCCAAGGAAGCAGTCTGGATGAAGAAGTTCATCACAGAGTTGGGTGTTGTTCCTGAGATTGAAAACCCAGTGCCACTTTACCGTGACAACACTGGGGCTGTTGCTCAAGCTAAGGAACCAAGAGCTCATCATAAGTCCAAGCACATTCTGAGACGCTTCCATCTCGTCCGAGAAATAGTAGAGAGACAAGATATCTACATAAATAGAGTGATACAAAGAACAATGTAGCAGACCCGTTCACTAAGGCTCTACCACAGCGAGAGTTTGATCGCCACCTCGAGTGTATGGGATTAAGATTTAAAGGCGATTGGCTTTAGTGCAAGTGGGAGATTGAAAGGGATATGCCCTACAAGCTAATCTATGTTGTATCTCCCAAACCATTGTAATTGACAATTTTCTAAATAAAGGCATTATTTTTCATCATAAGTTGTGTTTATATTATATGATGAACCCCATAGATTAGGGCTATGATTTTAGGATTATGATGAGATCATACCAGTGAGACCTAAAATCTTAAAACCTTAATCTAAAGTAATCCTAGTCAAAGGAACCCTGAGTAGGGGATCAGGGTTTTCCGGTAAGACTAGCACATCCCATGTATACTGGAAAGGGTGACTGCTCTCACAGTCACTTGTGTATGACACTAATACTGGGATGTGGGTGCTCATTGGAGAATGAGTTCACTGATATGACCCAACCTGAGAACATCTAATGGAGTCTTAGCTACATGTTAATAGAAGGTTCTCATAGTGGGAGTGGTACAAGTAATCCTTTGACCTGAGACTGCCATAAGTACCTTATGTACATGAACCCATGCTTTGGTTCAATCCTAATCATGACACTGAGTCATGCACAGGATTGATACTGGGAATGGTGAATTGGATATGAAGGTAATGAGTAGGTCAACAAGGAATCGATCACTCTTGGTAAGAAAAGATTGCATCCAGCTAGTTAACAATCGGATGATGATTCAGGGAATCTTTGATCAAAGTAAAGATATTAGAGATGGTTTCTAATATCAAGATAATTGAATCATCAATATAAGATTGGTCTAGAAATAAATATAATATTGGATTTTACATATATCCATATCCATAATTATATTTTGGGTGCAGGCTGATCGAAAGATTTAATTGTACGGTAACTCTCTACTGAAAGGTAATTTTGGTATTTCACCAGAATTTTCATATCTTCCGGGTAGACATGACACGTTGCTAGACGTCAATCTTATCTTGTGGGTTGGTCAAATTCAAAGATCACTTATTAGGAAGAGTCCTAATTGATCAAATCGGGTAAGTCCGGTTTGACCTAAATCGATTAGAAAGAGTTCTAATCAAATTAGGTCAACTTGTATTCGAACCCACTGCTGGCTAGATGTGGAACCCAATGGGTCACACACTTAAGAGGATTGATCAATAGTTTAATTTATGATTAAATCATCTTTGCAGGATAACACTCTAGCAGGTGTTGCAAACCCTAGCTTCTATTCGAATCGGATTCGAATTAGGGTTTCGGATTGGTTCAAATTAGGTTCTAATTGGATCTAATTAGACCCTAATTATAAAAATAAGATCATGGCTAACCCTATTGGCTAGCCATGTGACTGGGCTAGCCTCCCCACCCACCCCCCTTGCATTTTCATGCCAAATGCCAAGAGTCCATGCGCTTATGGACTCTTGGCGCGCCATTTGGAAGAGTCCATGGCGCGTGGACTCTTGGTGCGCCCCGCTTAATTCTCCAATGAATTAAGATGGGGCGGCCTTCTTTTTAAGAAATAGCGCACCACTTGTCCCCCCTTGGATGGGAATCCAATGGCTGGAAGTTTTTTAAGAAAGACAAAAGTCGCTGTTTCCTCCCGGGCGCGCGAAATAACATCTCTTCGGAGATGAAAAGTCGCGACTCCCTTCTTATTAAAACACCGCATTTTTCCTTTAAGAAAAGCCGTGGGATTTAATCTGGAAGGCCGTGAGATGGGAGGATGGGGCGTGAGAAATTGAGAAGGGCGTGAGAAGGAGTTCACGGAGAGATGTGTGGGCGCCTATCTGAGATCTATATAAAGGGTCGGGAAAATCAGAACAAGGTAATGTTTTTCTTTCTTCCTCTCCTAAAGACTCTTTTATTCTTTTCTTGCTCTTGCACTGTTTCCTTTACAGAGTACACCTCTGTCGAAACTCTGTTACTGAACAAGAATAAGAGTAAAAGTCTCCGACAGTAAAGGAAAGAATGGAGTTCTGATTTGTTCCTTTCTTTCTTACATTACGACATCATTGTCTTAATTTCTCCTCCAACTTAAGACAAGCCTTTGTCCTCTTAGGACAAGGTCTTTTCTTCAAGACAAGGGTGTCTAAAGGGCCAAGGTCTTAGTGGAAGGAGGAGAAGAGGTCAAGGAAAGGGAGGCAAGCTCTTGTGTGGAGGAACTCAAGCCATAGTCCAAGCAATTGAGTTCTAGGAAGAAGAACTCAATAGAAGGAACCATTGAAAAGAAGATAGAGTTTTCTTGATAATTGCTCTGTGTGGATCACCATCGGAGGGCGGACACTTGGATGCCTGGTGAAATCAATTAGCCTCTTCAACATCAAATTTTGTTGGAATTAGCGATTACAGGTTGGTACCCTAATCCTAATTTACATAGATATGTTTGTCATATGATCTAGTCTTATTTAAGGAGTTCCTGTTTTAGGGTTTTTGGTGTGAATTTAGTTTCATTTTTGAAATTACACTTCCGCTGCGTTGCACCGGAACCCAACAGCCTATGTACCAAATTTTGTAATCAAGTAAGATTGAGTCCTATAATAAGTTGAGGCAAGATGCCCAAGTTAGTTTATCTCAACCCTAGTCCAATTTAGTTGAGTCCCATTTAGTACTGTACATTTGTATTAGCCCATTACCAATCCAATTTTGTACAAGAGAAGGGGATACTTAGTTTTGGAGTTCTACCAGACTTCATCCAAGAGTTAGAGGCCCTCACATCAGCCATAATTAGCCTTTGCTTTCTGCCCCAGATGTTTTGATGCCCTTGAAGCCAATATTCCTTCAAGATGCCCAGAGAATATTCCAAGGACCAAGGTGCCTCATGATTCCAAGAATATACCTGGCACCCCAGCTCAAGAGTCTCTCAAGCCCATAAGTCTAGTAAGAGGAGGCATCCCCAGCTTTTCCCTAAGCCCATATGAAGATTTCAAGAACCAAGATACCCAGGGAATATTATATGTACCCCAGCCGAGGGATTCAAGCCCACCTGGAGGCCCATGCATCCAAGCCCTTTGGAGGCCACCCAAGCCCAATGGAGAATGCCCCTTTCTGCCCTAAAGTACAAGCCCAAGCCATCTTGGTATCCAAGCCCAAAGAAAGCTCTTTGACCAAGTCAAATGAGGAGAAAAATCTAATTAGAATAGGAGAACAAGTTTTAATTTCATTCAAAGTGTATACTCCTAATTCTAAACCCCTTTGTAATCCCTCTCCCACTCTACTTTGTAATTCTATCATAACAAGGAGAGGAGATGGGAAAACTCTATAAATACCCCACCCCTCCCCCTCTTGTATGTAACTCTTTTCATGAATGAAACCCTGCTAAAATTTAGTTCAATTGTGTTCTTGTGATTGAGTTGTGTGAGTGCTACTAAGTGTACCCCAGTTCTTCCAAGCCTTGACTGACCAAAGCATCAGCATTCAAACCCTAATCCATCCCAAGGAAGAGATCCCTAGCCATTCTTCAGCCTGAGTCTTCTTTCACCTCTAGCCGCTAGCAATAGAAACCCTGATTCCTCTTTTCTCAAACCCTAGTTCTTCTTTTTTGATTTCTTATTTGTTCTCTTGCTAACCTCTGACACTGGCAGGATCCCTTAGGTATTCACCTCCAAGGAAGAACCCCTCTTTTCCTCCAAGACCAATCCCAGCTAGCTGCCTAAACTAAGGAACTGAAGGTTTGTCTTCCAGGCGACAATCCTGAGTGCTGTGAGACTCTGGCTTCGAGCAGATTTTCAAATCGATGCTTGGTAAAATCCTTCCCCCTCCTAACTTCTGATTTTTTGAAGGTACGCTATCCTCACCGGGGGTTTCTCAATCTCCGAGATCCTTTCTTTTATTAGTTTGCATGAGTTCTTTATGGGTATAATGTTTCTTTTCATTACTAGTTTTCCTGCTCTTCTTAACTTGATTTCGGGTAATTAGCCTACAATTAAAATTATAAAAAAATTAGTTTCTATTTTCTTGCAATCATGGTAGTCCTAGGATTATCCCACATCATTTTTGTGTCAGAGCTAGTTTAGGATAGTTGCATCTTCATCAAAAACACCAAAAAATCTTCATCTTTGATTTTCTGCATCTTGTCTTCTGAATTAGGGGTCTAGATTTTGGTCAATTTCATCCATCTAAGAATTTTATTTTTCTCTTAAACTTAGACCACATGTCCTATGTTTTATCTGATAATCTTTATAATTTTTAATTATTTTTACAGAAATTAAAAGGTCCTAAAATTTGGCATCTTAGAAACCCTAATCAAATTCCTGAGATTTCTGTACACAGTCTGAAAACCCTAGGAGTTGCATCATCATCTGATTTTGTTTTTACATAAAATTTGGTAGGGATCATCATCACCTTCCATCCTATGTTATGAAATTTTTTAGATTTTTTATGCATCTAAAACTTTGTCAAATGCTGCATCAAACCGAACCCTAATTTTTTGATTCTGTGTTTTCTGCACACCTGACTGAACCTAACCTAATCAACTGCCAAACCCCTCAAATCCCAAGCCCAATTTTGTTTGCTAACTTAATCAACTTAAACCTAACTTGATATCTCATAAAAAGACAAAAAAAAAATTTATTTTTCTGATTGTTGTTAGATTGCATCAAGACCATTGAATGTTCATCATCTTCTTAAACTAATCTTAAGGGCATTTCTCTATCTCAGATCAGGGCATGAGGCCATTACATGTCCTGAGCCCAAAACAACCACCATCATCTGAACCCAAGCCTTAATTAAAATTAATTAGACTTAATCTACTCTAGAGAGCTAGGTGATACCAACAGTCGGGTCCGAATTGTGTGGGTAAACTAGTGCACTCAATTGTCCAACTATTACTGGAAACTGGTATCTAAGGTTGGGGGTCCAGAGTCAAACGACTTAAGTGGTATTGTGGTTCTTTAATTGGGTCCCTACGAAAGCAGAGGGGCCTCCAACACTCCCACCCCCTACCTGGCCAGTGGAAGCATTAGTTGCTGAGTTGGGTATAAGTTGAGTCGACCCACTCAATTTTGGCTCTAGGTATACTGATCCTTGCATGCTTGACTGCCATACCACTTTGAGTGACTGATTGCATAACCACTAGGTTAGGAACCAAATATCAACAGTCTAAGCCCCAACCTAGCTCAGCCATGGAATCTAACTTTGAGATCTTCATGAAAGCCATGACTGAACAATTTGACCAGATAAACCAATTGAATGCCCAATCCACAGCCTAATTAACCACCCAGATTAACTAGTCCAATACCTAATCCCAAAACTAGTTTGCCCAGTTGACCACCTAGATAAACCATTCAACCCAATCCAATAACCAAGCAACCCATAGGATTAGTACCCTTAGATATAAGCCCAGTATTAGACCACTTCCTCTTAGTCAACCCACCCCTACCCTAGTCATTAGTTAATTTTTTCTTAGCCAACCCCCTCTTACCACCCCATTGGTTCACCAGAGTGACCTTGAAGAGGAGATATATGAAGACGATGTGAGCTTAGTGGATGAGTATGAGGAAGAAGAAGAAGAGATACCTATAGAAGACCTAGAATTTGTTGACCCTGACCCTACCCATACTAAAGCAAACCCAGTGTTAGTTGACCCATACCATAACCAGATAGAAGCCAACCTAGAATTAGCTAACCCTAACCACACCCAAACTAAAGCTGTAGAGGAAGAAAACCATGATCCTACGACTGCAACTCTATCTGAGGAGACACTAGGAGAAAACCTAATTATAGAGTCTAGTCCTAAGATTCAAGAACTTGAGGAATTTATTAAGGACCTGATCTCTTTAAGCCAATACCCTTAGGAAGAATTCTCTCCTATAGTTTCCATTGAAGATCTCTTCCTTGAAATTAATGACCCCCCATTCTTTCATAATGCAGACCCTGTAGGTATACATCAACCCCATAAGGTTAGCCTTATTAGTCTAGGACTAATCCCTGACATCCTTTCCTGTATCCTATTCTATACAATCAACCCCGAACCATTTTCTTATTTTTTACCCTACCAAACTAACCCTGAACCTACCTCTTATTTTTTGCCCTCTCCAGAAGCTTCTCATGTTTTCCTAACCACTAAGTTGCATTTTGTAGAAGTTTGCATGTTGCATTCATTCATTGAGTATATCATGTTTGCATCTTACTCTTGGAGGACCCTATGGCACCTAGTAGGAGTCCATGCACCATTTTCATCTGCATGTCACCCTCCTAACAAAGGGTTAAACCCATAGTTGTAGTTTAGGGTTTAGTCAAATCAGCATGTCAATAGGAGTTGCTCATAGAGGAAATCCAAGAACAAGTCCCTAAGGAACAACCCCAAGAAGTAGATGTA
Organism: Areca catechu; assembly: GCA_021397845.1. Lineage (NCBI taxonomy): Eukaryota > Viridiplantae > Streptophyta > Magnoliopsida > Arecales > Arecaceae > Areca > Areca catechu. The sequence continues at coordinate 117,554,861 of CM038040.1, read as the reverse complement.
GGTAGTAAAATAATATCTGGTTTTGAGTCCAATCAGTCCACATACCTACTTCATCTATCCACACTTGCACTAACCTCTACACATCATTTACATCAGGACATTAGTCAAAAGATAAACATAATTAATGAACTTTATAAAAACTTGGATAATTCACGAAAACGAGTTAAAGAGTTTTCTACAGGGGATTATGTGATGATCAGGCTTAGGCCTGAGCAGTTCCCTCCAGGGACCATAAAGAAATTTCATGCTTGCAAAGCTGGACCATTCAAAATAATAAAGAGAGTTGGACCCAATGCCTATGTGCTCGAGTTGACACTCGAATTAGGTATTAGTTCCACCTTCAATACTTCAAACCTTATGGAGACTGGGAGCCAGCTACGATACCTAGCGAGCACTTTGAACCTCTCCCTTCTCTTGAGAGTGAACCCACCCTAGAGAGTCCACTTACAATCTGGACAATTAGTGAGGAAAGGATTTAGCACATCCTGGATGATCAAGCCATCAGTACCCGGACAAACGGCTATCCACAGTATTCGAACCGATGGCAAGGTCAGCCAGAATTTGAGGACTCATGGATCACTTGTGAGGATCTGCAGCACCTCAACCCAGACTTTCTTGAGCCATATGAGAGCCACATTGACCCATACTCGATGGGGTCGAGTTCCTCTCGCCCCGAGAGAATTGGTGGGGGCACCAGAATTCGACACAGATTACTAGGCCCTATATGGTTTACTAATTAGGGTTTTGAGCCCTTGCCTATGTGTCAAATTTTGTAATCAAGTAAGATTGAGTCTTGTAAAAAGTTAAGGCAAGATGCCTAAGTTGGTTTGTCTCAACCCTAGTCCAATTTAGTTGAGTCCCATTTAGTCCTGTATATTTGAATTAGCCCAATATCGGTCCAATTTTGTACAAGAGAAAAGGATACCCAGTTTTGGAGTTCTACCAGGCTTCATCCAGGAGTTAGAGGCCCTCACATCAGCCATAATGGGCCTTTGCTTGCCACCCCATATGTTTTGATGTCCCAGATGCCAAGATTCCTTCCAGATGCCCAGAGAATATTCCAAGGACCAAGGCACCCCATGATTCCAGGAATATACCAGGCACCCCAATCCAAGAGTCTCTCAAGCCCAGAAGTCCAGTAAGAGGAGGCATCCCAAGCATTTCCCCAAGCCCATATGAAGATTTTAAAAACCAAGATACCTAGGGAATATTCTAGGCACCCCAGCCAAGGGTTTCAAGCCCACCTGGAGGCCCATGTGCCCAAGCCCTTTGGAGACCGCCCAAGCCTAATGGAGGATGGCCCTTGCTGCCCTAAAGCCCAAGCCCAAGCAATCTTGGCATCCAAGCCCAAAGAAAGCTCTTTGACCAAGTCAAATGAGGAGAGAAATCCAATTAGAACAAGGAGAACAAGTTTTACTTTCATTCAAAGTGTATATTCCTAATTCTAAACCCCTTTGTAATCCCTCTCCCACTCTACTCTGTAATTCTATCAAGGAGAGGACATGGGAAAACTTTATAAATACCCCACCCCTCCCCTTCTTGTAAGTAACTCTTTTCATGAATGAAACCCTGCTGAAATTTAGTTCAATTGTGTTCAATTATGTTCTTGTGATTGAGGTGTGTGAGTGCTACTAAGTGTGCCTTAGTTCTTCCAAGCCTTGACCGACCAAAGCATCAGCATTCAAACCCTAATCCATCCCAAGGAAGAGAGCCCTATCCATTCTTTAGCCTGAGTCTTCTTCCACCTCCAGCCGCCAGCAATAGAAACCCTGATTCCTCTTTTCCCAAACCCTAGTTCTTCTTTTTTGATGTCTTATTTGTTCTCTTGCTAACCTCTGATGCTTGTAGCATCCCTGAGGTATTCACCTCTAAGGAGGAGGCCCTCTTTGCCTCCAAGACTGATCCCAGTTAGTTTCCTAAATGAGGAACTGAAGGCTTGTCTTCCAGGCAACAATCTTGAGTACCGTGTGACTCCAGCTTTGAGCAAATTTTCGAATCGATGCTTGGTAAAATCCTTCCCCCTCCTAACTTTTGATTTGTTGAAGGTATGCCATCCTAATCGGGGGTTTCTCAATCTCCGATATCTTTTCTTTTATTAGTTTGCATGAGTTCTTTGTGGGTATGATGTTTCTTTTCATTACTAGTTTTCCTGCTCATCTTTACTTGATTTCGGGTCATTAGTCTGCAAATTAAAATTTTTAAAAAATTATAAAAAAATTAGTTTCTATTTTTTTGCAATCATGGTAGTCCTAGGATCATCCCGCATCAAGGATGCCTGGCTAAGTGGGTGATGAAGCTTAGCAAATTTGATATCTCATACCACCAGAGACTATCCCAGAAGGCCCAGGTCTTGGTCGACTTCTTGGTAGAATGTACATGGACAAACGATGACCTGGAGGAGGCTCCCTTCAGGCCAGCACAATGCCTGCCCGATGAGGGGATGATGTGGATCCTCCATGTTGATGATGCATCAAACTCAGGGGGGAGTGGAGCCTGCCTCATCCTCACCAACTCTGAAGGACTAGTGATTAAGTTCGCTCTATGCTTCCTCATCAAAGCAAAAAATAAGCAAGTTGAGTATGAGGCTCTCCTAGTAGGGTTAAGGGTATCCACAAGCTGGGAATCACGAGCCTAAGGATCTTCACTGATTCCCAACTCGTGGTTGGACAAGTCACAAGCAAGTTTGAGGCTTAAGATTCCCTCGTGGCAAAATATCTAGATGAAGTGCACTCCTGCATGGTGAACTTTCGATACTTCAATATCTTTCACATTCCTCGAGGGAAGAATGACTGGATCGATGCTCTCTCTAAGCTTGCAACCTCGCCTAACTCCTTGCTGGGGCAGACATTTATTAAGTACTTGGAGACCCCCGACTTCGGGGTAGCCGATGAGGTCCAGCAAGTCACCCACGAGGCAAGTTGGATGGACCCGTATATCAAATATATAGCCAAAGGTATCCTGCCTAAAGATCACACAAAGGCCAACCTCCTGAAATGGAAGGTCACTCGATTCATGCTGATGGATGGGCAGCTTTACCAAAAGTCCTATTCTTATCCCTTATTAAAGTGCTTGAGCCCTTCCGAGGCCGCCTATGTCCTTTAGGAGATCCACAAAGGCATTTGTAGGAATCATGTGGGGGTTAGAGTGCTAGCCTATAAAGCCCTGAAGTAAGGCTATTATTGGGACACCTTGCAAAAGGATGCAGCTGAGTCTGTGTGGTGCGATCACTGCCAATGGCATGCCCACATCCAATGGCAGCCAGCCTCTCCACTGACCCAGCTCTCTTCTTTTTGTCATTAGCCCAATGGGGGTTGGATATCCTGGGGCCATTCTTGCTAGCATCTAGCTAGTGGAGGTACCTAATCATCACCATCGACAACTTCACCAAGTAGGTGGAAACGAAACCCTTGGCATGGATTACCAAGACAAGGCAAGAGCCTTTCTCTGAAAGTTGATCATATACCATTTTGGACTTTCTCATACCATCATCACTGATAATAAGTGGCAGTTCAACAACCATGCTTCTAAAGATCGATGGTAAGGAGAACCTGGCCGACCCCTTCACTAAAGCCATTGGAGTGCAAGAGTTCGACGACTACAAATGGAATATTGGAATCAGATTCTGTTCTAATTGGCTTTAGTCCAGGTAAGAGTTGCTGGGAAATGTGTGTCCCAAAGCCAATCGTCTAGGTTGTAGATGGTTGTGCGACTCATGAACATGTATATGAATATTGAATTGAATAAAAGTTTGTTGACCCCATAAGTGATTTTGATGATAACCAAACATTGGTGCATGCATTTGTTTTACTAACAACTCTTTAAGTGGTTTACAAGTTTTTGTAGGATGAATTCGTTGCTTAAATTTCAACTCCTACATTTTCATTTCTTGTTTTGAGTTGTGTTGTAAGTGAAAATTATAAAGAAGAACCCAAAGAAAAGAGTTAAGAAACATCATAAAATTGGGTTACTTTTAAATGTGTTTCAAGCTTTTAATTTCTTAGAAATGTGTTGAGTTTCAAGACATCTTGAAGCTTGAAGACATGCTGGATGAATTCTGGAAATAGACTGAAGAAATCACTGAAACATTCATCCGAGCTGACTCGAAGAGAAGAGAGCCAACTCTGGGACATGGCACACATGAGGATTCTGGTACACAGATATTCAAGCTGACTCTAAGGGACCCGAGCCGACTTGTCCATTGCACTACTTCCTGAATTAGATAGGCAAGCCAACCCAAAGAGACTCCGAGCTAACTCAATCATATTGTCAGACATCCAAGCCGACTCTTCAGAAGATCAAGCCAACTCCTCCAGAGTCCAGAAAATGCATTCTGAGAACCACAGCCGACCGAGTCGACTAGAATGGAAGTTGGCCGACTCGTCCAGACTGACATGTTGAAGGCCTGAGGATCTGAGTCGACTATAATCAAGGCAAGCCACTTTTACAGAGTGAGAAATCAGGATACTATGCAAGCGAGCTGACTAGATTAAAGAGAGTTGACTCAACCAAAACTTTGAGCATCCGAACCGACTCGAGTGATCCGAGTCAACTTGAAGGTCGATTTCAAACTTGCAACGGCTAGTTTCAGAACTTGGATTTTGAATCCAAAAAATGCTCCAACGGTCAAATATCACATCCTAATGGTCTATAATGACTTAAACTGCCTTAGAATGATGGAAGGCCATATATTAGAGGGATTTGAACTTCCTTGAAGTAAGTTTTTAGAAGTTTTCAGAAAGTTAATGCTTTATTGAATATCCAAAAGGGTCAACAAGCAAGAGAGTACCGAGAGCATTCAAGATAGCCTTCAAGTCTTCACCAACTCTCATCTGAAGCTTGAAGCACTTAGTAAAAAAGCCATAGAAGCCATTAAAGTGCATTGAAGTACATTCAAGTGGGCTTCTCTCGAGCTGCATCGGCAACCATTCGATAAAAAAATTGTTTATCATTTTGTTGCTTTTCTTTTCATTTCATTTTGAATTATTGGGTTGTTGGTGAGCTTGGTTGAAAAACCAAATAGGTTCTTGGTTAGCCTTTGTTAAAAACCAAGTGTTGGGTTCTTGGTGATCCTGGTAAAACCAAGTTGGGTTTTTTTGGTGATCCCAATAAAATCAAAGTGTAGAGGTTTGGATTGTGAGCCTGTAAAAACAATCCGACTATATTCCGATGGGAGATATAGTAAAATCCTAAGTGGCAATCTTGGATAGTGGACGTAGGAGCTAGGTTGCTCCAAACCACTATAATTGTCATGTGTTTGTGTTGTGCTTCTCTGATTTAATTTTGTTTTTGTAGTTAATTACTTTATCACAGCACTAAACACTTTAAAAGGGATTTTAAAGAGCACATAATTGCTTAAATTTTTTAATTCCCAATTCACCCCCTTTTGGAAAAGCCTCTTGGGTAAAAACTGATATCAGAGCAGTGTCTCTAAATATATTTAGAGTAAAGATTGATGGCTCATCCCATGAATACATCTTTGGCCGAAGGCCAATCTACTAATAGACCTCCACTCTTCACTGGCATAAATTATTCTTATTGGAAAGCTATAATGAAAATCTATATACAAGTTATTGATTTTCAATTGTGGAAGGTCATTCTAAAAGGGCCACAAATTCTCATGATTAAAATTGATGGCGTGGATGTCCTTAAGCTTGAAGAGGACTGGGATGAACACAACATGAAGATGGGAGAATTAAATGCCAAAGCAATGAATTTGTTATACTATGCTTTGTATGCTAACGAGTTTAATCAAATTTTCACTTGCTCTTTAGCCAAGAAAATTTGGGATAAACTCGAGGTGACCCACGAAGGAACTTTCCAAGTGAAGACTTTGAAAATAAATCTTCTTGTACATAGTTATGAATTGTTTAAAATGGAACCTGTTGAAACCATATCTGTCATGTTTACTCGATTTACAGATATTATTAATGGTTTGAAAAGTCTTGGCATGGTTTACTTAAATGCTGACTTAGTACAAAAGATCTTAACATCACTTCTAGACAAATGGGACCCCAAAGTGACTGCCATCTAGGGAGCAAAAGATTTAAATGCCTTACCTTTGGATGAATTAATGGGTTCACTCATCACACATGAATTGGCCATGCAGCATAGAACTGATGATGATCAAAAGAAGAAGAAGACAATTACCTTCAAAGCTACATTGGACTCAAAGAAAGATGAGAAATCCAAAAATGACTCCACCTCCTTTGAAGATGATCTAGAAGAAGAAGATATCACAATAGTCATGAGGAGATTTAGAGGGTTTATGGGAAAGAAGAAAGGAAGATTTAATAGAAAATTCCATAAACGAGGAGATCACTCTAAGGACAAGGACAAGGATAAAGAAAAGGAAAAAGAACAAGTGCCCACATGCTATGAATGTAAGAAACCGGGGCATATTTGTCTAGATTATCCACTATTAAAGAAATTCTTCAAGAAAAAGAAGAAGAAGGCGATGGTTGCCATATGGAACGATAGTGAGGAATCCACCTCAACTGAAGAGGTAAAGACCATGAAAATAGCTAATTTATGTCTAATGGGTCTCGAAGACGAGGTAACATCCCCCAATGCTTAAATAAAATTTATATTTGATGAATTAAATTTTGCTTTTTATGATTTATTATATGAATTTAAAAAGGTTGGAGTAAAGATTAGATCCTTAAAGAACATCAATGATTCTTTACTAAGAGAAAAAGAAGAGATTTCACAAAAGAATAACTTATTGCAAAAAGAATTACATGTCTTTTCTGAAAAGAACAAAGCTTTGAAAAATGGAAATAATGATTTGAAAAAGGAGGTTGAAAAACTCAAGCCACTTGTTGAAAAACTTATATTATCTTCTAACAAGTTTGAGTTGATCCTAAAAGAATAAAGAAATTCTGGAAATAAAGCTAGAATCGGTTTTAATTCTTCAATCTTAAATGGTATTTCAACTACTACTTTTGTGAAGCCAAAAGCTTATGTTCCAAAACTTTTATCTCAAAAAGCTTTTGCAACAAATATTTCTGCTTCTACTTCTAAAGCTAGATTGTATATTCTTAAGAGCTCAAATAGAAAATCTTTTATATCTGCATCTCATGCATCAACATCTAGAACTTCAAAATCTACATTTTTCAGAATTCTAGAATTGAATGTTATGCATGCAAAAGGTTAGGACATAAAGCCTTTGAATGTAATATCTCAAGAAATGTCAAAAGTAAAGTAAGAAAGATTTGGATTCTGAAAGGAACCACCCCCGCTAACCTGCAAGGACCCAAGTTAGCTTGGGTACCTAAAAGAACTTCTTGATTGTCTTACAGGAATGTCTTGCAGCCCAAAAATTGAAGAAAAGATGGTATCTCGATAGTGGCTATTCAAGGCATATGACGGGTGACAAGGATCAATTTATCACCCTGAAAATGAAAGAAGAAGGTATGGTTATTTTTGGAGATAATGGCAATGAAAAATAATCAGAATCGATAAGATCAAGATAACCCCCTGTACTTTTATTGAAAATGTATTGCTGGTAGATAAATTGAAGCATAATTTATTAAATATCAGTCAATTATGTGATAAAGGCTTCAAGGTTATCTTTGAATCATCTATGTGCGTTATAACAAACTCTCTTAATTTTAGTAGTAAGTTCATTGGACATAGACTTGGAAATATCTATGTGGTAGACCTTAATGAACTTGCCAAGTCAAGTAGTTCTAGTCTAGTTGCAATGAATACTAAGACCAAGGAGTCTTGTTTACTTTGGCATAGACGATTAGGTCATGCTAGCATGCATACTAATGTCAAGTTAATTTCTAAAAAATTAGTTAGAGGCATGCCTAAGTTTAAAGTAGACTTTGATTATGTCTATGATGCATGCCAAATGGGTAAACAAACTAGGAGGAGTTTTAAATCAAAAAATATGATTTCAACTATTAGAGACCTCTAGAGCTACTTTACGTGGACTTATTTGGACCAACTAGGACCACAAGCCTAGGAGGTATGAAATATGCCTTTGTGATTGTAAATGATTTCTCTAGATTTACATGGGTTTTGTTTATTGCTCACAAAGATGAAACCTTTAAAGTATTTCAAAAATTTTACAAAAAGGTTTCAAATTAGAAAAATCTTTCAATAATTTCAATTAGGAGTGATCACGGTACCGAATTTGAAAATCAATTTTTCGATGATTATTGCACAGAAAATAGTATTGATCACAACTTCTCAGCTCCTAGGATAACAAAATGGTATTGTAGAGAGAAAAAATAGGACTTTGAAAGAAATGGCCCGAACAATATTATGTGAAGGCAATCTTCCAAGGTACTTTTGGGCAGAAGCGATGAACATTGCTTGTTACATTTTAAACCATGTTTTGATTCATCCTATTTTGAAGTAAACCCCTTATGAGCTTTGGAATGAAAAGAAACCCCATATTAATTATTTTCATGTTTTTGGATGTAAATGCTTTGTGCTTAACAATGGCAAAGATAATCTAGAAAAATTTGATGCTAAATCTGATGAAGCAATTTTTCTTGATTATTCATTACATAGCAAAGCATATAGAGTGTTTAATAAAAGAACTCTTACTATAGAAGAGTTTATGCATATTATTTTTTAAGAAACTAATCCTTCACCTTCTAAGAAAGAAGAGTGCATAGACAATGATATAGGTACAATTCAAAAAGAAATAGAAGATATGAGCATACAAGAAAAACCAATTGAAGGAGAAGAAACGGTAAGTAAGGATCATGTAGATCTACCAAGAGAATGGAGGTACGTAACTTCCCATCCAAGAGAATTAATTATTGATGATCCTTCACAAGGCATTAGGACTAGGTCTCACATAGAGATGCACATGATTACCTCGCCTTTGTATCACAAATAGAACCTCATACCTTATAAAAAACTAAATCTGATCCAAACTAGATGATGGCCATGCATGAAGAACTAAACCAGTTTGAAAGAAATAAGGTATGGACATTAGTTGATAGACCTTCAGACCATCCCATCACAGGAACCAAATGGGTCTATAGGAACAAATTAGATGAACAACGAAATGTCGTAAGAAACAAAGCTAGATTAGTGGCTCAGGGATATAACCAAGAAGAGGGCATTGATTTTGATGAAACATATGCACCTGTGGCAATACTAGAAGCCATTAGATTACTTCTTGCATTTGCTTACTACATGAATTTTAAAATTTTTCAAATGGATGTGAAAAGTATATTTTTAAATGATTTCATTTCAGAACAAGTTTTTGTAGAACAACCACCAGGTTTTGAAGATCATGTTTTTCCAAACCGTGTTTAAATTGAATAAAGCTTTATATGATTTGAAACAAGCACCTAGAGCATGGTATGATAGACATAGCACTTTCTTGATTGAAAATAATTTTTCAAGAGTAAATGTTGATAAAACTTTTTACATTAAGAAGAAAAATAATGATATATTAGTTGTATAGATTTATATTGATGATATTATATTTGGTGCAACTAATGAAACTCTTTGTAGAGAATTTGCTAAGTTAATGCAGGGAGAATTTGAAATGAGCCTAATGGGTGAACTTAACTGCTTCCTTGGACTTCAAGTGAAACAAACGAAGGAAGGAATCTTCATCAACCAAGCCAAGTACACCAAGAAAATAATCAAAAAGTTTGGTTTAGAGTTAAGCAAACAAATGAACACACCCATGAGCCCATCTTGCAGATTGGACAAAGATGAAAATGGATCCAACGTTGATCAAAAGCTCTATAGAGGTATGATCAGATCCTTATTATATTTGACTGCAAGTAGACCTGATATCTTGTATAGCATGTATATGTGCTAGATTCCAATCTAATCTTAAAGATTCACACATGCATGCTATTAAAAGAATTATCAGATATTTGAAAGGTACAAGTAATTTAGGTATTTGGTTTTCAAAACATTCTTCATTAAATTTAATTAGATTTTCGGATGCTGATTATGCTGGTTGTAGAATTGATAAAAAAAGCACTAGCGATAGATGTCAATTTCTAGGGTTGAATTTAATCTCATGGCACTATAAGAAATAAAACTCGATAGCACTTTTTAATACTGAGGCAGAGTATGTTGCTGTAGGAAGTTGTTGTGCACAAGTGTTATGGATTAAATAATAACTAGAAGACTTTGGTGTTATATAATCTAAAATTCCAATCAAATGTGATAATACAAGTGCTATAAATTTGACAAAAAATCCAATCCAGCATTCTAGAACTAGGCATATAGAGATTAGACACCATTTTATTAGAGATCATATTTGAATGGTGACATTGAACTAGAATTTATTCCAACTGAAAACCAATTAGCTGACATTTTTACTAAGCCATCGAATTAGGATAGATTTGAATTGCTTAGAGGTGAATTAGGTCTCTGTGATCCTTTTTAGATTTTTCTAATCTAATTTTTTCAAAATTAAGAAAAAATTATCTAGAAAACCTCCTACATCCATTCAAGATCTTTGAACAACTTTCCTTGAGATTTAATTGAATTAATTTCAATTTTTGAATCATTTCAACTTTTGTAGAAAGTTTCTGTTTGAGTTGACTCCGACAATTTTGCTCTGGTCGAGCCGGCTCGAATCTCTATTATTTTTGCTCTTTCTCTAGTCGAGCCAACTAGGTCAATTTAGGGTTTGCATAGCTGACTCGAATCTCTGTTTGTTCTGAGTTTGCTCTGGTCAAGCTGACTCTGATAATTTTAGGGCAAATCGAGCCGACTCGAATACCGGGTAAAAGCTTTTTTAATAGAGCCGAGTAACTTTTTCTAATTTCTTATACTATATTTTTTACTCCAAACCCTATCATTCCACTTGAAACTATCTCCAATCCTCCAAGAACCTTTTCTCGAAGCCTAAATTTCTTCATTCTTGGCAAACTTGTTGCAATGGCTCCAAAAAGATCTGCACGAAAGCGCTCTCACGCAGTTGAATCAAGCACTCACAGTGTATATCAGAAGAAGAAGAGAGAAATGAAAAAAAAATTCTCTCCAAGATAGAATGAAGAAGAAGCACCTTCTCCAATAAGGAAAATCACTTCAATGGCCAATTGTCTAGTCACATGTGGCAGAAGGATTGATTTCACATTCTTGGAAGATCTAGGTATGAAGATCGGGAACTGGATTGAGAACCAAGGATGGACATTTTTCTGCTCATTGGACATTCTGACTTATCCTTCCTTGGTAAGAACTTTCTTTGAAAATCTAATTCTTGGGGAATATTATTTGGAATCCGTTGTCAAAGGAGTAAAGGTTATTGTGGATGAAGAGAAACTAAGCAACCTACTGCAAATGCCCACCGATGGTGCAACTGAACTAACCCTAAAAAATAAGGAACAAGCACTGAGGCTTATCTTGGAAAAATCAGATGTAATCTCAATCAAATATGTTCAAGCCAACATGCTTTCTATGGAAATGCGGCTACTCCATAACCTGATCAGTCAAATTTTTCTTCCCCGAACCGATCGTTTTGACTGGGTAAGTGAGCGAGATATGATCTTCATGGAACATCTCATTGAGGGAGAAGCCCTCAACCTTCCACATATTATGATGATACAGATAAGGGAGGCAGCAAGAAAAATCACGGTATGCTTGCCATATGGCATGGTATTTACATTGTTATTCGAAGATGCTAGAACTGATATGACAGATGAAATGGGCAAACCACTTCACCACTTAGACATCTACTCAATTAAATCTCTCAAGAGAATGGGATATCACTTGCAGGAAGGAGTCTGGTTAAAGAGAATATCAGGACAAATAACTGCCACATCATCTGATGATGACAATGATGAACCTCCTGTTGATGACCTAAATGAAGTTGCATCTGAAGACAATAATGAAGACACTTCTGGATCTTCAATGAAAACTCCATCAGAACTTAGGAATTTATATCTCAACAGATGGAAACAATTTTGAATCTCTTACAAGCCACATCAACTCAGTGTTTAGCAAATTACGCCAATTAATTGAAGTCAGCTTGCAAGAAATCAAGGCAAAGCAGAAGTTGCATAAGGAGAAAATGCAAAGAGAGATGGACTATTTCAAAGAAGAAATTTGAAGTGTCATACTGCACTCACACAAGGAAAACTGCACTGCTGAGGATGCTTCCACACAATCTTGCAAAGAGCCATCTGCCCCTCCTGCTCAACCTTTTCTTGTGCCTTCAGAATTTCCTTCATCTGTTCCTTTAACATCTAAAGCTGAACCTGCTCTACCCAAGAAGAAACCAAAATCTAAGAAAATTAGAACACCTGTAGCCCCTGTTAGAACCAGATTTAAACATCTTAGGTTCAAGCCTCTTAAGACCAAAACTTCAAATAGGGTTATAGATGTTGCTTCTTCCTCTAGTGAGGAAGAACAGCAGGATGTTCGGTTACACTTTTAGTTATAATGATCATATCATTGTACTGCTGACTATGTTTATACTTTTAATAGTGTTTACTTTATGGTTTGCTTCCTATCTTTTGAAATCAAGAAACTTTGTGAATGAGAAGAAAGAAATTTTATCTTACTGAATGACAATTGTACTTTCTTTAATGTTTTGTAACTTGTATTGAACAGTTTAAATGAAATGAAAGTTATTTTGGTATCTGCTAGCACTGTCTTGAAATGATTTGAACATTCCAATGTTTACAATACTAATATGATGTATTTTAATTAGAATATCAAAATGAATTAAGAAAGTAAAATTATCTCAAACAAATATTTAAAACTTTCTCATTCTATTTCAAACATTGAACTTTATTGTAATACCTTTTTGATTTTTTGACAAAAAGGGGGAGAACTTTGTGCTGTCATGAAAAATGAAAAATTTGAGCTAACAAGAGAACTTTGAGCTTTCTTGAAAATTATCTTCAACTAGTTTCATGCATTGGACAATATTCAAAAAAAAAAAAAGGGAGAATGTTCATAAAGTGCATGAAAAGAATGAAAAAGGGGGAGAATATAAATGTTTGTGTTTAAATAAGCTTAAATGTTTCATAATTTAAGAACCTATAGAAAGGGGGAGAAATTATTTTTATGAAAACAAATGGCTTTACTTAAAACCTACTTTTTACTCTGATTGCTTTAAATTTTAGCTCAAGAATTAGCTCTAATTCTTTCAATCACGAGCTTTGATACTTCACGTTTGTGCTATTTCTGATACTTTGAAGCATATAAATTTTAATACTCTGATACACACAAAAGCACTAACATTGATACTGTATAGTTTCTTCACAAGAGCTCTAATATCTATTTGCAAATATAAATAGCTCTAATACATGTGCATACTTACTCTTAAATACCTTTATATATGTAATTGTAAAGAATTTTTCATGTCCATTATTTTGTCATCATCAAAAGGGAGAGATTGTTGACCCCATAAGTGATTTTGATGATAACCAAACATTGGTGCATGCATTTATTTTACTAACAACTCTTCAAGTGGTTTACAAGTTTTTGTACGATGAATTCATTGCTCAAATTTCAACTCCTACATTTTCATTTCTTGTTTTGAGTTGTGTTGTAAGTGAAAATTGTAAAGAAGAACCCAAAGAAAAGAGTTAAGAAACATCATAAAATTGGGTTGCTTCTGAATGTGTTTCAAGCTTTTAATTTCTTAGAAATGTTGAGTTTGAAGACATCTTAAAGCTTGAAGACATGCTGGATGAACTCTGGAAATAGATTGAAGAAATCACTGAAACATTCATTCAAGCCGACTCGAAGAGAAGAGAGCCGACTCTAGGACATGGCATGCATGAGGATTCTGGCACGCAGATACCTGAGCTGACTCTAAGGGACCCGAGCCGACTCATCCAATGCATTACTTCTGAATCAAATAGGTGAGCTGACCTAAAGGGTGTCCAAGTCGACTCCATCATATTATCAGACATCTGAGCCGACTCTTTAGAAGATCGAGCCAACTCCTCCAGAGTCCAAAAATGCATTATGAGTACCATAGCCAATCGAGTCAACTAGAATGGAAGTTAGCCGACTCATCCAGACTGACATGTTGAAGGCCTGAGGATCCGAGTCGACTAGAATCAAGGCAGGCCAACTCTTATAGAGTGAGAAATTAGGACACCATGCAAGTAAGCCGACTGGATTGAAGAGAGTCGACTCAACTAGAACTCCTCTAAGGATCCGAACTGACTCGAGTGATCCGAGTCAACTCGAAGGTCGATTTCAGACTTGCAACAGCTAGTTCCATAACTTGAATTTTGAATCCAAAAAGTGCTCCAATGGTCAAATGTCACATCCCAATGGTCAAAAATGACTTAAACTGCCTTAGAATGATGGAAGGCCATATATTTGAGGGATTTGAACTTCTTTGAAGTAAGTTTTAGAAGTTTTCAAAAAGTTAATGCTTTATTGAATATCCAGAAGGGCCAACAAGAAAGAGAGCACTGAGAGCATTCAAGATAGCCTTCAAGTCTTCACCAACTCTCATATGAATCTTGAAGCACTTAGTAAAGAAGCTATAGAAGACATTAAAGTGCATCGAAGTACATTCAAGTGGATTTCTCTCGAGCTGCATCGGCAACCATTCAAAAAAAAATTGTTTGTCATTCTATTGCTTTTCTTTTCAATTCATTTTGAATTGTTGGGTTATTAGTGAGTCCGGTTGAAAAACCAAATAGGTTCTTGGTTAGCCTTTGTTAAAAACCAAGTGTTGGGTGCTTGGTGAACCTGGTAAAACCAAGTTGGGTTTCTTTGGTGATCCCGGTAAAACCAAAGTGTAGAGGTTTGGATTGTGATCCTGTGAAAACAATCCGACTTATTCTGCTTGGGGATATAGTGGAAATCCCAAGTGATAATCTTGGATAGTGGACGTAGGAGCTGGGTTGCTTCGAACCACTATAATTGTTGTGTGTTTGTGTTGTGCTTCTTTGATTTGATTTTGCTTTTACAGTTAATTACTTTATCACATCACTAAACATTTTAAAAAGGGATTTCAAAGAGCACACAATTGCTTAAATTTTTTAATTCCCAATTCACCCCCTCTTGGAAAAGCCACCTGGGCAATAAAGTTCACTCTGGTTGTTCATCACATGTTATCTTCCTAATTAAACTCTTGTGTGATGATGTCTTTTGAGCTACCTTGTATGTGATGTAGAGAGGATGCACTGTGTAGTTCATAAACTGGTTCATGACCAAATGATACACTGTTTTAGGATGATGGTGTATCGAGAGTAGGTTGTTGATATCATGTTGTTGGTTGTCCTGTTAACCAAGTAGCATGGAGATGCTGGTATGACATCAAGTGTTGTGTTCGACACTTCAATGGTATTCCATATTCAACAGGTTCTTGTTGCTTTGCAACCTTCAACCTATCTGGATGCCGGATATCATTGCTAGATGGCTACTTTAGCTAGTACTGAAAATGTTCCTATGCTACCGGTTTAGTGTTTGAACCTACGGGGTCACACACCGTGAGGTTTCTTCTTGATTTGTTGGCTTGGGAACGATGGGGAATCGTTTGACAAGTTGTCAAAATTGCATTTTAGATGTCTCATCTGGATGAGTTGACTCGTGCATGTCGACTCGCATAGATGAGTTGACTTATTTGACGAATTTTGCTGAAAAATTTGAAAATGCTTCATTAATGGCTGTAATTGTTATGGCACTTAAAGTTTGGCATTTTGAGATTTTAATCAATGTCAATTGCTGAAGTCAAAGGGTTTGTAACACCCTTGAATCTCAAGAGATGTAAACTCCCTAATTAATCTCTCATTATCTTTTCTTTATAGGATTGTTTTGGGGCTGGCTAAAGAGAGTGAATCGTTCTCTCTTCATCTTGGTTGAGACTCTACCAATTTTCTCCTGGTTAGAGGTCTTGCTTGACCTTTGAGAGATTGTGAGATTTGATCTCATTTTGTCAGAAGGGTTCTAACAAGATAGTGTGAGGCTTTGTGGTTTGGGATTGTTGTGTGCACACCTTTTGTTGAAGATTGGGATAGAGTGTTATGGGAAATGTTCTTGGGTGCCTTGTTTCATCTCTGTTCAGCAAATGGTTCTTCATGACGTTGAAGAAAAAGTCCGCCATTGCCACATTGTTTCCGAAGAGGCTAGCACCTTGAAGGAATTGTCCTATGAGTTAAATACTTCGCATGCATGATTTCATACTGTATTGTTCTATATGCATAAAGATCTGTTTAGGGCCAGTGTTAATTAGATTAACATGTTTAGATAAAAATATTTTATCTTCTTCTGTTGCATCATGTTATTTAGAAAAGAATTTTAAATTGCTTATTTAGCCCATGACAACTCAACCAACAGTGGTATTAGAGTGCCAGGTTGAATGCATGACTAGTTTAGTGCTTTTGTATGAAATCGGTTTGATATCGTTCACATGATACTTGGATTAAGGTGTATTCGCCTTGGCTGTCCGGTCATAAGAGAGAAGTATGGTTTAAAGACCATCTCTTTCCATTCGGTGGGATTCTCTTATGGCATATAGGGGTGCCGCTGCGTCATGACCTTATGAAAAAGAAAGTAAGGGATTTTATAGGTTAAAATAGTTTTAATCTATGATTGTAGATCATAACTATGTTTAGATAAAATCTAAAAGGTGCATGATCTAAAATTTTGAAAAGTTCATGTAAAAAGGGATGAATTTTGAAGTTACTATTTTTTTCTCAGGCATACGAGCTGACTTGTTTCGTTAAGATAGATTAGTCTATTTATTTAATGCCTTGAACGAGCGAACTTGTCCTGCTCGAGTCGACTCATCTCTGTGGTTTGAAGGAAAAGTGTTCTATCTGAGCCGACTCATCCCTGCATGAGTCAACTCGGATCTGAGAACAAGGAAAAGTTTTCTGGACAAGCGACTCGACCGAAAAATCTTGAAATAGTAAACTTAAAGTTCATAATTTTTGTGAAATTATTTCACTTGTTTTTGAAATTGTTTCAAATTTGGGTTAATTAAAAATGTTTCAATTGGCATGTTGCACTTACTTGAGATTCAAGTTGTAATTTTGAAACCTTTTAAGATTTAGGATGTGATTCTAATCGTAAGTCATGTTTGACAAACCATGGGTTGATTGGGTTATCTAGAATTGGGTCCTTAAATGGGTTAGACCTAGGTTTAGATGAATGGATTAATTAGAGAAAAGACTAATCCAAAGTTGAATTAGATCTCTCCTCTATAGATCTCTCTAATAGTTAGTTGAAACAATCCATACATCTAAATGGACTTGATTGATGGCTTTGTGGTGAGCCAGGGTCTTTAGGTTAGTCTAATTGAGTATGGTAAACCACTTGGTGTCTAAGGTAGGTTTGACATTGTTGATCAAGGTTCTTTGGGGCTAACTCTTACCTAGCCAACTAATAGGTTGGTGACTAAGGTAGAGGTTTACCTGGCATAACCCATCCTTGATCTTACTTAAGAGGCTTACATGGCATAACCCATCCCTTGATCTTACTTACCCGGCTTATGTGGTGAATTAGATTTGATTAGATTATCTATTGATTTTGAGTTGACACATGTCAAATAAGGTTAATCAGTTTGACTGGTTTAAGGTGTCCATGGACCTATTTGATCTTGAAACCCTCTAAGAGTTAAGTGGGAGTTTTTCTTGATCAAGGTCCATGCCTTCTTTTCATATGTCACAAAATTTAAATCCTCTAAATTATTAGGTCCAAGAAAGGACTAAGTTATGTGATAGCCTGAGTCTTAGCCTCCCATTAAGTTGGATTGGTAATGAGTCCATAAGTTGGTTGATCATCGATAGTTCCAAAGAACTGGTGGTCATCAGGCAAGTGTGTTGGGATTTGCATGGTGCTCCCAAGCTTTGGAGAGACTTGGAGACCATGGCAGGGATGTTGGAGGTGATCTCTGGGTGCTTGGAGGCATGCCAAGCATTTCTTGGAGGTGTTCCAGGGGAGCTCGAGATCTAGGTTTGGAGATCTTGAGGTTGGAGTCAACTCAGGCTATGGAGGAGTCGACTCCTGTAGGTTAATAATAGGATTGAGTTCTGGTCAAGTCAGCTTGAGGTCTTTAGTCGACTCGTGGTCTGGTCGAGTCGGCTCGAGGTCTGTTCAAGTCGACTCTTCTGACGGGTTTAGATCTCATGTGTTGGCCTGGGGAGAGAGAGAGAGAGTTTTGTTTGGGCTTTGTCATGTTGACTCAGGGCTATATTTATATATCTTGTAATAGCTGGAGTGGTAAGAGAGGTCCAAGAGTTGAGCCGGAATAGAAATCCTTTTCTCCCCAAGAAACAAGAAAGCCCTCCTCTCTCTGGTTCTCTCTTCTTGTTACAGCCCCATGGGGGCACGCCTCCGCCAACGGGAGCAGATGGCATGCCCTAATCCTTCCCGGTGATGGTTCCTTTCATGTCCATGGAAGCATCAAGTCGATCCTAGGTGTTCTGCAGAGTCGAACGAGGTGTCTCATTCCTCGACATTTGGTATCAAAGCTCCTTAATGTAGTGGCATGAAGGAGGAAGGGAAGAAGAAGCAGATCTCTGGTTGTGAGATCTGAAGGAGGCTGCAGTGGTGCAGATCGAAAGCGTGGATCTGCTGGAGATCTCGCGGAGGTGAGATCGGAGGTGTGCAGATCAGAAGCATGGATATGGAGATCTCGTCAGGGATGAGATCAGAGGTGAGGGCTTGCTACCCTCACTGGGAGAGAATTCTGGATCATGCCAGAGACAGAGATCTGGCGGATGGCCCCATGGTGATGGATGTGATCCAGATCACGATGGCATGGCTGGAGTTTAGATTGATGGATCAGAAAGCCATGAAGGATTATCGGCCTAGGGGGGTCATGGAGTATGGATCTGTGGATCCCCAATGGAGATGATTTCAGTAGATCTGGATGGCTCGGCGGTGATGGATGAAAATCCAGATCACATTGGCATGGATCGGAGGGGGGATAGCAGTCCTCCCTTATGCCAGAATGCGATGGCCATGGTGGTGGAGAGAATTCCAAATCTGGGGCATGGTTTCTAGGAAGAAGAAGGGTTGCATGCCATCATAGGGAGCCAGCTCGTCTTCACAGAGCTGGCTCGGGTAGAGAAGAAGCTGTGCTTCTATTGCAGTAGAGTCGGCTCTGGCATAGCAGAGCCGGCTTGGTCATCTCAAAGAGGTCGCCAGTTGCAGTGTAGCAGAGCCAGCTCAGGCAGTGGTTGCAGCAGTGATCGGTGAATGAGCACAGAGCATTACAGGATTGTGCGGGCAAGATGCAGGGAGCAGCATGCGGTGCTGCGAGGAGATGGCGGCATGGGGCATTGCGGGAGCGGCGCAGGGTGACGGTTCACCGGTTACGGGAGAAGTGCTGGGCTTGGGCTTGATCGGAGTCATCATGGACTAGATCGGAGCAGTTCTCGCATGGATAGGCACGGGGTGGTCGCCGGAGTTGAGGTACGGTGGTCGGAGGTGATGCGCGGTGGCTGCGGGCAATGGCGGTTGGGAGGAGCTATGGTCCACGGTTCTTTGTCGGGGACCAACAGCAATGGCAGCAGTGGACCAATGAGATCGGTGTGAACCGGTGGTTTCGTTCATGGTGGACTGGCGGTTTATGACTACTCTACTCTGAAATGTGTGCTAACTAGTTTTTTTGGTGATTTCGGGCTCAATCGAACTCCGATTTGAGTTTCGTCTACACCATTGGATTCCATGTTTCGAGCTCTTCTGATGCAGGATGAACCTAAGACTGATGTAAAAAGAAATCAAAAAAATTACAGAATAGAGGATGGATGATGGTGATGAACTCTACCAAGTTTGATGCAAAACAAAAATCAGATGATGATGCAAATCCTAGGGTTTTTGGACTGATGCAGAAATCTCAGGATTTTAGTTAGGGTTTCTAATATGCCAGATTTTAGGACTTTTAATTTGCTGTAAAATTAATTAAAATTTCGATAAAATAGAGGACATGACAAATAACAACTTATACAAATTTCATAGAAAAATAAAATTCCTAGGTGGTCAAATCAGATGAAAAATAGACTCCTAATGCAGCTAGCAAGATGCAAAATTAGGGTTTGTGATCCTAATGCAGATGAATGCTATCCTAAACCTGCCTAATACTAAATTGATGCAGGACGAACCTAGGACTAATGCAAAATAGAAAAGTAATTTTTTTGTATTTTTTTAGACATTAAATTCGTAAGCTAATAACCCAAAAATAAGTAAAGAATCAGCTTGATGACTAGTAGTTCTAGAAACTATCATACCCGCAAAAACTCATGCAAAATAATAAATAGCCAGGACCTGAGAGTTGAGAAACTCCTGGTTTAGGATAGCGTACCAATCATTAGATCAGAACTCAAGAGGGGGAAGGCTTTTACCAGGCAGCGATTGTAGTTTCTTTCATGAAGAGATCTCTCAGCCTCTAAATGGCGCCTCAAAAAACTGCCTGTGGTTCCCGAATTTGAAGGTGATCTAGATCCAGCCTAAAGGCAAGGAAAGCCTCCTCTAGGGAGGGGGAAACACCTCGGGGATCTATAAAACATCAAGGTTAGGCACGAACTAGGCAAGGAATAAAAGAAACAAAATATGGAAGAAAGAAAACAAAAGAAAGGGACTTAGGGCTAGTAAGGCTGGCGGCTTGGAGAAGGGAGACTCCTGCTTTCAGGGACGGCTTTAGGACTCCTTCTCAAAGGTGTGGCTGATGTCAAGATGACTAATTTGCTGCTTGGGCATGGAGAGAAGCAAGGGCAGTGGTCGGCCAACACAAGAACAAAGAACCAAAAACAAAACCCAAAACCAAAGAACACAAGACCCCTGTCTCAAAATAATTCAGCAGAGTTTTAATTCATAAGAGTGATTGATTACAAGAGGAAGAAAGGTGGGATATTTATAAAGCTCCCATGTCCTCTCCTAACTAGGGTTACACTTACGTTAAGAATAACCTCTCCTTAAGGCATTAGGAAAAGAATCCTTAATAGGTTAGGAACTTTGACCTAGTCTTCTCCTTCTCCCTTCATGATTTGACCTAGTCTTCATCCAACCCTTGGACCAAGTCAACCAAGTGAAGATGCCTACTATTGGCATGTTGGGCTTCATGGGGGCAGCAAGGGCCGGCCAAGAGGTGAAGGGTGCATGGTCTTGGGCCTCCTGGAAGCTGGGATGGCCTGGTAGCCTGGTAGTGAGAATATTCCTTGGAATCTTGCTTCTTAAGGGCTTGGGCTTGATTTCTCTTTGGCTGTGGTGCAGATGGACCTTTGGATTCATGATGTGACCTGCTCTGGGAATATACTCTGGCATCTGGACGGGAATCTGGATATCTGGAGAGCATCTGGAGGGCATCTGGGTATCATGTAGGAATCTTAGACCTTGGGATGGCATACAAAGTCTAATTGGCTGAAGTGGGGGCTTCTGTGGTATGGGCACCAGACCTCTTATTAGGGTTTCAATTTTTGGGTCTTGTAATAAGGCTTCAAGCCTATGCATTGTAATTTTTGGTCATGAAGTTAGTCTCAATTATTTTTGTTTTGTCCTGTACATTAACCAATTGGGTCAAGTTGTGTCTTGTATTGAGTCTAGTCCTGTAATGATTCTAGTCCGAGTCTGTTTGAAGATTGGGCCAAAGTCTGAGTGGTCTTCGAGTATAGTCCAATTTGTAATGGATCAAGCCATCTCCCAAGCCATGAAGGATGCCACTTGGTGCCACCTCATCTATCCCATGTGGTGCCACATCACCTTGACAAGAAGGAAATGCTAGAATTTTTGGGCACCATTCGTTGATTCTTTCCTCCTTTCTCTCCCCCTATCAAGTCTCTTTCCAAAGGAGCTATGGACATCCAAGGAAGGTCAATGGGCAATGAAGGCATGATCCTTGTTTCAAGCCCCATATCAAGCCATCTTCCTAAAGTGCTTGGTCAACTATGGAAGAAAATCATTGACCCTCAAATCAAGAAGACAACTCTCTTGTTTCATGCCCCATATCAAGCCATCTTCCTAAAGTGCTTGGTCAGCTATGGAAGAAAATCATTGACCCTCAAATCAAGGAGACAACTCCCATCTTTCAAGCCCCAAATCAAGTCACAAAACCTTGGAAGAAGAAATGTGAATTTGGGCGCTCTCTTCATGAAGCTTTGTATTTTTGAAATTTGAATGGGTTTTAAGGTGCCTATATAAAGGGCCTTACCCCTCCCTTGTAAATTTTAATGTTGATGAATGAAAAGAAAACCATTGAGTGCTACTTTTCTTTAGTTGCCTTCGTTTCTTAAGAACATCGATCTCCATGAGGGAGCACCTTCGCCTTCAGGCGTCGAGAGGTGTGAGGCCTCAAGTTACCTTCTCTTCCGCCAATCCATCTTCCATCTTTGAGTTCGGAGGCCATCGGATGATCCATCTAGGCACCCAACAAGAAGACCCCCCAATCAACATCATCTCCACCCTCTCTTCCCTTATTTCTTCCTGATACTTATTGATTCCTAATCTTTCTATTGATTGTTCGTAGGTCCTCCAGGTACCATGAATATGGAGTCAGTTTTCCTTGCCTTCGTGACCTTGGATGGAAAGCTGACGCATCCATGGGGGTTGAAGGCTCGATCATCCAGGCCGCATCCACGAGAGCGAGCGAACTCGACATCAGGCACTTTAGAACTTTAAGGTTTGCAACCCTAGACTCCTAAGGGGTTATTGATCTGAGAGCTAAGTCCTACGGGATTTCTCAATCCCGCGGTCCTCTTCTTATCCTGTTTAGGGACTTACTTGCTTGGATTTCTTTTCATTATAGAACTCTAGATCTTCTTTTTGTTTGTCTTAGGAAATCCAAAATTCATATAAAAAAACTAAAAATCATAAAGAACAAAAATTACCTACATCATTTCATCCTGGCATCTGGTTGGTCCCGCATCATGTTTGGTATCAAAGCCTGGTTAGGACTTAGCACTTCTTAAGTACCTGGATTAGGTGCTTCTCCAAGCCATCCGGTCTTAGGAGAAAAGTAGGGTTTCAAGACCCTCTCCTCCCATTCCACGGGGATCTCCTAAGGCATGTAGGGGTGCCACTGTAATTGACCTTTGAAGGGAAACACAAGAAGAAAAGTTTTAAAAACCCAATTTTTTTTTTTTTGCATCATTAGATCTCATCTTCTTTTAACTTCTGCATTTTTTTCCTTTCTATACATGGTCTATTTTTTTAGGTGTTTCTATTTGTAGGAACCTCTAAACTCTCTAATTTTTATTTTTTTAGATCACACATAATTGAAAGTATTTGTGATAATTTTCTCAGATTTTATTTCATTTTGTAGAATTTCTACAATCGAAATATACTACCTAAGAGCAAAATCTATAATTTTTCAGCAAGTGCATCTTGTCATGTTTTCACTTTTCAAGTAGTTTAATTTTGCATTTAGTATCATCTCTTGTCATTTCCATCATTTTATTTCTGCTTTCATCCATCAAAAACATCCAAAAAAAAAAAAAACATAAATTAGATCCATCTCATTAGATCATTTGTATGCCATCATTTTCATAAATCATCTTAAGGGCATCAATTTGACATAGGGTCAGGATTTCATTACCTGTCCCTAGCCCAAAATATCATCAACCTGCATAACGAACCCGACCCCTAAGTAAAATGGAGTAGACACTTAACTTGCTCTAGTGAGCTAGAGACACCCATGAAGTCGGGTCGAACCAAGTGTCAAGCCAATTTAGACAACTTGTTTGTGTCTGCTCGAGTATCTGGTGTCGGCAAGTGGTTCAGGGACAAGAGCTCGAAGGAAAGTGGGTTGGTTCGCTTACTTGTCCAATTTCAAATTGGTGTCTAAGGCAAGCAAAGAGGAACCTCCTCCAACCTTACACTTACTTGGCCAGGTGCCAAGTTACTACCACCAAGATTGTCTACTTGACCTAACATTTGGTTTAATCTCTTAGATCTAGTAAACCCATAGCTTTCATTGTGTGTTGCATGTCGACTATATCAGGAGTCCCCTATCACCCCCATCATTCCTAGTCAAGTGAACCCATAGAAAACACCCAAGAGAATCACTTAAGGGTCATCACTGAATAGTTAGCTAGGATAAACAAAAGGCTTGATGAGTTTGAAGATAGATTTGGAGTCTTAGAAAAGAACATTAGACCACCCATCGAGCTTGAGTCTGAGTCACCTTTTCACCCTAGGGAATACCCTCAGTGTGATCCTTCCTTAGAGTCTAAAAACCTTTTAGAAATAGTTAGGTGCATCCTTACCCAGAACATGGTGCAAGAAGATTGGCATAGGACTAACATCCTACAAACCTTTGCAAGTTAGGGGATAAGGTATGTAAGATCATAGTTGATAGTGGGAGCTGTGTCAATGCCATCTCTTTAAGTACTGTCAAAGTCCTAAGATTGACCCCAGTTTCTCACCCCAACCCTTATAAGGTCTCATAGATAGATTCGACTTCCATACCTATCAAGTCTAGATGCCAAGTTTTGATCAAATTGCAATCATATAAGGAAGAGATTTGGTGTGATGTCCTTTCCATGGGAGTCAGTAGCATTATCCTAGGTCAACCCTGGCTTTATGATCATGATGCCACCCTTTATGGTCGGACCAATATTTGTGCCTTTAGTCACCATGGAAAGAAATTTGTAATCAAACCAATTCAGCCTAAGGACCAGGTTAAAAGAGAATCAATTAGCCTTAAGGAAGGAAGCCTGGAGTCACCCTGATCAAGTCTTAGGAGTTAGAGAAAGAGGTTACTAAGGAAGAACCCTTTAACGAATTTCAGGGAGAAAAGGTTGAACATTCTGAGAATTTAAATGAGAAAATCCCTAAGCCCATTGAAGTCTTTAAGTTTGAAAAGGTTGAACCCATTGATAATCTAGAGAAAGAAACTCCGGAGCCCATCAACAAATCCAAAGAAAACATCTATGAGCCAAGTTTAGTAGAGGAGTATGATGAAGATGGGCTCAAGGTTGAAATCATTGAGGAATCAAAGGAAAAAGATCCTGAACCCACTAAAGAATTTGAAGAAGAAATGATCGAGCCAGGATCACATTTAGTAAATGAACATGAGGGTTTGCTAGTCTTGTCCACAGAAGGAGTTCAGGAACAAACCCTTAATGACCTGACCTAAAGAGAACATCCTCAAGAGATAGATGAAGCTCTGAAGGGATTTGAGGATGTACTTCCCGATGAGTTACCTGATCAACTTCCACCGTGAGAGACATCTAGCATACTATAGACTTGGTCCTAGGATCCTCTTTAACAGACCTTCCTCCCTGTGGGATTGACCCTAGCGAGCCCCAAGATCTACCGGAACAAGTGGATCATATGACACCTATAGAACAATGTCCAAATTTTAAGGTCATCCTAAATAACCAAGGTCTATTTCATGTTTCCCATAAGCCACCCCAAGACTCCGATTTTTATTTCCTACCCTTCCCTGAGCCTTCTCATATTTCTAGAGCCATGGGGTTACATTTTGCTGAGATTTTTAGGTTGCATGAATCCCTAGAGCCCGTCCCATTTGCTACCTACTTCTGGTATACTTTATAGCATTTGCTAGGGATCCTTGGTAATTATTCTTGTGCATACCAGACCAGGGTCAAACCTAGAGAGTCAGTAGTGTATTAGGTTTAGACCCTAGGAGCCCAATAAAATTCCTCTCAATAGGAATGCATAGTTGAGTCTGCATTTTGCATCATGTTAGAATTCTGCATTAAGTATAAATTTTAAAATAATTTGCTTGATTCCTGGAAGAGAACTAAAGAGTTTGAACAAGGGATTCTACAATGGTTAGGCTTAAGCCTGAATGGTTAAGAAACTTCATGCTCGTAGAGCTGGCCCCTTTAGAGTGATAACGAGAGTTAGCCCTAATGCCTAGATGCTTGAGCTACCCCCGAATTATGGCATTAGCTCGACTTTCAATATCCTGGACTTAGTTGAGTGTAGGGAACTAGCAAACATACCCAGTGAGCCACTTGGGCTTAACCTTTCATATGAGAGCGAACCGACCCAGAGTGTCCACCTTCAATTTTACCTGAGAAAGGAGAGTGGATCGAGTGTATCCTGGATGATCAAGCTATGACCACCCGGGGCAAAGGCTTTCAGTGTTACTTGGTCCGATTGCATGGCCGACCAGAGTTCGATGATTCGTAGGATACCTGAGAGGACTTGCAGCACCTTGACTCAAATCTTTTGGAAAAATATCAAAGCCAAATCAACCCTTACTCGACAGGGTCGAGTTCCTCCCATCCCGGGAGAATTGGTATGGGCACCTGACCTCTGATTAGGGTTTCAATTTTTGGGTCCTATAATAAGGCTTCAAGCCTATGCATTATAATTTTTAGTCATGAAGTTAGTCTCAATTATTTTTGTTTGGTCCTGTACATTAACCAATTGGGTCAAGTTGTGTCCTGTATTGAGTCCAGTCCTGTAATGATTCCAGTCTGAGTCTGTTTGAAGATTGGGCCCAAGCCGGAGTGGTCTTCGAGTCTAGTCCAATTTGTAATGGGTCAAGCCATCTCCCAAGCCATGAAGGATGCCACTTGGTGCCACCTCATCTATCCTATGTGGCACCACATCACCTTGACAAGAAGGAAATGCTGGAATTTTTGGGCACCATTCCTTGATTCTTTCCTTCCTTCTCTTTCCCTATCAAGCCTTTTTCCAAAGAAGCTATGGACATCCAAGGAAGGTCAATGGGCAATGAAGGCATGATCCTTGTTTCAAGCCCCATATCAAGCCATCTTCCTAAAGTGCTTGGTCGGCTATGGAAGAAAATCATTGATCCTCAAATCAAAAAGACAACTCCCTTGTTTCAAGCCCCATATCAAGCCATCTTCCTAAAGTGCTTGGTCAGCTATTGAAGAAAATCATTGACCCTCAAATCAAGGAGACAACTCCCATCTTTCAAGCCCCAAATCAAGTCACAAAATCTTGGAAGAAGAAATTTGAATTTGGGCACCCTCTTCATGAAGGTTTGTATTTTTGAAATTTGAATGGGTTTTAAGGTGCCTATATAAAGGGTCTTACCCCTCCCTTGTAAAGTTTAATGTTGATGAATGAAAAGAAAACCATTGAGTGCCACTCTTCTTTAGTTGCTTCATTCCTTAAGAACGTCGATCTCCATGAGGGAGCGCCTTCGCCTTCAAGCATCGATAGGTGTGAGGCCTCAAGTTACCTTCTCTTCTGTCAATCCATCTTCAATCTTTGAGTTTGGAGGCCACCGGATGATCCATCTAGGCGTCCAGTAAGACGACCCCTAATCAACATCATCTCCACCCTCTCTTCCCTTATTTCTTCCTGATACTTATTGATTTCTAATCCTTCTATTGATTGTTCGCAGGTCCTCCAGGTACCATGAATATGGAGTTGGTTTCCCTTGCTTTCGTGACCTTGGCCAGAAAGCCCCCCATGGGGGTTAAAGGCTTGATCATCCAGGCTGCATTCGTGAGAGCGAGCGAACTCGACATCGGGCACTTCAGAACTTTAAGTCCTGCATCCTTAGACTCCTAAGGGGTTATTGATCTGAGAGCTAAGTCATACGGGGTTTCTCAATCCCGGGGTCGTCTTCCTATCCTGTTTAGGGACTTACTTGCTTGCTTGGATTTCTTTTCATTATAGAACCCTAGATCTTCTTTTTGTCTATCTTTAGGAATCCAAAATTCATATAAAAAAACTAAAAATCATAAAGAACAAAAATTACCTGCATCATTTCATCCTGGCAACTAGTCGGTCCCGCATCATTCTGGCTCTTGGATGAGGCCTAGTGGAACTCCAAAGTAGGGTATCATCTTCTTTTGTATAAAATTGAACTCTTACTGGACTCATAACTGAAGTACAGGACTCAATATACTGACTAGGATTGAGGGTTGAGACAAATCAACTATCCTTAACTTATTACAGGACTCAATCTTAATTGATTACAATATTGTAACACATGACTAAGTTTCTAGAATTAGAGCCCTAATCAGTAAATCATATGGGATCCAGTGATCTATGTCTGATCTTGGTGTCCCCACCATCTTCATGTTGAACTAGGTTGGATCCGATGATGGAGTCAGGTCACAGGGTATGTGAAGATCATGGCGCAGTGGCTATGTGTGTGGGCAGCATGAGTAGGATGGTTCCATCTTTGGCTCTCCCTGGTGGACGAGGTTCATGGTTTTGGGAGCAGTGTGGAGGTCTGCTGGTGGAGTGGATCTCGTCGGGGATCATAGATCTGGTGGTGCAGAGCTGTGGGTCCTGTGCTATGGAGTCATGGTAGGTCGGGTGATCTGTGGTTTAGCACAGGTGGAGTGATACATACTGGAGATCTTTCAGAGCATAAGTGGTAGCTCCATCGATAGTGGACCAGGATCTTGGTCACCTTGGAGGAGAGCGATCGGTAGGTCTCTAACTACCTTGATCATGATGGAGCTGTACGTGGGTGTGGTACCCATATGATTGGAGGTGGGTCTCGAGAGGTGGTTAGCTCAGGGAGATCGAGTACATCAGCAGAGGTTGATGGAGGCTGGTAGCATAGGGAGCACTAGGAAGGTCTCAAGAGACCCGGGTACATCAATAGAGGTGATGCCAGGGATAGCTTAGAGAGATAGGAGATAGTCTCAGGGAGTGCCAGAGATGTCATGTAGCCTAAAGATAGGCTAGGACATGGTCATGCAGCCTATGGATAGGCTGGGATGTGATGGTGCAGCCACTGGAGCTGATGGAGGCTAGCAGCTCAGGGAGACTTGGGACATGTCTTAGGGAGTGCTAGGGATGTCATGCAGCCTAGAGATAGGCTAGGACATGAGGGACATCATGCAGCCTATGGATAGGCTGGGATGTGATGGAGCAGCCATTGGCGATGGTTGCTATGTTCAGTTGCTATATTTAAGGAGTTGGGATGAGCTCCTGAGTTTTGGAGATTCCTACGGGGTTGTAAAGTATCGGAGACGGTCTCGGAGAGGTCCGCTGTGATGCGGAGGGTCTGAGGAGACATTGATTGGGTACGAGGTTTAGGTCATGCTCAGCAGGGCAGCATTGAGAGGCAGGCCTCAGGGTTTCTTTTTGTGGCATCAAGGGGACTTTAGTCTCAGGTGGAGCACCGGTGACAGGTGGCTTCATGGATGGAGCAGGTTTTGACATATGTTCAGAGCGGGAGGTGCATGGAGGACCATATCCTTGCACAGATGCCAGGGGTAAACTTCTCCAGGTGGAGCGGAGAGTGTAGAGTATGGCATGGCTCTGTAGAGATTATGTCAGGTAGAGCTCCAGTTACAGCGAGTGCAGGTTAGGTCCGCTTGGTTCTCTCCAGGGAAGTCCATGAACATACTGATGCAGCTACCAAATAGAAGGAAAGCAACAATCTGTGGTGCCAGGATACAAGCTAGGATCTTTGGCTATGGAGGCGGTCATCCTAGAGGTCTCCAGGTGATATCAGTAGCTGGAGATATTGGCAGAGGCATGGATATCTGCACAGTGCTGTCAGGACACGCAATTACAGTAGGGTGTGCGTTGAGGACATTGTCAGGTTTGTCAAAGCTTGGGGACACCAAGGTGGAGATTGTTGGGATTTGCATGGTGCTCTCAAGCTTTGGAGAGACTTGGGAGACCATGTCAGGAATGCTGGAGGTGATCCCTGGGTGCTTGGAGGCATGCCAAGCATTTCCTAGAGGTATTCCAAGGGAGCTCGAGTCTGGGTTTGGAGATCTTGAGGTTGGAGTCAGCTCGGGCTACGGAGAAGTCGACTTCTGCAGGTCGATAGTTGGATTGAGTTTTGGTCGAGTCGGCTCGAGGTTTGTTTGAGTCGACTCATGGTCTGGTTGAGTTGGCTCGAGGTCTGTTTGAGTCGACTCTTCTAACGGGTTTAGATCTCATGTGTTGGCCTGGGGGGAGAGAGAGAGTTTTGTTTGGGCTGAGTCATGTTGACTCAAGGCTATATATATATATATATATATCTTGTAGTAGTCGGAGTGGTAGAGAGGTCCAAGAGTTGAGCTAGAATCGAAATCCTCTTCTCCTAAAGAAACAAGAAAGCCCTCCTCTCTCTGGTTCTCTCTTCTTGTTACAGCCCCCTAGGGCACACCTCCACCAATGGGAGCGGATGGCGTGCCCCAATCCTTCCCGGTGATGGTTCCTTTCATGTCCATGGTAGCATCAAGTTGATCCCGGGCGTTCCATGGAGTTGAACTAGGTGTCACGTTCCTCGACAAAGTGGAATTGCCATTCAACATATGATGGCTCAATATGACTATCTTAACACGTGGTCAGGTGGGCCGACCAAAGTCAGTCTTGATCATGGGTTAGTTAAAAGCATTGAAGTCAATAATGTTAATGGTTGGACCTAACCAAGACCTTCAATAGGAGGCCCAAATGCCGATTGTCAGGATCCCTTGGGCAAAATGAATACTATGAATTGCTTAGAGAAGCAATTAGTATTGTACCTACCTTTAGATGCATATGGATTGGCCGGCCAAAGTCGGGCTCATGTATAGTCTATGGGGTCCTAGTACCTGCTAAAGGATAAAGTTATTCTTTGGATTGGAGTGCAGAGGCTACCGGTCTGAATAAAATAATGGAAGAAACCTTTAGACTAAAATCTATGTCTTTAGGATGTTTAAGATGATTCATATACTGATAGGTCTTGTTCTCCTCTCTCCTTTTTCTCCAGATAATGTCGACCACTTTGTCGCTCCGATCATTATTGGATAACGACAAACTTTCTGGATCCAACTTTGATAGTTGGTATCGAAGACTCAGGATAGTCCTGGAGCACGAGTGGATCCTTTATGTGATAACGGATTGAGACCTGAGATCCCAGCCTTCAACGCTTGTGGCACTGTCAAGGACACTTATCAGAAGTGGCTCTCTGACCATACCATGGTATGTTGCATTATGTTGGCTACGATGAATGATGAGTTCTGTCACAAATTTGAGGAGGCCCAGCTAGAGGAGATCCTTCAAAGGTTTAAAGAGTCTTTTGGCACTCCAAATGATACTGATGGATACCAGATCTCTTCTGCCATCTATAACATGCGTATGTGATGCAAGACTAATTATGCATGCTAAGTATTTTTTTTTTTGTTAGGCATTAAGTTAGGAGTTTGTATCTCAAATTTCAATCCAAGAAACTAAGTAAGTAATTCTAGAGAAATTTAGAAGCATAGGCATGCAGAACTAAACCCTAAAAGTGAAGAAACAAGATGCCAAGGCTAAGAAGCCCCAGTAGGACTAGCTCTTCTGCAATACCACTACTAGAGAAGTCTAGAGGGTGTACTTGGTAGAGATTTGAAGATAGATCCATGAAGAGTTCGCTCGTCGCTCCTGGATGCGGCCTGGAAAATAAAGCTATCGACCTTGCAGATTCGCGGCTTTCAATTCGGTAGCCTGAAAGCTGGTCAGATGGAATCCTTGGATTCGTGAACTCTAAGGGACTTGCATGGCATCTAACACGGGTTAGAAAACAAGGAAGAAAAGGGTTAGATCACTAAAAGAAGAAGGAAAGGAAAGGAACGATAAGGGGTGGCTAGGGCTTCTGGTTGGAGGGCTTGGAGGCAGGGCACAGGGGTTGGGATCACACAGATATCCTTCACACAGAATTCACACAGAATTTTGAAGAAAACTCAAGAGAAACTCATTCATCATAATTGATCAAAATACATGAGAGGGGGGCCTTTATATAGGCATACAAGCTTGGGCTCCAAGTAAGGGCATACAAGTAAAACCCTAAGTATCCTTTTCCCACTCAAATAATGGAGATCTCCTCTCCCAAATAAGTTCAAACTTCCTCTTCTGATGTGGCATGAGATGAATGAATTCTAATTTAGTGGATAATTTAATTTGTTGAGCAATGATCCCTATGAACATAAACTTAATTCAATCACAAAATGGCAAAGAGTCATATGAAGGAAAAACTAAATAAGTTATAACTCAAACTAGGGCTGCATGTTTATCCATGAAGATTGGACCTAAGGCTTGTGAAACCATCCTATCTAGGGCTTAGACCATTCAAAGATTCAGACCTAAGAAATAAGGAGGGTTTTCTTACCAATATTGATGTCTTACACCATTGGTAGGGATTCAATTTCGGCACTCTCGAATTGAGATTGGTACTAGAAACTATCACTCCAAGAGATGCAAACCTCTGGCTTGAAAGGTTCCAAGGGCAAGGCCAACTTCCTCTTCAACTTGTGATCTCAGAGAACCTTAGAAAGAAAAGGGATTAAAGAGTTGAGATGAAAAGAAAAATGAAAGTTACTAAAACTTCAAGGAAGAATAATATGATGGAGTTGGAGGAGATCAAGTGGCTTCATTTAGTGTCTGGAATGTAATCTCCTTGGACTCCTTGAACTACAACTGGTGTGGCATCCCATGATAGTAAGGAATGGCATCCAAAATCTGCTGTAGAAGCCTCTTTGAAGATTGGAGTTGGCGACCTTGAAGAGAGGAAATGGTGAAGAAGCCATGGTTGGAATTTGGAAGAACTTCTTTGGATGGTGGTGGGGCATCTTCTAGCTAGAATATTGGTGGGCTTAGGGGAATACTAGGATGGCTAATGGATGATGTTTTGGGTCTCTCACCCACTCCCTCTCGGAGGACACATTACATATAACAAGTGGAAGAAAAACTCTTTTGATTTTATTCATCAATAATCTCCTTTATAAGGGGTTTGGAGTGGTATTTATAGCCTCTCCAAAGTCATTTAAAATTCTGAATTCAAAAGGAGGTTACATAAATCATGGAGAGATAAGTGGGGAAGTTGAAACCATCCTTGATTCATGCTTTGATAAGTAGAGAAGTTGAAATCATCCTTGATTCATAACTTGAATACTTGGTTGGCCACCCTCTCTGAATTCAAACCTTGGCCGACCAAGATGGAGTGAGGTGGCCTCATGAGGTGGCTTCCATGTGGGCTTGGGAGATGAGGTGTCTTCCATATAAGTTTGATGATATGGTGCTCCAACTTGGCAAGGTTTGTTGAAGTGGTTTGCCTCACATAATCTTTATGTCTTCATGCTTCATTTGAATCCAAACCAAACCAAACTTGAACCCAACTTGTAAATTCACTAATTACAAGACCAAATTGACCTTAATTGGACTCAAAAGACCAAATTGAAATAAGCCCAACCTTAATTACAGGACTCAAACTTAACTAGAGAAACAAATTTCCCTATTTACAGGACACATGTTCAATAAAAGAAATAAAATTGAAATTAAAAGTGGCATTAACTCAATCAATTGAAATCCATAATGAATTTGGCTTGATAAATTTGGATTGAAGCTTCTTTCGAACTGTGGTGCCCACACCATCTTCTCACTAGGATTACTCCTCTCCTTCTCTTTGACTTAGTCTTGGCCAAGGGAGGTGACCATAAGTGAGTCACCCAAAGAAAAGTAATCCTAAGTGTGGGGTGCTAATTCATGAAGGCTTTGGGCGGCCTACTTCAGTGCTGGGCTGGTTCTAAGGTTTCTTCCGGTTGTCCTTCTCCTGGCAGGCTGATGTAGTGATGATCCTTCTCATGTAATCCAATATGGCATATCCAGATGTGACTGGGACTCCTTAAAGTTGTCAAATTCTTATTTTGGCTGGGGTCCATCTGTGTCTTGAGTCTTCATACTGGACTAGACTTAAAATGAATCTTATAGGACTCAAAATGAAAAAGGGCTCAACATGAATAGACTCATGACTTGACTCAACAGAACATGACTTGACTTAACTTAACTGAACTTGACATATCCCAAGACTGACCCCAAAATCCTAATGGTATGGGTGACTCTGAATACTGGACTCAAATGTAGAAAGGCCTAAAACAGGACTCAAGGGCCAAAATATATACTTAAGTGGGCTAAGCCATTATTACAAAATTGACTCAATTACTCAAAATATTCTCAGATAACCACAGAGGGTTGAGAAGCCTCTATCTTATTCTGGTGCCTCTAGTGTCTCCACCAATTCTTCCGAGGACGGAGGAACTCAACCTTGTCGAGTAAGGTCACTCTGTGGTGTGGCCACCAAACCTCTGATTAGGGTTTCATTTTTGGGTTTGTAATAAGGCTTCAAGCCTAAACCTTGTAATATTTTTAGCTTTGAATTGAGTCTCAAGTGTTTGTGTCTAGTCCTGTACTTTGACCAATTTGGTCTATTTGTGTCCTGTACTGAGTCCAGTCCTGTATTGAGTCCAGTTCGAGTCTGTTTGAAGTATGATGGGCCCAAGTAAGATTGGTCTTCAAGTCAAGTCACTTTTGAGCCAAGCCATAAAGGATGCCAACTCAGCCCTGGGGTGCCACCTCATCATCCTATGTGGTGCCACTTCACCATGCCATGTGGGCGGCACAAAAATCAGATTTTTGGAGGCAAAAGGGGAACAACAACACTTGATACATTCCCTCCTTCCCTCCCCCTATCAAGCTCTTTTCCAATTATAGTTTGCCGGCCAAGGGAAGGTCAAAGGGAGTTAGAAATTTGAAGAATTTAAATCCCTTGCTTCAAGCCCACATATCAAGCTTTCTTCCTAAACTACTTGACCAACTATGGAAGGAAGAGCAAGAATCCATGGGCGCCAAGACAACCTCCATCTTCCACTCCCCATAACATTTTTTGTACCAAAGGTGGATGAACAACCAAGGAAAGGAGGAAGACACAAGCATTGCTACAAGCCCCATTCCATGTCTTCTTCCAAAATGAGAGACCAACCTTCCAAGTCTAAGGGTGCCAAGATCCCTCTTCCAAGCCTCAAGTCAAGCCATGCCCAATCACTTTCAAGTTCTTGGTCGGCCAAGGAGAAGAAATTTCTGAATTTTTGGCACCTCGTCAAGAGAAGACTTGTATTTTCATTTGAAATTTAAATTGGATCCTAAGGTGCCTATATAAAGGACCTTACCCCCTCCTTTGTAATGTTAATGTTGATGAATGAAAAACAAGTTTTGAGAGCCATCCTCTTTTAGTTTCCTTCGTTCCTTAAAAACGTCGATCTCCGTAAGGGAGTGCCTTCGCCTTCGGGCGTCGAGAGGTGTGAGGCCTCGGGTTACTATCTCTTCCACAAATCCATCCTCCAACTTCGAGTCGGAGTCCATTGGGATCATTCAACTAGGTGCCTAGCAAGAAGAACTCCATCCATCACCACATCAACTCTCTTTCCATCATCTCCTACTTTCTTTTTTGATTGAATCCTAACTCTTCTCTTGAATGCTCGCAGGTCCTCCAGGTACCATGAACACGGAGTCGGTTCCCCTTGCCTTTGTGACCTTTAGATAGTAAGCTAGCACCTCCGCGGGGTTGAAGGCTCGATCATCCAGGCCGCATTTGCAAGAGCGAGTGAACTTGGCATCGGGCACTTCGGATCTTTGAGGTTTGCCACCCTAACTCCTAAGTAGGTATTGATCCGAGAGCTAAGTCCTACGGGGTTTCTCAATCCCGGGGTCCTCTTTTTTATCCTTGCTTAGGGGCTAATTTATGTGCTAGTAGTTCTTATCATTATCGAATCCCTAGATCTACTTTTGCTTTCTTCGGGAATCCATAACCTATTTTAAAAAAAATCTAAAAATCACAAAGAAACAAATCACCTACATCATTTCATCCTGGCATCTAGTTAGTCCCGCATCACTCTGGCTCTGGTATCTCTCAAGAAGGTCTGGGTCGAGGGCTACAAGTCCTCTCGAGTAATCTATGAATCATCGAATTCTGGTCGACCTTGCCAACAGACCAGATAGCATTGATAGCCACAGCCCCAGGTCATGATAGCTTGATCATCCAGGATACATTCGATCTATTTTTCTC
Source organism: Areca catechu (assembly GCA_021397845.1). Lineage (NCBI taxonomy): Eukaryota > Viridiplantae > Streptophyta > Magnoliopsida > Arecales > Arecaceae > Areca > Areca catechu. The sequence goes on along the minus strand of CM038040.1, from coordinate 117,519,244 downwards.
TCTCAGGCTAATTTATATGTGGACACTCTAGGTTAGGTTCATTCTTAAATGATGGAGTGGGTCCAAAAACCTCACTAGGAATCACTGCCGGTTCCCTATGCTCAACCAAGTCCTCAATATTGAAGGTAGAGCTAATGCCAAAATCTAAGGTCAGATCTAGCACATAGGCATTGCGTCCTACCTTTTCTATCACTTTAAAGGGTCCAGCTCTACGAGCATGAAGCTTCTTAACAGTTCTTGGTGTGAACCGCTCAGGCCTAAGCCTAACCATAACAGAATCTCCTACATTAAATTCCTTGTCTTTTTTCAGGAATTAGCCAGTTTGTTTCAAAATTAGTGCAGGTGGTGAACATGCTAGGAACACATAGACTCCTAACAGGTAATGCAAAGGTCTTATACCAACACCTAATAGACTCGACTATACTTTTCTATCGAAAGAGGTTTATTAGATCTTAACTACAACTTGGGCATGGGGCATGAGTCGTGGTTGATGGGTGACATGCAGATGAGAATTTGCCAGGAACTCCTAATAGATGTCAGAGGGTCTTCCAAAAGTAAGTAGCAAATGGGATGTGCTCTAAGGATTCATGCAACCTATTAATCTCAACAAAACATGACCTAATGGTTCTAGAAACATAAGACGACTCAGGGAAGGATAGGAAATAGGAAGGGGATTCAGGGACTGATTCTGAGCTAAAAAGACTAACCTTAATGTATGAACTTTGAGTTATGTCTATGGGCAAGAAAAGGTCCATGCTATAAAAGGATGGGTCAACAATTTCTGGGAAGAGGTCTTCAATGAGAACTATAGGAGGAGATTCATCCAGAGGGTACTAAATTAAAGATATCATGTCCTCAATAAATTCCTTGGGCTCTTGAATTTTAGGACGGGGCTTTATAACTAGGCTTTCTTCTAGTGGCTCCTCAGGTAAGATTCTAATAGTAGGGTCAGGTTCCTCATGGTCCTCTTCCTTCAACTATACTTCCACTACAGGTTCAGTCTGGGTGTGGTCAGGGTCAGCTAACTCTAGATTGGCTTTAATCGGGGTATGGTCTGGGTCAGCTAATTCTAGGTAGGCTTCTACCTGGGTATCTACTTGGTCAACTAATTCCATTTCTTCTACTTAGTCAAGCTTATTGGTTAAATGGTCAATCCTATTAGTTGCTTGGTTATTTGATTGGATCAATTGGTCAAATCTTTGATTTATTTAGGTGGTTAATTGGACAAGATGATTTTGGGATTGGGTATTGGTCGGTTCATCTGGGTGGTCAATTAGGTAAGCTGGGTTTGAGATTGGGTATTCATTTAGTTCATCTGGGTGGTCAACTAGGTGATAATCTGGTCACTCATGGCCTTCATGAGAGTCTCAAAATTGGGCTCCATGGTTGAATTAGGTTGGGTTTAGACTGTTTGTATTGGACTCCTGACCTGGTGGTCATGCAATCAATCAAGGGGTTATGATACAGTCAAGCACACAAGGTTACAATGGACTACAGTTTGCTAGACCTAGAGTCAAAGTTGAATGGGTCTACTCAACTTACACTTAACTCAACAACTAATCCTTCCAGTGGCCAAGTAAGAGGTGGGGTGGTGGGAGGCCCCCCCTTCCTGTGACAGGGTATTAATTAAAAACTATCAGTCCACTTAGGGCGTTTGCCTCTGGACCTCTAACCTTAGACACCAGTCTTTAGTAGTAGTTGAGGAATTGAGTGCACTAGTTTACCCACACAACTTGGACCTACCTATTGGTGTCCCTAGCTCACCAGAGCAAATTAGGTTGCTAATTGATTTTAATTTAGGCTTGGGTTCTGATGCTGGGTGGTTGTTTTGGGCCCAGGACATGTGATGAAATCCTGCCTTGATCTGAGATGGGAAATTGCCCTTAAGATTAATTGAATGAGATGATGACAATCGATGAGCCCTAATGCAATCTAATAACAATCAAAAAATAAAATGTTTTTTTTTTGCTTTTTTATGAAGTGGAAAATTAAATTAAAGTTGGTTAAGTTAGCAAACAAAATTTGGCTTGGGTGAAGTGGGGTTTGGAAGTGAGTTAGGTTTGGTTCAGTCAGGTGTGCAGAAATCACAGAATCAGAAATTAGGGTTTGATTGGATGCAGAATTTGATATTATTTTTGGTGCATAAAAAAATCAAAAAAAATTCAGGACAGAGGATTAACAGCGTACATGATCCCTACCAAGTTTGATGTAGAAACAAATTCAGATGATGATGCAACAACTAAGGGTTTCAGACTATGTGCAAAAAAATTAGGATTTCTATTAGGGTTTCTAACATGCAGGTTTTTATAATTTATTGTTTCTTTAAAAATAATTAAAAATAATTAAGTTATTAGTACTGAACAAAGAGTATGCAGTGAAAATTTCAATAAAAAATAAAATCCCTATGTTGACGAAATAGACCAAAACTCAGACCCCTAAAGCAAATGATAGGATGTAGAAATTAGTCCTAAAGGTGCTCTGATACCAAACTAATGCGGGACTAATTATGCATGCTAAGTATTTTTTTGTTGTTAGGAATTAAGTTAGGAGTTTGTATCCTAAATCTCAAGAAGCACAGGCATGCAGAACTAAACCTTAAAAGTGAAGAAACAGGATTGCCAAGGCTGAGAAGCCTCGGTAGGACTGGCTCTTTTGCAATACCACTACCAGAGGAGTTTAGGGGATATACCTAGCAGAGATTTGAAGACGGATCCATGAAGAATTTGCTTGTCGCTCCCAGATGTAGCCTGGAAAATTAAGATATATGATGCAGGATGACTCTAAGATTGCTAAAGATACAGGAAAAATAGTAAACAAATTTTTTTGTATTTTTTTATAATTTAATTTGTAGACTAAACTTTCAAAATAAAGTAAGAACTAGCAAGAAGAATAGCAATGCAAAGAATCACCATAATCACAAAATAACTTATGCAAGATAATGAAAGTCAGGACCTGGGAATTGAGAAACTCCCAGTTTAGGATAGCTTATCTTTATCAAATTAGATATCAAGAGAAGGGAAGGTTTCTTACCAGTCAGAGATTTGAAGAAATTTCGATGAAGAGATCACATAGCACTCTGATTGGAGTCTGGAAGATGAGGCTTCGGTTCCCTTGGATCAGATGGCTGATTTGGGCGGTCTTGGAGGTGAGGTAAGCCTTCTCTAGGGAGGTGAAACACCTCGGGGATCCTGCAAGCATCGGAGGTCAATCAAAATAGCAACAACAAAGAAGTAAAAGGGGATTAGGGTTAGTAGAAATCTGAAATCAGGTTTTGTATGTGGCGACTTGAAGAAGGATTTTGCTCTTTGCTTTGGGCGGCCTAGGGCACTCTTCCTTTGGGCATGTGATGGCTTGAGTAACCCCTATTTGATCAAATTTCTCCTCTTCTCCTTCATATTCCTCCATCAAGTCTGGTTCAGCCTCATAAATTTCTTCTTCTACATCCTTATTATTGGGTTCAGGCTCTTGTTCCTCTAGCTCCCCTATGTGTAATGATCTGGTGGGACACTGGCTAGCGTAGTAACCTACCTTATTACACCAAAAGCAGGTATTGGGGCTGGGGCTTGGGGCTTTCTGAAACATGGGTGCCTTACCCTTGTCGATTCTAACAGGTGTAGAATTACTGGAACTAGATGGACTCGGACTCGAGTTAGGTCGAGAAGGGTTAGGGTTGGGTCGGTTTGGGTTGGGATTGAGTCGGATTGGATAAGGGTTAGGTCGGACTGGGTTAGTGTTTGGCCTAACTGGGTTGGGGTTAAATAGACCTGGGTTGGGGTTGGGATTTGGTCTATCCTGGTATACCTTGTTTGGATTTGACTTTGGGAATTGGGTATTGTTCCTAATAGGTTCAGACATATGATATGTAGGTACTCTTTGGAATTGTTCATAATGTCTAGCTATTTGATAGGCATGTTCAAAATCATGGACCTTTCTCATGTATAGCTCTCTTTTGATGTCTTCACGTAATCTAATTCTAAACCTGGACAAGGTTAGATCTAAAGACTTGGATACACTACACCTAACAGCAAACTCATCAAATTCAGCAATAAAATCTGACACTGATCTATTCCCTTGATGAATTTTGTTCCATTGGTCTAAAAGACTTTGACTGTAGGATTGTGGTAAGTATTTGTCCTTGAGTTTCAATTTCATGTCTTGCCAAGTAGCTATAGGTGGAAGCTTTTGTTGTCTCCTAGTACGCTCAAGATTAGCCCAATGTAATCTAGCTTGTCGAATCAACCTCATCTTGGCAAACTTATATTTCATCTCTTTACTCATCTCATACCATTCAAAATAACACTCCATATCTCCTACCCAATTTACATAGACCTTTGGTTCAAGTCTTCCATCAAAGGTGGGTGCTTCTACCCTAATATTTCTCATTGCTTTTCATCTCGATCATGGGCTTCATGTTGGGGCCTTCTACGGTTTGGTTCTTGAATAGGGTCAGGGTTGTGGACTCCCCTATGGTTGGGCTCTTGGTATGGTTCCTGATGTTGAACTCTCCTATGGTTAGATTCCATAAATTATTCATGGTTCTAGACTTCTTTAGGGTTAGGTTCTACAAATTGGTCTTGATTTAAGGGTCCCTTAGGATTTTGAGAGGTGGAACAGGATGGGTTAGGGTTAGGTTCAGCATTGGAGTCTGGATTTTCTCTATAGTACCTAATCGTTCTTCTACTTGGTCTAATCTAGTGGCTAATTGGTTGATCATAGTGGTTGTTTGGTTATTTGTTTGGGTTATCTGGTTGACCTGAGTGGTCAATTGGCAAGCTAGGTTTGGGTTTGGGTGGTTGATTGGTTCATCTGGGTATTGGTTTGGTCAAACTTAAAGTCCATCTTGTCACTCAAGGCTTTTATAAGGGCTTCTAGATTGGACTCTATGGTTGAGCTATCTTGGGGTTTAGACTTTTGGTATTGGGTTCCTAGTCTAGCGGTCATGCAACAAACAATCAAGCAAGCAAAGTGATGTGGTGCAGCTAGCATGCAAAAAGAAAAAGGTTAGTACAATCTAGGGTTTCCTAGACCTAGAGCCAAAACTGGGTGGGTCAGCTCAACTTACACTTAACCCAGTAGCTAATCCTTCCTCTGGCCATGTAGAGGGTGAGAGTGTTGGAGGCCCCCCTACTTTCGTAGGGACCCAATTAAAAACTACAACACCATTTAGGTCGTTTGACTCTGGACCCTCAGCCTTAGACACCATATTTCAGTAATAGCCACAGGATTAAATGCACTAGTTGGTCCATACAATTTGGACCTGACCTGTTGGTGTCACCTAGCCCTCTAGGGAAAAATAAGTCTAATTAATTTTAATTAGGATTGGGTGAGAATGCAAGGAGATTGTTTTGGGCCCGGGATAGGTTATTACTTCCTGCCTTGATCTGAGATAGAGAAAGTGCCCTTAAGATTAGGTTAATCAAAGATGCACATTCAATGAGTCCTAATGCAAACTAAAATAATCAAAAAAAAAAATATTTTTGTGTATTTTATGATGTGGAAATTTATGTTTAAGTTGATTAGGTTAGCAATCAAATTTGGCTTGGGATTGGGGTGTGTGGAAGTTGGTTAGGTTTGGTCAAGTATGTGCAGAAATTCAAGAAATTAGGGTTTCAGAAGATGCAGGATTTGACATAGTTATCAATGCATAAAAAAATCAAAAAAATTCTAGGGTAGAGGATGGATGGCGATGATTAAGTCTACTAAATTTGATTCAAATAAAAAAATCAGATGATGATGCAAATCCTTGGGTTTTCAGACTGATGCAGAAATCTTAGGTTTTCAGTTAAGGTTTCTAATATGCCAAATTTTAGTAAATTAGGGTTTCTATAAAATTAATTAAAAACTATGATAAAATAGAGGGCAAGATAGGGAACAATTCACACAAATTTAATGGAAAAATAAAATTTTTAGGTAGTCAAAATAAGATGAAAAACAAACACCTAATGCAGCTAGCAGGATGCAGAAATTAGGGTTTGTGATCCTGATGCAGATGAATGCTATCCTAAACCTGCTCTGATACCAAACTAATGTAGGATCACTCTAAAATTGCTAAAGATGCAGGAAAAATAGTAAACAAATTTTTTTGTATTTTCTTATAATTTAATTTGTAGGCTAAACTCCCAAAATAAAGTAAGAACTAGCAAGAAGAATAGTGCAAAGAATCACCATGATCGCAAAATAACTCATGCAAAGAATCACCATGATCGCAAAATAACTCATACAAGATAATGAAAGTCAGGACCTGGGAATTGAGAAACTTTCAGTTTAGGATAGCTTATCTTCATCAAATCAGATATCAAGAGAAGGGAATGTTTCTTACCAGTCAGAGATTTGAAGAAATTCCGACGAAGAGTTCACACAGCACTCTGATTGGAGTCTGGAAGATGAAGCTTCGGTTCCCTTGGATCAGATGGCTAATTTGGGTGGTCCTGGAGGTGAGGAAAGCCTCCTCTGAGGAGGTGAAACACCTTGGGGACCCTGCAAGCATCGGAGGTCAATCAAAACAGCAACAACAAAGTAGTAAAAGGGGATTAGGGTTAGTAGAAATCTGAAATCAGGTTTTGTATGTGGTGGCTTGAAGAAGGATGTTGCTCTTTGCTTTGGGCGGCCTAGGGCACTCTTCCTTTTGGCATGTGATGGCTTGTATGGAAGCAAGCTAGGGTGTGGAAGGATGCTAGGGCAGCAAGGATGATTAGGGCACACAAAGTAACCAAAGAAACATAAAAAAACTCCAAAACCAACACAAGAACACAAGTTCTTAAACCAAAATTTCAACAAAGATTTGATTCATATGAGAAAAGATATCACAAGAGGAAGAGGGATGGGATATTTATAAAGCTCCCATGCCTTCTAACTAGGGTTACACACTTGGGTTACAAGTCCTCTCCTAGCTAGGTTAGAATTACAAGTCCTAAACAAACTAGGAAGAAGTCCCATCTAGGTTAGGATTTGACCTAGTCTTCTCCTTCTCCTCTCTTCTTCATGCTTTGACTTGTTCAAGGATGCCTACTCTTGCTTTGATTGGCATGTGGGCTTCAAGGGGGTAGCAATGGGCCATCCAAGAGGTGAAGGGTGCATGGGCTTGGGCCTCCTGGAAGCTGGGGTGCCCTGGATGGAATATCTTGGAATAAAATGGCATCTTGGTTCTTATGGACCTGGGCCTTGAACCTTTTTTGGGCTAGGATGCAAATGGATCTCTGGAATCAAGTGAGGCCCTATTCTAGGAATATTCTATAGCATATGGAGGGAATTTGGGCATCCAAAAAACACCTGGAGGGCTTCTGGGCATCATGCAGGAATCTTGGACCGTGGGTTGGCACTCAAAATCCAATAAGCTGATGTAGTAGCCTCTGACTCTTGGATGAGGCCCAGTGGAACTCCAAAATGGGGTAACCTCTTCTCTTGTACAAAATTTGAACTTATACTGGAGTCATGGCTGAAGTACAGGACTCAATATACTGACTAGGGTTAAGGGTTGAGACAAATCAACTAACCTCAACTTATTACAGGACTCAATCTTAATTGATTACAAAACTTTCAAAACTTTGACACATGACTAAGGTTCTAAAATTAAAATCCTAATCAATAAACCATATGGGATCCAGTGATCTATGTCTGATCCAGGTGTCCCCACCACTATCGACCTTGCGGATTTGTTGCTTTCAATTGATCGCCCGAAAGCTGGTAAGATGGAATCCTTGGATTTGTGAACTCTGAGGGACTTGCAAGGCACCTAACATGGGTTAGAAAACAAGGAAGAAGAGGGTTAGATCACTGAAAGAAGAAAAGAAGGAAAGGAAGGATGAGGGGTGGCTAGTGCTTCTGGTTGGGGGCTTGGAGGCAAGGCACAGGGGTTGGAATCACACAGATATCCTTCACACAGAATTCACATAGAATTTTGAGAAAAACTCAAGAGAAATTCATTCATAATAATTGATCAAAATACATGAGAGGGGGGCATTTATATAGGCATACAAGCTTGGGCTCTAAGTAAGGGCATACAAGTAAAACCCTATGTATCCTTTTCCCACTCAAATACATGGAGATCTCCTCTCCTAAATAGGTTCAAACTTCCTCTTCTCACTAGGATTACTCCTCTCCTTCTCTTTGACTTGGTCTTGGCCAAGGGAGGTGAACATAAGTGAGGCACCCATAGAGAGGTAATCCTAAGGGTGGGGCACCAATTCATGAAGGTTTTGGGCTTTGGGCGGCCCACTTTCGTGCTGGGCTGATTCTATGGTTTCTTTCGATTGGCCTTCTCTTGGCAGGCTGACGTAGTGATGATCCTTCTCATGTAATCCAATGTGGCACATCCAGATATGACTGGGACTCCTTGAAGTTGTCAAATTCTTATTCCAATTGGGGTCCATCAGTGTCTTGAGTCTTTATACTGGATTGGACTCAAAATGAAAAAGGGCTCAACAAGAGCAGACTCATGACTTGACTCAATAAAACTTGACTTGACTTGACTCAACTAAACTTGACTCAACTGAACTTGACATATCCCAAGACTGATTACAAAACCTTAATGGTATGGCTGACTCTGAATACAGGATTCAAATGTAGAAAGATCTAAAATAGGACTCAGGGCCAAAATACAGACTTAAGTGGGCTAAGCCATTATTACAAAATTTGTCTCAATTACTAAAAACATTACTTATATAACCATAGAGGGTTGAGAAGCCTCTGTTTTATTCTAGTGCCTCTGGTGTCTCCACCAATATGCATGATGGAGCTCCGGTAACTGATCATGTAATGTACATGATAGAGCTATTTGAGCATTTGGACAAACTCGGATGTCCTTTGCATGAGTAGCTCGGCAAGGATGTGATACTGAATTCTCTGCCCCCTTCCTACCAATCTTTCTTGATAATTTTAGAATGAATCGACCTGTAGTAAACTACCATGAGATGTTAGGGTTACTACAGAGTTATGAGAGAGACTACAACCTCAACAAGGGGTTGGTAAATCTGGTAGAAGGTTCTAGAGTAGGGCATTGTCACTTTGGGAATGGGAAAAACAGAAAGAATAAGAAAAATAAGAAGGTGCAAAGTGCTGGGCTTAGTCAGACTAGGAGGGTGAAGGCTGATAAAAGTCAGGCAAAGTGCTTCTTTTGTAAGAAGTCGGGTCATTATAAGCGGAACTGCTCTGCTTACCTTGCTACTCTAGACCCATATAGGAAAAGGAAGGGAAAGCAGCAAGCTATTGCTGGTCAAGGTATTTATATGATAAATCCTTATAGTTTCTCTATTTGTGACACTACTAGCTGGGTATTGGATACCGGAAGTCCATACCACATTTACAATTCTTTGCAGGGCTTTCAAGTTTGTAGGAGGTTCAGAAGTGGTGAAAGGTTCGTGAACATTGAGAATGGAAGTCAAGCTCCAGTTATGGCATTGGGAACATTTTCTTTGTATTTCGAGTCTTGTACTGTCATTCTCAATGATTATCATTTTTGTCCTTCCTTTTAGTGAATATCATTTCTATAGGCCTGATGGAGAAAGATGGTTATGAATTATCTATAAAGAATGATATTTGCAAAATCACGTTGAATGGTTCCAATGTGATATTTGGACAATTGGAGAATGGCATATATGTACTGTCATAGCCTGTTACTATATTATACACTGCTAATAAACATCATAGGTTAGATAAAATCAATGATACTAATGAGAGATAGGGATGCGCGGATGGATCGCTGGCAAGCTAAGAAGTCACCAGGGGATTAGGGCTTGCTTGAAAGAAAAAAGAAGAGGGCATAGGGATCACACAGAAACCCTGAGGGATCACACAGATACCCTTCACACAGAAAAATAAAGATCATATAGATACCCTAGGGATCACATAGATACCCTTCACTTAGAACAATAGGGATCACAAAGATACCCTGGGCACATAGCACGCACACAACAAGGAAGAAAACTCAATATTATTTCATTAATCCATGGCATTCAAGAAAAATACAAGAGGGGGGGTATTTATAGATTCACCCTAGGGTACATGACTTGAGGGCTAAGAAACCTTGACTTGTGGCCAAGAAATCCTTGTGGACCTGGTCAACAATGGGCCTTTGTCTTGGACTGGAGCTCTCTCTTGTGGGCTTGGTGGAATGAAAGGGCCTAGGTACATGAAGGCCAGCTCTGGTTGGAGGGCCTGGTGAATCTCCTGGCTGCGAACTCTCCTCTTATACAAAATTGGACTAACTTAAACTAACAGGACTCAACTGGACTCATGAGATTGAGACATCTCAACTTATTACAAGACTCAAAACTTAAAACAAAAGACTCATAGGACTAAAGGAATACTAATAGACACTTGGGTCCCCATCATTCCCCTGCGGTGGGGAGAACTCGACTCCGTCGACTCAAAACTTAAAACAAAAGACTCATAGGACTAAAGGAATACTAATAGACTCTTGGGTCCCCATCATTCCCCTGCGGTGGGGAGAACTCGACTCTGTCGAGTTTGGGAAAGCGGGGGTTTGATGGAACTGGAACCAATCACATCAAAAGAGGCTAGGTTCACTTTTTTTTTCAAATAAATTCCATATTTTTTTCTCATATTTTCTTTTTTTATTGGCTACTCTGAGATATGTGTGCTTTAAAGATTGTGCAGCGTTGAGATCCGTGCAGGGTGTTGAAGTCAGTAGTGAGAAGCAGGTATGCTTTCATGTTTGTGCCTTCTTCATCTTCTTCATGGACCAACACCAGGGAACAGAGGAGTTTGTAGGGAGTTTCGCCGGTGGGCTTCATCGGCAACGGCGCTGAGAACGATGGCGGTACGGGAAGATGATCCTGGTGGATGGCACGGGGGCGACAGCATTTGGTGGTGGAGGTGGGGGCACGGGTGGCTGGGAGGCAATACAAGTGATGCAGAGATGCCAGCTCGGAGACAATGTGGGTGATGGTAAGGGGAGGACCCAACGGGCCTATGATGGTGATCTAGACATGAGGATGCAGGCAGAGCCGGGGGAGGTGGTGCTCGGGTTTGGGAGGTGCATCTAGAAGATCGGGCTATGGGCAGCCCTAGGCGAGAGACTGGGTCTCCGGTGACTGTGGAGACGATGGCATGGTCGAAGGGGGTCGGATCGGACTGATGGGAGGAGGAGGAGGGGGCGGGAACTCTGGCCGTGGCTTGGATCTTTCAGATCGGCATCAGTGAGAGTGGAGGAGATGGCTCGATCAGGGTGGGCTCAGTCTGGGTGGGGTGCTCTGATCGATGGTGTGGGCGACGATGGTGGAGGCTGGCGGCGTGGATCTCTCTTGGTGGGGGCAGGATCAGTCATGGAGGTTGCGGAAGCTTTGGATGAACTGGTTTGGCATGGAGGATGAAGCATACATTAATCCTCCGTGCTCTGATACCAAATTGATGAGGGATAGGGATGCGCGGATGGATCATTGGCGAGCTAAGAAGTCACCAGGGGATTAGGGCTTGCTTGGAAGAAGAAAGAAGAGGGCACAGGGATCACACAGAAACCCTGAGGGATCACACAGAGACCCTTAACATAGAAAAATAGGGATCACACAGATATCCTAGGGATTACACAGATACCCTTCACTCAGAACAATAGGGATCACACAGATACCCTGGGCACACTGTACGCACACAGCAAGGAAGAAAACTCAATATTATTTCATTAATCCATGGCATTCAAAAAGAATAAAAGAGGGGGTGGGGTATTTATAGATTCACCCAGGGTACATACTTGAGGGCTAAGAAATCCTCACTTGCGGGCCAAGAAATCCTGGTCGACCTAGTCGACAGTAGGCCTTTGTCTTGGACTGGAGCTCTCTCTTGTGGGCTTGGTGGCATGAAAGGGTTTAGGTGCATGAAGGCCAGCTCTGGTTGGGGGGCCTGGTAAATTTCCTGGATGCGAACTCTCCTCTTGTACAAAACTGGACTAACTCAAACTTACAGGACTCAACTGGACTCATGAGGTTGAGACAGCTCAACTTATTACAGGACTCAAAACTTAAAACAAAAGACTCACAGAACTAAAGGTGAAAGGGATATGCCCTACAAGCCAATCTATGTTGTATCTCCCAAACCATTGTAATTGACAATTTTTCTAAATAAAGGCATTATTTTTTATCATACGCTGTGTTATATGATGAACCCCATAGATTAGGGCTATGATTTTTGGGTTATGATGAGATCATACCAGTGAGACCTAAAATCTTAAAACCATAATCTAAAGTATTCCTAGTCAAAGGAACCCTGAGTAGGGGATCAGGGTTTTTTCCGATAAGACTAGCACATCCCGGGTATACTGAAAAGGGTGACTGCTCTCACAGTCACTTGTGTATGATACTAATACTGGGATGTGGGTGCTCATTGGAGAATGAGTTCACTGATATGATCCAACTTGAGAACATCTAATGGAGTCTTAGCTACATGTCAATAGAAGGTTCTCATAGTGGGAGTGGTACAAGTAATCTTCTGACCTGAGACTGCCATAAGTACCTTATGTACATGAACCCATTCTTTGGTTCAATCCTAATCATGACACTGAGCCATGCACAGGATTGATACTGGGAATGGTGAATTGGATGTGAAGGTAATGAGTAGGTCAACAAGGAATCGATCACTCTTAGTAAGAGGAGATTGCATCTAGCTAGTCAACAATCGCATGATGATTCAGGAAATCTTTGATCAAAGTGAAGATATTAGAGATGGTTCCTAATATCAAGATAATCGAATCATCATTATAAGATTGAGCTAGAAATAAATATAATATTGGATTTGACATATATCCATATCCATAGTTATATTTTGGGTGCTGGCTGATCGAAAGATTTAATTGTACGGTAACTCTCTACTGAAGGATAATTTTGGTATTTCACCAGAATTTCCATATCTTCCGGATAGACATGACACGTTGCTAGACGTCAATCTTGTCTTATGGGTTGATCAAGTTCAAAGATCACATGTTAGGAAGAGTCCTAATTGATCGAATCGGGTAAGCCCGGTTTGACCTAAATCGATTAAAAAGAGTTCTAATCAAATTAGGTCAACTTGTATTCGAATCCACTGCTGGCTAGATATTGAACCCAATGGATCACACACTTAAGAGGATTGATCAAGAGTTTAATTTGGAATTAAATCATCTTTGCAGGATAACACTCTAGCAGGTGTTGCAAACCCTAGCTTCTATTCGGATCGGATTCGAATTAGGATTCCGGATTGGTTCAAATTGGGTTCTAATTGGACCTAATTAGACCCTAATTGAGAAAACGGGAATATGGCTAACCCTATTGGCTAGCCATGTAGCTTGGCTAGCCTCCCCACCCACCCCCTTTATTTTTCCACGCCAAATACCAAGAGTCCATGCGCATATGAACTCTTGGCGCACCATTTGAAAGAGTCCATGGCGCATGGACTCTTGGTGCGCCCCAAATATTTCTTCGATGAATTTATTTGGGGCGGCCTCCTTCTTAAGCAATTAGCGCACCATCTCTCCCCCCTTGGATGAGAATCCAATGGCTGATGGGATTTTGAGAAAGAAGGAAAGCGCTAACTCCTCCCGGGCGTGCGAAATAACATCTCTTCGGAGATGAAAAGTCGCGACTTCCTTCCTTTTAAAACACCGCGGTTTTTCCTTTAAGAAAAGCCATGGGATTTAATCTGGAAGGCCGTGAGATGGGAGGATTGGGCGTGAGAAATAGGGAAGGGGCGTGAGACAAAGTGGAATGGGGTTTATGGAGAGTTGTGTTCTTTTGAGAAGACATCTCTCTGTAATCTATTTAAACAACAGAGGTCTCGGGTGTTTAAACTAATGAACAACAGAGTTTATTTATTATCTTTTCTTTCCAGGAAACTGATTCCTCCTTAGCTTATTTAGGACAAAGAGAGTTTTCCTCTTACAGAGTTCTCTTCTCTGTTGAAACTCAAGTCCAAAACAAGAGATAGGAAGAATCTCTGATCGGTAAAAGAAAGGAACTCCTACTCTGTTTCTATTTCCTTTACTTTAAGACATTAGTGTCTTAAATCCATCTCCTCCTTCAAGACAAGAGTTTTATTCTTAGGACAAGGTCTTAAGAAAGGGAGAAGAAGAAGGAAGAAAGGAAGTAAGGAGCCCCTACCCTGAAGTTTTAGAGCCATAGTCCTCTTGAGTTCTAGGATAAGAATTCAAGTGAAGGAATTTTGAAGAATCTTGCATCTTGATCAATCATCTTGTGGATCACCATTGGAGGGTGGACATTTGGACGCCTGGTGAAATCAAAAGAAGCATTCAACACCAAGTTCTGATTCTACATCAAAATTGGACTTAGCGTTAAAAGGTTGGTGCCCTAATTCTAACAATGTTAGTTTGTATGTTTTAATTCTAAATAAGGAGATCTTGGCTAAGGGATTTTGGTGCCAATTTCATCATTTTTGAAATTACACTTCCGCTGCGCTGCACTGGAATCCCCAACAGTGGTATCAGAGCCATCCTTATTACAGTTAAAACATATGAAAATTATTTATATGCATTTTTGTTGTAGTATCGCAATTAGGGTTTTAAACCCTTGAATGCTGACACACTTAGCATAATTTAAGGAATGCATATATGATAATTAATGTTTTGATGTATGCCACTAATTAGGGTTTTTCACTCAAACCCTAATTATTATAGAGATATGATTAGTTTTGAAGTCATCATACTGAAATAAGGTTGCCCTGGCATAATGGTGGATCCATTATGTGGTAAATGGTTGTCCTAGTATGATGACACACTTAGCACATATATGTTTATCAGAGTGATATCATTATGATATGTTTTTATAAAATGTGCTGGCAATTTTATAAAGCCCTCTTCTTAAAATTATATTAAGTCATAGTATATTTAACTAATAAGCATCACTAGTCATGATGAACAATTGATCATTCGGTGTCTAGAAAGGTGGTTCTGGGAAGGTAAAGAGAATCGTGGTTTTTAATTGGTTCCGTTGACTGACCTGGCCAATTTTTATTGGTGTCTAGGAAAGCAACGGGGGGACTCCCACATCTCTTCCACTTGCCTGGCCGATTTGATTATATTTAAATCTTGACTTATATGCTTAGTGTTAAAAAATGCTATATGTTGGCCTTCCTTCATGCTGGATCATTACTGTGTTATGAACCACATTAGGTTTGTTGTGTTATCTGCAAGACCTAATAGGGTGATTGACATAATATTGGTCTAGTGCAAAAATATGCTTACAGTGTATTCAATATAATGCCTTGTTGTGTTATCTGCAAGGGTATTATATTTGAGTACTGACTGTATAGAAATGAAAGGGTCTTGACTTAACTAGAACATTATGGTTTGTTGTGTTTTCTGCAAGACTTATAATGTTCTAGAGGCCAAGTTATTTTTGAGAATTATATGAGATATAATTGGAAGAGTTTCCTACCTTTTGAACTTATAAAAGATTTGTTGTGTTATCTGCAAGATCTTTTATAAGTTATAAGGATCTCGATCTCACTAAGAAAAACCGATCAGGGTTCTTCTCGATTATCATAGTGAGGGCTATGATTTTTGATAAAATAGTGGGAGACATAGTTAAATTGAAGACCTAATTTAATTATGTAAGTCATTTCATGGTTGTTTGCTTATGTATTGTTCTTAATTAAATGTAGATAAATGGCATCTTCATTATCACTGAGAAGCATCTTAGATACCAACAAATTGACTGGTCCAAACTATGTGGACTGGTTGAGAAACTTAAAGATTGTACTGAGTTCAGAAAAACTTTCTTATATTCTTGATACCCCTAGTCTTAATCCACTAGGGGATGATGCCACACAGGAAGATGTGGCCACATACAAAATGTGGCAGAATGACACCCTCACTGTCAAGTGTATCATATTGGCCTCTATGACCAATGAGTTACAGAGGTAGCATGAAAGCATGGATACTCAATCCATAATGCTCAATTTAAAGGAGCTTTATAGAGAACAAATCAGAACTGCTAGATACGAAATATCTAAGCAGTTATTCCGTGCTAGGATGACAGAGGGTACATCTGTTCAGGATCATGTCCTGAAGGTAATTGACTTAATCACCAGATTGGGTCAATTAGGGTTTATTATGGATGGGGAGCTGAATCAGGATTTAATCCTGCAATCACTCCCAGAGTCATTTTCTCAGTTTGTCTTGAATTATCACATGAACAAACTGAACACTTCCTTGCCTGAGCTGTTAAATATGTTAAAAACAGCAGAGAGCCACGTTAAGAAAGAAAAGGCTCCACTTCTTCTTGTTGATAAGACCAATAAGAAGAAATCGGGCAAAAAGGGTTTTAGTAGGAGGCTAAACCCTAAGGGTGGCATCAATAAGAACAAGAAAGGAAAGAAGGCCTCAAAACAGTCAACCTGTTTCTTTTGCGGCAAAGCAGGACATTGGAGAAGGAATTGCAAGGCTTACCTTGCAACTGTGAAGCCTGGTGCGGCAGACGCACCAAAAGGTATGTATGAGATACATACTATATTGACATTAAATTCATCTATATCAAATACTTGGGTATTGGATACCGTTTGTGGTTACCATATATACAAATCTTTGCAGGACCTCCACAAGCTTAAAGTATTGAAGGAAGGCGACTTCAATATCTACGGTGCTGGTGGTGATATCATCCAAGCAGAAGCTGTAGGGACCTATATTCTGAAGTTGCCTTCAGGGAAGATCTTGGAGCTAGAGAATTGTTACTATATGCCAAAGATTATTAGGAACATTATATCTATTCCTTTGTTATTAAAACAAGGATATGTAATGGATGTAACGAGCACTGGTTGCTCGATAATGTTATCTAATAAAATTATTTGTTCTGGCATATTTAGCAATGGGCTCTTAACTCTTTCTTCCAATGATAGTATTTTCATGTCAATACTAAAAGGAAAAGAAAAGACTTTAATGATACTTTACTTTGGCATCATAGACTTGGTCATGTTAATGAGTCTAGGATTAGCAAGTTATACAAGGAAAAATTCCTTGATCCTTATGAGTATGAATCATTAGGAACTTGTGAATCATGTCTCATGGGTAAGATGACAAAAACTCCATTCACTGGACATGGGGAAAGGTCAACTGAGTTATTAGGACTTATACATACTGATGTATGTGGTCCAATGACAACTCAGGCCAGAGGAGGATACTTATATTTTATCACTTTTACAGATGATTTATCTAGGTTCGGATATGTGTATCTTATGAAACACAAATCTGAAGTCTTTGATAAATTTAAGGAGTATCAAAGTATGGTCGAAAAACAAACCGGGAAAAGTATTAAAGTTCTTTGTTCTGATCGAGGAGGAGAATACTTATCCACGGAGTTTTTAGACTATCTTAAAGTTAATGGAATCCTTTCTGAATGGACCCCTCCTTATACACCACAGCTAAATGGTATAGCTGAAAGGAGGAATCGTACCTTATTAGATATGGTACGATCCATGATGTGCTTCACAAATTTGCCCATTTCCTTCTGGGGTCATGCTCTAGAAACTGCTGTTTACATTCTGAACAAGGTAACTTCTAAATCCGTTGTTAGTACTCCATATGAAATTTGGAGTGGAAAGAAACCATATCTTAAATATTTTAAGGTATGGGGATGTCCAGCTTATGTTAAAAAAATTTTGGACATAAGTTGGAACCTAGAGCGGATAAATGTCTATTTGTAGGATATCCTAAAAAAGGTAGAGGATATCAATTCTACCATCCTACTGAACAAAAGATTTTTGTCAGCAGGCATGCCACTTTTCTAGAAAAAGAGTTCATTTTAGAAAAGGGAAATGGTAGAACTATTGAACTTGGAGAAGTACAAGAAATATAGATAGACAATTCTCAACCATTAGAACATATAGTTAGGACAGAACCAGAACATAAAACTCCTCATTGTAGGTCTGATAGAGTGCCACGGGCACCTTAGAGGTATGGGTTTATTATTGAAAATAATGAAGCCCAAGTCATTCAAAATGATGAACCTCTGACCTATACGGAAGCTATCTTGAGTACTGATTCAGATAAATGGCAAGAAGCCATGGAATCCGAAGTAGACTCTATGTATGTAAACCAAGTATGGTCTTTGGTTGATGCACCAGAGGGTGTTAATCCTATTGGGTGTAAATGGGTCTATAAGAAAAAGATTGGGGCAGATGGCCAAGTTGAAACCTATAAAGCTAGATTAGTGGCTAAAGGTTTTAGACAAAAACAGGGAATTGATTATGATGAAACATTTTCACCTGTTGCCATACTGAAATCAATTCAGATTTTACTTGCTATAGCAGCATACCACGATTATGAGATATGGCAGATGGATGTAAAGACTGCATTCCTCAATGGTTTCCTTGAGGAAGAACTCTACATGTCACAGCCAGAAGGTTTGATTTCAAAGAATAAACCTAATCAGGTATGCAAGCTAAAGAAATCGATTTATGGATTAAAGCAAGCTTCCAGGAGTTGGAACATCCGCTTTGATGAAACTATTAAAAGGTTTGGTTTTATCAAAAATGTGGATGAACCCTGTGTTTATAAGAAGACTAGTGGGAGTGCCATAGTCTTCTTGGTTCTGTATGTAGATGACATACTCCTCATTGGGAATGATATCCCAATGTTGCAATCAGTCAAGGTTTGGCTATCAAACCAGTTTTCCATGAAAGATTTGGGAGAAGCATCCTATATACTAGGTATTAAGATCTATAGAAATAGATCTAAGAGGATGCTAGGTTTATCCCAATCTAGGTACATTGACTTAGTGCTGAAAAGATTCAGCATGGAAGGAAGTAAAAGAGGTTATCTTCCTATGAGTCAAGGCATACATCTTTCTAAAAGGATGTCTCCCAAGACACCTGAAGAAAGAAATAGAATGAATTCTATACCCTATGCTTCAGCAATCGGGTCCATAATGTATGGCATGTTATGTACCAGGCCTGATGTGGCATATGCTTTAGGCATTGTCAGTAGGTTTCAGGCTGATCCAGGAGAGGATCATTGGAAAGCAGTTAAAAATATTCTTAAGTACCTAAGAAGGACTAAGGATATTTTTCTGGTTTATGGTGGTTCTGATCTTAAACTAGAAGCTTATTCTGATTCTAGTTTTCAATCAGACCCTGATGATAGCAAATCCATTTCGGGATATGTTTTTATCCTAAATGGTGGAGCAGTGAGTTGGAAGAGTACCAAGCAGCAGACTGTAGCTGACTCAACCACAGAGGCAGAATACATAGCTGTTAGTGAAGCCGCCAAGGAAGCAGTCTGGATGAAGAAGTTCATCATAGAGTTGGGTGTTGTTCCTCAAATTGAAAACCCAGTGCCACTTTACTGTGACAACACTGGAGCTGTTGCTCAAGCTAAGGAACCAAGAGCTCATCATAAGTCCAAGCACATTCTGAGACGCTTCCATCTCGTTCGAGAAATAGTAGAGAGACAAGATGTCTACATAGATAGAGTTGATACAAAGAACAATGTAGCAGACCCGTTCACTAAGGCTCTACCACAGCGAGATTTTGATCGCCACCTCGAATGTATGGGATTAAGATTTAAAGGCGATTGGCTTTACTGCAAGGGGAGATTGAAAGGGATATGCCCTACAAGCCAATCTATGTTGTATCTCCCAAACCATTGTAATTGACAATTTTCTAAATAAAGGCATTATTTTTTATCATACGCTGTGTTATATGATGAACCCCATAGATTAGGGCTATGATTTTGGGTTTTGATGAGATCATACCAGTGAGACCTAAAATCTTAAAACCATAATCTAAAGTATTCCTAGTCAAAGGAACCCTGAGTAGGGGATCAGGGTTTTTTCCGATAAGACTAGCACATCCCGGGTATACTGAAAAGGGTGACTGCTCTCACAGTCACTTGTGTATGACACTAATACTGGGATGTGGGTGCTCATTGGAGAATGAGTTTACTGATATGATCCAACTTGAGAACATCTAATGGAGTCTTAGCTACATGTCAATAGAAGGTTCTCATAGTGGGAGTGGTACAAGTAATCTTCTGACCTGAGACTGCCATAAGTACCTTATGTACATGAACCCATTCTTTGGTTCAATCCTAATCATGACACTGAGCCATGCACAGGATTGATACTGGGAATGGTGAATTGGATGTGAAGGTAATGAGTAGGTCAACAAGGAATCGATCACTCTTAGTAAGAAGAGATTGCATCTAGCTAGTCAACAATCGCATGATGATTCAGGAAATCTTTGATCAAAGTGAAGATATTAGAGATGGTTTCTAATATCAAGATAATCGAATCATCATTATAAGATTGAGCTAGAAATAAATATAATATTGGATTTGACATATATCCATATCCATAGTTATATTTTGGGTGCTGGCTGATCGAAAGATTTAATTGTACGGTAACTCTCTACTGAAGGATAATTTTGGTATTTCACCAGAATTTTCATATCTTCCGGGTAGACATGACACGTTGCTAGACGTCAATCTTGTCTTGTGGGTTGATCAAGTTCAAAGATCACATGTTAGGAAGAGTCCTAATTGATCGAATCGGGTAAGCCCGGTTTGACCTAAATCGATTAGAAAGAGTTCTAATCAAATTAGGTCAACTTGTATTCGAATCCACTGCTGGCTAGATATGGAACCCAATGGGTCACACACTTAAGAGGATTGATCAAGAGTTTAATTTGGAATTAAATCATCTTTGCAGGATAACACTCTAGCAGGTGTTGCAAACCCTAGCTTCTATTCGGATCGGATTCGAATTAGGGTTCCGGATTGGTTCAAATTGGGTTCTAATTGGACCTAATTAGACCCTAATTGAGAAAACAAAAATATGGCTAACCCTATTGGCTAGCCATGTAGCTTGGCTAGCCTCCCCACCCGCCCCCTTTATTTTTCCATGCCAAATACCAAGAGTCCATGCACATATGGACTCTTGGCGCGCCATTTGAAAGAGTCCATGGCGCATGGACTCTTGGCGCGCCCCAAATATTTCTTCGATGATTTTATTTGGGGTGGCCTCCTTCTTAAGCAATTAGCGCACCATCTCTCCCCCCTTGGATGAGAATCCAATGGCTGATGGGATTTTGAGAAAGAAGGAAAGCACTAACTCCTCCCGGGTGCGCGAAATAACATCTCTTCGGAGATGAAAAGTCATGACTTCCTTCCTTTTAAAACACCGCGGTTTTTCCTTTAAGAAAAGCCATGGGATTTAATCTGGAAGGCCGTGAGATGGGAGGATTGGGCGTGAGAAATAGGGAAGGGGCGTGAGACAAAGTGGAATGGGGTTTACGGAGAGTTGTGTTCTTTTGAGAAGACATCTCTCTGTAATCTATTTAAACAACAGAGGTCTCGGGTGTTTAAACTAATGAACAACAGAGTTTATTTATTGTCTTTTCTTTCCAGGAAACTGATTCCTCCTTAGCTTGTTTAGGACAAAGAGAGTTTCCCTCTTACAGAGTTCTCTTCTCTGTTGAAACTCAAGTCCAAAACAAGAGATAGGAAGAATCTCTTGATCGATAAAAGAAAGGAACTCCTACTCTGTTTCTATTTCCTTTACTTTAAGACATTAGTGTCTTAAATCCATCGCCTCCTTCAAGACAAGAGTTTTATTCTTAGGACAAGGTCTTAAGAAAGGGAGAGGAAGAAGGAAGAAAGGAAGTAAGAAGCCCCTACCCTGAAGTTTTAGAGCCATAGTCCTCTTGAGTTCTAGGATAAGAATTCAAGTGAAGGAATTTTGAAGAAGCTTGCATCTTGATCAATCATCTTGTGGATCACCATTGGAGGGTGGACATTTGGACGCCTGGTGAAATCAAAAGAAGCATTCAACACCAAGTTCTGATTCTACATCAAAATTGGACTTAGCATTAAAAGGTTGGTGCCCTAATTCTAACAATGTTAGTTTGTATGTTTTAATTCTGAATAAGGAGATCTTGGCTAAGGGATTTTGGTGCCAATTTCATCATTTTTGAAATTACACTTCCGCTGCGCTGCACTGGAATCCCCGACAAAAGGGACACTAATAGACTCTTGGGTCCCCATCATTCCTCAGCAGTGGGGAGAACTCGACTTCGTCGAGTTTGGGTGAGCGGGGGTTTGATGGAACCGAAACCAATCACATCAAAAGAGGCTAGGTTCACTTTTTTTTTCAAACAAATTCCATATTTTTTTCTCATATTTTCTTTTCATATTAGCAGCTCTGAGATCTGTGCAGCTTTGAAGATTATGCAGCACTGAGATCCGTGTAGGGTGTTGAAGTCAGCAGTGAGAAGTGGGTATGCTTTCACGTTCGTGCCTTCTTCGTCTTCTTCACAGACCAACACCAGGGAACAGAGGAGTTTGCGGGGAGGTTTTGCCAGTGGGCTTCATCGGCAACGGCGCTGAGAACGGCGGTGGTACGGGAAGATGATCCTGGTGGATGGCACGAGGGTGTTGGCATTCGGTGGTAGTGGTGGGGGCATGATGGGATTTTTAAAAGCCTAGGTCATCATGCAACTTGCGGAAGTGAATTTTAAAACAAAAATTCATGCATGAAAACCCTTATGACCGGCTAGAAGAAACCCTAATTCCCGGATCCCCTTAGACATTACCAACTAATGAATCATAAATAAAGTACAAAAAGCATATTTGGAATGCTGTATACCAACTATTTCTACAAGGCTCACAAGTGCAAACCCTCCAATAGTGATCCACTCGAGAATTGTACCAAGGAAGAAATCCTTCTTGAAGTTGCTTGCTCGAGTAGAACTCTTTTAGCAGCCTTTGGATTTTTGACCACTATAGGACACCCTGTCCCACTGTAGGGAACTATGAACACTCTCTTAAACCACTCTTGGTTATTGGACAACCCTCCTTTAGGACCCCTTATGCTTATGTCATAAAACAAAGCCTTGTCATATTAGAAAATACCTTGTCTTAAAGAAAGGAGGAGGGAGAGAGAGACAGAGAGAAACACTCAGACAAAAATTTTCGGTGAAATTGGACTCCTATTTCAGATGGCTGAACAACTACTTTTTCATTTCACCATACACCCTTAAATAATGGTTTAAGGGGCATGAAAATCATCCTAATATCTCTTATCAGATATGTCTTTTCATATATGATATGTCTTTTCATGATTCATGAGTCTTATCTGAGTCCTTCCAATTTCCATATGAAATCCCCTCATGCCATATGGCATGTACCAATCAAGAAGAAGGAAAGAAGGCATCTTTTCAGATCTTAAAACCATAAAAGAGGAAGAAACCCGAGAGCAGAAGGACTCTGCCTCAGAACTGTGTATAGATGAAGAGACGCGACTCTTCATCTACGCGCACTAACTTCTTTCCCATTTCACGCCGTTCCTCTCAATTCAAAAACTTCTTTGACCAGTCATTCAAAAACCAAAGGGCATGGAGATGATCTGTAGAGGCACCCTAGATGAGAAACTCCTAGAGTTTCATTTGCAGAAGGACTCTCAGTCCTTCTGCGTGCGCTCTCTTTCTCCCGCGTACGCCAAGAGGCGCCAAGAGTCCAAGCACCTTGGACTCTTCTCCAAATTGGGTTCAAGTTCAAATAAAACCAGATTAAAGTCTAGTTTAGGCTGTCCCACTTAGGACTCAACCTAATGTAGGTTTCCCTCAATATAGTTAGTCTAATTAACAAGCAACTAGACCCAAATCAATTAGGTTAGCCTACACATGCTAGTGTGTAATCTGGCTAACCAATTAGGATGCCATGACCCTAATTAAACCATTTATGACTTCCTTGGCCAACCCCTTAATGGGTGTGACCCTTTGTGTTTCACTTTTAGACAGTATTAGGTTTTGGTTTGAGCTGATTCGATCCAATCGAACTCGATTGACCTAATTAGGTCAAATTGACTCACCTAATTATCCAATTCGAATCATCCATCGAATTGACTCATGAAACTAATCCAATTGGTTCATCAAAACCTACAAGACAAGATTGACTTCTAGCAACATGTCATGCCTACCCGAAAATTGAGGAATTTGGTAGAAATTACCAAAGTACACTTCAGTAGTAAGTTACCGTGCAATTCAATCTTTTGATCTTCTATTATCCTGATTAAGTGATGGGTATGGATATATGCCAAACCCTAACACTTAGTCATATCGAATCTCAGCTTGATCATGAGGACTCAGCTGATGATTGATTAGAAACCACTTCTAATCTCAAATTGCTTTGATCAAAGGCTCCTTGAGTCACTCATCGAAGAGATTACATGGGATAATAATTCCTCTTACCAGGAATGATCGATTCCTTGTTGGTCCACTCACATCCTTCGTACACCTTTTACCATACCAAAACACCCCGTACATGACTCAATGTCATGAATGAGTATGAACTAAAACATGACTTAGTGTGCACAAGGAACCATGGTGACCTCATGTCTAAAGATCACATGCAGAACTCTTACTCTGAGACCTATCTTATGAAAAGTAGTAAGACTTCCATAAGATAGTCTCGGTGCGGATCAATTCAGTGTACTCATACCCTAATGAGCACCCTTATCCTTGTATTAGTGTCTCTACACAAGTGGCTGTGAGACCAACCACCATCATTAACTGAGCATACATAGGATAAGCTAGTCTTACCGAATTCATCGACCCTCGAATCGATGGTCCATTGACTATGAACATTTTGATTAGGATTTATAGGAACTTAGGTCTCACTGTTATGATCTTCATCATAACCCTAATTCTATTGCCCTAATCTATGGGGTTCATCATAATCCATAAATAAGATACATTAGTATATGATAAAAATAACTGCCTTTATTAATATAATGTCATACAAGAGTTGGAAGATTACAAAAATGCCCTTACAATGATTGGCTTTTAGGGCACTTTTCTTTCAATCTCCTACTTGCACTAAAGCAAATCGCCCTTATACTTTATACCCATACTATCTAAGTGGCGATCTAACTGCTACTTGGGTAATGCTTTAGTAAATGGATATGCTATATTATTCTTTGTATCAACTCGATCGATGACAACATCTTGTCATTTTATTATTTCTCGAATAAGGTGGAACCATCTTAGAATGTGCTTGGACTTATGTTGAGACCTCGGTTCCTTTGCTTGTATAATAGCTCCAGTGTTATCACAGTATAGCGGCACTGGCTATTATATTTCAGGAACCATATCCAATTTTATGATGAATTTCTTCATCCAGACAGCTTCCTTCGTGGCTTCACTTGCAGCTATACATTCTGCCTTAGTGACTGAGTCAGTTACTATTGCTACTTTGTACTTTTTCAACTCACTGCACCACCATTCAGGGTGAAGACATACCCCGATGTTGATTTGCTATCTTCTGGATTTGTTTAGAAACTAGAATCTGTATAGCCTTCTAGTTTCAACTCATATCCTCCATATACTAGAAAAATATCTGTAGTCCTTCTCAGGTACCTAAGAATATTTTTCATAGCTTTCCAATGATCCTCTCTTGGATCTACCTGAAACTTGCTTACTATGTCCAAGGCATAAGCAACATCAGGTCTGGTACATAACATAACATACATAATTGATCCTACAACCGAAGCATAAGGAATCATAGCCATCCTCTCTCTTTCTTCAGATGTCTTAGAAGACATTTTCTTAGAGAGATGTATGCCTTGACTATAGGCAAGTAACCTTTCTTACTTTCATCCATGTTGAATCTCTTCAACACTAGGTCTATGTACCTAGACTGGGATAAGCCTAGCATCCTTTTAGATCTATCTCTATAGATCCTTATACTTAGTATATATGATGCTTCTCCCAAATCCTTAATGAAAAACTTTGATGATAGCCAATTTTTAACTGATTGTAACATTGGGATATCACTCCTAATGATCAGTATGTCATCAACTTACAAGACCAAGAAAATAAGTGCACTCCCACTTATCTTCTTATACACACATGGTTCATCTTTATTTTTGAAAAAACCAAAACTCTTGATTGTTTCATCAAAATGAATGTTCCAACTCCTTGACACTTGCTTTAGTCCATAAATAGACTTTTTTAACTTGCATACTTGGTTTGATCTCCCACTTGAGATAAAACCCTCTGGCTGTATCATATAGACTTCTTCCTTAAGATTTCCATTGAAAACAGCAGTCTTGACATCCATCTGCCAGATTTCATAATCATGGTATGCTGCTATGACAAACAAAATTCGAATGGATTTGAGCATGGCTACTGGAGAAAAGGTTTCATCATAGTCAATGACATGTTTTTGTCTAAAACCTTTTGCTACCAGCCTAGCCTTGTAGGTTTTTACTTAACCATATGCTCCTATCTTCTTCTTGAAGACCCATTTACACCCTATTAGGTTAATTCCATCAGGTGGATCTACCAAGGTCCAAACCTGATTGGAATACATGAATGCATTTCAGATTTTATGGCACTTAGCCATTTGTTGGAGTCTTTTCTATCGACAGCTTCTGAATAGGTCACAGGATCATCATCCTGAATGATACCGGCTTCAATGTCATCTCCGATGACAAAGCCATATCTTAGAGGTGCTCCCCATACCCTGTCTGACCTTCGTAGAGGAGGTGTGTATGGTGGCTATTCTTGATCTACAAGAACTTCTGGTTAAGGAATTTTATTTGAAGGCTCAATAGGTTGTGGTTCTGTTCTTCACATAACTCAAGTGAAGAATCACTACTTTCTTGGATAAATTCTTGCTCCAAGAATGTAGCATGCCTACTGACAAACATCTTTTGCTCAGTAGCATTATAAAAGAGGTATCCAATACCTTCTTTAGGATAACCAACAAACCTACACTTATCAACCCTAGCACTTAACTTATGTCCAAAGTTATTTTTGACATAAGCATAGCAACCCCAAATCTTTAAGTACTTAAGACTTGGTCTTTTGCCATTTCGTAAATCATATGGAGTGCTACCTACTGACTTAGATGGAACCCTATTCAAAATATGTGCAGCAATTTCTAGGGCATGTCCCTAAAAGGTAATGGGAAGATCTGTGAAGCTCATCATGGACCTCACAATATCTAACAAGGTACAATTTCTCCATTCTGCCACACCATTTAACTGGGGTGTATAAAGAGGAGTCCATTCAGAGATTATGCTTTTGTCTTTAAGATGGTTTAGAAACTCACTAGACAAGTATTCACCTCGATTAGAACGAAGAGCTTTAATACTATGTCCAGTTTGTTTTTCAACCATACTTTGATATTCTTTAAACTTATCAAAAGCTTCAGACTTGTGTTTCATAAGATACACTGGCCAAACCTTGATAAATCATCAATAAAAGTGATGAAGTAAGAATATCCTCCTCTGGCTTGAGTTGTCATAGGTCCACATACATCAGTATGCATAAGACCTAGTAACTCAGTTACCCTGTCTTCATGTCTAGTGAATGGAGACTTGGTCATTTTTTCTTTGAGGCAAGACTCACAAGTTTCTAATGATTGAAAATCATAACGGTCAAAGTAATTATCTTTGACTAACTTGTTTATCCTTGACTCATTGATATGACCTAACCGGCAATGCCAGAGATATGTGACATTGACATTATCTCTCTTTCTCTTCTTATCATTAATAAAAAATATTTCATCATTGAGTTCAAAAGTTAGAAGACCCTTAATAAAACAACCATGCCCAAATATTTTTTTATTATGAAGAATAGAGCAGCCACTACTCTTTACATTTATTTCATATCCTTGTTG
Organism: Areca catechu; assembly: GCA_021397845.1. Lineage (NCBI taxonomy): Eukaryota > Viridiplantae > Streptophyta > Magnoliopsida > Arecales > Arecaceae > Areca > Areca catechu. Next base: position 117,491,631 of record CM038040.1, on the reverse strand, counting down.
TAATAACAAGGGTATAGAAATAATATTTCTTACAATATTGGGTATGTAGTAACATTCTTCTAGCTTTAACATATTACCCAATGGTAATAATAAGATATAGGTGCCCACAGCTTTAGCAAAAATGGCCTCACCACTTGCCCCATATTGCTCGAAGTTGTTGGGAATTGTGTCCCAAAGCCAATTGCCTAGCTGTAGGCGGTTGAGCTGAGTATTGTACTCTTTGTATTAATTAATAAATATCATTTTGGCAGCTTATCACATTCTTATATTTCTCTGTAATGAACTCTTTTTCATGTGATGAAGTCCTTAGGACTTCATTAACTTTGATATAGAGAGAATATATCGAGTGGTCCTTAAACCAGGTTCACAACCAAAGGATATATTGTACTGGACGGCGATGTATCAAGTGTAGGTTGTTGTGGTTCAAATCGTTTGGTTGTCCTCTTGACCAAAGAAATGTGGTGACACTGATGTGATCTGCAAGTGGGATATATGATATCTCATTGAACGTGACTCCGTGCAGCCCTTTTTGCCAAAGGGATACTCATGATTGGATATGGGTATATATGTCCCTCCGACCTGAGGTCATCATGGTAGCTTGCAAGCAACTCCCTATGCTTTGGTGCCGGACTACCCAGATTTCTAATCCGGTGATGGAAAGTTTTTGTGTATAGGCAAGTACTTGTGGAGCAGTGGTGGACCAAGATGGAATTGACCTGTCAAAACAGTTTGGATTGAATGTCTCGCAGTGTCTCAATTTAGCAAATCCTCGGCCGGGGTAGTCCTAGTAAGGAGTCACTGGACTTGCGAGGTTGAGACATGTTGTGGATTAATTCAGCTAGGGTTGGTAGTCTAACCCTAAGTTATCCTAAGCATTGGAGGTCAAAGGGATGAATTAAACGGTAACCATATGCCAGAGGTTCGATTGATTGCTTTCGCATCTTCGACCTATCCAGACACCGGGACCCATTACTAGATGGTATCTTGTGCTGGTACTAGAATTATTCCCGTGCTACCGTCTAGGTTCGAACCTATGAGGTCACATGCCATAGAGGATCCCTCCCTGATCCAGGAACCGATTTATGATTGGGAATCATTTCGGTAATGGTTTGATTGAGCACTTTGGATTGACTCGGGTTTGGGTCGATCAGTTTTTGTTCGGGTGCATTAGAAATTGTTCTTGGGTAACCAGAACTTGTCCAAGCCATTTGTTAATTAGATTTGGATCTAATTATTGTGTTGAACCGATTTTGAACAGGTTGTGAACCAGGTTGGATCAATTCACACTGTATTTGGCTTGGGCGAACAGGGAACAAGGGCGTCTCTTCATCTCTCCCATTTCACATTGGATTTTTGGCTGAATTAAACCTGTGGTTAATTGCTATTAATTGAAGTATTGAATATTGAATTTGATTCAATCTGAAATCGGCTACCTCATCGAATTCCCAGCCAATCCCTTTCTCCTCCCAATGCACTGTTTTGAATGGGTTTCTCACTGATATAAAAATAAGGGCGCTGGAATATTCGTGTGTGCTGAAAATACCGTGAGGTCTTCTTCCTTGAGAGCATTATCCATTCATTCCACCGGGGTTTTAAGGGCTGGGTTTGGTTGAGTAATTGGGAGAGAAACTCATCTTGATTCCCTGTTGTTGGAAGTGCGCAATTTGTGGAAGAAATTCAAATCTGTTTCAGAGAAAACAGAATTCAGAACAGAGGTTTCTGAAATTTATTCTTCCCTCCCACCGTTCCAAGGCATTCCGGCGACTAGCATCGCGCGTGAAGCGGATCAAAGGATCCCCATGCGTGTCCCCCCTCTAGAGGGTGTTCGCATGAGCACCTAAGAGCTGGATCGTCCTCCATTGCTGCTGTCCTTTTGTGCTCTGATTTTGAGTTGCAGGTTTTCAGGTTGCAGAAATTCCTGTTGTAGCTTTTGGATGATAGGAAGAGCTCCAAACATGGGATGATCATCTCTCTTTTGAAGCAAGACCAATCAATTGTTCCCTTGCCGTTGTTGAACGAGAAGAGATCAAAATTTGCAGCTTTGGTTTGGCCATTGCTGCTGTTGGAGAAGAAGCAAAAACCAACGTTCCAAAGGGTGGTGGAAGAAAAGACAGGAATAATTTTATTCCTATTATCCCAGCAATTCCAGCATTATCCCAGAGTTATTCCAGGAAGGAATAAGGTAAAAATTCAGTTTTATTTTTCCATGCATGCCTAGATCTAGGTTTATATAATTGTTTATAAGTATTACATGCCCTTGTTCATGCCTAGTTTTGCCTATATATGCATCCGGTATATGTTAGATCCTGTGCGGAGTAGGTAGTTTTCACTGTTGTTTTAAAATAGTTTTAAAATACTTACCTGCTCCCTACTGTTGCATGCTTAGTGTAGGCACCCACAATCGCTGTAGTTTTACTTTCAGTGGTATCAGAGCACATGTTCAGGAGTAACATATCTTGAGCATGTATAGTAGATTAAACTGTTTAATTTTTTGAGTTGTATCTGCATCTTTATCATAGGGTATGATCAGAGAGTACTTTTAGGAACCTAGTTGAGACCTTCACCATGACCGTGTGTCTTTGGCACAATGAGGTTAGTCTATGTTGGCCTCTTCAGAAGGATCATTTAAGAAAATTGAAGAAATTAAAATTATTTTAATTCAGATACATTTTTGGCATGACTTATAAATTTATTTTTTGGGTCATGTAATATTTATAAAAGAATAAATCTAGATATGATGCATGATTTGAAATGTAAAAGGAGTTTTACATGATTTTAATTAAAATTGTTTTAATTAAAATACTAGCTTATATTCAAACAATTTTGAATTGTATGATTAATTAAATGACAATTTATCTTAGGGTTTATGAAAGTTAATGTCATTTAAATAAGCCAATTGGGTTAATTGGGTTAGCTGTCTAATTGGGTCCATTACTTGGGTTAGACCTATGTTTAGTTGAACTGGATAACAAGAAGACTAATCAAAAGTTGATAAAGGTCCTTCTTTAGATCTATCTAATAGTTAGATGGATTAGTCCATTCATCTAAATGGATCTAATTAGTGGCTCCGTGGAAGCCTGAGTTTTTAGGCTAGTTTGATTGAGTCTGGTAAACCGATTGGTATCGAGGTAGGTTTGGCATTTGTGATCATGGTTGCATGAGGCTACCTCTTTCCAGGCCAACTTGGTTGGTGTCTAGGAAAGATGGTTAATGACGGATACTCACCCATGATCTCACCTACCTGGCCAGTCGAGTCGATCAGGACTGATTAGAAAAGCTTATTGACTCGAGTTAACCCATGTCACCCAGGTTGATCAGTCTAACTGATCGGTAGGTGCCCATGGATCAATTGTTGAATTGGTTCAACCCTCCTGGAAACTGATTTGATCAGTGGGAGGATGATCCATGTTCTTGTCTTATTCTTCTGTCACAATCTAAAATCCTCTAAAATTATTAGGTTTTAAAAAAGACTAAGTCAAGGAGTTGATGGTGTCTTAGCCTTCCATTAAGTGAGTTAGTAACGTGTCCTTCAACTTGGTATTTCATCGGCAGTTCCATAGAATGGGTATTCATCCGGTTACTGGAATTGCTCTCTCATAGATGATGGTTTATTGCAACCTTCTTGACGGTGATCAGGTGAGCCGGTCATAGTCGGGCTTGGTCATTCGTTGGCTGGAAGTATTGAATTTATCATGTTAATGGTTGGACCTAACTGAAGACCCGCAATAGGAGGCCCCTAGGCCGATTGGGGTGCTCTCTGGGGCAATATAAATTACTGGAAGTTGCTTGGGGAAGCAATTGGTTGGTGAACATACCTTTAGGCACATATGGGAGAGCTGATCATAGTCGAGCTAATACGTGGTCTATTGGATTTTAGTACCCACTATGAAATAGTGATTTTACAGATTGGAGTTAGAGGCTCCCAATCTGAAAAATTAGTGGGAGAGACCTTTAGACTAAAGTCGAAGTCTTTTGTTAATTAATTAATTCATACTCTAATATGGTCTTGTTTTTCCTTTCATATGTCTTCAAATCTTTCGCTCCGGTCACTTCTCGATAACGAGAAGTTGAAGGGTCACAACTTCGATAGTTGGTATCAAAAGTTGAGGATTGTCCTGGAGCATGAACGGATCCTTTATGTGATAACGGATCTGGAACCTAAAATCCCCTCTACTAATGCTTGGAGTTCGGTTAGGGACACTTATCAGAAGTGGGTTTCTGATTGGACTACTGTCCGATGCATCATGTTAGCGGCAATGAATGACGAGTTCAGTCGCAAGTTCGAGGCCCAACCAGATAAGATTCTTCAAAAGTTGAAGGAATCTTTTAGCACGCCGGACGATATAGAGCGGTACAAAGTGTCTTGTGCCATCTATAATGCCAAGATGCCGAATGGTGGTTCTGTCATTGATCATGTATTGTACATGATCGAGCTGATAGAAAAGTTGGGCAGGCTCGGATGTCCCTTGCACGAGCAGCTCGGCAAGGATGCGATTTTGAATTCTCTGCCCTCCTCCTATCTTGACTTTCTTGATCATTTCAGAATGAACAGGCCTGCAGTTAATTACTATGGTTTGATAGGATTACTGTAGACTTATGAGAAAGACCACCAACTGAAAAAGGGGATGGTGAATTTAGTGGAAGGTTCTAGAGGTCGTCGTCCCTTTAATAAAGGGAATGATAAAGGAAAGGGAAAGGTATTGAATGTTCCTGGCCCGATTCAGACCAGGAAAGTGAGAGCTGACCAGTCTAATGTAGAGTGCTTTTACTGTAAGAAGCGGGGACACTGGAAGAGGAACTGTCCTCTTTACCAAGCATCCCTAGATCCGATCAGGCCTAGGAAGGGAAATCAGCAGAGTGCTGGACAAGGTATTTATATGATAAAGCCTTGTAATTTCTCTATTTATGATACTGCTAACTGGGTATTGGATACTGGTAGTCCTATTCATGTTTGTAATTTGTTAGAGGGACTACAAGTTAGCAAGAGATTCGAGGATGGGGAACAGTTTCTGAGCATCGGGAATGGAAATCATGTTCCAGTACTGGCGATCGGAGTTCTGAGTCTTGTCTTTAAGTCTTGTGCTGTCGAGTTAGTCGAGTGCCATTACTGTCCTAGTTTTATTATGTGCATTATCTCTATAGGCCTTTTGGCTAATTGTGGTTATGAACTATCAATAAAAGGAGATATTTGCCAGGTTATTTTGAATAACTTTATGATAATGAAAGCTAAGTTAAATAATGACATTTATGCACTAGCACGGCCTGTTAGTGTAATGTACACATCTGGTAAACACCCAAAGCTAGAAAATGTCAGTGATCTGTATCTTTGGCACTATAGGCTAAGTCATGTAAACCATAGTAGGATAAACAAGTTGCGAGGAGAAGGCCTCCTCAAGGTCAGTGATTCTGAATCACTACCCACTTATGAATCCTGTTTACTTGATAAAATGACCAAGTCACCTTTTACTGGAAAAGATGAATGAGCTACAGAACTTCTAAGTCTCATACATACTGATGTATGCGGACTCATGACAGTTAGTGCCAGAGTTGGATACACATATTTCATTACGTTTATAAACGATCTTTCAAGGTTCGGTTATGTCTTTTTGATGAGACATAAATCTGATTCGTTTGAAATGTTCAAACGATATCATAATGAAGTAGAGAAACAAACTGGAAAAGGTATTAAAACCCTTCGATCTGATCGAGGAGGTGAATACCTATCTAGTGAGTTTTTGATATACCTTGAGGAGAATTGGATTCTCTCTCAGTGGACTCCTCCAGGAACATCACAGTTAAATGGTGTGTCTGAAAGGAGGAATAGGACCTTGTTGGACATGGTTCGATCCATGATGGGCATTGCAACTCTGCCGCTATCCTTTTGGGGATATGCACTTGAGACAGCTTGTCTGGTGGGGACATCAAAGCCAGAAAAAAGCATCCATGCCATCTTATCTCTATCAGTTGACCCAATCTAGTTTAATTAGTCTTTGGGTCCATTTTGGGTTTTAATGGGACCTAAGTTATTTTGTATGGAGTTGACTAAGTCTACATAACATGAAAGAAGTTAAGAGGGGACCACATCCACATTTATTTGGCTACCTGAAGAAAGGAAGCCCCAAGAAAAACCTTTCACGTATTCTCTCACCAAACAAAGAACTAAAATCGGTGGAAGGAGTTTTATGAAGATAGCAATTAAGGAGCTTTAAAGGTGGAGGGAGTTTCTTGAAGAAAGCTTTATGAAGGTAGTAATTAAGGAGCTTTAAAGGTGGAGGGAGTTTCTTAAAGAAGGCAGCAATCAAGGAGTCTTAAATGAAGAATTAAATGGCACAAGCTTTGAAGGCATTAAATGGCACAAGCTTTGAAGGCATTAAATGGCACAAGCTTTGAAGGCATTAAATGGCACAAGCTTTGAAGGCATTTAAGAGAGTTGGTTAAAGCTTTACTACTTTTTACAAATTCTCTTCCCTTCCTCATGAATTTTCTCTTTGAGGTGTTTTAAGGGGGCTCCACTCTCATTAAAATGCAGCAGTTTAACTTCAATCAGCCAAGGAAAGAAAAAAGGGAGAAGATCAAATTGGAAGGTGGAAGATTAAGTCAAGATAACCATCTTTATGAAGCATTGGCACCTATTCCAAAACCTTAATTATAATTCCCTCTTCTTTTATTTTGAATTTAAATTTCAATCCATCTTTCTTCTTGTAATGAGGCTATAAATAGAGCCCAAAGCCCTTCTTTGTAAGCAATGATATTTTGAGTAATGAAAAGATAAAGTGCTATTGCATTTTCTCCAATTCCTCCATAGCTAGTTTGCTTGAAGGTGCTAGGTGAGACACCTAGAACAACTTGGGTGTGACGTCCAAGTTTCCAATTCCTCCATAGCTAGTTTGCTTGAAGGTGCTAGGTGAGACGCCTAGAACAACTTGGGTGCGACATCCAAGTTTCGTAGGGTGCGACGCTCTACAGTTATCGGTTCCGGTTCTTTTACCAAGTTTGCCATTTGAAGGTTCCTTAAGGTCTACATCTAATCCTTTGAAGAGATTCCTGAAGCAAGTTGAAGAAGAAGATCCCGGAAGCATAATCAACCACCTTTTCGAGATCCAACTCTGAAGATCAGAGTCCTTGCTTTGGAACCGGTGTGACTGGAGTCCAGACACTGGATCGGTTAGTTTTGAAGTCGGGTTCGTCAACTCTAGAGTGTTGTGATCTAGATCTTCAATCGAGAGAATTTCAAAGCGTATTGGTAAATCTAAACCCCTTCCATTCCTCTATATCTGAAACTCGAAAGTAGGTAACCTAGTATAGGGAGGTTTCTCAATCACCGCGGTCCTTCCTTACAGTTGTTTGACAAGATCCACATGCGGGTAGGTAATTTCGATAACTAGTTGTTACTTTATTTTCTTTAGATCCTCCTATTTGCTTTTGCTGTTAGGATATCAGTTATTGCTCTCAAAATACAATATATATAAATATATATATAATCAATATAAGCATGGCACATCACTCATCACCATCTCGTCCCGCATCAAATCTGGTATCAGAGCATGCTTAGATTAGGTTATCATCATTGCATCTAGTTTCTGTTTTGCATCTACTCATATATAGTCTGATATTTTAATTGTTTCTATTTATAGGTAAGTCCAAAAATCGTGAAACTTATTTTGTTGAATGCATCACATTTGATAGTATTTTACTGAATTTTTCCATTATTTACTGAGTTTTGTAAAATCTTTCCTCTTCTATTTTTGGTCTAAGAACAGATTTTGTCAAAATTTCAGCAAGCATGATTTTGATTCATTATGGTGTGGGTTTTCATTAGTTTGCATGTTTGTCTGCTGCACTCATATATTAAGCAATTTTAAGGGCAATTCGAACATGTCAGATGGGGGGAGGAGCTGATAACCTTTTCCTAGCCCAAAACAACCAACATTGCATTCGAACCCAAGCTTTGAATTAAAATCGAGTAGAAACTTTATTGTTATTGCTTTAGAGAGCTAGGGACATCCACAAGGTCAGGTCGATCCAAGTGTCAAGCCAATTTAGACAACTTATTTGTGTGTGCTTGTGTGTCTGGTGTCTAGGCAAGTGGTTCAGGGACAAGAGCCCGAAGGAAGGTGGGTTGGTCCGCTTACCTGGCCAATTTCAAATTGGTGTCTAAGGCAAGCAAAGAGGGATCTCCACCAACCTTACACTTACCTGGCCAAGTGCCAAGTTACTATAACCAAGATTGTCATTTTGACCTAACATTTGGTTTGAGCTCTAGGTCTAGCTAGCTATAGTCGATTAGGTTTGTTTGAGTGCATCGAGTTGTTTGCATGACTACTAGGACTGGAACACCATATCAAGTTCCCCGGGACCAACCTAGTACATCCATGGATTCAAACCTTGAAAATCTTATGAGATCTATGACTGAGCAGCTTAGGCAGCTTAGCACTAGAGTCGATTAGAGGTTTGATCATATGAATGAAAGAATAAGTTCGTTGGAGGAACCCATGTGTCTCAACTTGACCCTACACCCGTTGGAGCTACCCCTTGGCATGACCTAGGATCCCAGCAACCAGAATTGACTCTTGACCCAATCCCTAGGTACCGAGCCCAACATTGAGAGGTTAGACCTGACCAAATTCCTAGGCATCGAGTCCAGCACAGAGAAGTTACCCCTGATCCTATTCCTAGGAGGCCACAGTATGATATAGATGATCAGGAAGAGCGAGCCCTTAGGAGTATTAGATTTGATGCACCTACATTTGATGGAACCTTAGATCCTAAAATCTACTCTGATTGGAAAAGTGACATGGATCAATATTTCGAATGGTATCCTATGTCAGAAGCACGTAAGGTCAAATTCACTAAGTTTAGGTTAATCCGATAGACACGACTATATTGGGATACTGTGGAGAGATTAGAGCAACAGAGGGAAAACCAACCTATAGATACGTGGCAGGAGATGAAATACAGATTAAGGGCCAAATATCTACCTTTGTCTTATAAATAGAGATTATTAGATCAATGGTAGAGGCTGACCCAAGGAAATCAAACTATGTCCGAGTACATCACGTTTTTTAATGAATATGCTATGCAGTGTAGTGTGTCTGAGTCTGAATCGGTTACTTTATCTAGGTTCAGAGCAGGTCTAAATGATGATATAAGTAGGGAACTATTTTTAAGAGAGGTACATGACTTAGAACATGCCTACCAGATTGCTCTAGATTCTGAAAGATTTTAGAGAAGACCTGTTACCCATTGACCTGACTCAACTAGATTTAATACTTTTGGAAATAGGCCAAATTAGAATCAAGTTCCTGTCAATCGATCTAGACCTAATCCCCAGCCTATTCATAAGGATGATTAAGGGAAAGCACCTATGGTTCACAAGGATAGGAACCAGACCACACTATGCTTTAGGTGTAATCAGACTGGTCATTTTGCCACTCAATGTCCATCACGAGCTCTACACATAAGGAGACCTGAATTGGAGGAACCTAAAACTAAGGAGTCTTGTGATGAAGAGGTTTATGAGGCTGGAACTGAACTAATAGATGAGTATGTGGAGGAGGAAGAAATCATCGGCATGGATCAACTAGGAGTGGTTAGATGTATCTTGACTCAAGTTAAAAAGAATGAGGATTGGCGTAGGACCAACATCCTACAGACTTTCATTAGAATAGGGGATAAGGTATGTAAAGTCATTATTGATAGTGGGAGTTGTGTCAATGCAATTTCTACTAATGCTGTTAAAAGCTTACACTTATCAACTTTCTCACATCCGAACCCCTATAAGGTATCTTGGATCGATGCAACTAGCATTCCCATCAGGTTTCGATGTAAGGTTACAATTCAGATACAATCCTACCAAGAAGAAGTTTGGTGTGATGTCCTCCCAATGGGAGTCAGTAGTATCATCCTACGTAGACCTTGGTTGTTTGATCATAATGCTACTTTGTTTGGACGATCGAACTCGTGTGCTTTTCACCATCTAGGAAAGAAGATAGTGATTAATGCGGCTCCACCCAAGGACCATGTTAAGAGAGGGTCAAGTCACTTAATGGAAAAAGAGCCTAATCTGAACTTGATTTCTGCAAAGGAGCTAGAACGAGAAATAGTTGGGGGGTCACCAGTTTGGATTCTGGTTACCAAGGAAGCTCAGGATCAACTCAAATTAAAACATCCTAAGGAGGTCCTAGATTTATTAGAAGAATTTTAGAATGTTTTCCCTGAAGATTTACCAAATTAGATACCCCCAGATGTTAAGTTCACTAGCTACTTTTGGAAAACCTTATGGCATATTCTAGAAACCAAATTGACATATTCTACTGCCTACCACCCCCAGACTGATGGTCAAATTGAGGTAGTAAATGGAAGTCTAGGGAACCTATTGAGGAGTCTAGTGGGAGAGAGTACTGCAAATTGGGATCTATTACTACCTAGAGCCGAGTTTGCCTATAACAATTCAGTCAATATATTTACTAGAAAAAGTCCATTTGAAATTGTTTATGGATACAAACCTAGGAAGCCATTAGATCTTGTTCCTTTACTTAAGATGCACGCATATCTGAGTCTGTTGAGTCATTTGCACAACACATAAAGAACTTGCATCATGAAATCATTAAAAAAATTAAAGAGCGCAATGACTCATATAAATAAATGGCTGATTCAAACAAAAGGTTTAAAGAATTTAAAGTAGGGGACCAAGTTATGATCAGGCTCAAACCTGAGCGATTTCCTTCTAGAACGATCAAGAAATTACATGCCCGAAGTGCAGGACCTTTCAAAATAATTCGTAAGTTTGGATTTAATGCTTATGAGACTGAGTTACCACCAGATTTAGGCATAAGTCCAACTTTCAACATATCAGATATTGCAGAGTATAGGAAGTCGATATTGCTACCTAGTGAGCCGTTTGGGCCTGACCCCATTCTTGAGAGTGAGCCTATCCCTGACTATCCACTGGCCAAAACCTCAAATTGGAAAGACAGGGTTGAACAAATTTTGGACGACTAAATGATTGTCACTCGGAATAAGGACTACCAGCGATACTTGGTTCATTGGCAAGGACATCCCGACTCCGATGATTCTTGGATAACTTGGGAGGATCTATAGAAGATTGATCCATATTTGCTCGAAAGGTACCTGAGCAAAGCTGACCCTTACTCGACAGGGTTGAGTTCCTCCCACCTGAGAAGAATTGGTGGGGACTCCAGAGCCAGAAAGAAGCATCCATTCTATCTTATCTCTATCAATTGACCCAATCTGGTTTATTTAGTCTTTGGGTCAATTTTGGGTTTTAATGGGACCTAAGTTATTTTGTATGGAGTTGACTAAGTCTACATAACATGAAAGAAGTTAAGAGGGGACCACATCCACATTTATTTGGCTAATTGAAGAAAGGAAGCCCCAAGAAAAACCTTTCACATATTTTCTCACCAAACAAAGAATTAAAATCGATGGAAGGAGTTTTATGAAGATAGCAATTAAGGAGCTTTAAAGGTGGAGGGAGTTTCTTGAAGAAAGCTTTATGAATGTAGTAATTAAGGAGCTTTAAAGGTGGAGGGAGTTTCTTAAAGAAGGCAGCAATCAAGGAGTCTTAAATGAAGAATTAAATGGCACAAGCTTTGAAGGCATTAAATGGAACAAGCTTTGAAGGCATTAAATGGCACAAGTTTTGAAGGCATTTAAGAGAGTTGGTTAAAGCTTTACTACTTTTTACAAATTCTCTCCCTTTCCCATGAATTTTCTCTTAGAGGTGTTTTAAGTGGGCTCCACTCTCATTAAAATGCAGCAATTTAACTTCAATCGGTCAAGGAAAGAAAAAAGGGAGAAGATCAAATTGGAAGGTGGAAGATCAAGTCAAGATAACCATCTTTATGAAGTATTGGCACCTATTCCAAAACCTTAATTGTAATTCCCTCTTATTTTATTTTGAATTTAAATTTTAACCCAACTTTCTATTTGTAATGAGGCTATAAATATAGCCCAAAGCCCTTCTTTGTAAGCAATGATATTTTGAGTAATGAAAAAATAAAGTGCTGTTGCATTTTCTCCAATTCCTCCATAGCTAGTTTGCTTGAAAGTGCTAGGTGAGACGCCTAGAACAACATGGGTGTAATGTCCAAGTTTTCAATTCCTCCATAGCTAGTTTGCTTGAAGGTGCTAGGTGAGACGCCTAGAACAACTTGGGTACGACATCCAAGTTTCGTAGGGTGCGACACTCTACAGTTATCAGTTCTGGTTCTTTTACCAAGTATGCCATTTGAAGGTTCCTTAAGGTCTACATGTAATCCTTTGAAGAGATTCCTGAAGCAAGTTGAAGAAGAAGATCCCGGAAGCATAATCAACCACCTTTTCGAGATCGAACTCTGAAGATCGAAGTCCTTGCTTTGGAACCGGTGTGACTAGAGTCTAGACGCTAGATCGGTCAGTTTTGAAGTCAGGTTCGTCAACTCTAGAGTGTTGTGATCTAGATCTTCAATAGAGAGAATTTCAAAGCATATTGGTAAATCTAAACCCCTTCCCTTCCTTTAGATCTGAAACTCGAAAGTAGGTAACCTAGTCTAGGGTGGTTTCTCAATCATCGTGATCCTTCCTTACAGTTGTTTGACAAGATCCGCATGCGGGTAGGTAATTCGATAACTAGTTGTTACTTTATTTTCTTTAGGTCTTCCTGTTTGCATTTGCTGTTAGGATATCAGTTAGTGCTCTCAAACTACAATATATATATATATATAAAATCAAGATAAGCATGGCACATAACTCGTCACCATCCCGTCCTGCATCATTGTCACTTGTTAAATAATGTTCCGAGTAAGTCTGTTGTCTCCACTCCATTTGAGATGTGGACTGGATGTAAGCCCTCAATCTCACACCTTCGGGTTTGGGGTTGTCCAGCTTATGTAAAGCGTTTAGACTCAAATAAACTTGGTCCTAGGTCTGATCGGTGCCTATTTGTTGGTTATCCTAAGGAAGCCAAAGGGTATTTCTTCTACGTGGAGGATGAACAGAAAGTGTTCATCGCTCTTAGGGCTATCTTTTTGGAAAAGGAGTTCCTTGGAGAAGGGACTGTAGCCTCTAAGATTGAACTTGGTGAAGTTCAACCAGTAGAAGAACCTGCATACTCTAAGGACATCATAGAACTGGTTGTGATTGGATCACACCCAGAACCCATTATTAGGAGATCCGATAGAGTACCGTGTCAGCCGGACAGATACTACGGTTTCTTGGTTTGGGATGGCGATCCCATTGAGCTCGATGAGAACAATGAGGATCCGATCACCTATATGGATGCACTTCAGAGATCTGACTCTGAGGCATGGCTTGGAGCCATGTGATCTGAAATGGAGTCCATGATAATCAACAATGTATGAACATTGGTTGATCCGCCTGAAGGGATAAAATCGATCGGGTGCAAGTGGGTCTTCAAGAGAAAAAGGGGCGCAGATGGAAAGGTGGAGACCTATAAAGCCCGTCTGGTTGCCAAGGGATATCGTCAGCGATATGGTGTCGATTATGATGAGACTTTCTCCCCATGGCAATGCTCAAGTCCATTCGAATCATGCTTGCTTTAGCAGCATGTTTTGATTATGAGATCTAGCAGATGGATGTCCGAACTACTTTCCTAAATGGGGAGTTGGAAGAGGAGGTGTATATGATACAGCCTGAAGGGTTCACATCCTCAGATGAGTAAAAGTATGCAAGTTGCAGAGGTCCATTTATGGACTCAAGCAAGCATCTCGAAGTTTGAACTTATGGTTTGATAGGTGTATCAAATCATATGGCTTCATTAGGAACGGAGAAGAACCATGCATCTATAAGTGGGTTAATGGTTCTATGATTGTATTCCTGGTACTGTATGTTGATGATATTCTCTTAATCGGGAATGATGTTGCAGCATTATAAGGAATAAAGGTCTGGTTGTCATCTCAGTTCTCCATGAAGGACTTGGGTGAAGCTTCTTATATACTGGGTATGAAGATCTATAGAGATAGATCTAAGAAGCTTCTGGGATTATCCCAGTCTATGTACATTGATATCATGCTAAAATGATTCAGCATGGAGAATTCCAAGAAAGGCTATATTCTGATAGGTTCTAGAATTACTCTTTCCAGGAAGGATTGTGCGACAACTCCTGAGAAAAGAGAGCACATGAGTAGAGTACCTTATGCTTCTATAGTAGGCTCTATCATGTATGCTATGACATGTACTAGACCAGATGTGGCATACTCACTAAGAGCAGTAAGCAGATACCAGTCCGACCCAGGTGAGGTGCATTGGAAGGTGGTTAAGTCCATCCTAAAGTATTTGAGAAATATTAAAGATCAATGGCTAATTTATGGAGAATCTGACTTGAAACTTGTGGGGTATACTGACTCTAGATTTCAGTCAGATAGAGATGATAGCAAGAGTATGTCGGGGTTTGTATTTCCCCTGAACGGAGGAGCGATTTGTTGAAAAAGTTCCAAGCAGTTAACTATTGCAGACTTGGTATGCGAGGCAGAATACCTTGCAGCATCAGATGCAGCAAAGGAAGCCGTGTGGTTGCGGAAGTTTCTTGGAGAGCTAGGGGTGGCATCTTCCCTAGATGATCCTATTCCAGTGTACTATGATAGGATTGGAGCTATTGCTCAAGCTAAGGAGCTGAAAGCTCATCACCACACCAAGCATATTCTGCGGTGCTACCATCTCATACGAGAGATCGTAGAATGAGGCAACATCAATGTTATGAAGATTGATGGAAAGGAAAATCTGGCCGACATTTTTACTAAAGCCCTCGGAATAAAAGAGTTTGACTTTTGTAAAAGGAAAATGTGTATTAGATAGTGTTCTGATTGACTTGATCTGCAAGTGGGATATATGATATCTCATTGAACGTGACTCCGTGCAGCCCCTTTCTGCCAAAGGGATACTCATGATTGGATATGGGTATATGTGTCCCTACGACCTGAGGTCATCATGATAGCTTGCAAGCAACTCCCTGTGCTTTGGTACCGGACTACCTGTATTTCTAATCCGGTGATGGAAGGTTTCTGGGTACAGGCAAGTACTTGTGGAGCAGTGATGGACCAAGATGAAATTGACCTATCCAAATAGTTTGGATTGAATGTCTCACAGTGTCTCAATTTAGCAAATCCTCGGCCGGGGTAGTCCTAGTGAGGAGTTACTGGACTTATGAGGTTGAGATATGTTGTGGATTGACTCAGTTAGGGTTGGCAGTCTAACCTTAAGTTATCTTGAGCATTGGAGGTCAAAGGGATGAATTATACGGTAACCATATGCCAGAGGTTTGATTGATTGCTCTCGCATCTTCAACCTATCCGGACGCCGGGATCCATTGCTAGATGGTAACTTGTGCTGGTACTGGAATTATTCCAGTGCTACTGCCTAGGTTCGAACCTATGAGGTCACACGCCATAGAGGATCTCTCCCTGATCCAGGTATCGATTTATAATTGGGAATCATTTCGGTAACGGTTTGATTGAGCACTTTGGATTGACTCGGGTTTAGGCCGATCAGTTTTTGTTCAGGTGCACCGGGAATTGTTCTTGGATAACCAGAACTTGTCCAAGCCATTTATAAATTCAGAATTTTCAAAACTAGGAGGTTGTTCAACGTAAACCTCCTCTTCAATTAGACCATTTAAAAATGCACTTTTAACATCCATTTGAAATAATTTAAAATTCATAAAGCAAGCAAAAGCTAACAATAGCCTAATTACCTCAAGTCTAGCCACAGGAGCAAAGGTTTCGTCAAAATCTATCCTTTCCTCCTGATTGTATCATTTGGCAACTAGTCTAGCCTTATTTCTAGTAACTACACCATTTTGATCAAGTTTATTTCGAAAAACCCACTTTGTACCAATAATTGAAGTGTTTGAAGGCCTATCTACTAATGTCCAAACATTGTTCCTTTTGAATTGGTTAAGTTCATCTTGCATAACATTTATCCAATTACTATCACATTCAGCTTCCTCAATAGTTTTAGGTTCAATTTGAGAAACAAAAGCTAAGTAATCATAGATATTTCTAAGGGATGATCGAGTACTTACACCTTTAGATGGATCACCGATAATTTGTTCTTTTGGGTGTCCATGAGCATACCTCCATTCTTTTGGTAATGGATCAACTGTTGATGTGTTTCATCACCTTGTGCTTGATCTCCTTCAATGTTTTGATCGTTGTTCTGTTTCTTGGTAAGCCCTTCATTGTTGTTTACACTTTTAGTTTTCTTGCTACCTGTTTCATCAGAGAATACATCTTCTTTTCTTGAAAATTTTTGGTTAGATTTATCAAATACCACATATATGGATTCTTCAACAAGTGTTCTTCTGTTGAAGACCCTGTATGCCTTACTAGATATGGAGTAGTCTAGAAAGACTCCCTCATCTTATTTGACATCAAATTTACTTAAATTATCCTTACCATTGTTTAAGATGAAACAACGGCATCCAAAAATGCAAAAATAACGAATTGAGGGTTTTCTACCCTTCCAAATCTCATAAGGTGTTTTCTTTAGAATCGGTCGAATTAAAACTCAATTTAAAACATAGCATGCAGTATTTATGGCTTCCGCCCAAAAATATCTAGGTAAGTCATTTTCACAAAGCATGGTGTATGCTATTTCTTCAAGAGTTCTATTTTTTCTTTCTACTACCCCATTTTGTTGAGGTGTCCTAAGTGCAGAAAAATTATGATGAATGCCATTTTCAATATAAAATTTATCAAAATCAGCATTTTCAAATTCGGTTCCATGATCACTTCTTAAAGATACGACTGTAACACTTTTTTCATTCGAAACTCGTTTATGAAATCTAATGAATTTAGAAAAAGTTTCATCTTTATGTGCTAAAAACATGACCCATGTAAATCATGAGAAATCATCTATAATAACTAGACCGTACTTCTTACCTCCCAAACTAGATGTTCTAGTTAGCCCAAAGAGGTCCATGTGAAGCAACTCCAAGGGTCTAGATGTACAGATTACTCCTTTTTGTTTGAAAGAGGATTTGGTTTGTTTTCCAAGTTGACATGCACTGCAAATCTTGTCTTTTTCAAAATTGAGTTTAGGCAAATCCTTTATCAAGTTCTTTTTGCTAAGTTTTGAAATTAAATGCATGCTTGCATGTCCTAGTCTGTGATGCCAAAGCCAACTAGTTTCATTGATCTTGGCTTCCATTGCCACTAGGCATTGACCATTTTGAATAGGGAGATCATCAAGATCAACCATATAAATATTGCCATACCTATGACCAATGAACTTGATGCCATTGTCATCTAAACTAGAAACAATGCACAAAGAAGATTCAAAAACAACTTTAAAATCCTTGTCACAAAACTGGCAAATGCTAAGCAAGTTATGTTTTAAACCATCAACATATAAGACATTATCAATATAAGAAGAAGGGGTGATATGGACTTTACCAATACCGATAATTTTGCCCTTTCCATTATCTCCAAAAGTTACATTGCCACCATATTGATATTCGAGCGATGAGAATTGCTCCACATCTCCTGTCATATGCCTTGAGCAACCGTTATCAAGGTACCACATTCTTTTCTTGTTGGTTGCAAGGCATACCTGCAATAAAGATCAAGTGGAGACTTTAGTTACCCAAGCTATCTTGGGTCCTTTTAGGTTAGTGGCATTGGTTCCTTTTGGAATCCAAACTTTCTTAATGTTACTCAATCTTCTTTTATTGCACATATAAGATTTATGCCCTTTAGTACCACATGTATAGCAAGTAATGGATAAAGATGCAGGCACAAAGAAAATTTTAAAAAGTTTTTGTTTCTTATGAGTTATGAATCCTAAACATGCTTTATCAAAACTGCTCTTTGGTTGTTCAAAAGCAAATTCAATTTTTCAGAACTATAAGTAAATCTATCTACAAAAGGTTTTAATTTTTTAATTTCTTCTTTATATCTTTTATTTTCATCCAAATTTTCTTTGCTTTGTTTTGAAAAATTTTTATTTGAAAGTGAAGAACTTTTCTTTTTCAAGACTTCTTTTTCTTTTTCAAGAGCTACAATCTTATCATTTAATTTTCTATTTTGAAGAAGAAGGCATTCATTTTCACCTGAAAGCTTGTCATTTGTTTTGGCTATATCCAAATTTTGCTTCTTTAAATCTTTATGTTTTGATTTTAGTTTTTGAAATTCTATGACTAATTCGTCAAATACTTCATGAAGCTCATCAAATGTAAATTCATTTTCTGTTTCAGAATATACCTCATCATGATCAGCCATCAGATAGAAGTTTGCCACCTCCTGCTATTCTTCTTCAGAACTAGAGTCCTCACTATCACTTCAGGTTGCCATCATGGCTTTCTTTCTTAACTTTCTTCTGCTTTTCTTGAGCAAGAGGCAGTCTACCTTGAAATGGCCGGGTTTCTTGTATTCAAAACAAGTGGGCTGTTCTTTCTCCTTCTCTTTGTCCTTCTCCTTACATGGCTCACCTTTGAAAGGTTTCTTCTTGAAGTTGAACCTTTACTTCCTCATGAACCTTTTGAATTTTCTCGCCATTAGAGCCGTCTCATCTTCTTCATCATCTTCTTCGGACTCATCGCTTGATTCTTCTCTCGCAGTAGATTTGAAGGCGATTACTTTCTTCTTTTTGTCAACTTCCACATTCTTTTGTTTGAGGGAGAGCTCATAGGTCATTAATGAGCCCAACAGTTGTTCAAGTAGAAGAGTGTTGACATCCTTGGCTTCTTCAATAGCTGTTACTTTTGCATCCAAAGAAGCCGGTAGAGACCTGAGAAGTTTGTTCATAAGTTCACCAATAGAAACAATTTTCCCTAGGCTTCTCATGCCATTCACAATATTTGTGAACCTAGTATACATCTCACTAATAGACTCAGTAGGTTCCATTTTAAACATTTCATACGTATGAATAAGCATGTTAACCTTGGTAGTTTTCATTTGGTGTGTACCCTCATGGGTAACCTCAAGTGTATCCCAAATCTCCTTGGTGGAGAGATAATTGATATTCTATTAAATCCACTTGGGTCAAGAGAGCAAAATAATAGATTCATAGCCTTAGTATTGAGCTCGATTTGCTTAATATCATTCTCATCCCAATCATCTTCCATCTTTGGAGTGAGAACGCCATTAACCAACATCGTAGGCTGATGAGGACCTTTTACAATTGTCCTCCACAAATTATAGTCAAGAGCTTGAATAAAAATGCGCATGCGTGTTTTCCAGTATGTGTAATTTGTGCCATTGAAAAGTGGAGGACGATTTGAAGCTTGACCTTCAACTATACCCATTTCTATTAGGGCTGCCATGATCTTTTACTCAAGATCCTTGGACATACAAGAGAGTACTGGTGCTCTGATACCACTTATTACCTAGAAATGGAGCCCAAGAGGGGGGGTGAATTGGGTTTTTTAAAAAATTAAAACAATAATGTGAAGGTCTAGTGGTGTTTGTGAATAATAATAAATTCAATACAAGTGATTGAATGCAGCAGAAAATAATAAGTGAGTAGCAATAACCAAAGAGCAAGAGAGAAAGAGGGCAATCACACACAAACACAAGGTTTATAGTGGTTCGGTGCAAACCTAGCACCTACATCCACTCTCCAAGCCATCCTTGAGAATTTCACTATAATCCAAACAAGATTACAGCGGACTTGTTTTTCAAAAGGCTCACAAGTCAAAACCTAAGTTGGTTTTGTCACCTAGGCTCACCAACAAACCTTAACGTTTGTTTTATCTTCGGGCTCACAAGTTAACCCTAGTTGGTCTTATCCCTTTGGCTCACCAACAAACCACAACAACCTTCTTTCAAGATACCCTTGAAAGCAAGGTCAAATCACAAGATAAAAACAAATATACAACTTTAAAACTAAAACAAACTCTCTTCAAGAGTAGAATGGAATCTTTGAAGCTCAAGTTGATGCTTTGTCTTGACTCTTCCTTGGAACATCCTCCAAAATGCCTCTTTTGGAATGATGTAAGGATGAGCTTGTAGGCTTTTTCAGGGAATCAAACTATAAAAGGCTTTTGATGGGAAGTACCTGAGATAATATAGGCTTTTTGGCTTTTGAATGGACTTCAATACACTTTAATGCCTTTAGAATGAGGTTGGTGGAGGTTAAATATACCAAGAAACTTTCAAAAAATAGTTTGTGACTGTTGGAGCCTCGGATCTAGCCGTTGGGAGCTTGAAAAGCAAGTTCTGCAAGTTAGAAAAATAGATCCGTTAGAGCTGTCAGGCTTCAAGTGTCGACACTTGGCTATCAGGTGTCGACACTTGGCTGTCAGGTGTCGACACTTGATTTCTAGGTGTCGACACTTGAACTTTCAAGTGTCGACACTTGATGCACAGGTGTCGATACATGACACAAAAATCCTCAAATGACAAAGTTCTGTATTTTCAAAATTCTCAGGCCTTGAGTCGATACTTGGAAACCTAAGTGTCGACACTTGGTGTCGACACTTGAGTTCTGGGTGTCGACACTTGGCATGCCAAGGATTTTTGTTCGTGCCTAATGCTGAAGTGTCGATACTTGGCTTCTCAGGTGTCGACACTTGAGGTTGAAAATCTCAGATTCAAGTGTAAATTGCCCCAAAAACATAAATATAAATTTTGATACTTAAATGAATCATAAACACATAATAATTAAACATGTAGATGCCCTTTTTTCATGAAGGGGATGTCCATTTTTGCAAAAAATGCTCTGTGCCATGATACATAAGTTTTTAAAATTTTGAGGTGCTTTCTTCCTTAAAATTCATAACTTGAAATATACATTAGTATACAATATGCACTTAATGTTTTATTATTCTTCAAAATCACTGGGTGGAGCCAACAGGAGTCAAATCTCTCACCTGATTTTCTGGGCCTGGGAGGACTTCTTCGGCGGTTAGCATACTTCTTGTTGTTGTTGGAATTAGGGTGGCCTTGTCCCCTGTTGTTTTTCTTCTTTGAAGGGGGTTTCCCTTCAATTAGTCATCGATTTGCCGCTTGCTCTTCGGCATCGGCATATTTCTAAGGCCTCGATAGGAGCTCAGCATAGCTTTTAGAGAACTTCTTATCCAGGAAAAAGGTGATCCTAGATGTATGAAGTCCCTTCTTTAGTGCAGACATGGCCACATGCTCGTTGAGATCAAGGATCTTAATTGTGGCCGCATTAAACCTGGAGATGTAATCTCGCAGGCTTTCTCCTTCATTTCGGTGAAGGAGGAACAGTGTGTCCGTATTCTGGGGGTTCTTGCGGCAAGTCCTGAAATGCAAGACAAATAATTTTTCTAACTCGGAGAAAGAATCGATGATACTTGGACGTTTGCTCGAGTACCACATCCGAGCAGCTTTCTTTAATGTGGCTAGGAATACGAGGCAGTACATCACATCCGAAGCTCTCTGGATCATCATATGGGCCTTAAAACTGTCCAAATGGTCAAGAGGATCAAAGGTGCCGTGTAGGGTTCCATCTAAGGAACCCTGAAGTGCCAAGGGATGACTTCGACCAGGACACGATCGGTGTTGGGTGTGCGCAGATCACACACTGCCAAATCATTGTAATCTCTCTTTTCCCACATTTTCACCATCTCCGATTCGATGTCCTTAAATTTTCCATCATAGTCTGGGAGAGCCTGCTTCGGTGCTTTCTCTACGGGAGTAGAGTCTTCAGAAGAGGGTGAGAAAGTTTGCCTAAGTCTTTTCCCTCTCTGTGGGGAATCAGTAGGCCTAGGCATTCTCGAGCTTCAGCCTTCAGGAGAGGGCTGAGGACTAGGGGAGAGAGATGTGGACCTCTCTCGAGGGGCTCTCTTCCTCCAGGATCGAGAGCTATGTCTGAAGGTGGCCGGCGGATGCCCGACCTGAAAAGCTCTATTTTGAAAGGCCTGAACCATATCTATGAGGTTAGTGACCTGGTTTAGGAGGGCTTCGAACTGCATTGTCCCACGATAATTGTGGGAGGTGGAATGTCATTCTCTATCGGGGGTGCACCCCCCTGGGATGGAGCATGATTTCAACTTGTTGAGGCGATCTGAGTCTTTCCTCTCACCATTGAAAATTTCTTACTTCCCCTTAGTTGAGAAGGGGAGCCTAACAATACAAATTGCATAGGACTTCCCCTTCCTGGTGTGCCAATCATTGGCGTAGAATCCCTTTTTCGATCGGGCAAAGCTACTGGATCTCGGCCTGCTCCCTAGTTCACCTGCAAAATAAATCCTTGGCCATAATTGCTCCAGCGGGGGATACTCCGACGCCTAAGTCAAAGGTGGGTTCCAGCCACAGAATGGGGATGATTCTGAGGACTCAATGGAGAAGGGAAAGACTCTAGGATTTTCAATGGTATCTTGTGCCTTACCTCGAGCACTTCCTCTTACCGTTATTTATAAAGAGTTGTCCAGCCTGTGATTCCCTTCTTCCTCCAGCGATTATGATGGGGAGTTAATTTCTTTCCTATAATCTAGAATCATGGGTAGTTAATGGGCGGTTCTGGCAGCCAGGCCGGAGGCGTTGCTGCTGGAGTTACGCGTCATGATTATATTCCGGATATAGTCGATGATAACCGTTGCTTGCCCTATCATAGAGACTTGATACAGGTCGAGAGCCCGTCTTCAGACTTCCCTTTTAATAAGATTTCCATGATTGAATCAGGGAATGTCTTCATCCTCAGATCCTCTCTAGACAGATTGTAGAACCTGTCTTCGGCATAGATCGAGGACTTGATCTTTGTCATAGGCCAAAGACTATGTCTTCCGCATAAACTGGAGACCATGTCTTCAGGAGTTGGTGAAGGTCGTTCCTCGGTTCAGGCTGAGGATCTTGTCTTCGGGGACTGTTGGACTTGGTCTTCGATGAAGGCTGAAGATGTGATCCGAAGATCTTGTCTCCGGGTGCCGTAGGCCCGTCAAGAGCTTTGTCTTACCCATAAGTTACATGGTTTTCCCCGAACACCTTGGTCCGAAGTTTGTGGGTCAGAAAAAATGCCTTTAGCCGGTCGAACCGGTAGTTGGTTCATACTTGGACAGAGATATCCTAACAATTACAATGAATATACAGAAGAATGAGAAATCAAAATGTGGTATCTATGGTATACCTGTCTGAGTGAAATGTAAAGCAAGGTTGGCCATAACATGTTAAGGTGTGGGGAGACTGCCACTCCAGTAGCACAAGGAGATGTCCACAACTTCCAGAGGTCCATCTTCCTCAACTTCTTTTGCAGCAGAAGGCTTGAATCATGGATTTTTCTAGTTGCTGAATAGATAGCCACCATTCTCATCAGCCCTTGGAAGAATAATTATGTTATACATGCTAAAGATGAGTCAATGAAGGTAACACTGGAAATCTAACAATTACTCCATATATTTGCCGGATGCTTAACAGATTGCCACCATTCTCATCAAGCTCTTGGAAGAATAATTCTGTTATACATGCTAAAGATGAGTCAATGAAGGTAACACTGGAAATCTAACAATTACTCCATATATTTGCTTCGTTGCATTAGAAAAACAAAATTGAAGGGACTAAGTTAATAAAGAAAGTATACACAGTTTACCTTCAACATTATCACAAAGAAAACTTTGAACATGGCACTAGGTGTGCCTGAAACAAAGAAGCTACGGACAGAGTTCGAGACATTTTTGGTTGCTACAAAGTTTAGTTTGGATCCATTAAAATGCACTAGAGTAGTTATACATTAGCCATTTAAAAGAAAGAATAAAAATGATGAAGTGATGCAGTACATATGGTAATTGACTGAAATATCTGATACAAATATCTTGAACTTGCTTATTTCATATTAGATCATACTATATTATGAATATTTCTTAATCGAATAGCAACTTGGCAAATTAGATAAAACATAGCAAATGATGCGGATATCATTCAAAGGATCTAAAGAACCATGTTGGGTGGAAAACATGGCCTACAAGTTTTTTTTGTTTTGTTTTCTGATTTTGTTTTTTAAAACTTTATTTTTTCTTTATGTTAGTAGTCTGATAGTTCTATCAAAGGACAATAATAGAAGCATCAATATCAACATTATTTGACATAAGCAACATATTCATCGCAATAGCCACCATCACTAGACATGGCCAGGCTAGTAATTAAGTCTCAAGATGTGATTTCATAGAATTCATGTAAATATTCTCAAAGGAGAAAATAACATTATAATTAATCATCAACCGCATCAGTATGGACACAGCATACCTTAGTGAGTCGCTTAACATTAGGCAAAAGTAGCTTGACACATAACTGCATCGATGTGTATTCCATTATTTTCAGTGCATAATTTAATACTGGACACTATTAAGCCAATACAAATAAAGGCAGATCTCCATCGCACTCAAGCCTAGACCATCTTTTGTCACATTGAGATATTTAAAAAAACATGGGGCAATTTGACATGAATTTAATGCATCAACATGACAAATCAATAATCTTGAATATTAATGAGTTCATAAAGAAAAGACCTGCCCAGCATCAATTAGAGCTAACAAGGCCCATGCAGTGTTCATTGCATGACATCGGTTGCCCTCAAGATTTGTAAACACCTGATTATGAGAAAAAAAAAGGTTTCCAAATGAATGATTCAAGACAGACATATCAGAGAGTATTATTTACTTTATTTGAAGTAGGTATAAGTATATAGTCTAAGGCTAAATCCAGCTACATTGGCATTAAAAATTCATAAGATAGCGACGAGCAAACCAGCTGTGGTATAAAATTTAGTAAAAACACTATAATCACATTGTAGGATAATTAAGCTTGCACCATGAAGAGGACTAGATAACTTCATTGCATGCAAAATAGGTAGACATGGAAACTCTAAAGCTCATAGCAAAATAATTGATAGTTTAGAAAATTGGAGATGTAAACCAAGCTTCAAGCTTTTGACCCACTAAGTTTTATCAAAGAAATGAACATTTCCTTGCAATTGAAGTAGGGCAGTTCCATTAGAAGAGCTTCAGCTTTTTAGCATCCTTTCGAGGATCTCTAAATGACAGGACATTCGAGATATTTCTTGCAAGAAGACTAGGAAAATTTAAGCATGAGAAGATTATAAGATTGCGCATAAAGGTCTCCAAGTTTTCCACACATTGAATACTTGGCACTCAGCTGAAACCCGCCAGTCTTGTATAAAAGGATTGTTGAGGTATCCCACACATAACCCCTTAGTGTGAGAGTTTACTACTCGCTTAATGCCTGTTCTATCTGTACTTTTTGTGTACCGTTGCTACCGAATCTCCCAGATCAAGTTCTCTTGGCCTAGCTGGAGCACTCCTCTCCTGATTTCTAGAAGAAAGTCTCACGGGCCAGTGGTGTTCCGGCAGGGAATACTCCTATGGCTAAGTTAGTGAGAGCTGTGGAGCAACAGAATGGAGAAATCAAAGGAGATGAGCTCGTGGAGAAGGAAAAAGCTCGCTTACCACTCAAAGTCTCTCGTTTTACATTATATAGGTGCGGAATGTTGCCAGAATCTATTAGGGGTTAGGTAGAAAATGACCAATCTATCCCTAGAAGAATCTGGGTAGTGGCCACGTGGTGCTAGGATGGGTTGGCATCATGGGTTTTGCAAAGTAGTGGCACTGATTGAAAGATTGTGCCCTGAAAGCCAATTGAAATATTGTATTTCGATCCCAAAATCAATGAATTGACATTATTATAATAAAGGCATTATTTTCATCATACGCTGTGTCCTTATGATTATATGATGAACCCCATAGATTAGGGCTATGGTTCTAGGGTTATGATGAGATCATACTAGTGAGACCTAAAGCCTTAGAACCCTAATCTAAAATATTCCTGGTCGATGGGACATTGAGTTGGGGATCAATGTTTCCGGCAAGACTAGCACATCCTATATATGCTTTGTGATGAGGGTGACTGATCTCAAAGTCACTTGTGTTTGACACTAATACTAGGATGTGAGTGTTCATTAGAGAATGAGTTCACTGAATTGATCCAGATTGAGAATATCTAATGGAACCTTATCTGTTTGTCAATAGATAATTCTCATAGTGGGAGTAGTTCATATGGTCCTTTGACCTGAGACCACCATGGTGCCTTATATATGTGAATCCATACTTTGGTTCGCAATCAATCATAACACTGAGTCATGCACGAGGTGATACTGGGTATGGTGGATTGTATATGAAGGTTGTGAGTAGGTCAACAAGGAATTGATCAGCCCTAGTAAGAGGAAATTGCATCCAGCTAATTTCGATCAAATGATGGATTCAGGAAATCTTTGATCAAAGTATGAACATTAGAGTTAATTTCTAATGGTTCATTAATGAATCATCATTATGAAGATTGAGCTAGGATGAATTTGAAATTGGATTTGACAAGTATCCATATTCATAATCATATTCGGGATGTAAGTTGATCAAAGGACTGAATTGCCCGGTAACTCACCACTGAAGGGTATTTTGGTAATTCCATGAAAATTCTGCATCTTCCGGGTAGACATGATACGTTGCTAGACGTCAATCTTGTCTTGTAGGTATATGATTGAATTATGGTAATTCAAATCAGTTAATTAGAATTAGATTCTAATTGACCGAGTCGAGCTAGTTTGAGTAGACCTAAATCGGCTTAGTTGAGATCTAACCGAATTAAGTCAAATAGCACTCGGACCTACTGCTGGCTAGGTGTGGAACCCAATGGGTCACACACAAAAAAAATTGATGAAGGATTTAATTTAGAATTAAATCATGTTTGCAGGATAAACACACTAGCATGTGTTGCAGACCAAATTTCTATACGAATCAGATTCGAATTTGGTTCCGAATTGGGCTTAATTGGGTTCTAATTGAACAAGATTAAGGTCTAATTTTATTTTTTGGACATTGGGCTAACCCATGGCTGAACCCAAGTGAATCAAGTGAACTGACCCTCTCTCTCCAAGCTGCCCACACCTTTTCTCACCCGTGCACGCCAAGAAGAAGAGTCCACGCGCGTGTGGACTCCTCTTCACGCGCGTGAGAAAGAAAAAGCATCGGAGAAAAATTTGAAAGAAGGGGCAATTCGGATCCTTGTCTGATGCCCTTGGATCTGAACATGATGGCCAGAAAAAATTAAGGAAAAGATCCGTCGCTTTTCGGTCGCAAATCCGTCTCCAAAAGTCGCAATTCTTCCTGAAGTTTTTCCGAGAGTTCTCCTCGTCGAAAAAACGAAAATTAAATTGGAGAATCATGATTTTTGGTTGAGGGGGTGCGTGAGGAATGAGGGATCGTGATTCTTGGGGTTTCAGAGGGTGCAATGTTTTGAGTAAACGCCCCTCTGAGATCTATAAAAGGCTTTGGGTTCATAGGGTTTTATCAGATAATTAAATTCAGAAATCAGATCCTTCTCCTCCTCTACGGAATACTCCTTCCCTTTATGCTTGTTGGGTATTGTTTCCCTTACAGAGATAATCTCTGTTGAAACTCTGACCCTAAACAAGAATAAGAGGAAGGTCTTGAATGGTAAAGGAAAGGAAAAGGAAGGATATGTTCTTCCTCTTTTCCTTCTTGAATTAAGACTTTGCCTGTCTTAATTTCTTCTTCCAATTCAATTCAAGAAAAGGAATTCAAGAAAGGGAATTCAAGAAAATAATTCAAGAAGAGGAAAGAAGGAAGAAAAGAAATTTTCAAGAAGGAAAATTTCAGCCCAAGAGTCCAAGAATTGAATTCTTGAAAAAGAATTCAAGAAGAGGAGCCAAGAATAAGAAATTGTTGTCTTCATCATTTTCTGTGTGGATCACCATTGGAGGGTGAACATTTGGGCACCTGGTGGAGATTTAAAGTTTGGATTTTAGCGATACAGGTTAGTACTTTAATTTGAGATTAAATCTTTTATATACATGTTATATGTTTTAATTCTTTTAAGGAGATCTTGGGTTGAGGGTTTGGTGAAGATTTC
The DNA here is from genome assembly GCA_021397845.1 of Areca catechu. NCBI lineage: Eukaryota > Viridiplantae > Streptophyta > Magnoliopsida > Arecales > Arecaceae > Areca > Areca catechu. Next base: position 117,463,777 of record CM038040.1, on the reverse strand, counting down.
ATAAAGATAAAAATTTTGAAATCTATGTTTCCACCTTGCTACCGAACCCTACAGTGGTATCAGAGCCTCCTTATTAAGATTAAATATATATGCTGATTTTTAGATGCATATGTATATAAGTAACATATGATATATTATATGTTTGATGTAATGTCACCAATTAGGGTTTTCACTCAAACCCTAATTGTTGTAGAGATATGTTTAGAGATCTAGTCATCTTACTGAAATAAGGTTGCCCTGGCATAATGGTGGATCCATTATGTGGTAAATGGTTGTCCTAGTATGATGACACACTAATAACATATTTGTGTTAATTATGTATATATGTTTGATGTATGCCACTAATTAAGGTTTTCACTTAAACCTTAATTTGTATAGAGATATGTTTAGCTTTCTAGTCATCATACTGAAATAAGGTTGCCCTGGCATAATGGTGGATCCATTATGTGGTAAATGGTTGTCCTAGTATGATGGCACACTATGGCATATATTTGCTAGGTTATATAAAGAATGTGCTTTGTTTTAATAAAGCCCTCTTTAAAAATATATTAAGTTGTAGTGTCATATACCAAAACCAAAATAATCAATATGATTAGTTTATCATTCGGTGTCTAGGAAAAGTGGTTCATGATCGGTAAAGAGGACGTGGTTTTTAATTGGTTCAGTTGACTGACCTAGCCAATTCTTATTGGTGTCTAAGGAAAGCAACGGGGGGACTCCCACCACTCTCCCACTAACTTGGCCGATAAGATTAACTTAATTATTGATTGAAATGCTTAGTGTAATATTCACTACATGTGGCCTTCCTTCATGCCAAGTCATTATTATGTTATGATCCATATTAGGTTTGTTGTGTACACACAACGCCTTTTATGGTGACTAACATAATTTTGGCTTGGTACATTTGATGTTTATGGCATGATTTAATATAATACTTTGTTGTGTACACACAAGGGTATTATAATTAATATCATGACTATATAGCAATGAAGGGTCTAACTTAACTAAAATATTATAGTTTGTTGTGTACACACAAGGCTATTAATATTTTAGAGGCCAAGATAAGTTGAGAATTGTATGAGTTACAATTGGAAAGAGTTTTCCTACCTTTGAACTTATATAAGATTTGTTGTGTACACACAAGATCTTTTGAAAGGAATTAGTATCTCAACCCCACTAAGAGAACCAATTAGGGTTTTCTCGATCATCACATGGAGGGTTATGATGCTTGATAAAATAGTGGGAGACATAATTAAGTTAAAGTCCTAATTTAATTATGTTTTGTCAACATTGGTTGTTTGCTTATGTAATGTTCTTTGTTAATGTAGATTAAATGGCCTCTTCACTCTCACTCCGTAGCATTCTTGATGCAAATAAATTGACTGGACCAAACTATGTTGATTGGTTGAGAAACCTGAAGATAGTACTCAGCCAAGAAAGAATTTCTTATATTCTTGATACCCTAACCTTGGAACCATTAGGGGAAGATGCATCGCAAGAGGATAAGACCTCACAAGAGGATAAGACCACATATAACTTGTGGCAAAATGACTCACTTACTGTCAAGTGTATAATGCTTGCCTCTATGACTAATGAGTTATAGAGGCAACATGAAAGCATGGACACAAACTCCATATTGCTCAATCTAAAAGAACTTTATGGAGAACATAGTCGAACTGCAAGATATGAAATATCTAAGCAGTTATTCCGTGCAAGGATGACAGAAGGTACATCCATACAAGACCATGTATTAAAGGTTATTGACCTAATCACCCGATTGGGTCAATTGGGTTTTGTTATGGATGGGGAGTTGAATCAGGATTTAATCCTGCAGTCACTCCCAGAGTCATTTTCAATTTGTTCTTAATTATCATATGAACAAACTTAACACTTCCTTGCCTGAGCTGTTGAATATGTTAAAAACAGCAGAGTGCCATTTAAAGAAAAATAAGGCTCCACTTCTTCTTGTGGATGGTGTAAACAAGAAGAAAATAGGCAAAAAGGGTTCCAAGAGGAGGTTGAACCCAACAGGGGGCATCAATAAAAAGAAAGGAAAGAAGGCCTCCGGACAAATGACCTGCTTTCATTGTGGCAAGCCGGGTCACTGGAAAAGAAACTGCAAGGTTTACCTTGCAAGTGTGAAGCCTGGTGCTAGTGATGCACCAAAAGGTATGTATGAGATACATGCAATTTTGTCATTAGACTCTTCTAATTCAAACTCTTGGGTATTGGATACTGCTTGTGGTCATCATATCTGCAAATCATTGCAGGGACTACAGAACATTAGAGTTTTGAAGGAAGGCGACTTCGAGCTCTACGGTGCTGGAGGAGATTCCATCCAAGCAGAAGCTGTAGGGACTTATATATTGAAGCTGCCTTCTGGAAAGATTTTAGAGTTAAAAAATTATTATTTTATTCCTAGAATCATTAGAAACATCATATCTGTACCCTTGTTACTTAAACAAGGATATATTATGAATGTAATGAGCAGTGGCTGCTCAATCAATTTTTCTAATGAAATAATATTTAATGGCATATTTTGCAATGGTCTCTTAACTCTATCTTCTGATGACAATATACTACATGTTAGTAATAAACGAAAAAGAGATGAAGTAAACAATACTTTACTTTGGCACTGTCGTCTTGGACATATTAGTGAGCAAAGGATTAACAAGTTATACAAGGAAAAATTCCTTAATCCTTATGACTATAAATCATTAGGAACTTGTGAATCATGTCTCATGGGTAAAATGACCAAGACTCCATTTAGTGGACATAATGAAAGGACAACAGAGTTATTAGGACTCATACACACTGATGTATGTGGACCTATGACAACTCAGGCCAAGGGTGGATACTCATATTTCATCACATTCACTGATGATTTTTCAAGGTACGGATTTGTGTATCTAATGAAACATAAGTCCGAAGCTTTTGAAAAATTTTTAGAGTATCAAAGTATGGTAGAGAAACAAACGGGGAAAAGTATTAAGATCCTTCGATCAGATAGAGGAGGTGAATACTTATCCACCGAGTTTCTTGATCACCTTAAAGAAAAGGGAATCATCACTGAATGGACTCCTCCTTACACACCACAATTAAATGGTGTTGCTGAAAGGAGAAATCGTACTTTATTAGATATGGTACGGTCCATGATGTGCTTCACAGACTTACCTGTTTCTTTCTAGGGATATGCCTTGGAAACAGTGGCTAATATTTTAAATAGAGTACCATCCAAATCTGTATCTAGCACTCCATATGAGTTATGGAGGGGTAAGAAACCCAATCTTAAGTATCTTAAGATATGGGGATGTCCAGCCTATGTCAAAAAAAATTTTGGACATAAGCTTGATGTTAGAGCAGAAAAGTGTCTATATGTTGGATATCCTAAAGATAGTATAGGATATCTATTCTACCACCCTACTGAACAAAAGGTTTTAGTAAGTAGGCATGCCATTTTTATGGAGAAAGAGTTCATCCTACAAAAGGGCAGTGGGAGAAATATTGAACTTGAAGAAGTTCAACAAGTAGATACATCTCAACCAAATCATAACACAGTTAGTATAGAACCTGAACACACCACTCCAATCCGTAGGTCTGATAGGATGCGACATGCACCTGAGAGGTATGGGTTCATTATTGAAAATAATGAAGCCCGAATCATTGATAATGATGAGCCTCTAACATATACGGATGCTGTCATGAGTAGTGACTCAGACAGATGGCTGGAAGCCATGAGATCCAAATGGACTCCATGTATGTCAACCAAGTCTGGACTTTGGTTGATGCACCAGAGGGTGTTAACCCTATTGGATGCAAATGGGTCTATAAGAAAAAGATTGGGGCAGATGGCCAAGTTGAAACTTATAAAGCCAGATTAGTGGCTAAGGGTTTCAGACAAAAACAGGGAATAGATTATGATGAAACATTTTCTCCTGTTGCCATGCTCAAATCTATTCAGATCATGCTTGCTATAGCAGCATATCCTGATTATGAAATCTGGCAGATGGATGTGAAAACTGTATTCCTCAATGGTTTCCTTGAGGAAGAGGTTTATATGTCACAGCCAGAAGGTTTTGTCTTGGAGACTAAACCTAATCAGGTATGTAGGCTGAAGAAATCTATTTATGGATTAAAGCAAGCATCTAGGAGTTGGAACATCCGATTTGATAAGACAGTCAAAGAATTTGACTTTATAAAAATGAGGATGAACCTTGTGTGTACAAGAAGACTAGTGGGAGTGCCATAGTTTTCTTGGTTCTGTATGTAGATGACATACTCCGCATTGGGAATGATATCCCAATGTTACAATCGGTCAAGGTATGGTTATCTAAACAGTTTTCCATGAAAGACTTGGGAGAAGCATCTTATATACTAGGCATCAAGATCTATAGAGATAGATCTAGGAGGATGCTAGGTTTATCCCAGTCTAGGTACATTGACCAAGTGCTAAAAACATTTAGCATGGAGGAAAGTAAAAGAGGTTACTTACCTATTGGTCATGGCATACATCTTTCTAAAAAGATGTCTCCTAAGACACCTGAAGAAAGAAATAGAATGAATTCTATACCTTATGCTTTGGCAGTAGGGTCTATTATGTATGCTATGTTATGTACTAGGCCTGATGTGGCATATGCCTTAGGTATAGCCAGCAGGTTTCAGGCTGATCCAGGAGAGGATCATTGGAAGGCTGTGAAAAATATTTTAAGTACTTGAGAAGAACTAAGGATATTTTTCTAATATATGGAGGATCTGATCTTAAACTAGAAGCTTATTCAGATTCTAGTTTTCAATCAGATCCAGATGACAGCAAATCTATATCTGGGTATGTTTTTACCTTAAATGGAGGAGCTGTAAGCTGGAAGAGTTCTAAACAGCAAACTGTAGCTGACTCAACAACTGAGGCAGAGTACATTGCTGTTAGTGAAGCTGCTAAGGAAGCTGTCTGGATGAAGAAGTTCATATCAGAGTTGGGCGTAGTTCCTGAGATTGAAGGTCCAGTATCACTTTACTGTGATAATACGGGGCTGTTGCTCAAGCAAAGGAACCAAGAGCTCATCACAAATCAAAGCACATTCCAAGACGCTTCCATCTCATTCGAGAGATTGTCGAAAGACAAGAAGTCTGCATTAAAAGGATAGAAACGAAGAACAACATAGCAGACCCATTCACTAAGGCTCTATCACAGCGAGAGTTTGATCGCCATCTTGATTGTATGGGGTTAAGAATTAAAGGTGATTGGCTTTAGTGCAAGTGGGAGATTGAAAGATTGTGCCCTGAAAGCCAATTGAAATATTATATTTCGATCCCAAAATCAATGAATTGATATTATTATAATAAAGGCATTATTTTCATCATATGCTGTGTCCTTATGATTATATGATGAACCCCATAGATTAGGGCTATGGTTCTAGGGTTATGATGAGATCATACCAGTGAGACCTAAAGCCTTAAAACCCTAATCTAAAATATTCCTGGTCGATGGGACATTGAGTTGGGGATCAATGTTTCCGGCAAGACCAGCACATCCTATATATGCTTTGTGATGAGGGTGACTGATCTCACAGTCACTTGTGTTTGACACTAATACTAGGATGTGAGTGTTCATTAGAGAATGAGTTCACTGAATTGATCCAGATTGAGAATATCTAATGGAACCTTATCTGTTTGTCAATAGATAATTCTCATAGTGGGAGTAGTGCATGTGGTCCTTTGACCTGAGACTACCATGGTACCTTATATATATGAATCCATACTTTGGTTCGCAATCAATCATGACACTGAGTCATGCACGAGGTGATACTGGGTATGGTGGATTGTATATGAGGTTGTGAGTAGGTCAACAAGGAATTGATCAGCCCTAGTAAGAGGGAATTGCATCCAGCTAATTTCGATCAAATGATGGATTCAGGAAATCTTTGATCAAAGTATGAACATTAGAGTTAATTTCTAATGGTTCATTAATGAATCATCATTATAAAGATTGAGCTAGGGATGAATATGAAATTGGATTTGACAAGTATCCATATTCATAATCATATTCGGGATGCAAGTTGATCAAAGGACTGAATTGCTCGGTAACTCACCACTGAAGGGTATTTTGGTAATTCCACCAAAATTCCACATCTTCCGGGTAGACATGATACGTTGCTAGACGTCAATCTTGTCTTGTAGGTATATGATTGAATTATGGTAATTCAAATCAGTTAATTAGAATTAGATTCTAATTGACCGAGTCGAGCTAGTTTGAGTTGACCTAAATCGGCTTAGTTGAGATCTAACCGAATTAAGTCAAATAGCACTCGGACCTACTGCTGGCTAGGTGTGGAACCCAATGGGTCACACACAAAAGAAAATTGATGAAGGATTTAATTTGGAATTAAATCATGTTTGCAGGATAAACACACTAGCATGTGTTGCAGACCAAATTTCTATTCGAATCAGATTCGAATTTGGTTCCGAATTGGGCTTAATTGGGTTCTAATTGAACCAGATTAAGGTCTAATTTAATTTTTTGGACATTGGGCTAACCCATGGCTGAACCCAAGTGAATCAAGTGCACTGACCCTCTCTCTCCAAGCCGCCCACACCTTTTCTCACCCGCGCGCGCCAAGAAGAAGAGTCCACGCGCGTGTGGACTCCTCTTCACGCGCGTGAGAAAGAAAAAGCATCGGAGAATAATCTGAAAGAAGGGGCGATTCAGATCCTTGTCTGACACCCTTGGATCTGGATCTGATGGCCAGAAAAATTAAGGAAAAGATCCGTCGCTTTTCGGTCGCAAATCCGTCTCCAAAAGTCGCGATTCTTCCTGAAGTTTTTCCGAGAGTTCTCCTCGTCGAAAAAACAAAAATTAAATCAGAGAATCATGATTTTTGGTTGAGGGGGCACGTGAGGAATGAGGGATCATGATTCTTGGGTTTCAGAGGGTTGCGATGTTTTGAGAAACGCCCCTCTGAGATCTATAAAAGGTTTGGGTTCTCGGGGTTTTATCAGAAATTAAATTCAGAAATCAGATCCTTCTCCTCCTCTCTAGAATACTCCTTCCCTTTATGCTTGTTGGGTATTGTTTCCCTTACAGAGATAATCTCTGTCGAAACTCTGACCCTAAACAAGAATAAGAGGAAGGTCTTGAACGGTAAAGGAAAGAAAAAGGAAGGATCTGTTCTTCTCTTTTCCTTCTTGAATTAAGACTTTGCCTGTCTTAATTTCTTCTTCCAATTCAATTCAAGAAAGGAATTCAAGAAAGGAAATTCAAGAAAAGAATTCAAGAAGAGGAAAGAAGGAAGAAAAGAAATTTTCAAGAAGGAAAATTTCAGCCCAAAAGTCCAAGAATTGAATTCTTGAAAAAGAATTCAAGAAGAGGAGCCAAGAACAAGAAATTGTTGTCTTCATCTTTTCTGTGTGGATCACCATTGGAGGGTGAACATTTGGGCACCTGGTGGAGATTTAAAGTTTGGATTTTAGCGATACAGGTTAGTACTTTAATTTGAGATTAAATCTTATATATACATGTTATATGTTTTAATTCTTTTAAGGAGATCTTGGGTTAAGGGTTTGGTGAAGATTTCATAAAGATAAAATTTTGAAATCTATGTTTCCGCCTTGCCACCGAACCCTACAGTGGTATCAGCCTCCTTATTAAGATTAAAATATATATGCTGATTTTTAGATGCATATGTATATAAGTAACATATGATATAGTATATGTTTGATGTAATGTCACCAATTAGGGTTTTCACTCAAACCCTAATTGTTGTAGAGATATGTTTAGAGATCTAGTCATCATACTGAAATAAGGTTGCCCTGGCATAATGGTGGATCCATTATGTGGTAAATGGTTGTCCTAGTATGATGACACACAATCACATATTTGTGTTAATTATGTATATATGTTTGATGTATGCCACTAATTAAGGTTTTCACTTAAACCTTAATTTGTATAGAGATATGTTTAGCTTTCTAGTCATCATACTGAAATAAGGTTGCCCTGGCATAATGGTGGATCCATTATGTGGTAAATGGTTGTCCTAGTATGATGGCACACTATGGCATATATTTGCTAGGTTATATAAAGAATGTGCTTTGTTTTAATAAAGCCCTCTTTAAAAATATATTAAGTTGTAGTGTCATATACCAAAACCAAAATAATCAATATGATTAGTTTATCATTCGGTGTCTAGGAAAAGTGGTTCATGATCGGTAAAGAGGACGTGGTTTTTAATTGGTTCAGTTGACTGACCTAGCCAATTCTTATTGGTGTCTAAGGAAAGCAACGGGGGGACTCCCACCACTCTCCCACTACTTGGCCGATAAGATTAACTTAATTATTGATTGAAATGCTTAGTGTAATATTCACTACATGTGGCCTTCCTTCATGCCAAGTCATTATTATGTTATGATCCATATTAGGTTTGTTGTGTACACACAAGGCCTTTTATGGTGACTAACATAATTTTGGCTTGGTACATTTGATGTTTATGGCATGATTTAATATAATACTTTGTTGTGTACACACAAGGGTATTATAATTAATATCATGACTATATAGCAATGAAGGGTCTAACTTAACTAAAATATTATAGTTTGTTGTGTACACACAAGGCTATTAATATTTTAGAGGCCAAGATAAGTTGAGAATTGTATGAGTTACAATTGGAAAGAGTTTTCCTACCTTTGAACTTATATAAGATTTGTTGTGTACACACAAGATCTTTTGAAAGGAATTAGTATCTCAACCCCACTAAGAGAACCAATTAGGGTTTTCTCGATCATCACATGGAGGGTTATGATGCTTGATAAAATAGTGGGAGACATAATTAAGTTAAAGTCCTAATTTAATTATGTTTTGTCAACATTGGTTGTTTGCTTATGTAATGTTCTTTGTTAATGTAGATTAAATGGCCTCTTCACTCTCACTCCGTAGCATTCTTGATGCAAATAAATTGACTGGACCAAACTATGTTGATTGGTTGAGAAACCTGAAGATAGTACTCAGCCAAGAAAGAATTTCTTATATTCTTGATACCCCAACCTTGGAACCATTAGGGGAAGATGCATCGCAAGAGGATAAGACCTCGCAAGAGGATAAGACCACATATAACTTGTGGCAAAATGACTCACTTACTGTCAAGTGTATAATGCTTGCCTCTATGACAATGAGTTATAGAGGCAACATGAAAGCATGGACACAAACTCCATATTGCTCAATCTAAAAGAACTTTATGGAGAACATAGTCGAACTGCAGATATGAAATATCTAAGCAGTTATTCCGTGCAAGGATGACAGAAGGTACATCCATACAAGACCATGTATTAAAGGTTATTGACCTAATCACCCGATTGGGTCAATTGGGTTTTGTTATGGATGGGGAGTTGAATCAGGATTTAATCCTGCAGTCACTCCAGAGTCATTTTCATAATTTGTTCTTAATTATCATATGAACAAACTTAACACTTCCTTGCCTGAGCTGTTGAATATGTTAAAACAGCAGAGTGCCATTTAAAGAAAAATAAGGCTCCACTTCTTCTTGTGGATGGTGTAAACAAGAAGAAAATAGGCAAAAAGGGTTCCAAGAGGAGGTTGAACCCAACAGGGGGCATCAATAAAAAGAAAGGAAAGAAGGCCTCCGGACAAATGACCTGCTTTCATTGTGGCAAGCCGGGTCACTGGAAAAGAAACTGCAAGGTTTACCTTGCAAGTGTGAAGCCTGGTGCTAGTGATGCACCAAAAGGTATGTTGAGATACATGCAATTTTGTCATTAGACTCTTCTAATTCAAACTCTTGGGTATTGGATACTGTTTGTGGTCATCATATCTGCAAATCATTGCAGGGACTACAGAACATTAGAGTTTTGAAGGAAGGCGACTTCGAGCTCTACGGTGCTGGAGGAGATTCCATCCAAGCAGAAGCTGTAGGGACTTATATATTGAAGCTGCCTTCTGGGAAGATTTTAGTGTTAAAAAATTATTATTTTATGCCTAGAATCATTAAACATCATATTTGTACCCTTGTTACTTAAACAAGGATATATTATGAATGTAATGAGCAGTGGCTGCTCAATCAGTTTTTCTAATGAAATAATATTTAATGGCATATTTTGCAATAGTCTCTTAACTCTATCTTCTGATGACAATATACTACATGTTAGTAATAAACGAAAAAGAGATGAAGTAAACAATACTTTACTTTGGCACTGTCGTCTTGGACATATTAGTGAGCAAAGGATTAACAAGTTATACAAGGAAAAATTCCTTAATCCTTATGACTATAAATCATTAGGAACTTGTGAATCATGTCTCATGGGTAAAATGATCAAGACTCCATTTAGTGGACATAATGAAAGGACAACTGAGTTATTAGGACTCATACACACTGATGTATGTGGACCTATGACAACTCAGGCCAAGGGTGGATACTCATATTTCATCACATTCACTGATGATTTTTCAAGGTACGAATTTGTGTATCTAATGAAACATAAGTCCGAAGCTTTTGAAAATTTTTAGAGTATCAAAGTATGGTAGAGAAACAAACGGGGAAAAGTATTAAGATCCTTCGATCAGATAGAGGAGGTGAATACTTATCCACCGAGTTTCTTGATCACCTTAAAGAAAAGGGAATCATCTCTGAATGGACTCCTCCTTACACACCATAATTAAATGGTGTTGCTGAAAGGAGAAATCGTACTTTATTAGATATGGTACGGTCCATGATGTGCTTCACAGACTTACCTGTTTCTTTCTAGGGATATGCCTGGAAACAGGGCTAATATTTAAATAGAGTACCATCCAAATCTGTATCTAGCACTCCATATGAGTTATGGAGGGGAAAGAAACCCAATTAAGTATCTTAAGATATGGGGATGTCCAGCCTATGTCAAAAGAAATTTTGGACATAAGCTTGATGTTAGAGCAGAAAAGTGTCTATGTTGGATATCCTAAAGATAGTATAGGATATCTATTCTACCACCCTACTGAACAAAGGTTTTAGTCAGTAGGCATGCCATTTTTATGGAGAAAGAGTTCATCCTACAAAAGGGCAGTGGGAGAAATATTGAACTTGAAGAAGTTCAACAAGTAGATACATCTCAACCAAATCATAACACAGTTAGTATAGAACCTGAACACACCACTCCTATCCGTAGGTCTGATAGGATGCGACATGCACCTGAGAGGTATGGGTTCATTATTGAAAATAATGAAGCCCGAATCATTGATAATGATGAGCCTCTAACATATACGGATGCTGTCATGAGTAGTGACTCAGACAGATGGCTGGAAGCCATGAGATCCGAAATGGACTCCATGTATGTCAACCAAGTCTGGACTTTGGTTGATGCACCAGAGGGTGTTAACCCTATTGGATGCAAATGGGTCTATAAGAAAAAGATTGGGGCAGATGGCCAAGTTGAAACTTATAAAGCCAGATTAGTGGCTAAGGGTTTCAGACAAAAACAGGGAATAGATTATGATGAAACATTTTCTCCTGTTGCCATGCTCAAATCTATTCGGATCATGCTTGCTATAGCAGCATATCATGATTATGAAATCTGGCAGATGGATGTGAAAACTGCATTCCTCAATGGTTTCCTTGAGGAAGAGGTTTATATGTCACAGCCAGAAGGTTTTGTCTTGGAGACTAAACCTAATCAGGTATAGTAGGCTGAAGAAATCTATTTATGGATTAAAGCAAGCATCTAGGAGTTGGAACATCCGATTTGATAAGACAGTCAAAGAATTTGACTTTATCAAAAATGAGGATGAACCTTGTGTGTACAAGAAGACTAGTGGGAGTGCCATAGTTTTCTTGGTTCTGTATGTAGATGACATACTCCTCATTGGGAATGATATCCCAATGTTACAAGTCAAGGTATGGTTATCTAAACAGTTTTCCATGAAAGACTTGGGAGAAGCATCTTATATACTAGGCATCAAGATCTATAGAGATAGATCTAGGAGGATGCTAGGTTTATCCCAGTCTAGGTACATTGACCAAGTGCTAAAAATATTTAGCATGGAGGAAAGTAAAAGAGGTTACTTACCTATTGGTCATGGCATACATCTTTCTAAAAAGATGTCTCCTAAGACACCTGAAGAAAGAAATAGAATGAATTCTATACCTTATGCTTTGGCAGTAGGGTCTATTATGTATGCTATGTTATGTACTAGGCCTGATGTGGCATATGCCTTAGGTATAGCCAGCAGGTTTCAGGCTGATCCAGGAGAGGATCATTGGAAGGCTGTGAAAAATATTTTAAGTACTTGAGAAGAACTAAGGATATTTTTCTAATATATGGAGGATCTGATCTTAAACTAGAAGCTTATTCAGATTCTAGTTTTCAATCAGATCCAGATGACAGCAAATCTATATCTGGGTATGTTTTTACCTTAAATGGAGGAGCTGTAAGCTGGAAGAGTTCTAAACAGCAAACTGTAGCTGACTCAACAACTGAGGCAGAGTACATTGCTGTTAGTGAAGATGCCAAGGAAGCTGTCTGGATGAAGAAGTTCATATCAGAGTTGGGCGTAGTTCCTGAGATTGAAGGTCCAGTATCACTTTACTGTGATAATACGGGGCTGTTGCTCAAGCAAAGGAACCAAGAGCTCATCACAAATCAAAGCACATTCCAAGACGCTTCCATCTCGTTCGAGAGATTGTCGAAAGACAAGAAGTCTGCATTAAAAGGAATAGAACGAAGAACAACATAGCAGACCCATTCACTAAGGCTCTATCACAGCGAGAGTTTGATCGCCATCTTGATTGTATGTGGGTTAAGAATTAAAGGTGATTGGCTTTAGTGCAAGTGGGAGATTGAAAGATTGTGCCCTGAAAGCCAATTGAAATATTATATTTCGATCCCAAAATCAATGAATTGATATTATTATAATAAAGTCATTATTTTCATCATATGCTGTGTCCTTTATGATTATATGATGAACCCCATAGATTAGGGCTATGGTTCTAGGGTTATGATGAGATCATACCAGTGAGACCTAAAGCCTTAAAACCCTAATCTAAAATATTCCTGGTCGATGGGACATTGAGTTGGGGATCAATGTTTCCGGCAAGACCAGCACATCCTATATATGCTTTGTGATGAGGGTGACTGATCTCAACAGTCACTTGTGTTTGACACTAATACTAGGATGTGAGTGTTCATTAGAGAATGAGTTCACTGAATTGATCCAGATTGAGAATATCTAATGGAACCTTATCTTTGTCAATAGATAATTCTCATAGTGGGAGTAGTGCATGGTCCTTTGACCTGAGACTACCATGGTACCTTATATATATGAATCCATACTTTGGTTCGCAATCAATCATGACACTGAGTCATGCACGAGGTGATACTGGGTATGGTGGATTGTATATGGAGGTTGTGAGTAGGTCAACAAGGAATTGATCAGCCCTAGTAAGAGGGAATTGCATCCAGCTAATTTCGATCAAATGATGGATTCAGGAAAATTTGATCAAAGTATGAACATTAGAGTTAATTTCTAATGGTTCATTAATGAATCATCATTATAAAGATTGAGCTAGGGATAAATATGAAATTGGATTTGACAAGTATCCATATTCATAATCATATTCGGGATGCAAGTTGATCAAAGGACTGAATTGCTCGGTAACTCACCACTGAAGGGTATTTTGGTAATTCCACCAAAATTCCACATCTTCCGGGTAGACATGATACGTTGCTAGACGTCAATCTTGTCTTGTAGGTATATGATTGAATTATGGTAATTCAAATCAGTTAATTAGAATTAGATTCTAATTGACCGAGTCGAGCTAGTTTGAGTTGACCTAAATCGGCTTAGTTGAGATCTAACCGAATTAAGTCAAATAGCACTCGGACCTACTGCTGGCTAGGTGTGGAACCCAATGGGTCACACACAAAAGAAATTGATGAAGGATTTAATTTGGAATTAAATCATGTTTGCAGGATAAACACACTAGCATGTGTTGCAGACCAAATTTCTATTCGAATCAGATTTGAATTTGGTTCCGAATTGGGCTTAATTGGGTTCTAATTGAACCAGATTAAGGTCTAATTTTTTTTTGGACATTGGGCTAACCCATGGCTGAACCCAAGTGAATCAAGTGCACTGACCCTCTCTCCAAGCCGCCCACACCTTTTCTCACCCGCGCGCGCCAAGAAGAAGAGTCCACGCGCGTGTGGACTCCTCTTCACGCGCGTGAGAAAGAAAAAGCATCGGAGAATAATCTGAAAGAAGGGGCGATTCAGATCCTTGTCTGACACCCTTGGATCTGGATCTGATGGCCAGAAAAAATTAAGGAAAAGATCCGTCGCTTTTCGGTCGCAAATCCGTCTCCAAAAGTCGCGATTCTTCCTGAAGTTTTTCCGAGAGTTCTCCTCGTCGAAAAAAAAAAAAACAAAAATTAAATCAGAGAATCATGATTTTTGGTTGAGGGGCACGTGAGGAATGAGGGATCGTGATTCTTGGGGTTTCAGAGGGTTGCGATGTTTTGAGTAAACGCCCCTCTGAGATCTATAAAAGGGCTTTGGGTTCACGGGGTTTTATCAGATAATTAATTCAGAAATCAGATCCTTCTCCTCCTCTCTAGAGATTACTCCTTCCCTTTATGCTTGTTGGGTATTGTTTCCCTTACAGAGATAATCTCTGTCGAAACTCTGACCCTAAACAAGAATAAGAGGAAGGTCTTGAACGGTAAAGGAAAGGAAAAGGAAGGATCTGTTCTTCCTCTTTTCCTTCTTGAATTAAGACTTTGCCTGTCTTAATTTCTTCTTCCAAGTTCAATTCAAGAAAAGGAATTCAAGAAAGGAAATTCAAGAAAAGAATTCAAGAAGAGGAAAGAAGGAAGAAAAGAAATTTTCAAGAAAGAAAATTTCAGCCAAGAGTCCAAGAATTGAATTCTTGAAAAAGAATTCAAGAAGAGGAGCCAAGAACAAGAAATTGTTGTCTTCATCATTTTCTGTGTAGATCACCATTGGAGGGTGAACATTTGGGCACCTGGTGGAGATTTAAAGTTTGGATTTTAGCGATACAGGTTAGTACTTTAATTTGAGATTAAATCTTATATATACATGTTATATGTTTTAATTCTTTTAAGGAGATCTTGGGTTAAGGGTTTGGTGAAGATTTCATAAAGATAAAAATTTTGAAATCTGTTTGTTTCTGCCTTGCCTTGGAGTAGTTCACCTTGGGTTGATTGGACCTCTACTGGAGTGGGTCAATCGGACTTCTACTGGAGTGTGTTGATCGGACCTCTGCTGGAATGGGTCGGTCGAACCTCTACTGGAGTGGTTCATTCGGATCTCTACTAGAGTGGGTCGTTCGGACCTCTGCTGGAGTGGATCGATCGGACCTCTGCTGGAGTGGGTCATTCGGACCTCTGCTAGAGTGGGTCAGTCGGACCTCTCATTCGACCGGCGGCCGAAGGACCATCAGCTCTAGTCTGGTTCGAGGGAAAGTCGATTAGGTATAGCAGTTGCCCCCTTGCTCTTGGCCTTTGAGAGGCTTTGCAGCTTTGAAGGATGAGAGCATCATTTTCGTATTTAATATGTTTGTCCTTTGGATGATCGTGGATTTGATCAGGCATACTATGTTTAGTCGTTTCCCACTCCAGAATCTCGTGCCTGGGACAGGTGTCAGCCTCGTGTTGGAGGTGGGGGGAGGTAGTTAAGCAGGTGGGCGCAATGATGAGTGGCTAACCTAGTCCGCTTGGCCATCGAGCCTCGGACACGACCCAGCGACGTGGCGACATCCGGCAGTTGGAATCGCATTCGAGATGAGCCATCTATTGCTGGTCTGGAGATTGCGTAGATCATGGCTTCAGTGTGCTTCCCTTCATTTCATCGGCTTCCCCTACGTGGGGAATCGCATCGCCTGATGGCTGAGTCATGGTGCTCGAGGGATGGTGGGAACCGGTTCTTCGAGGAGCTATAAAATGAGGTGTCGAGAGCCCCCAAGGGGAGCTTTCTACTACATTCACCTTCGAAGAGAGAGAGCGTCCCCTCAATCTATTGCCTTCGTCTTCTTAGAAACCCGATTTCCTAGTTCATCTTCCCCCTCTTCTTCAAACTTTGAAGCAATGGCCTCTGGCAGTCGTAGTTCCATTCGTAGGGATAGAGAAGCAGGCCCCAGTGTGATCCAGTCGGAGATGACCCGAGAATGGGTAGAGGCCATTAGGATCATGTACAATATACCTTTTACCCTGCATCTTACTATCTCGGACCGAGAGGGGAGGGTGTCCGGGCCACTGAGGTTGGGAGCCCTCCCGGTGTATGAAGACCACTTTAAGGATGGCCTTAGACTCCCGCTATGTGACTTCTTATTGAAGTCTTCAACTTGTATAGGATAACCCCATGTAGTTGACCCCGAATAGCATTCGGCAATCAGCTATTTCATAGTTCTATGCCAGAGGGCCAGAGCCGAACCTAGAATTTCCCTTTTCGCTAATTTTTTTTTTTTTTGAATTGGGATTTTAGGAGCCAGGAATGGTGGACGTTCAGTCCCCACCCTGGACGAAGAATACTAGGACGTCTTCCTCGGCTATCCACGGGTGGAAGTCTAGGTTCTTTTAAATGGACAGCCTCCAGCCATGGGGCTTTGAACCATCGTTGAGGGAGTCGAGGCTGAAGGACGCCAATGGAAGGGCAGTGCTGATGGCCGACCAGGCCGACTTTAATGAGATGGAGGGGGTCAGTCCCACCATGGTATACGATTTGCTTTGGGAGGACAGCTTCCACTCGATCGGAGTCAGCCACCTAGATACTTAGGTAGGATAGAAGCCACTGCCGGTGGTCCTCTTCTTATTCTGTAGGCTTCATTTTATCCCACTCACTTTGATTTTGCTCTTGTGCTAGGAGGAAAGATGAAACCTGATAGGGCGAAGGTTAAAGTGCGAGCGGCTAGGAAGAGAGCCACCAGTCCACGGAGCCGATCGTGGAGAGGGCAAAGAAGCAGCGGGTGAAGGAATGGCTCGCAACCATCATGGCAGTGGACTCTAACGAGGATATATACCTCTATCAGAGTGACTGGCTGCAAGGACATCAGGAGCTTCATCTCCAGTTGGGCAGTCAATCTCCCGACCGGAGTAAGAGCTATCGGAGCCAGCTTTCATGGCGATGGCTAGAGCATCACCACCAACTAAGCTGATGGAAGAGGCTCCCTTCGTGGATAAAGGGAAGGGAGCGGCCAAAAGAGAGTAGGCCCTTGATGCCAGGTTCGAGGCGTATCGGCATTGGTGCGCCCTTCACAACATGGGACATGCCAGAGAACTGCTCAAAGGGTTGATGTCAGAAGCCGACTAGGAGGAGTCGAATAGGCAGCAAATAAATGATGTGGCAAAGGGTGCCTACCTCGACCTAATGAGGGTAGGTCATCATCCTTTTACCTTCCTCTTTCCATCTTTCTTTCCTTGTGCTTAACTAACTTAGTTTTTTGCTTCCAGCTTGTCCTTGGGATCTCGCTGATGGACGATGGCCTCGGTGAGCTGTTCCATGCAACGAAGGTGATAGCCAAGAAGTTTGAGGATTCGGAGTCGGCCAAAGTGGCAACGGAGGCATCATGAAAGGTCGCGGAAGAAGTGTTGTCGACCAGTCGAGTCGAAGTTGAATCTTTGAAGAAGCAAGCAGAAGACTTGCAGGTCCCACTGACCGGTCGGGAGGCCAAATTGAAGAAGGAGAAAAAGAGGGTGAGCTCCTTAGTCCGCTGGCTGGGTGAAGAGGAGGTGCAATTAGTCGAGGCTGAGAGGAACTCTCGAACCCACCAGTCCATGTCAGCAAAGTACATGGCCTTGCTGAAAGAGGCCAAAGAGCAGGTGGCAGAAGCGATCGACGATGCCGTGGCGAAGTATAAAGCTTCCACCAGCTTCGAGGAGGAAATGGAGGAGGCTTGAGCGGTAAGCTTCGATTACGGCTACAAAGATTGCTTGAAAAAGGTTACTGAAGCCTTTTTGGAGCTGGACCTATCTGCTCTACAGCTGACATGCCCAGCAGAAGAAGGAGCAGGCCCGATTGTGTCAGAGTCGATGCCCAGGCCGTTGCTATGTAGGGAGAGTAGTAGGTCCGATCGACATGGGAGCCGTCGTTTGAGCCACTGACGGTGCGGGACTGACAGACTCTCTGGTCAGGACCCTGGTGGTGGGCGTAGGAGGTTGAGGCCCAGGTTCCTCCCATTAGTCCTCCGATGTACCTTCAGGGCAAGACTCAAGAACATTTGTAAGAGTCTCTGTCCTATTCTTTGTAAGAATCTTTCTCCAGGGAATAAAATGACTCTTTCTTCTAATGCCTGTCTTCAATGTTTATCTTTTTGAGCACAGCGGTTGACTTGGTCTGAGCTCATTCCTCTTAAGAATATTTCTATGTTTCAGGAGGTGGTGGTTAGTCCGAACTTGTCTTTTTTTAGAAATATTTCTAAGAAATCTCGACTTAGTCATTTGTAGGGAAATCCCTCAAGTGTTTAAGGGATCCAAATAGTATTTTCGATCCAGGTTAGAATTTCGTAGTGGGGCTGCCCTAGAGCCTCTGCTGACCAGGGTCGGACTTTTGGAGTGGGCTGCCCTAGAGCCTCTACCGACCAGGGTCATACTTTCCGAGTGGGCTACCATAGAGCCTCTACCAACCGGGTCAGACTTTCGAAGCGGGCTGCCCTAGAGCCTCTACCGAACTAGGTCAGACTTTCATGTGGGCTGCCCTAGAGCCTCTACCGACCGGGGTCGGATTGTCGGAGTGGGCTGTCCTAGAGCCTTTATCGATCGGGGTTAGACTTTTGGAGGGGTTGCCCTAGAGCCTCTGTCGACCGGGGTCAGACTTTTGGAGTGGGCTGCCCTAGAGCCTCTGCTGATTAGGGTCGGACTTTCGGAGTGGGCTACTATAGAGCCTCTACTGACTGGGGTCAGACTTTCGTAGTGGGCTTCCATAGAGTCTTTGCTGACCGGGGTGTCAGACTTTCTGAGTGGGCTGCCCTAGAGCCTCTACCGACCAGGTTGGACTTTTAGAGTGGGCTGCCCTAGAGCCTCTATCGATTGGGGTCAGACTTTATTCATAGAAAGAATTATGGCCTTCATTGATAATATTTGCAGAAGTTGTCTACATTCCATGGACGCGCCACTTGTCATCCGTCTAGATGTTCGAGTCGGTAAGCTCGGGCTCAGATCACTTCGATGACCCATAAGGGCCTTCCTAGTTGGGGAAGAGCTTTTCTTGCTCGGTCAGTCTGGAGATTTCCATTCTCCACAAAACCAGGTCACCGAATCGGAAAGTTCGAGCCTTGACTCGAGAGTTGTAGTATTTGGCCATTTTTTGATGATATCTCGCCATCTTCAAACCCGCCCAGAGTCTGGTCTATTCAAGCAAGTCCTGGTCAGCCCTTCTTAGTCTGAATTGTCCAGCTCGATAAAATGATCAATCCAGAGGGATTGCAAGGAGATTTCCACGTTATGATAGCTTTACTCCCATAAGTAAGGTTGAATGGAGTCTCTCCAGTTGGCATCCGAGAAGTAGTCTGATAGGCCCAAAGTACCGAATGAAGCTCTTCTGCCCAAAGCCCTTTGGCATCGTTCAGTCGGTTTTTAGTCCTATAGGATTGTCCGATTGGTGACCTCGGCCTCCCCCGTTAGATTTGGGATGTCCGACCTAGGTTAACCGGTAGGCGATGTGATATTGTTGGCAGAAGTCCCAGATCTTCGGATTGTCGAACTGTCTGCCATTATCAGGGATGATTGCCTGTGGTATGTCGAATCGAAAGATGATGCAATTCCAGATGAAGTTTTCCATGTTGGCCTCAGTGATCTGCGCCAGCAGGTTAGCTTCCACCCACTTTGTGAAGTAGTCTATGGCTATAATCAAGAACTTCCATTGGCCGGATGCTGGAGGGAACGGCCCCAGGAGGTCCATTCCCCACTACATGAATGGCAGGGGCGGTTAGTGGGATTAGCTAGCTAGCTGGTCTCCTTTGAATGTTAGAATATCTTTGGCATGCATCGCATTTTTTGACAAAGTCCGACACGTCCTTTTGGATGCTCGGCCATAGTATCCTTGTCTGATATTTTGTAGGCCAAGGACCTTCCTCCAAGGTGGTCACGCAGATGCCTTCATGAACTTCTTTGAGTGCGTAGTAGGCATCCAACGGCCCTAGACACTTGAGCAATGGTTATGTGAATGATCGTTTGTATAGACTCCCGTCGAGATGACGAACTTCGAGGCAGTCAGCGCACATGCTTAGCTTCGATCTTGTTTTCTGGCAGGGTCCCTTTAATGAGGAATGCGAGGATGGGATCCATCCAAGAGGCTTCTCACTCCATCTAATGGACTTCTACCATCTCTTCAGCAATGCTTGGGCTTCTTCAGATATGCCTTCAGTGCTTCGAAGCCGACCGACATTCATCAATCCACTGAAAGTGATCTGACCATCGCAATGTTTTGAAAAGGGGAGGCACTTTTCGACTGACCTGGAAAAAAGCGATTGAAAGAGTCTATTCGTGGTGGACACCAAGACCAAGACCAAGCCTTAAGAACCCATTTGGATCACAGAACAAAAGAATAGACCTGCACCATCAAGCCGACTCGAGACTGCCGAGCCGACTCGAGACAGATCGAACCGAATACAAGGTTTCGGAGATTTCTAGAAGTTTCCAGAATTTTTTTCCCTTTTATTTCATTTTTTGGCAATTAAAAAGGAAATAAAATCCCATGAAATCTCGTGTAACAAACTCCCACTGCCACCTCTTAGGATTAGTTGTGTTTTAAAACTAATCTTTGGATTATTTATCGAGTAAAACCATTTTAGGATACTTGGAAACATCGTTCAAAGCCTTTAAAAAGGGCTTGATCTCTGTACAAAGGAGCATGATGAATTGCAATGAAATTACTATTCTCCCTCTTCTTCTTCGAGCCTTTGTTGCCATGATGATGTCGAGGGATGCGAGGCCCTGAACCGACTTTGTTGCATAGCATCCGCAATGTGGAGGAGCGGAGGCTTCACCGCGCCTTCCTTCCATACCATCTATCTCCATCATCCCACTGCATCTCTTCCATGCATCTCCGACCCCCGCACATCCTTTCCATCCAATTCCATCAACCACTGCACCTCCTTCCTCACTGTATCCGACCATTGCAGCTCTCTCCCACGAATGCCTCTGACTTCCCCAAAACCTCGTCCAACCCCACTTTTTACCTCAAGAAGAAGCTCGCCGCTTGCATTCACCATGTCCGAGCCTCCCATCGCCTAAACATCCCTCCACCGGTCCACCCATCACCAACCCTCCCTCCTTCCGCTCCCCGCCCAACCTCCCTCCTATGATCTCCCATCATCCGTAAGCCTCCTCCAGTCTCCCATCATCCGAAGCTTCCCTCCGATCGCCCCATCGTCCGGAAGCCTCCTCTGGTCCTCCTATCTTCGTATCCTCCTTCGGTCTCCAACGCTCGAAACTCCCTCTTCCGGTTCCATCATAACTCCCTCCTTCGGTCTCCATGCCGGATCTCACTCCTCCTGGAGATCGCCACGATGCCAGCTCTCCATAAAGTCTCGCCCCGACCAGCATGCCTCCCCTATTCCCGAGATCACAGCATTCCTTCCGAACATCCCGAGCTCCCCTCTTTTCCCAGTCGCTGCTCTACTTCCACCGAAGTCCGACATCTTCATCCACCCTCGAAGATTGCCCGACGTCGTCTTCTCCGAGCTACTACCCCCATGAGTTTTCACCTGGCTTTTAACCCATGTCCCCTGTTCCATAAAGCTTTCGGCTTCTTTGTTTTTATTTGGGGCCGTGTCTTGTCTTTAGGCTGTGTGTTTTGTGTTGGGCTCTTTCATTTAATACTTGATTAAACCATGTAGGGTCCCTCTTCTGGTACCGAGCCTTTGAAGGAGCCCGACCATCAACCAAGCCCTAATGCCTTTTGTGTTAGATGGCTGATCGTTGATCCCAGGTGGTGGGGACATCGGAGGCACCAAAATAGACAGAGGCTTTTCAACCCTCTGGATTGATCAATAATTTATGAGTCCATCTATAAGGGCTTAGCCCCTCTGAGTCCATTTTAGTTGTTATTTTGAGTCTTTTGATTTTCAGTTCGTACTAGTCAGCTCATGTTGAGCTAGTTTCAGTCCAGTGTTATCAGCTCATGTCGAGCAAATTTTATTTTTTTGAGTCCTATTCAACCATATTGAAGACTCCCGACCACATCATACAGTGAAGACCAAGTCCAACTAGATTGAAGACATGAAGTATAGCCCAAGTCCAACCCAGCTTGAAGATTTGAAGAACCCCAGGAGGAAAAATTCAGAAAACCCTGATTCTTTGCAGATGCCCTCCAGATGCCCAGATTCCCTTCCAGATTCCAAATATATTCATAGACCAAGGCATCCATGATTTTAGAGGTCCATCTGCATCCTAGCCCAAAGAAATCAAGCTCAGGTGCAAGCCCAAGCCCTAAAGAGCAAGATACCAGGAATATTCCTGCTACATGGCTACCATGCCACCCCGCTTCCAGAGGCCCAACCCATGCACCCGAGCCCCCTTTGGGCCGGCCTCTTGCTGCTCCTAGAAGCCCAACACGTCCCCCTAGCATCCTTGGAGTGTTGGCCAAGTCAAAAGAATTTTTAGGAACTTTTTTCTACGTAATGTTTCCTTATTTTCTAGCTAGGGTTGAGAGGAAAAGGATTCTTATGTAAAGACTTAAGTACCCTTACTTGGAGCCCAGTTAGGGTCTATTTAAAAGACCCTAGCCTCTTGTATGAGGGAGATTTTGATATATGAAATAAACCTTGAGTTCTTCAATTTCTTGTGTGATTACCCCTGCTGTGTGCATAAAGGGGTTTGAGAGTTCTTCTCCCGTGTTTCAACCATCTTCCTACCTGCCAACCATTGGTGGGGACACCAAAGGCCCCAGAATAAGATAGAGGCTTTTCAACCCTCTATTAATTGATCAAAATTTATGAGTCCATCTGTAATAATGGCTTCCTATCTGAGTCTATTTTTGTTGTTATTTGAGTATTTTGTGTTTCCGTTCTATACTAGTCAGCTCATGTTGAGCTAGTTCATCCAGTGTTAGTCAGCTCATGTCGAGCTAATTTTATTTTTTGAGTCCTATTCAACCATATTGAAGACTCAAGACACATCATACAAGTGAAGACCAAGTCTAAACCAGATTGAAGACATGGAAGATAGCCCAAGTCCAACCCAGCTTGAAGATTTGAAGACCCCAGGAGGAAAATTCAAAAAACCCTGATTCCTTGCAGATGCCCAATTCCTTCCATTGCCAAAATATATTCATATACCAAGGCATCCATGATTCAGAGGTCCATCTGCATCCTAGCCCAAAAAATCAAGCCCAGGTGCCAAGCCCAAGCCCCTAAGAAGAAGATACAGAAAATATTCCTTCTACCTGGCTACCGGCCACCCCAGCTTCCAGAGCCCAAACCCATGTGCCCGAGCCCCTTTGGGCCGGCCTCTTGCTACTCCTAGAAGCCCACACACCCCCCGGCGTCCTTGGAGTGTTGGCCAAGTCAAGAGAATTTTTAGGGATTCTTCTACCTAATGTTTCCTATTTTCTAGCTAGATTGAGAGGGAAAGGATTCTTATGTAAAGACTTATGTGCCCTTACTTGGAGCCCAAGGTTAGGGTCTATTTAAAGGACCCTAGCCTCTTGTGAAGAGAGATTTTGATATATGAAATAAACCTTGAGTTCTTCAATTTCTTTGTGTGATTACCCTGCTGTGTGCATAAAGGGGTTTGAGAGTTCTTCTTCCCGGTGTTTGCAACCATCTTCCTGCCGCCAAACATACTTCCAGCCCCCTCAAAACTTTCTTCCCTTTGCTGTTTTCCTTTGTTTTCTTGATTTCCTTTGAGTTTTCTAACCCCTGATAGGTCGTTTGTAGGTCCTTGAGTTTCTAAGAATCCAACGACTCAGCCATGCCTCAATCGGACCACCGAGCAGAAAGCCGGTATCCGCGGGTCTTTGGCTCATTTTCAAGGCCGCATCCGTCGAGGAACGAGAGATCCCTTCACTACGATCTTCACCAGGCACTTCAGACATTGTCAGTACACCCCCTCTACCTCCAGTCTTTATATTTGTAGGAGAACTTGCCCTAACCGAGGCTTCTCTCCCCGCGATCCTTCTTTAGTACTTTTCAAGGTTCTAATCTGCATGCTTGGCTTCAAAAATTCATACAAAATGCCCTACAACTAATTTTGATCTAAAATTTGGGAATTAATCACCTAACTCCATATATAAACATACAAAGGAATTGCATGCATATTAGTCCCGCATATTTGGTATCAGAGCTTAGATTAGGGCTTGTTTTCTCGCAATTTTTTAGTCCATATATGCTATGTTATTTTAATTATTTCTCCCTGATAAAAACTCCAAAAATTCTTTAATTTATTTTTCTGGATTCATCATAGTTCACCATAATTTTAAGAATTTCTGGAGATTTTATTATGGCCTGTGAATTCTCTACAAGCCAAAATACAGCTACAAATTTTTGGCTCTATTTTTTCAGCAAGACAAGTTTGGAAGTTTTAGGGTTTTGTTTAACATCTTTTAAATATCTTTTAATTTTAGTATATTTCCAGCAAATTAGGCAATGATATGCAAGTTTTTTCTATTTAAAAAAATACCCAAAAAAAATTACATATTCTCCAAAAATACCAAAACATCTAAACCCTAATTTGCATCCTCATCTGCCTGCCATCATTGCATAATTTACTTTTAAGGGCACTCTTGCTATATCAGATGGGGGAGGATTTGATCACCTCTCCTTAGCCTAAACTACATCCCTTGCATTCGGTCCCAAGCCTTAACCTAAATTAACTGGACTAATTTGCCCTAGTGGGCTAGGGACACCAACTGGTCGGGTCCGGGCTAAGTGTTAGATCACTGTGTCAAAACTAACCTGTGTGTGCCTTGTGCTTGGTGTCTAGAATGGTGGTTTAGGGATTCAATCCCGAATGGCTTGTGTGCTAGTCCACTTACCTGGCCAATCTCTGATTGGTGTCTAGGATTGGCAATCAGGGACCTAACACTCCCCTTACACCTGCCTGGCTGAGTACAGGGTTATTATAGGCTAGTTTGCCACCCTGATTGAGCCCTTAGTTTGGACTCTAGGTCTAGTCAGCTGTAGTCGGTCTGATTGAGTCTTGCATGAGCACTAGATTGGAGTTTTATATCACCCACCTCCTTCACAAATGTCTAAACCCATGGAAAATTTGCAAGCCCAAATGAAAGCCCTAGCTGATCAAATGGCCCATTTGGCTACCCAGATGACTACCCAGATGACCCAGTTAACTCAGTTTGGTATTCAAACAATGATAGAATTGACCATCTTGCCATAGGTTTGATCAGTTAGAAGTCCAGGTAGGGACCCCAGGAAAACCCATGGGTCACAGTCTGAGCCAGATCCTGAGTCCCCTCAACCTAGGAGAACCCCAAACCCTGATCTATACCATGAGTCGAACCTAGGAGAGCCCCTTATCCTGACCCGTACTACAATCCTCAACCTAAGAGGACCCCAAACCCTGATCCATACCTTGAGGCTGAACCTAGGAGAGCCCATCGTCATGACCCAATCCCTAAGGTTAGTCCTAGAAGACCCATCAGGATTTTATAGACCGGAAGATAGATCCTTTACCCTCTCCCTACAAGCCTAGTATACCTACAACCTATAGATCTTTGACTCCAATCCTATGAACCTAGAACCGATGAATCCATAACCTATGAACCTAGATCCTATGACTCTAGATCCTATGATCTAGATCCTATGCACCCACATCCTATGAGCCTAGTAGACCCAACACCCAATATTCTGACCCATATAGGGAGTCCAACCCTAGAGAACCTATATTTTGACCCATATAGGGAGTCCAACCCTAGGAGAACCCAATATTCTGACCCATATAGGGAGCCCAACCCTAGGAGAACCCATATTTTGACCCATATAGGGAGTCCAACCTTAGAGGACCCCATACCATGATCCATCCTTAGAACCTGATCATAGAGCTTACCCAAATCCTATGACCCCAGATCCTATAATCCCATGACCCATAATCTGCACCCTTGTCCTATGAGCCCAGAGAACCCATAACCCCTAAGTATCAGCCTAGTACTAGTCATGCTTCCCTAGTCACTTGAACCCCCGTAGGATTAGTATCCCTAATATGAACCCATAGAACCACTACCCCTTATACACCTGAACCTACTAGAGTAGTACCCAAAATCAGAGACCAGAACCTAACCAATTTCCCGCTAGCTGACCTTCTCCACCATTCCTGAGATTCACAGGCTTACATTAATGCGGAAGTGTATGAAGCTGATGCGAGCCTAGTGGATGAGTATGAGGTAGAAGAGAAGACACCTTTAGTAACCCTCGATTAGCTAACCCAGTAGATACCCAGGTAGAAACCAACCCAGAGCTAATTGACCTTGACCACATCCAACCTAAAGCTATAGTGGAAGAACAATAGAGGAAAGAACCTAGGTACTGCTGCTAGAGCCTTACCTGAGAAACCATAGAGGAGAGCCAAAATATAGAGTCTAGTCCAAAAATACAGAACTTGAAGAATTTATTAAGACCTGATCTCTTTGAATCAGTACCCTCAGGATGAGCCTCCTCCTATAGTTCCCATTAAGGACCTCTTCCCTGAGATTAATACACCATCCTTCCATTATACAAACCCCATAGATATACCGCAACCCCCGTAAGGTTAACCTCATTAGATTAGTCCCCTAATGCCCCTTCTTTTATCTTACTTCCCAACTAATCTGGAACCTTTTCTCCACCCTACCAGAGTAATTCTGAACCCACTTCCTATTTCCTACCCTTTCCTGAGTTTCTTATGTGTCTAGAACTATTAGGTTATATTTTGTTGAGGTCACTAGGTTGCAAGGATCCATAGAGCCCATCCCATTTGTTACCTACTTTTGGCAGACCCTCTGGCACTTATTAGGAGTTACTAGCAAATTTTCTTCTGCATGTCATCCATCACCATGACTCATGCCCCCATGCCCAAGTGGTAGTTAAGACCTAATAAACCTCTTTTGTCGAGTCTGTTAGGTGTAGGTTTGAGTCCTTTGCATCATCTAGTTAGGAGTCTGCATGTACCTAGCATGTTCACCACCCACACTAATGTTAAAACAACTGGCTAATTCCCAAAGAAGGTCAAAAAATTTGATGTAGTGGATTCTATCTTGGTTAGGCTTAGGCCTAAAAGAAGCTTCATGCTCTTAGAGCCGGACATTTTCAAAGTGATAGAGAAGGTTAGATCAATGCCTAGGTGTTAGACTTGCCTTCGGATTTGGGCATTAGTTCTACCTTCAATATTAAAGACCTGGTTAGTATAGGGAACCGGCAGTGATACCTAGTGAGCCCTTTGGACCTGTTCCTTTTTATTGTGAGTGATCCTACCCAGAGTGTCCACTAACAAATTGGCCTGAGAGAGGAGAATGGATCGAGCGTATCCTGGATGATAAGCCATCACGACCCGAGCCATGACTATCAACGCTTCCTGGTTCGATGGCAAGGCCAGCCAGAGTTGGACGATTCGTGGATTTCTCGAGATGACTTGCAGCACCTCAACCCAGACCTCCTCGAGAGATATGTGAGCCAGCTTGATCTTCACTCGACAGGGTCGAGTTCCTCCTCCCCCGGGAGAATTGGTGGGGATACCAAAGGCACCAGAATAAGATAGAGGCTTTTCAACCCTCTATGAATTGATCAATAATTTATGAGTCCTTCTGTAATAAGGGCTTAGCCTATCTGAGTCCATTTTAGTTGTTAGTTGAGTATTTTGAGTTTCAGTTTGTACTAGTCACTCATGTTGAGCTAGTTCAGTCCAGTGTTAGTCAGCTCATCTCGAGCTAATTTTATTTTTTGAGTCCTATTCAACCATATTGAAGACTCAAGACCACATCATACAAGTGAAGACCAAGTCCAACCAGATTAAAGACATGGAAGTATAGCCCAAGTCCAACCCAGCTTGAAGATTTGAAGACCCTAGAGGAAAATTTAGAAAACCCTGATTCCTTGCAGATGCCCTCCAGATGCCCAGATTCCCTTTCAGATGCCAAAATATATTCATATACCAAGGCATCCATGATTCCAGAGGTCCATCTGCATCCTAGCCCAAAAAAATCAAGCCCAGGCGCCAAGCCCAGCCCCTAAGAAGCAAGATACCAGAAAATATTCCTGCTACCTGGCTACCAGGCCACCCCAGCTTCCAGAGGCCCAAACCCATGTGCCCGAGCCCCTTTGGCCGGCCTCTTGCTACTCCTAGAAGCCACACCCCCCCTCAAGGCGTCCTTGGAGTGTTGGCCAAGTCAAGAGAATTTTTAGGGATTCTTCTACCTAATGTTTCCTTATTTTCTAGCTAGGATTTGAGAGGGAAAGGGATTCTTATGTAAGACTTATGTGCCCTTACTTGGAGCCCAAGGTTAAGGGTCTATTTAAAGGACCCTAGCCTCTTGTATGAAGAGAGATTTTGATATATGAAATAAACCTTGAGTTCTTCAATTTTTCTTTATGTGATTACCCTGCTGTGTGCATAAAGGGGTTTGAGAGTTCTTCTTCCCGGTGTTTGCAACCATCTTCCTGCCGCCAACCATCCTTCCAGCCCCCTCCAAAACTTTCTTCCCTTTGCTTTTTTCCTTTGTTTTCTTGATTTCCTTTGAGTTTTCTAACCCCTGATAGGTCGTTTGTAGGTCCCGAGTTCTACGAATCCAACGACTCCAGACACGCCTCAATCGAACCACCGAGCATAAAGCCGGGTATCCGCAGGTCTTTGGCTCGATTTTCCAGGCCGCATCCATCGAGGAACGAGAGATCCCTTCACTGCGATCTTCACTGGGCACTTCAGACATTGTCAGGTACACCCCCTCTACCTCCAGTCTTTATATTGTAGGAGAACTTTCCCTAATCGAGGCTTCTCAGCCCTGGCGATCCTTCTTTAGTGCTTTTCTAGGTTCTAATCTTATGCTTGCTTAAAAAATCATACAGAATTCTCTACAACTAATTTTAATTTGAAATTCGGGAATTAATCATCTAACCCCACATATAAAACATACAAAAGGATTGCATGCATATTAGTCCCACATCAACCATCCTTCCAGCCCCTCCAAACTTTTTTTCCCTTTGTTGTTTTCCTTTATTTTTTTGACTTCCTCTAAGTTTTCTAATGCCTGATAGGTCATTTGGAGGTCCCCGAGTTCCTACGAATCCAACGACTCCACCACGCCTCAATCGGACCACCGAGCAAAAGCCGGGTATCCGCGGTTCTTTGGCTCGGTTTTCCATGCCGCATCCATCAAGGAACGAGAGATCCCTTCATTGTGATCTTCACCGAGCACTTCAGACAATATCAGGTACACCCCCTCTACCTCCAGTCTTATTATTATAGGAGAACTTGCCCTAACCGAGGCTTCTCAGCCCCGGCGATCCTTCTTTAGTACTTTTCTAGGTTCTAATCTGCATGCTTGGCTTAAAAAATTCATACAAAATTCCCTACAACTATTTTTAATCTGAAATTCAAGAATTAATCACCTAACCACACATATAAAATATACAATAGAATTGCATGCATATTAGTCCCCCATCATTTGGTATCAGAGTTTAGATTAGGGCTTATTTTCCATAATTTTATAGTATGTATATACTCTGTTATTTTAACTATTTCTTCCTGATCAAAACTTAGTTTAGATTAGGGCTTATTTTCCATAATTTTATAGTATGTATATACTCTGTTATTTTAACTATTTCTTCCTGATAAAAACTTTAAAAACTCTGAAGTTTATTTTACTGGATTCACCATAATTCACATTAATTTTAAGAATTTTTTCAAATTTTATTATGGCCTGTAAATTTTCTGCAAGCCGAAATACAGCCTACATATTTTTGGCTCTGTTTTTTCAGCAAGACAAGTTTGGAAGTTTTAGGGTTTTGATTAGCATCTTTTTGCATATCTTTTAATTTTAGTTCATTTTATGCATATTAGGGCATAAATTGCATGCTTTCTTATATTTAAAAATATCAAAAAAAAATTACATATTCTCTAAAAATACCAAAAAAATATCTAAACCCTAATTTGCATCCTCATCTGCCTGCCATCATTGCATAATCTACCTTTAAGGGCACTCTTGCTATGTCAGATGGGGGGAGGATTTCATCACCTCTCCTTAGCCCAAAACCACATCCCTTGCATTAAGTCCCAAGCCTTACCTAAAATTAACTAGACCTAATTTGCCCTAGTGGGCTAGGGACACCAACTGGTCGGGTTCGGGCTAAGTTAGATCACTGTGTCAAGACTAACCTTTGTGTGCCTTGTGCTTGGTGTCTAGAATGGTGGTTTAGGGATTCAATCCCGAAGGGCTTGTGTGCTGGTCCGCCTACCTGGCCAATCTCTGATTGGTGTCTAGGATTGGCAATCAGGACCTAACACTCCCCTTACACCTACCTGGCTAAGTACAGGGTTACTATTGGCTAGTTTGCCATCCTGATTGAGCCCTTAGTTTGGACTCTAGGTCTAGTCAGCTGTAGTCTGTTTGATCGAGTCTTGCATGAGCACTAGATCAAGAGTTTCATATCACCCACCTTTTTCACAAATGTCTGAACCCATGAAAAATTTGCAAGCCCAAATGAAAGCCCTAGCTGATCAAATGGCCCAGATGGCTACCCAGATGACTACCCAGATGACCCAGTTAACTCAATCTGGTATTCAAACAATGATAGAATTAACCATCTTGCCAGTAGGTTTGATCAGTTAGAAGTCCGGGTAGGACCCCAGGAAAAACCCATGGGTCACAGTCTGAGCCAGATCCTGATTCCCCTCAACCTAGGAGGACCCCAAACCCTAATCCATACCCTGAGGTCAAACCTAGGAGAGCCCCTCATCCTGACCCATACTATAACCCTCAGCCTAGGAGGACCCCAAACCCTGACCCATACCAAAGGTCGAACCTAGGAGAGCCCCTCAACCTGACCTATACTACAATCTTGAGCCCAGGAGGACCCCAAACCCTGATCCATATCTTGAGGTTGAACCTAGAAGAGGCTATCATCCTCCTGACCCAATCCCTAGGTTAGTCCTAGAAGACCCAATCAGATTTTGTAGACCAGGAAGATAGATCCTATTTACCACATCCTCTAAGCCTAGTATACCCACAACCTATAGATCTTATGACTCCAACCCTATGAACCTAGAACCTATGAATCCAGAACCTGTGACTTAGATCCTATGACTCTAGATCACATGATCATAGATCCTATGCACCCACACCCTATAAGCCTAGTAGACCCAGCACCCAATATTCTGACCCATATAGGGAATCCAACCCTAGGAGAACCCAATATCCTGACCCATATAGGGAGCCCAACCTTAGGAGGACCCCATACCATGATCCATCCTTAGAACCTGACCATAGAGCTAACCCAAAATCCTATGACCCCAGATCCTATAATCCCATGACCCATAGATCTGCACCCTTATCCTATGAGCCCAGAGAACCCATAACCCCTAAGTATCACTAGTACTAGTCAGGTTTCCCTTAGTCAACTTGAACCCCATAGGATTAGCACCCCTAAATATGAGCCCAGTAGTGAGCCACTATCCCTTAGGCAACTTGATCCTACGAATTAGTGTCCATAATCAGAAACCAGGACCTAGCCAATTTTTTCCTAGCCGACCTTCCCAACCATTCCTGAGATTGACAAGGCTTACATTAATGCGGAAGTATATGAAGCTGATGCGAGCCTAGTGGATGAGTATGAGGGAGAAGATGAGACACCTATAGATGACCTAGAAATAGTTGGCCTAGTAAATACCCAGGTAGATGCCAACCTAGAGGTAGTTGACCCTAACCACATCCAACCAAAAGCTATAGTGGAAGAACAAATAGAGGAAGAGAACCTAGGTACTGCTGTTAGAGCCTTACCTGAGGAAACCATAGAGGAGAGCCAAATTATAGAGTCTAGTCCTAAAATACAAGAACCTGAAGAATTTATTAAGGACCTGATCTCTTTGAATCAGTACCCTCAGGATGAGCCTCCTCCTATAGTTCCCATTAAGGACCTCTTCCTTGAGATTAATAACCCATCCTTCCATTATACAAACCCCGTAGATATATCGCAACCCCGTAAGGTTAACCTCATTAGTCTAGGATTAGTCCCTGACATGCCTTCTTTCATTCTACTTTATCTAACTAACCCGGAACCTTTTTTCTCCACCCTACCAGAGTAATTCTGAACCCACTTCCTATTTCCTACCCTTTCCTGAGTTTTCTCATGTGTCTAGAACTATTAGGTTACATTTTGTTGAGGTTACTAGGTTGCAAGGATCCATAGAACACATCACATTTGCTACCTACTTTTGGCAGACCCTCTGGCACTTATTAGGAGTTACTAGCAAATTTTCTTCTGCATGTCATCCATCAACCACGACTCATGGCCCCATGACCAAGTGGTAGTTAAGACCTAATAAACCTCTTTAGTTGAGTCTGTTAGGTGTAGGTTTGAGTCCTTTGCATCATCTTGTTAGGAGTCTGCATGTGCCTAGCATGTTCACCACCCGCACTAATGTTAAAACAACTAGCTAATTCCCGAAGAAGGGTCAAAGAATTTGATGTAGTGGATTCTATCTTGGTTAGGCTTAGGCCTAAAAGAAGCTTCATGCTCGCAGAGCCGGACCTTTTTAAAGTGAAGAAGGTTGGATCAAATGCCTAGGTGTTAGACTTGCCTTCGGATTTGGGCATTAGTTCTACCTTCAATATTACAGACCTGGTTGAGTATAGGGAGCCGGCAGCGATACCTAGTGAGGCCTTTGGACCTATTCCTTTTCATTGTGAGTGACCCTAACCCAGAGTGTCCACTAACAAATTGGCCTGAGAGAGGAGAATGGATCGAGCGTATCCTGGATGATCAAGCCATCATGACCCGGAGTCGAGACTATCAATGCTTCCTGGTTCGATGGCAAGGCCAGCCAGAGTCGGACGATTCATAAATTTCTCGAGAGGACTTGCAATGCCTCAACCCAGACCTTCTCGAGAGATATGTGAGCCAGTCTGATCTTCACTCGACAGGGTTGAGTTCCTCCCACCCGGGAGAATTGGTGGGGACATCGGAGGCACCAGAATAAACAGAGGCTTTTCAATCCTCTGTGAATTGATCAATAATTTATGAGTCCATCTATAATAAGGGCTTAGCCTATCTGAGTCCATTTTAATTGTTATTTGAGTCTTTTGAGTTTCAGTTCTATACTAGTCAGCTCATGTTGAGCTAGTACAGTCCAGTGTTAGTCACTCATGTCGAGCTAGTACAGTCCAGTGTTAGTCAGCTCATGTCGAGCTAATTTAATTTTTTTGAGTCCTATTCACCATATTGAAGACTCAAGACCACATCATACAAGTGAAGACCAAGTCCAACTAAATTGAAGACATGGAAGTATAGCCCAAGTCCAACCCAGCTTGAAGATTTGAAGACCCCAGGAGGAAAAATTCAGAAAACCCTGATTCCTTGCAGATGCCCTCCAGATGCCCAGATTCCCATCCAGATGTGAAAATATATTCATAGACCAAGGCATCCATGATTTTAGAGGTCCATCTGCATCCTAGCCCAAAGAAATCAAGCCCAGTGCCAAGCCCAAGCCCTAAAGAAGCAAGATACCGGGAATATTCCTGCTACATGGCTACCAGGCCACCCCAGCTTCCAGAGGCCCAACCCATGCACCCGAGCCCTTTTGGGCCGGCCTCTTGCTGCTCCTAGAAGACCAACACGCCACCCTAGGCATCCTTGTAGTGTTGGCCAAGTCAAAAGAATT
This sequence comes from Areca catechu, assembly GCA_021397845.1. NCBI lineage: Eukaryota > Viridiplantae > Streptophyta > Magnoliopsida > Arecales > Arecaceae > Areca > Areca catechu. The sequence goes on along the minus strand of CM038040.1, from coordinate 117,429,992 downwards.
TTAGGGATTTTTTCTACCTAAGTGTTCCTTATTTTCTAGCAAGGGTTTGAGTGGGAAAAGGATTCTTATGTAAAGACTTATGTACCCTTACTTGGAGCCCAAGGTTAAGGGTATATTTAAAGGATCCTAGCCTCTTGTATGAGGAGAGATTTTGATATATGAAATAAACCTTGAGTCTTCAATTGCTTTGTGTGATTACCCTACTATGTGCATAAAGGGGTTTGAGTGTTCTTCCCGGTGTTTGCAATCATCTTCTTTCCGCCAACCATCCTTCCAGCCCCTCCAAAACTTTCTTCCCTTTGCTGTTTTCCTTTGTTTTCTTGACTTCCTCTAAATTTTCTAACCCCTAATAGGTCGTTTGCAGGTCCCCGAGTTCCTACGAATCCAACGACTCTAGCCACGCCTTAATCGGACCACCGAGCAGAAAGCCGTGTATCCGCGGGTCTTTGGCTCGATTTTCCAGGCCGCATCCATCGAGGAACGAGAGATCCCTTCGCTGCGATCTCATCGGGCACTTCAGACGTTGTCAAGTACACCCCCTCTACCTCCAGTCTTATTATGTTGGAGAACTTGCCCTAACCGAGGCTTCTCAGCCCCGACGATCCTTCTTTAGTACTTTTCTAGTTCTAATCTGCATGCTTGGCTTCAAAATTCATACAAAATTCCCTACAACTAATTTTGATCTGAAATTTAGGAATTAATCACCTAACCCCACATATAAAACATTCAAAAGAATTGAATGCATATTAGTCCCCATCACCAAGCCGCATCTTCCGAGGATAAGCGAACTCATCATGAGGGGAGTAGTGTTACTGTCGTTGGTATTTTTTTTCCTTGCTTTAGATCTAAAACTTTGAAATGCATGGATGTCCTTGATTAGGGGTTTCTCAATCTCTGAGTCCTAGTTCTTATTCATATTATTTGAGCCTAAAATGAGGGAATGCATGACTTAGAATCTACCCTATTTGAATGTTCCTCTGAATCTGTGTTTATTATAAGCTTTGGGATTCATTTTGGTTCTTAGGGTGATTTAGATGCATGTCATCCCCCATCACCCTTCTTTTGTATCAGAGTGTAGTTCCACATCATTCTTGGTATCAGAGTACAGTTAGGACATACATTTTGTTTAGTTCACTCACTATTTTTTCCACAGTATTTTGTTAGCTGATTAGTTCTTTTGCTTGGTTTAGTTCTACTACATTTCTGGTGGGGACACCAGGATCAGACACAGATCCCTGGGTCCCATATGGTTTACTTAGTCATGTGTCAAAGTTTTGAAAATTTTGTAATCAATTAAAATTGAGTCCTGTAATAAGTTGAGGTTAGTTGATTTGTCTCAACCCTCAACCTAGTCAGTATTTTGAGACCTGTACATCAATTATGAGTCCAGTGTAAGCCCAATTTTTGTACAAGAGAGGAGGTCACCCTATTTTAGAGTTCCACCAGGCCACATCCAGGAGTCAGAGGCTGCTACATCAGTCCATTGGATCTTGTGGGCAACCAGGATCCAAGATGCTTCCAAAACCCTGATTCTTTCCAGATATCCTCCAGATACCCATATTCCAGTTCAGGTGACAAGAATATTCTCAAACCAGGAATCAATGATTCTAGAGGTCCCTCTACATCCTAGCCCAAAGAAATCAAGTCCAAGTGCCAAGCCTATGCCCTAAAGAAGCAAGATTCTATGGAATATTCCTGCAACTAGGCTACCCCAGCTTCCAGAGGCCCAAACCTATGCACCCAAGCCCCTTTGGCCGGCACCTTGCTGCCCCTAGAAGCCCAACATGCCCTTCTAGGCATCCTTGAAGTGTTGACCAAGTCCAAGAGGTGTCCTTGAGTGGAATAGTCAAAGCATGAAGGAAAAAGGAGAAGACTAGGTCAATTCCTAACCTAATGGGATTTATTTTTCTAACCTAGCTAGGAAAGGACTTGTATTCCAATTTAGAAGAGGACATGTACCCAAGTGTAACCATGGTTAGTGAGGGCATGAGAACTCTATAAATATCCCACCCCTCCCCCTCTTGTAATCAACTTTTATTCATGATATCAAAACCCTGGTGAATTTATTTTGAGCTTGCGAGCTTGTGTTACTTTGTTTTTTTTGGTTCTTTGGTTTGTGTTAGTGTTTCCTTGCTGTCCTAGAATCCTTCCACACCCTAACTCACTACCATCCAAGCCTTCACACGTCCAAGAAGGAGTGCCCTAGGCCACCAAGCAAGGAGATCTTCATCAAGCTTCAAGCCACCCCGCTTCTAAACCCTAACCTGATTGCTTCTAAACCTAATCCCCTTTCTTTTTCTTACTTGCTATTTTGATTGACCCTTGACATTTTGCAGGATCCCCAAGTGTTTCACCTCCCTAGAGGAGGCTTTCTTTGCATCCGGAACCATCCAAATCATCCATCTAATCAAGGGAACCGAACACTTCATCATCCAGACTCCAATCAGAGTATTGTGTGATCTCTTCATCGGACGTTCTTCAAATCACTGATTGGTAATATCCTTCCCTTCTTTTAATTTCTGATTTGATGAATATAAGCTATCCTAATCTGGGAGTTTCTCAATCTCAGGTCCTAGAATTTATTATTTTGTATGAGTTTGCCTGCAATACGATGATTCTATGCATTGCTCTTCTTCTTGCTAGTTATTACTTTTATTTAGGAATTTAACTTACAAACTAAATTATAAAAATCACAAAAAATTATTTTACTGTTTTCTCTACATGTTTAGCAATCTTAGAGTCATCCCGCATTAGTTTGGTATCAGAGCGGGTTTAGGATAGTTTTCTATTTGCTTTGCATTCTCAAACCCTAATTCAGCATTCTGTCCACTGCATTAGGTAGGTTTTTCATTTAATTTTGGCATCCTAAATATTTTATTTTTTATGTGATTTGCACTTCATGTCCTCTGTTATGTTCTAGTAATTATCATACTTTTTAATTATTTTTACAGAAACCTAAAGTCCTAAAAGTCAGCATCATAGAAACCCTAATAGAATCTTGATAATTTCTATAGCAGTCTAGAAAACCCTAGGTTTGCATCATCATATGATTTTTATTCTGCATGAAATTTGGTATGAATTATCATCACTATCCATCCTCTATTCTAGAGTTTTTTTTATTGTTTTTTGCATCGAAATCTATGTCAAATTCTGCATTGGTTGAAACCCTAATATCTTGAATTCTGCTATTTCTGCATTTTGACTCAACCTAACCTAATCAACTTCCAAACCCCCCAATCCCAAGTCAAGTTTTGTTTTCTTAACCCTAATAACTTAAACTTAACTTGACATCTCATAAATTAATTAAAAATCATTTTATTTTTTGATTGTTTTAGATTGCATCAGGACCATTGAATGTTCATCATCTTTTAATCTAATCTTAAAGGCTATCAATATAACATCAGGGCAGGAGGTCTTAACTTGTCTTTGGCCCAAAACAACCATCCACCATTTCAACCCAAGCCTTAATTAAAATTAATTAGACTTAATTTGCCCTAGTGGGCTAGGTGACACCAACAGGTCGGGTCCGAACAATGTGGGCCAACTAGTGCATTTAATCTTGTGGCTATTACTGAAAGCTGGTGTCTACGGCTGGGGGTCTAGAGTCAACCGACTATGTGGACTGGTGGTTTATATTTAGGACCTTGTGACAAGCAGGGGGAGGCCGTCCACCACCCCACCCCTACCTGGCCAGTGGAAGGATTAGCTGCTGGGTTAAGTGTAAGTTGAGCTGACTCACCTAGTTTCTGGCTCTAGGTCTAGGAAACTCTAGATTATACTAGCCTTTTCTTTCTTTTTTGCATGCTTGGCTGCACCATCTCATCTTGACTGATTGTTTGATTGCATGACCACTAGACTAACCCAATACCAGAAGTCTAAACCCCAACCCAGTTCAACCATGGAGTTCAGTCTTGACGCTCTCATAAGAACCATGAATGAACAGATGGTTGCCCAATTAACCACCCAGATTAACCAATCCAATATCCAATTGAACCATAAGCTTGACCAAGTAGGTGATCAGTTAGGAACCCAAGGCAAGACCCATAGAGTTGAACCCTTACCTTATGAGCCCCAGGAACCTAGTAGTTTCCCACTATCTCTCAATCAACCTGAACCTTATAGGATTAGTACCCCTAGCTGTGAGCCTAGTATTGGTCCATTTTTCTTTAGTCAACCCCCTCTTGCCACCTCATTGGTTCACCCAAATGACCTTGAACAGGAGACATATGAGGCTAACCCAAGCCTAGTGAACGAGTATGAGAAGAAGAGGAGTTCACCTTAGAAGACTTAGAGTTAGTTGAATCAATAGATACCCAGGTAGAAGCCACCCTAGAATCAATTGACCCTGACCATACTTATAGTAGTCGACCCAGAGTTAGATGACCCAGATCACACCCAAGCTACAATGGAAGAGCAATTAGAGGAGACTGTATAAGAGGATCCAATTGTAGAGCCTAGTCCTGAATTTCCTAAGCCAGAAGAGTTTATTGAGGACTTGGCTTATCTCACCCAGTACCCTCTAGATGAAGTCACTTCCTTGCTCCCAATTGAAGATCTGTTTCCTGAAATTAGTGACCCATCTTCCATAAGGCAGACCCAATAGATAGACATCAACCCCACAGGGTCAATCTTATTAGTCTAGATTTAATCCCTGACACCCCTTCATACATCTTATTCTCTCCAATCAACCTTGAACCATTTCTACCCACCAGACTAACCTAGAATATGCCTCATATTTCCTATCTTTTCTTGAATTTTCTTATATTTCTTTAATCATTCACCTGCATCATGTAGAGGTTTGCATGTTGTATTCATTTATTGTACATGTTAGGTCTGCATCTTACTTCTTGCATACCCTTTGGCATTTAGTAGGCATACATAGTAAGTTTTCATGTGCATGCCATGCTAGGGTCAAACCTAAAGAGTCAATAGTCTGTTAGGTTTTGTCCTTAGAGTTTAATAATTTTTTTTTGATAGAAAGTCTAGTCGAGTCTATTAGGTGTTAGTCTAAAGTCCAATAAATTTACAGACCTAATCTACCTGTCCACACATGCACTGACCTCTACACAGCAATTGCATCCAGAAATTAGGCAAGAGTTGAACATAATTAATGAACTAAATAACACTTGGCTAATTTCCAAAAGAAAGATGAAGAATTTTCTGCAGAGGAAATGTGACTGTCAAAGAATTTTTCTTCTCGTGAAGCTGGCCCATCCAAAATAATGAATAGTAGTGGACCCAATGCCTATGTGCCTGAGATATCACCTGATTTAGGTATTAGCTCCACCTTCATCATCTCAGACTTTATAAAGTCTAGGGCCAGTAATGATACTCAGTGAGCCCCTTGAGCCACTCCCGTTCTTTGAGAGAGACCCACCCAAAAGCAACCACAAATAATTTGGCCTTATGGTGAGGTAAAGATTGAAAGAGCTCTGGATGATCAAGCTATCGGTACCCAGGATAGAGACTGTCAGTAGTTTTTGGTCTGGAGGCAAGGTCAGCCAGAATCTGAGGACTTGTGGAATGCTGTTGCAGATCTGCAGCATCTCAACCCAGACCCTCCTTGAGCCAAATTGATCCATACTCGACGGGGTCGAGTTCCTCCCGTCCCGGGAGATTTGGGGGGACACCAGGATCAGACACAGATCCTTGGATCCCATATGGTTTACTTAGTCATGTGTCAAAGTTTTGAAAATTTTGTAATCAATTAAGATTGAGTCATGTAATAAGTTCAGGTTAGTTGATTTGTCTCAACCCTTAACCTAGTCAGTATTTTGAGTCCTTTACATCATTATGAGTCTTGTATAAGCACAATTTTTGTACAGTGAGGAGGTCACCCTATTTTGGAGTTCCACCAGGCCACATCCAGGAGTCAGAGGCTGCTACATCAGTCAATTGGATCTTGTGTGGCAACCTAGGATCCAAGATGTTTCCAGAAACCCTGATTCTTTCTAGATGTCCTCCAGATACCCATATTCCAGTCCAGATGCCAAAGCATATTCTCAAACCAGGACATCCATGATCCCAGAGGTTCCTCTACATCCTAGCCCAATGAAATCAAGTCCAAGTGCCAAGCCCAAGCCCTAAAAATGCAAGATTCTATGGAATATTCCTGCTACCAGCTACCAGGCCACCCCAGCTTCCAGAGGCCCAAACCCCTGCACCTAAGCCCCTTTGGGCCAGCCCCTTGCTACCCCTAGAAGCCCACACACCCTCCTAGGTGTCCTTGAGTGGAATAGTCAAAGCATGAAGGAAAAAGGAGAAGACACTAGTCAATTCCAAACCTAATGGGATTTGTTTTCTAACATAGCTAGGAAAGGACTTGTATTCCAATTTGGAAGAGGATTTGTAACCCAAGTGTAACCATGGTTACTGAGGGCATGGGAACTCTATAAATACCCCACCCCTCCCCCTCTTGTAATCAACTTTTATTCATGATATCAAAACCCTGGTGAATTTATTTTGAGCTTGCGAGCTTGTGTTACATTATTTTTTTTGGTTCTTTGGTTTGTGTTTGTATTTCTTTGCTGCCCTAGAATCATTCCACACCCTAACTCACTGCCATCCAAGCCTTCACACATCCAAGAAGGAGTGCCCTAGTGGTGCAGGGTGGTTGTCAAACGTCTGCTGTGACCAAAACCCCGATTCAGCGAGAACGGTTCTGGGAATTCTTGGTTGCTAGGATTGAGCAAGATGGGGAAGATCCTTTGAAACCTGCAACAATCAAGCATTAGAAGGGCAGCGTGATTCCTCACGTTGCCAGCCCTCTACCGGATTTCAATCCGGGTCTTCACGAACGGAAGGGACGATGATGTAGAACGAAGGACACGAAGAAAACCCATTGTTATTTTGAGAAGAGAAAAAAAAAAACACCTAAAGAAAACCAAGGATCATGGGAGGGCTAAGAAGCCTCCCGGGACTAGGATAGAACGACCCCTGAAAATCCTAAAACGACTGGACTCTTTTGGTTTTTAAATTTTCTTGGCGAAGATGGCGAAGGAATGATGGGGATGGGAGGCTGGGACGGGAACTCCTAGACCTTGGGACTCATCCTAACGAAGAGACCGTCCACCTCTAAGGTATTACGCCCTTCTCATACTTAGAGGTGCTAGGATGGACCTCAAGGTCATGAAGGATGGGGGGGTGGGAGAGAACTCATGAATCTTAGGACTCATCATAACGAAGAGACCGTCCACCTCTAAGGCATTACGCCCTCCTCAATACTTAGAGGTGCTAGGATGGACCTCAAGGTCATGAAGGACAGGGGGGGTGGGAGAGAACTCATGGATCTTGGGACTCACCCTAACGAAGAGACCATCCACCTCTAAGGCATTACGCCCTCCTCAATACTTAGAGGTGCTAGGATGGTTCTCAAGGCCACGAGGGGAAGACACGAAGGTGGGAGGGAGAAAGGAGATACCTAGGGCCTCACACCCCTCGACGTCCCGAAGGATGAAGGAAAAAAGGGCCTAAACCCAGAACCACACACCAGAAACCCGATTCAGCGAGAACGGGTTCTGGAAATTCTTGGTTGCTAGGATTGAGCAAGATGGGGAAGATCCTTTGAAACCTGCAACGATCAAGCATAGAAGGGCAGCGTGATTCCTCACGTTGCCAGCCCTCTACCGGATTTCAATCCGGGTCTTCACGAACGGAAGGGACGATGATGTAGAACGAAGGACACGAAGAAAACCCATTGTTATTTTGAGAAGAGAAAAAAAAAAAAACCTAAAGCAAACCAAGGATCATGGGAGGGCTAAGAAGCCTCCGGGACTAGGATAGAACGACCCCTGAAAATCCTAAAACGACTGGACTCTTTTGGTTTTTAAATTTTCTTGGCGAAGATGGCGAAGGAATGATGGGGATGGGAGGCTGGGACGGGAACTCCTAGACCTTGGGACTCATCCTAACGAAGAGACCGTCCACCTCTAAGGTATTACGCCCTTCTCAATACTTAGAGGCGCTAGGATGGACCTCAAGGTCACGAAGGATGGGGGGGTGGGAGAGAACTCATGAATCTTAGGACTCATCCTAACGAAGAGACCGTCCACCTCTAAGGCATTAGGCCCTCCTCAATACTTAGAGGTGCTAGGATGGACCTCAAGGTCATGAAGGACGGGGGGGGTGGGAGAGAACTCATGGATCTTGGGACTCACCCTAACGAAGAGACATCCACCTCTAAGGCATTACACCCTCCTCAATACTTAGAGGCGCTAGGATGGTTCTCAAGGCCACGAGGGGAAGACACGAAGGTGGGAGGGAGAAAGGAGATACCTAGGGCCTCACACCCCTCGACGTCCTGAAGGACGAAGAAAAAAAGGGCCTAAACCCAGACCACACACCGGAAAAAAACTCAAAAATTTTATTCAACTATTTTATTACAAGAGGAGTATGGGTATTTATAGATGCCCATATCCCTTTTGAAATTCAAAAATAAAATCCTCTGAAATCCTCCCTTGATTTTGAAATCAAATTCAAAATCAAAATCCCAAATTTTCCAAATTACATTCATTAAAAAAAATACCAAATAAATCCCATTTATTTGATTTTGAAATCCCCTCCGCTCTGAAACTCTTGCTACTCCAAAAATCATGCAAAACAACTATTCTTCCACTGCTTTGAGAAGCGTGTAGAAGCTTCATTTGGCTGCTCTGAAAACGTGTGGAAGCTCCTTCACGGTCGAGCAACAGGGGGCACTTGGATTCAGCACCCGCCCAGCGGGCGGCAGCGGGGCGGCATGGTAGCGTGCTGGCAGGCGGACGGCGGTGGCGGGGCGGCACGATGGTGGCGGCGGCCGTGGGCGACCGTTGGTCTTCCATGGACCGTTGGTCTTCCCACGGGCGTGAGGCCCCAGGATGCAGGCGGGGCTGCAGGGCGGGATCGGCGGCGAGCACGGCGGAGGCGGGCGGCAGCGGCGGGGTGGCATGGCGGCCAGGCGGCGAAATGGCGACGGTGGCCATGGGTGAGCGTCGGTCTTCCACGGACCGTTGGTCTTTCCACGGCATGAGGCCCAGGGACGCCGGCGGGCGGCAGGGCGGCGGATCAGTGGAGCACCGGCGGCGGACGACGGCGCGGGGTGGCACGACGGTGGCGGCGAAATGGCGGCGGCGGCCGTGGGCGACCATTGGTCTTCCACGAACCGTTGGTCTTTCCATGGGCTTGAGGCCTAGGGATGCCGGTGGGGCGGCAGGGCGGCGAATCGGCGGAGCACCGGCGGGCGGGCGGCAGTGGCGGGGGTCGGGCATGGCTGATCGCTGATCGATGTGGCAAAAATTGGAAAAAAATTAGGCCTCTGCAATTTTTCCTGGAGTTGAAGGAGATAGGATAGCCTGGAATAATTTGGAATAACATCAGGATAACACGGGAATAAAGGGAATAGGTGGATAGCAGGAATATCTAAAATACAAAAAATTCTAAAATTTCTAAAAATAAAAGGTGAAACCCGGATAGGTTTCGGGTCCCCCATCATTCTCCTGCAGCACGAAGAACTCGACTCGTCGAGTTCGAGGACTAAGCAAATCCTAGCCCGCTGCTGGCTCTGATACCAAATTGATGTTGGACGAAGGACACGAAAAAACCCATTGTTATTTTGAGAAGAGAAAAAAAAAAACACCTAAAGCAAACCAAGGATCATGGGAGGGCGAAGAAGCCTCCCGGACTAGGATAGAACGACACCTGAAAATCCAAAAACGACTGGACTCTTTTGGTTTTTAAATTTTCTTGGCGGAGATGGCGAAGGAATGATGGGGATGGGAGGCTGGGACGAACTCCTAGACCTTGGGACTCATCCTAACGAAGAGACCGTCCACCTCTAAGGCATTACGCCCTCCTCAATACTTAGAGGTGCTAGGATGGACCTCAAGGTCACGAAGGACAGGGGGGTGGGAGAGAACTCATGGATCATGGACTCATCCTAACGAAGAGACCGTCCACCTCTAAGGCATTACGCCCTCCTCAATACTTAGAGGCGCTAGGATGGACCTCAAGGTCACGAAGGACGGGGGGGTGGGAGAGAACACATGGATCTTGGGACTCACCCTAACGAAGAGACTGTCCACCTCTAAGGCATTACGCCCTCCTCAATACTTAGAGGCGCTAGGATGGTTCTTAAGGCCACGAGGGGAAGACACGAAGGTGGGAGGGAGAAAGGAGATACCTGGGGCCTCACACCCCTCGACGTCCCGAAGGACCAAGGAAAAAGGGCCTAACCCCAGAACCACACACCGGAAAAAACACTCAAAATTTCATTCAACTATTTTATTATAAGAGGAGTATGGGTATTTATAGATACCCATATCTCTTTTGAAATTCAAAATAAAATCCCCTGAAATCCTCCCTTGATTTTGAAATCAAATTCAAAATCAAAATCCCAAATTTCCCAAATTACATTCATTAAAAAAAATACCAAATAAATCCCGTTTATTTGAATTTTGAAATACCCTCCGCTCTGAAACTCGTGCTACTCCAAAAATCGTGCAAAACAACTCTTCTTCCACTGCTTTGAGAAGTGTGCAGAAGCTTCATTTGGCTGCTCTGAAAAATGTGCGAAAGCTCCTTCATGGCCGAGCAACAGGGGCACCTGGATCTTCAGCACCCGGCCCAGCGGGCGGTGCGGGGCAGCATGGTGGCGGCTGGCGGGCTGGACGGCGGCGGTGGGGCGGCACGACGGTGGCGGCGAAACGGCGCGGCGGCCGTGTGCGACCATTGGTCTTCCATGGACCGTTGGTCTTCCCACGGGCGTGAGGCCCAGGGATGCCGGCGGGGCGGCAGGGCGGCGGATCGGCGGAGCGCCGGCGGGCGGGGGCGCAGCGGCGGGGTGGCACGGCGGCCAGGCGGCAAAACGGTGGTGGCGGCCGTGGGCGATCGTTGGTCTTCCACGGACTGCTGGTCTTCCCACGGGCGTGAGGCCCAGAGATGCCGGCGAGGTGGCAGGGCGGCGGATCGGCGGAGCGCCGGCGGTTGGACGGCGGTGGCGGGGCACGACGGTGGCGGCGAAACGACGCGGCGGCCATGGGCGACTGTTGGTCTTCCACGGACCGTTGGTCTTCCCACGGGCGTGAGGCCCAGGGATGCCGACGGGGCTGCAGGGCGGCGGATCGGCGGAGCGCCGACGGCGGCGGCAGTGGCGGTGGTCGGGCACGACAGATCGCGGACCGGTGGGGCAAAATCGGAAAAAAATTAGGCCTCTGCGCTTTTTCCTGGAGGTTGAAGCAGATAGGAATAGCCTGGAATAAATTTGGAATAACATCGAGATAACACGGGAATAAAGGGAATAGGTGGAATAGCAGGAATAACAAAAATACAAAATTCTAAAATTTCTAAAAATAAAGATGAAACCCGGATAGGTTTCGGGTCCCCCATCAGACGAACGATGAGTTTCTCACCGTGAGTCCCTATTTCTTTTATTTTTTTTGTTTATCAAGAACCTGGAATGGAAGGAAGAGATTCCTCACGGAATCGTCTTCTCCTAACCAGGCTTTTGGCCTGGTGTGCGCAAGGGGAAAAAAGAATGCCGCGGCCTTCCACGAAAGAAGACGCCCAAAAACAACACCGTAATTATTTTTTCCAAACAAAGAAAACGATACTTTTTTTTTTCCTTGGGTTCGGGTTTTAAGAAAACAGCTATACAAGGTATAGTTGTCCCCACGTGACTAACAGGGAGGGAATAAAAAAAACTAAACACTAATGTATACAAATCCAAACGCTGACTCTTGCATGAAACTCTTCAAACAGATTTTTTTTTTTTTTATAAAAAAAATCAAGAGATCTCTCCACTAATAAAATTATAATAATAATAATAAGACTAAAGACTCTGGTGTTTTCCTGATCCGAAATTTCACGGACACAATTAGTGTATTGGGCCTTCGGCCCATTCCCAATTAATTGTTTTCATCCCAAAAATGGGTCAGATTTGAAACTTGCTTCCCTGAAGGCGTCTGGACCTGCACACGTTTCCTGCTGGCGAGGCTGGCAGCCCAAATCGTCATGGGCCGAAGCTAACCGAAACGTCTGGGTTGGCTTCGCCGAACTATCACTGGACTGTCCTGTTATACGAGTCAACTGATCAGGTTCACTATTCATCTCGATGTCCGCATCACTCTCCCCTTCCTCTGAAAAGCTTGTCCTCAAGCTTGAATTATCACCTGCATAAGGGTTAGATGTCGAATATTGAATACATCAGAAATGGACATCGCCTGGTAATTCAACTCAGTAGGCATTGTCACTAAATTTCTCCAACACCTGACAAGGACCAATTTTCTTTGGCTTGAGTTTAGTGTAGGCCCCCTGTGGATATCGTTCTCTTGGCAAGAAGACCCATACCAATCACCAACCTCAAAAGTCTGCTGTCGACGCGTCTGATCAGCCTTAGCCTTATACTTGGCATAATTTTGCTCTAGATTGGCTTTAATAGTTGCGTGCACCTCACGTAGATCAGCCACTCGATCTTCTATCTTCTTACTTGATTTGTTTGGCACATCAACAGGTAAAATATCAAGTGGTCCTCTTGGCAGAAATCCATACACAAAAGTCTGCTGTCGACGCGTCTGATCAGCCTTAGCCTTATACTTGGCATAATTTGCTCTAGATTGGCTTTAATAGTTGCGTGCACCTCACGTAGATCAGCCACTCGATCTTCTATCTTCTTACTTGATTTGTTTGGCACATCAACAGGTAAAATATCAAGTGGTCCTCTTGGCAGAAATCCATACAATACCTGAATGGGAGCAAAACAGTAGAACGGTTCACTAAAGAATTGAACTCAAACTCAATCTTCAGCAAACATACATCCCAGTTTTTAAATTCTTGCACATTGACTCTCAACAAGTTACCAAGACTTCGGTTGACAGTCTCGGTTTGCCATCGGTCTGAGGATGATAGGGACTACTGAATTTTAATTTTGTACCCAACTTTTTCCATAATTCATGCCAGAAATGCTCCATAAACTTGCTATCTCGGTCCAAAACTATTGATGATGGTAACCCATAATGTCGAACAACTGCAGAAAAATAAAGATCAGCTACTTTCAACGCATCAAATATCAGTTTTGCATGGCAAGACAAGCCATCTTGCTGAACCGATCTACAACTACCATAATTGAATCTAGACCTCTCACTGTCCGTGGTAAACCTACAACAAAATCCATAGATACCTCTCACCATAGCTCATCTGGAATCGGTAAAGGGGTATATAAACCTTGATTTGTATCTGATCCTTTGGATTCCTGACACAAACGGCATCTCTTCACAAAGGTTTTGACATCTCGGTCAAGCCCAGGCCAATAAAACCGTTGACGAATTAACCATGCAGTTTTGTCTCTTCCAAAATGTCCTTGATTATGCAGCTCCTGAACAATCAATACACGCAGTGAAGTGTTAGAGGAATACAGAGGCAATTACCACAGAACAAATATCCATCATGTAGGACGAAGTCAGTTCGACCTTCAGCTTCCAATTCAGTCACAATGCTCTAGAAATGTTCATCTGCACGGATATCATCCTTCATGCTTTCAAACCCAAGGGTATATACTTGCATAGAACCAATCAATAAACTCCGTCTACTTAAAGCATCTGCCACTTTGTTCAAAGTTCTTGACTTATGCTTGATGCTGAAAGTATACTCCTGTAGAGTACTTACCCATTTTGCATGTCTGGAGCTCAACTTATGCTGTCAATGTAAAATTTTAATGCTTGATGATCTGAGTACAGCACAAATTCTCGCTGGATCAAGTAATGTCGCCAATGTTGCAATGACCTCACAATGGCGTATAGCTCCAAATCATAAACCGAATACAATAGTTTGGCACCTCCAAGCTTCTCACTATAAAAAGCAACGGGTCTCCCATCTTGGCTGAGTACTGCACCAATCCCAGTCTTCGAAGCATCACAATCCACTTCGAATACCTTGTCAAAATCTGGAAGAACCAATAGTGGTGCTTGGGTCAACTTGACTTTCATCTCATCAAATGCTGCCTTAGCAGTGTTTCTACAAGTCTATTAAGGGTGCAGCAATCTCACTATACCTCTTCACAAACCTTCTATAAAAACCCGCAAGACCCAAAAGGATCTCAATTCAGTTAAAGTTGTAGGTGCTGGCCAGTCCACTATCGCTTGCACCTTACTTTCATCTAGAAGAATCCCATCACCAGTAACAACATATCCCAAAAAATTAATTTGTCTACCATCCAAATACACTTCTCTGGGTTAGCAAAAAGCTGATTTTCACATAATACTGTTAGAACTTGTGAAACATGCTCAACATGCTCTTGTGCTGTCTTACTATATATCAATATATCATCAAAGTATGCAACAACAAAAGAACTAAGGAATAGATGCAAAACCTGGTTCATTACTCGCATGAACATACTAGGAGCATTAGATAGCCCGAATGGCATCACCAACCATTCATACAAGCCTTCCTTTGTCTTGAAGGCTGTCTTCCATTCATCACCTAGCTTCATTCTGATCTGATGATACCCACTTTTCAAATCAATCTTAGTAAAGAACACGGCACCACTCAACTGATCTAGCATATCATCCAGTCTCGGTATTGGAAATCTATACTTCACAGTAATTCTGTTTATTGCCCGGCTGTCAACACACATACACCATGAACCATCCTTTTTCGGCACCAAAAGTGCTGATACCGCACACGGGTTAATGCTTTCCCGTTCAAAGCCTTTGTCTAAAAGATCTTGAACTTGCCTCTTCAGCTCCTCATGCTGCTGTGGGGTCATTCGATAATGAGCCTTATTCGGCAACACAGAACCCGGAATCAGATCAATCTCATGCTGAATATCTCGAAGTGGTGGCAAACCCGCAGGAAGCTCACTTCGTACAACATCCCGAAATTCCTCCAAAACTAACACTAACTCCTGAGGAAGATCATGTAGTTCCTGTTCCCCATTCTGGCCAAACTCTTCTAGCTTACTAATCAGGGCAAAACAGAAATCTTCTCCCTCTAAACTCGCCTCAAACTCCCTGCTTGGCAAACAAATTACTACCTTCTGTTCAGCCATGTCCTGTAGCGGTTTCAAGATCACTTTTCTCCCATCTGGTCGTAGCATATAAATATGAGTGTAACCATTATACACTGCTTTATTATCAAACTGCCAAGGTCATCCCAAATGATGTGTGTCGCATCCATCGGTACAACATCAGCTACTATTGACGTCTCAAGCTGAGGACCAAAAAGACAAGGCCAACCTACAACATCGACTGACCTGAATGTCTGCATCCCGATTCACCCAGCCGAGCTTGTATGGTTGAGGATGGGGCTCTGTCATCAACCCCAATTTCTTCACAACTTCCTCAGCAATCACATTCTCCCAACTTCCAGAATCAATAATTACCTTGCAAGTTTTACCAGCTATAGTGCACTTTGTTTAGAAAATATCGTGCCGATGCCAATCTCCACCAACTCTTGGTGCAAGACACATCCTCCTAATAATCAGACTCTCTCTCTTGATGTGGTTTGGGTCAATCACATGCATCTCATCCTTGAACTCCTCATCCTCGGGAAATTCAACTTCCTGCTCCTCCTCTATAAGTAACTGGGTACGCGCCTTGGGGCACTCATTAGCATAATGTCCTAGGTCATGACACCGATGGCAATGAATATTGGCTCGATTGCTGCCCACCCTCTGCTGGGTACCTGAAGCCCCACTCGGCACTGTAGGTCTCGGAGGAACTGCCGAAGTTTGTTGCCTCACCACAGGAGGTGCACTCCTACTACCAGAACTCTGCCCCAAAGACTGACCAAAAAATTTTCCCCTACTCTGAAACCCTCTATTCCGCATCATGCTCCGCTCGACTGCTTGCACCTGCATGTGCGCATCATCAACACTGTCAATCCGATGTAGAGCCAACGCATCCTGGATCGGGAATCGCAGTCCAAGCAAATACATAGCTACCAACCTCAGTTCTGACTCCATCAATCGGTTTCGAGCCACCAGTCGGTAGAACTCTGTAGTATAATCTTCCATGCTTCGATTTCCTTGTGTTAAACCATGCAATTTAGAATAAATGACCTGTTCATGGTTCGGAGGAAGGAACTCCTGATTCATCTCCTGCTTCAAGGCTGCCCATGATGCAATTGGTGGCCTCCCATCAATATACCTCCGATCGTGCTGTGCATGCCACCAAGCCGCTGCTCGATCTCGGAATTGGATTGTGATAAGCGGCACTTGCTTGTCCAAAGGCACTTCTTTCAGCCGGAAAACATCATCAACCTGCAGGGTCCAATCCACATACTCATCAGGATTCAAACCACCTCTGAACTCTGGTATTTCAATCCAAAACTGGACTCCCAACGAGTCTGATTGTCATGCACAGGCGACAGTCCGAAATCCCTGGGAAGCGCTACATCATGCCGCGGTTGCTGCCCTCTTTGTAATGGTGGAGGATCTTCAATATTTTAGAAAGGGTCGGCATCACCTTCTTGATGTTCATCAAGTACATTGCGATCTTGATGAGGTATAGCACGATCTTGCGCCTCCAACCGTGCCATCATTGCTTGCAAAAGCCATCATCTGCTGCTAGGTCTCCACAACGTCACGAAGAGAAGGCTCCCCGTTGTTCCACTCCATGGTTGCCGGCAGAAATTTTTTTTTTTTTTTTTAAATTAAGAACGGATCAAGGACAGATCAAGAACAGATCAAGGATAGATCAAGAATGGATCAAGGCCCTGATCAAGAATGGATAAAGGCTCTGATCAAGAACGGATCAAGGCTCTGATCAAGAACGGATCAAGGCTCTGATACCAAGCTGGTGCAGGGTGGTTGTCAAACGCCTGCAGCGACCAAACCCCGATTAAGCGAGAATGGGTTCTGGGAATTCTTGGTTGCTAGAATTGAGCAAGATGGGGAAGATCCTTTGAAACCTGCAACGATCAAGCGTTGGAAGGGCAACGTGATTCCTCACATTGCGAGCCCTCTATCGGATTTCAATCCGGGTCTTCACGAACGGAAGGGACGAACGATGGGTTTCTCACCGTGAGTCCTTGTTTCTTTTTTTTTATTATTTATTAAGAACTTGGAACGGAAGGAAGAGATTCCTCATGGAATCGTCTTCTCCCAACCAGGCTTTTGGCCTGGTGTGCGCAAGGGGACAAAAGAATGCCGGCGGCCTTCCATGGAAAGAAGACGCCCAAAAACAACACCGTGTAATTGTTTTTTCCAAACAAAGAAAACACTGCTTTTTTTTATTCCTTGGGTTAGGGTTTTAAGAAAACAAAGCCATACAAGGTATAGTTGTCCCCCATGTGACTAACAGGGAGGGAATAAAAAAAAACTAAACACTAATGTAAACAAATCCAAACACTGACTCTTGCATGAAACTCTTCAAACGGATTTTTTTTTTTTTATAAAAAAAATCAAGAGATCACGCCACTAATAAAAATAATAATAAGACTAAAGACTCCGATGTTTTCCCGGATCAAAAATTTCATGGACGCAATTAGTGTATTGGGCCTTCGGCCCATTTTCCAATTAATTATTTTCATCCCAAAAATGGGTCAGATTTGAAACTTGCTTCCCTTGAAGGCATCTGGACCTGCGCACATTTCCTGCTGGCGAGGCTGGCGGCCCTAAATCATCATGGGCCGGAAGCTGAACCGAAATGTCTGGGTTGGGCTTCGCCAAACTATCACTGGGCTGTCCTGTTATATGAGTCAACTGATCAGGTTCAATATTCATCTCGATGTCCGCATCACCTAGGCCACCAAGCAAGGAGATCTTCATCAAGCTTCAAGCCACCCCGCTTCTAAACCTATCCTGATTACTTCTAAACCTAATCCCCTTTCTTTTTCTTACTTGCTATTTTGATTGACCCTTGACATTTATAGGATCCCCGAGGTGTTTCACCTCCCCAGAGGAGGCTTTCCTTGCATCTGGAACCATCCCAATCAGTCATATAATCAAGGGAACCCAACTTCATCATCCAGACTCCAATCAGAGTGCTGTGTGATCTCTTCATCGGACGTTCTTCAAATCACTGATTGGTAACATCCTTCCCTTCTTTTAATTTCTTATTTGATGAAGATAAGCTATCCTAATCCGGGAGTTTCTCAATTCTCGGGTCCTGGAATTTATTATTTCGCGTAAGTTTGCCTGCGATACGATGATTCTATGCATTGCTCTTCTTCTTGCTAGTTCTTACTTTTATTTGGGAATTTAGCTTACAAACTAAATTATAAAATTCACAAAAAATTATTTTACTATTTTTCCTGCTTGTTTAGCAATCTTAGAGTCATTGCGCATCAATTTTTTATTTCAATTATTTAATCTCAAGCATATAAAATATATATATATATATATCGATGTTTCATTTCTATTTTCTTAGTTTGCATTAGGATCATGGAATGTGCATTTCATATTTTGCATTAAGCTACTTAAGGGTGGCAATATCATAATATAAGAGAAGGATTTCATTACCTTTCCTTAGCCCAAAACAACTACCCTGCATTTCGGACCCAAGCTTTCAATTAAAATCAAATAGAAACATACTTTTGCTCTAAAGAGCTTAGGGACACCAATTGGTCGAGTCAAGACTAAGTGCTTATTCATGGCGTCAGCCCATTCTGTGTGTACTACTACTCTTGGTGTCTAGGCTTGGTGATTTAGGGTTAGTGAGTTGGTCCGCCTAACTAGCCAATCCCAGATTGGTGTCTAAGGTTGGTGATCAGGGACCTCCACTCCCCTACACTTACCTGGCCAAGAACAGAGTTACTACAGACTGGTTTGCCTCCTTGACTTAGGCAACTGGTTGAGATTCTAGGTCTAGTAAACTGTAAACGATTTTTCCTGCTTGAATCATGTCCACTAGAGCAAGAGTCTCATATCAGCCCGAGTCATCCATGGACAACCCGCAAGAAGCCTTGTTAAAAATCATGTCAGAACACTTTGTCCAAATGTTTGCTCAATTGTCTACCCAATTGACCAGGTTAAACCAATGTGAGGCATGACTTGATTCCATGGAGAGAACCCCTAGGCCACCATTTGAGCATAAACCTGAGACTCCATTTTCTTCAATGACCAAACCAGAGAAAAGACCCATTTGGCGCACCGAACCTTATGCCCCCACTTTTAATGGAAGCCTAGACCCTGAGGTGTATATCGATTAGGAAGAACAAATGGATCAATATTTTGAGTGCACTAACATATCAGAATTAGGATAGGTTAGGTTGGCCAAAACCAAGTTCACCCAACATGCTAGGACGCATTGGTATGTTATTGAGCATGAATGTTATCACAAAGGAGAGGAAATAAGTACTTGGAGAGATATGAGAAGTAAGTTGAGAGATAAGTACCTAGGTAGATTCTATGAGCAAAGACTTTTAGATCGATGGTACCGACTGAGACAGGATGATAGGCCAGTGTCCGAGTATATCAAGAAATTCCAGGAGTTTGTTAAGAAATGTAACACCACTGAATCTAAGTCTGAGATCATAGCTAGGTTTCGAGATGGTCTACGTAGGGATATCTAGCGGGAACTTCTCCATTGGAAGATTTATAACCTTGAAGAAGCCTATGACACTGTTAGGAAATTTGAGTCATATCAAAGAAAATTCATGAACTACCAAGTTAAGCCCAGCAGGGTTAGTACCTTTGAACCCAAACCCAACCCTAGTCAACTTCCCTTAGACCAACCAACTTCTACTGTCTCATTAGTTCATATGATTGATAGGAACAAGAATCCTGAAGTACAAATTGAGTGCACTAATATTCAAGACTTAGGGTATCCCCAGATTGAAGAGCTAGGAAAGGAAAAGGATAAGTCTAAGGCCATTGAGAAAATGTATGAGGCTGACATGAGTTTATTAGATGAGTATGAAGGAGAAGATTTCAACTCCAATACCTTACTTAAGGAAGTCCATGTAGAAGATAAGATTGTTGAGCCTAGTCCAGAAACACCAGAGCGACAAGAAATTAGTGAGGACCTAGTTCTTGTAAATCAATGCCCTCAAGAAAAACCCACTCTTTAGCCTCAATTCAAGACCTAATTCAGCCCCCTTGTAAAGATCTCATTCCTGTTGATGACCTTTTTCTAGAACTAACTAAGCCTTCCTTGCATGAAAAATCTACACTTTGACCAAATTCTCCATTCATCAATTTGACCTTAGGACACCCATAGCTTAATATTCTAATCTTAAGGTCCCCGCAAGTCACCAAGATCTGTTCCCTAAGCCCAATATATTGTCACAAAATTTGATTTCCTTTCACACCCTAAGGCTTCCAATGCTTCCCATACTTGCAAACTACACTATGTTGAGATTATTCGGTTGCACCAATTCTTTGAGTATGTTAAGTTTGCGACCTATCTTTGGAAGACCTTATGGCATTTGTTAGGTATCCATTGTAAATTTTCAAGTGCACACTGGACCAGGATCAAACCTAGAGGGTTTATAGTCTTTTAGATTTAGGTCCTAGAGAGTCTAATAATTTTTTTTTTCCTTAATAGGAATGCATAGTTGAGTCTACATTTTGCATCATATTAAAATTTGCATTAAGTACAAATTTTAAAATAATTTGGTTGATTTCCGAAAGAGAGCTCTTTCAAGATTGCCCATGGGTACCAACCCAATAAACCACTTGATCTGATTCCCCTGCCATTGCATGCTAGAGTGTCCGAATTAGCCGAATCTTTTGCAATGCATGTTAGAAATTTGTATAAGGAAATCACCCAAAAGATCAAAATGAGTAACGATGCTTATAAAAGACAAGCTGATTCTAGAAAATGTTTCAAAGAATATTCTGTAGGAAATTTTGTCATGATAAGACTTAGACCTAAATGGTTTCTTCCTGGAACCATCAAGAAACTGCATTCCCGAAGTACTGGACCTTATAAAATTATTAAGAAAATTGGACCCAATCCCTTTGTGCTCGAGTTAACCCCTGATTTAGGTATTAGCTCCACTTTCAACGTTTCTGATCTAATTGAGTACAGGGAACTGAGAGTAATTCCTAGTAAGGCATTCGGGCTTGACCCTTTACTTGAGAGAGAACCTACCTTGGATTGTCCATAAAATGGCCAGAGTGAAGAGAGAAGATCGAGCGAATCCTGGATGATCAAGCCGTCAGTACCCAACGGAGTGGCTATCAGTGCTACTTGGTAAGATGGCAAGGTCATCCTTAATCAGAGGACTCATGGATTACCTGAGAGGACCTGCAACACATTGATTCGGATCTCTTGGAAGAGTATCAAAGCCAAACAGACCCTTACTCAACGGGGTTGAGTTTCTCCCACCCCAGGAGAAATGGTGGGGACACCAAGACCAAGACCAAGCCTCAAGAACCCATATGGATCACAGAACAAGGAGAATAGGACCTGCACCATCAAGCTGACCTAAGATCGCCGAGCCAACTCGAGACACGGTTGAACCGAATCCCAGGTTCCGAAGATTTCCAAAAGTTTCCAGAATCTTTTTCCCTTTTATTTCAATTTTTTTGGCAATTAAAAAGGGAATAAAATCCCATGAAATTCGTGTAACAAACTCCCCCGTCACCTCTTAGAATTAGTTGTGTTTTAAAACTAATCTTTGGATTAGTTATCAAGTAAACCCAAGTTAGGTTACTCTGGAAACATCGTTTGAAGCCTTTAAATAGGGCTCAATATTTGTACAAAGGAGCATGATGAATTGCAATGAAAATTATTGTTCTCCCTCTTCTTCTCTAAGCCTTCGTTGCCGTGGTGACATCGAGGGGTGCGAAGCCCTGACCCTGCCATCGTTGCATCTGCAATGTCGAGGAGCGTGAGGCTCCACCACTGCCTTCCTTCCACACCATCTATCTCCATCGTCCCACTACATCTCCTCCACGCTGTCTCCAACCCCTTGCACATCCTTTCCATCTAACTCCATCAACCACTGCACCTCACTTCCTCACTGTATCCGATTGCTGCACCTCCCTCCCACGAACACCTCCAACTTCCCCAAAACCTTCGTCCAACCCAACTGTTCTGCCTTCAAAGAAGAAGCCCATCTGCTCGCGTTCGCCGCGTCCTAAGCCTCCTGTCACCTAAACATCCCTCCACCGGTCCACCCATCGCCAAACCCTCCCTCCTTCTGCTCCTCTGCCCGACCTCCCTCCTCTGATCTCCCATCATCCGGAATCCTCCTCCGATCTCCTGTCAGCCGTAAGCCTCCTCTGGTCTCCAATGCCCGAACTCCCTCCTCCGGTTCCCATCGCCAGACTCCCTCCTATGGTCTCCGATGCTGTATTTCACTCCTCCTGGAGATTGCCATGATGCCAGCTCTCCATAGAAGTCTCGCCCAAACCGAGCATGCCTCTCATGTTCATGAGATCACAACATCCCTTCCGGATGTCCTGAGTTCCCAGCTCCTTTTCTCAATCAGCTACTCTGCTTCCACTGAAGTCTAACATCTTCACCCACCCTCAGAGATCGCCCGATGCTGTCTTCTCCGAGCTACTACCCCATGAGTTTCTGCCTGGCTTCTAACCCGTGTCCCCTGTTCCACAAAGCTTTTGGCTTCTTTGTTTTTATTTTGGGCCATGTTTTGTCTTTGGGCCGTGTGTTTTGGTTTGGGCTCTTTCATTTAATCCTTAATTAAAACCTTGTAGGGTCCCTCTTTCGGTATCGAGCCTTTGATGGGAGCTCGACCATCAACCAAGCCTCTGATGCCTTTTGTTGGATGGTTGATCATTGATCATCCAAGCTGCATCTTCTAAGGATAAGCGAACTCATCATACGGGGAGTAGTATTACTGTCGTAGGGTTTTTTTTTCCTTCCTTGCTTTAGATCTAAAACTTTGAAATGCATGCATGTCCTTGATCTGGGGTTTCTCAATCTCTGAGTCCTGATTCTTACTCATTTTATTTGAGCCTAGCATGAAGGAATGCATGACTTAGAATCTACCCTATTTGAATGTTCCTCTGAATCTGTGTTTATTATAAGCATCGGTATTCATATTGGTTCTTAGGGTGATTTATATGCATGTCATCCCCCATCACCCTTTTTTGGTATCAGAGCGTAGTTCCACATCATTCGGCCTGTAAGTTCTTGCACTTGCTTTTAGCTGGTCAGATGCCCCATGTCGATGATGGCCTTGATTTTGTCAGGGTTGACCTCAATTCCTCCCTGCGTGACCAGAAAGCCAAGGAATTTCCCGGAAGTCACCCCAAAGGTGCATTTAGCTAGGTTCAACTTCATTCGGTGATGCCAAAGGCATCGAACGATTCTTGTAGTCCTTTGATGTGGTCGGCTTTGTGGAGACTCTTGACTATCATATCGTCAACATATGCCTCAATGTTTTTTCCAAGCTACCCTTCGAAAACCCGGTTGATCAGCCTTTGGAAAGTGGCTCTGGCATACTTTAGGTTAAAGGGCATCTTTTGTAGCAGTACAGTCCTTTATCAGTGATAAAGGCTATCTTCTCCTCATCCTCCGGGTGCATTCTGATTTGATTGTACCCGAAGAAGGCATCCATGAAGCTCAGAAGCTGGTGATCGGTGGTGGCGTCCACTAGTTGATTGATCTTTGGTAGGATAAAGTTATCGTTCGGACAAGCTTTGTTGAGGTCGGTGTAGTCTACACATATCCTCCACTTTTCATTGGCCTTCCTCACCATTACGACATTTGCCAGCCAGTCGGGATAATGGGCCTCTCTGATGAAGCCTGCATTGGAGAGCTTTTTGACCTCTTCATTAATCGCCCTCTGTCTTTTGGGGGTGAAGCTCCTCTTCTTTTGTTTGACAGGCTTGTAGGTTGGATCCATCTTGAGTTGGTGGGTTATGACCTCCGACGGGATGCCTAGCATGTCCGATGCTGACCAAGTGAAGACATCAGCATTATCTCATAAAAAGCTAATTAGCTCTGATTTAGCCTCTTCACTGAGTGTGCTTTCGATCTGTAAAACCCTAGTGGGGTCATCCTCTTGGAGGGGCACAATATAATCCTCTCGATCGGTTGTCTGTAGTAGTCAGGTTCAACCTAGGATCGAGCTGTTCCAAGATGGAACGGTCTTCTGATTGCTTATCTTGAATGGTCAAACATAACCTGGCCATCCTACGATCTCTCCTCATCATTCCGAGCCCCTTTTGGGTCAGAAATTTTGCCAGCAAGTGATAGGTAGACACGATGGCCCAAAATTTGTTAAGGGCCGCCATCCCAAGATGGTGTTGTAAGCCGACATCATGCATACGACCACAAAATTTATGGGGAGGTTTTTTGATAAGGCTCTGATCTGATTATCATGGGTAGAGTTATTTCTCCTTCCATGCTGACAAAGTTTCCACCGAACCTTGTCAAGGGCATTTGGGATTCTTGTAGTCTGGTTCTAGGCAGATTCATTCTGATAAAAGTATCATATAATAAAACTTCTATGGAGCTTCCATTATCTATGAGGACTCTCTTTACATCATAGTTGGTAATTACTGTTGATACAACCACAGGGTCATTCCCAGAGTTCTGGGACTCCAATAGGTCATCGTCGGAGAATCTAATTACATTAGAGCTTCGGGACCTCTTCGCAATGTCCCGATCATCTTCGTGCCTCCAATCGGACCGACGATGGAGCATGCCAATATTTTTGTCGATAGGGCACTGATTGGGCAGCTCTATTTCCTCCAGGGGGTCTCTGTCAGTGGAGGTTTCAACCCGATTCCTCTGGGGTCGGACATAGTTATGCAGGTACCCTCGTCTGATCAGGTCTTCAATTGCATCCTTCAGCTAGAGGCGGTCTTCAGTATTGTGCCCATGGTCATAATAGAAGCGGCAATACTTGTCTCTGCTCCTTGATTCGGAAGGGCTCCTCATCGGGCGAGGCCTCTACAGGAAGGTCTCGTTCTCTATTTTCATGAGGATCATCTCCCTCGAAAGGGAGAGAGGTACATAAGTCTCAAACCTCCTGGGGAAGTCCTTCGGCTTAGGGCTATGGCATCGGGCCGAGTTGATGCCATTGCTGGGAGGTCGTGATGCAGGATGACTCTAAGATTACTAATCATGCAGGGAAAATAGTAAACTAATTTTTTTATGATTTTTATAATTTAGGTTTGTAGGCTAAATTCTAAAATAAAAGTAAGAACTAGCATAAGGAGTAGCAATGCATAGAATCTTTGTATCGCAGGCAAACTTATGCAAAATAATAAATTCCAGGACCCGAGAATTGAGAAACTCCCAGATTAGGATAGATTATCTTCATCAAATCAGAAATTAAAAGAAGGAAGAATGCTACCAATCAGTGATTTGAAGAATCTGTAATCGAAGGGGTCACACAGCTCTCGGATTGAAGCCTGGAAGACGAAGCTCGGTTCCCTTGATTGGATGGCTGATTTGGGTGGTCCTGGAGGCAAGGAAAGCCTCCTCTAGTGAGGTGAAACACCTTGGGGATCCTACAAAACATCAAGGGTCAATCAAAATAGTAAGTAAGAAAAGAAAAGAAACTAGGTTTAGAAGAAATCAGGTTAGGGATTAGAAGCTGGGTTGTTTGAAGCTTGTTGAAGATCTCCTTACTTGGTGGCCTAGGGCACTCCTTTTTAGTTGTGTGAAGGCTTGGATGGTAGTGAGTTAGGGCATGTTAGGATTCTAGGGCAGCAAGGAAGTCGGCCAAGCAGAATAGTAACCAATGAAAAAATAAAAACAAAGTAACACAAGCTCGCAAGCTCAAATAAAATTTACTAGGGCTTTTATATCATGAATAAAAGTTGCTTACAAGAGGGGGAGGGGTGGAGTATTTATAGAGTTCATATGCCCTCTAACTAGGGTTTCACACTTGGGTTATAAGTCCTCTCCTAGCTAGATTAGAAAAATAAATATTAAAACAATTAGGAACATAAGTCAAAACTAGGTTAGGATTTGACCTAGTCTTCTCCTTCTCCCTTCATGCTTTGACTATTCCACTCAAGGATACCTCTTGGAATTGGTCAGCACTTCAAGGATGCCTAAGAGGGCATGTTGGGATTCTAGGGGCAGCAAGGGGTTGGCCTAAAGGGGCTTGGGTGCATGGTCTTGGGTCTCTGGAAGCTGGGCTGGCCTGGTAGCTTGGTAGCAGAATATTCCATGGAATCTTGATTCTTTAGGGCTTGGGCTTGGCACCTAGGCTTGGTTTCCTGGGGTTAGAATGTAGGTGGACCTCTAAAATCATGGATTCCTTGGTTTAGGAATATGCTCTGGCATCTGGAAGGGAATCTGGGCATCTAGAGGGCATATCGAAGGAATCAGGATTTCTGGAAGCATCTTGGATCCTGGGTTATCACACAAAATCCAATGGGCTGATGTAGTAGCCTCTGACTCCTGGGTATGGCCTGGTGGAACTCCAAAATAGGGTATCCTCTTCTCTTGTATAAAAATTAGGCTGATAGTGGACACATAACTGATGTACATGACTCAAAATACTGACTAGGTTGAGGGTTGAGACAAATTAACTAACCTCAACTTATTACAAGACTCAATCTAAATTAATTACAAAACTTTCAAAACTTTGACACATGACTAATTAAACTATATGGGATCCAAGGATCTGTGTCTGATCTTGGTGTCCCCACCAATTCTCCCGAGGCGGGAGGAACTCGATCCCGTCGAGTATGGGTCAATTTGGCTCAAGGAGGGTCTAGGTTGAGGCACTGCAGATCCACACCAGCATTCCACAAGTCCTCAGATTTTGGCTGACCTTGCCACCAGACCAAGTACCACTGATAGTCTCTATCCTGTATACCGATAGCTTGATCATCCAGAGCTCTTTCAATCATTTCCTCACCATAAGGCCAAATTATATGTGGTCACTCTAGGATGGGTTCTCTCTCAAAGAACAGGAGTGGCTCTAGGAGCTCGCTGAGTATCATTGCTAGCTATCTAGACTTTACAAAGTCTGAGATGATGAAAGTGGAGCTAATATCTAAATCAGGTGATATCTCAGGCACATAGGCATTGGGTCCACTACTATTCATTATTTTGGATGGGCCAACTTCGCGAGCAGAAAATTCTTTGACAGTCACATATTCCTCTGCATAAAAATCTTTATCTTTCTTTTAGGAATTAGCCAAGTTATTATTTAGTTTATTAATTATGTTCAGCTCTTGACTAATTTCACGATGCATATGCTGTGTAGAGGTCAGTGCATATGTGGATGATAATTCGGGGCTGGATTTACTGGACTCAACTAACACCTAATAGACTCGACTAGACTTTCCTATCGAAGGAAATTTTATTGGACTCTAAGGGACAAAACCTAATTGATTATAGACTCTTTAGGTTTGACCCTAGCATGGCATTTTAAAATATTACATTAAGGAGCTTTATGTCCTAACCCTTTGCATGCAAAACATTTAATTCTAGAATCTTGAATATATGCATATTTTGAGATTCTAGATGATGTACTAGATGCAGATTTAATAGATTTTCTATTCAAGCTCTTAGGAACATACAATTTAGCTTTCGAAGTAGAAGCAGAAACATTTGTAACAAAAGCTTTTTAAGATAAAACATTTGGAACATAAACTTTTGATTTCATAAAAGCAGTTGCTGAAATATCATTGGAAATTGAAGAGTTAAAACCAATTCCAGCCTTGTTTCCAGAAATTCTTTGTTCTTTTAAAATTAACTCAAGCTTGTTTGAAGATAAAGTATGTTTTTCAACAAGTAGCTTGAGTTTTTCAATCTCCTTTTTCAAATCATTATTTTCAACAGTTAAAGCTTTGTTCTTTCAATACCTGAATTATTTTTAGTTTCCAAAGCTTTAAACCTTTCAGAAAAGGTATGTAAATCTTTTTGCAATAAGTTATTGATGGGGACCCGAAGTCTATTATAGTTTTGTTGAGTCCTGTAATCCATTAGTCCTGAGTTACATGAGTCTTATACTAAAGTAAGTCAATTGAGTCCTGAGTCATGTAATAAAGTGAGACAACTGAGTTAGTTGAGTCCACTTAGTCAGGTCTAGTCATTTTAGTTCAATCAAGTCTGATCGACTCCATTCAGGTCATGTACAATAGGAGAGTCAGTAGACCAGGAGATTCACCATGCCTCCCAACCAGAGCTGGCCTTCATGCACCTGGACCCTTTCATGCCGCCAAGCCCGCAAGAGAGAGCTCCAGCCAAAGACAAAGGCCGATTGTTGACCAGGTCCACCAGGGTTTCTTGGCCCATAAGTCAGGTTTTCCTAGCCCTTAAGTCATGTATCCTAGGGCGAATCTATAAATACCACCCCTCCCCTTTTGTATGAAGTATTTTTTCCTATGAATACAAATTAAAGTTATTTTGATCTAAGTTTTGGGTTTTTCTCCGTATTGGAGTGGGTGTGATGCCCTGGTTCCTGTTCTTGAGTACAAGCCCTAATCCCATGGTGACTTCAATGCTCGCCAACGATCCCCCGCTTCCCATCCTGCATCAACTCGGTATCAGAGCCTAGACAGATTAGGGTACGTTTTTTCTTCTCGAATTTTCTCTGTGCCGACACCCCTGCTGCCATTGTCCAGATCGTGTCAACCTCCGCCTGTGAAGCCCGTCTCCACATCGCCTGCAACCGGGAATGCGATAGATCAAGCCTCCACCGATGTCGATCCAGAAGTTCATGCTTGAACCCCTCCTCCGCCTCCATCGCATGAAGCCTACCCATCCATCATCGGGCATCCTAAAACATCATTGCCCGCAACCCATCGGATCTACACCACCGATGCTGCCCCATTCCATCCACACTGCCAGTCACTGGAACAAGCCACACCTCCCTCTCCCCGAGCCGCCGCACTCCCAGCGCCGTCACCGACGAAGAACTTCGCCAGATTTTCATCCCTGTGGCACCCTTCATCGGCCCGTGAGAAGGACAACCCCCGTGCATAATCGTGAAAGCAATTACCATTCACGGTTGCCAATTTCAAGGAAAAAGAGCATGCCGGATCTGCTTCAGGCCTCCTCCCATTACCGACGACACCGACACGCCCCGGTGCTGCCCGGCTGCCCATTCGCCACTGAACCACCCTCCTGCAAATGAAAACATCCGTGATGCCTGAACACATCCCACGCCCGCTGCACGCCCACCATCGCACGCCCGTGCCGCAGATCTGCACAATGTCGCCTCCACCCGATCTTCCAGTCCGACAGACCGACATCCACCAGCCTGATGGAATACAGTCGTCCATGTCCTCTGCTCCCCATCTCCGCTCGTGATGCCTTACCGGTGCCTGCCCGGCTCCCTGCTGCCAAGCACTGCCGCAGCCCGCCAGAGACCCAGTCTTCCATCTGAAATCATCCACGATTGCCCGAGACCTCCATCATCCGTTCCATCACCTCTGCCCAGCACAGCCACCGATGAAACCGCTCCAAAGTCATACCCACGGTCGCTGCCCGTGCCGTCTTCTCCCCACCGTGCCACCGCCGTTCACGGAGCAAGGCCGTGCCACAATTCCCTGGGCCACTATCCTCATCCCCAGCCCCATCAACGGCGAAGCCCACCGGATCTCCATAGTAGGGACCTTCTCTCGATTTTGCACCCCCATCAAAGCACCTGGAGACGAAGCACACGAACGTGAATGCATATTCCCACCCTGTTGCCGACTTCAATGCATGGTTTCTAGAGCAACACGGTTTCCAGAGCACACAATTCCTAGAGCAGCAGGATTTTCATAGCTGCACAGATCTCAGAGCAGCCAAAAAAATATGGAATTTGTTTGGGAAAAAAAATGAACCTTGCCTCTTTTGATTTAATTAGCTTTGGTTCCATCAAACCCTCACTGAGTCTAACTCGATGGAGTTGAGTTCTCCCCACTATAGGGGAATGATGGGGACCCGAAGTCTATTACAGTTTTGTCGAATCTTGTAGTCCATTAGTCCTGAGTTACTTGAGTCCTGTACTGAAGTAAGTCAATTGAGTCCTGAGTCATGTAATAAAGTGAGACAAATGAGTCAGTTGAGTCCACTTAGTCAGGTCCAGTCATTTTAGTTCAGTTAAGTCCGATCGAGTCCATTTAGGTCATGTACAAGTGGAGAGTCAACAGACCAGGAGATTCACCAGGCCTCCCAACCAAAGCTGGCCATCATGCACTTAGACCCTTTCATGTCACCAAGCCTGCAAGAGAGAGCTCCAGCCCAAGACAAAGGCCCATTGTTGACCAGTTCCACAAGGGTTTCTTGGCCCACAAGTCAGGATTTCTTAGCCCTCAAGTCATGTACCCTGGGGTGAATATTTAAATACCGCCCCTCCCCTCTTGTATGAAGTATCTTTTTTTCTATGAATACAAATTAATGTTATTTTTATCTGAGTATTGAGTTTTTCTCTGGATTGGAGTGGGTGTGACGCCCTGGTTCCCTGTTCTTGAGTGCAAGCCCTAATCCCATGGTGACTTCTATGCTCGCCAGCAATCCCCCACTTCTCGTCCCGCATCAACTAATTCGCTAGACGCCGGGACCCCGTCTATCTGGCCATCTTCCTTCCTGGTAACTTCCACGCCCGATGCCATGAGCCACCGAGACCCCATCCATCTGGCCATCTTCTTCCCATGCTGGCATCATTCTCTGCCCGGCACCAATGCTGGCCCGAGCCCCACCGAACTTCCTCCCG